>JAOXNO010000041.1:33533186-33559247 GCA_028565335.1 Limnodromus scolopaceus
AAAAGAAAAGAAAAGAAAAGAAAAGAAAAGAAAAGAAAAGAAAAGAAAAGAAAAGAAAAGAAAAGAAAAGAAAAGAGCAACCGAAGTAATGATCTCAGGCAGTCAAATAAGTCTTCAGAGGAGCAGTAAAACCAGCCACATGAAATGTATAAAATGCATATAAATATTACTGACCTCTCATAAGAGTCTTCCCACCAAATCAGTGAGATAAGTTGATGTGGTCAATATGGACCTATATCAAAGTCCAATTCTACCTTCTGATACTGATTTGCTGGGTTACCAGAGCAAATCACTTCTTTTCTTGCTCTAGCTTTTCCTGATCTGTAAAATTAACAACTAAACCAAACCAAACCAAACACAAAACCAAAAGAAAAGATACTATATTTTGTGAAGTGGACTTTGAGCTCTGTGGATGAAAAGCCTACACAAGAGATGAGTTTATAATTCATTTAGTGGTACATACAAACATACCTGGACTGATGAAACAACATCGGGCTGTGTTGATTTTAGTAATTATTTAAATGATAAAATGCATTTGATCTTGGTTTATGCCTGTCAGCTGCAACGTGTAGAAAGTGTCAGCAGTCCTAGTGACTTCAGCGATCTTGGCTAAGTCTTTCTATGCTATTTAATTTACTTTCTGCTTTTCCATCATTTTCTGATGTTAGACTCAGAAAAGTGATTAGGTTGATGAGACTGAGAAGTAACAGAGAAGCATTTTATAACTTATTCTAAAGGGACTGAGAAAAAAAGCTGTGCTGTGAAATGATTGCTGCTGAGCAGGAAATTTTATTTGTAAACATTGTGAACCTATAGAATTAAACAGAAGACAAATAATTATAAAATCTTACTACCTTATTAACTGAAAGTCTTTGCTCTCTTAAAATAAAGAAGATCCCTGGACTCCTAGAATAGGAATACAATAGAAATGGATTTTATTTTCTTGACAGTAAAGTATTATCCTAGATGGTGCAGTATGTTTTTCCCTATATCTATGGGATACATGTAAAATAAACATTTTTTTAGCAAAATGATTTCTAAGTCTGTATATGAAAATGCATTGCAATTCACCAAAAGAGGGAGAGAAGAATTTTTTAAATGAAATAGGGAAGCAAAGAAACTCAGCATAAAGGCTATTGCACTACTAGATATGCCTGTCAATAACAGTGTGTCGTTCTTTCAATAAAAACTGCAATGTAAGCATGCTACTGACACATATCACATTTGAAATAGGCTAAAATGAATGCAAGAAATAAAATATCCAAAACTATGGCAATGCTGTATCTTAAACTGGCACCCTGCAGCAAGAGATAATAGAGGATGATATACCATCTTTTTATTCCAGGTATTTCTTTGGAATACCTTGTAATTATTAGACCGGACAGGGAGATTGTAGGATTGGCAGGCAGTATGTATGTCTCTGTAGTTTTTGTCAGAGTGCTGATATGTGTACATTCACGCTGATAAGAGTGGTGACAGAAATAGAAAATCCCCAACTGCTTTGGGGAATGAAAAAGAGGGCTGGATAGCAAAGCTTCCTCCCCCTGCCCTTCTCCACACAATATAAACCACATCAAAAGGCAGAAAGAGCTCTCTTGTCTTCACAGTTAGCCAAAATTCCTTTTCACTCATCTCAGACAAATAACCATCAAACAAGTTTTACTCTCTGTAAAACAGGAACGAGATCTTCATAGCATCATCAATGGTCTTTAAAACTTTTTTTGGATATCGATCAGAAATCCTTAGTGTTGGTCCTGTGAAATATATTTTCCCCGTAACAGCTGTGTTGATGGTATATATCTCAATATCTGCTTATAAGTTAATGCTTACAAACATTCAGAGGGGAGTTACTCAGCAAGAGATAAATCCTGTCAAACATCACATAACTGATCTGAAAATGTTGATTAGCAGATATATGACACTTGCTTGCTTGCAGTGTATCATTCCAGTAATATTCTGGAACAGATACTCAGGCTTCTTGGCATGAAGAGAGATACATAGTCCAGGTAGTAAGTGTATTTATCCCAAAGGCCTGGATTTAGATGTATCGGGGTCTTGATAAATTTGGACTTAACCTTTTATAAACACATAATCTTCCAGTGCAAATGTGAATGTAAGCATTGTTCATTTGTCTACAGAGAGGCACATATACGAACAGGGCAATTGTGCATTTTACTTCATATGATAGGGACAAGCAGAGGAGTCACTCTACAAAAAAGCAGGGATCAAAGATCCATGGCTGAAGAGGAAAATCTGGATACCTTCCTCACCACCCACCACCAATAAAAAATATCCCTAAACAAACAAAAAACCTCCCATCAAGCTACAATAAGATTCAGGGTTAAAAGCTTTAAAGCTGTTCAAACATTTCCAAGTTTGGTCTGAAATTGATTTAAAAGGGCTTTTTTTTCCATACTAGAATACATTTATATAGGTTCAGATGATCTGAAGTTAAAAAAAGTTTGGGGTTCAGACTCCCTCTCAGCCTCGGTTCAGATTTCACAAGCAAAATTCGAATTGCCCGGTCTGGGGACTAACAGATGGAGTTAATCTATTACCGTAGGCAACTACTTGCAAAACACACGTACTAGTCAGCAACAATGCCCATTTTTTAATGGAACTACCACACAGAGCAGCAGAGGGGAAACTTTTACCTTCAGAAATTAGCAGTACTATTCATGAAACTAAAAGAGTTTCTATCAAGAGATGAAGTCTTAATATTACTTCATTAAAGGAAGTTATGTTTGCTTTCATTTACACAAATGTTAATGGCAAACCATCTAAAGTGGTTTTGAAGGTATTCCAAAAAGACAAAATAGTTATCTGCTGTAAAATATGGACGAATATTTTGTTTTAAAAGAATTGGAACCAAGTTGGTATGCAGAATAAGGAAAAGAATACCTGATCTATATGCTTGATCTGCGGCATTCTTTACTTATACTTCCATGCAGTGTAAGAAAGAAAAAGAGAAAGAAAGAAAAAAAAACCCACAAATATTGACAAGGAATAACCAGAAAAAACAGTTTATCTGGGGGGGAAAAACCCCAAGATACTATTTAATTTTCCTTAGCCTTTTGATACCAAATTATTTGAGAGATTAATTGTGTTTCAAATAATTTACTTTCATTCTTATGATATAAGACAAAGGATACTACATATCAGGTATCAGATATTAAGACAGAGGACTCCAAATTTCTCTGACTGGTTATTCATAAAAGAAACCGTTTGCAAAAATGACACAAATGAACTGAGTGTTCAAGTTGTGGAAGCAGAGGTGTATCTCTTCCAAACTCTCTCTACCAGCAGTGTTCCTACTTACTTCAACTTCACAGATCCAGTTACATCCTCCAGTTTTCAGGTAAGGTGGAGCAGGTGGGGAGAACATCCCCATTTTTTTCTTTCTGAAACCATAGACTTTGGGATTATATGTAAAGGTGCACTGAGGCTATGTACTATTTATTGAGGCTATGTAATGAGGCTATATATGAGGTTATGTAACTATATATTGTTTTCAGATCTAATTAATAGCTTATGTGTATCTCATTGTCTTATGATTACTATCTTATCTTGCTATACTTTCTATAGAAAACATCAATAAAATGTGAAGAACAAAAAAAAAAAAAGAAAACATGAAAAAAGAAGAAACATACAGTTGAAAGCACTACATTAGGTTAAAAAGTCAAGTCAGGAACTGCTAAATTGGTGGTTGCCTGTGTACTCTTAAATCTCTCCCATGTGTCTGTCCTGTGTACTGAATGAGGCAGGGGTCCTGTGGGAAAACAAGATGAGAATATGTAATTAAAGACTCTATCATAATGCATATGCATATAACACTACATTGCACACACAATGTGTGGTTCATTTTCTTTCTCATCCTGTCCCTGCAGAGAAGATGAGAGGGAAAATGAACTACACACATGACAGATGTTAGTAACATCAGTTAATGCATTTTTGGAAGAGAGACAGATACTAAAGTTGTTTAAAGGGTGTTGTACAAATAGAATAGAATAGAATAGAATAGAATAGAATAGAATAGAATAGAATAGAATAGAATAGGAGAGGAAACAGGTCAACTGACCAAAATTAATTTCAAATCTTTTCAAACAAGTGTTCTAAAATAAAACCAGGACAAATAACTTTCTGATAACAAGAAAATGATACATGGTGTTGTTTTTCTAGATTGCTAAATAAAAAAAATATAACACATACAGACAGTGAAATCCTATGGATAGTACAATTCTAATAATTTCTAATAGTAATTTGCAATATTCCTTTCTGTGCAGTCTACTACTACTTCCAGTGTGAGTTATGGCTGTAGTGAAATAGAGCAGTTTCTTCATGATCTTTAGGTAGAAGCCATAAGATTAGATACTCTGCTTCTCCAGGTGATATACATATTCCTTATGCTTTCGTGAAGATTTAATTAAACTGGTCTTAGATGCAGAAATATATACTCAAATGACTAATGACTTCATTTCCTTCAGCTTTCCTCTAGAAATCTAATATTCATAAATGTGCTCATCCTTAGTTTTGGAATACAAAGTTAATATATCTAGAGATCAATCTTAAAAAATTATGTATTTTATTTGCAGTTTACATTTGGTTTATTTTTTTAATTGGACTGAGAATGTCTAAAAAAATTTATACCTGCATATAGATATAATTTTAAATACAAATAAACCCCAGTTTAACAAGGGCAAATAGTTGAAATCGTTGCAATATCAGACAAGTCCAATGAAAAAATATTTTGCTGTCGTTGTATATATTACACTGATAAAAAATCTAGATACATACAGTCTGTGATTCATTAAGTATTTAAGTGTATAAGCTATTTTATATGTCATGGATGGATTGAAAGATGATCAGGATGAAGGAGCTAGAAGTCAGTTACACATTTCCAACACATGATGTACTGAAACTTTATAAATTTTGTAAAAAGTTTCCTATTGACTTGGATGGATTGTGAATGAAGCTTAGTCTAACTGAAGTCTTCTTGCAATGGAAAGACCTCTGGAGGAAGTGAATTGCTGTCACAATGGAAGTGGAATATTTTTCAGGATTTTAAATATAAAAATTATTTATTTTAATGATAAATAAATAAAGGTGGTGGAGCCCAGGTGCTAAAAAAAAATAATTGAAAGAAACTCATTAGGTTTGATGCATTCATTGTGTGATAGTGCTGAAAATTAATTCAGCTTGTAATGTTTGACTATCATACAGACTTAAAGAATAATTATTTAAAACCTGAAGTTGCATTAGATGTTATAATATTTGATTCCTTTTCACAATTATAATTCTTCTTTAAATGCAGACTTACTTGGCATATTGGTTGTGTATTTTATAGTTTTCAAATGAATTTTAAAAGCTTGCCTTTACAGAGCAAAGAATCTAACCACCACACCAGGGAATCCATGCCTGCCAGCCTCTCCATATGTTCCCTACACTCATAAGCCCTCTTGCAGTAATACTTGCATAGCAAATGTAAATACAGTTCTGGACCAAGTTTTCTCTCAGATGAGCACACATCAAAGACTAGCGTCAGTGAAGAGACTTTTCCTTCATCTATTGCTATCCAGCTTTGAACACTGTCTTCTATTTCTTCATTTAAATTTTACAACAGTGACTGCATAACATTAAAATGCATATGCTACCTAAGGGCAAAAATTTACCCCTTACAAATCTTGACTAGTACCTTACTCTCTGAGTGATCCTTTTAAGTCAAGCGCTAGTTTTTTTACTTCCTTTTGTCAAGTAATACTTTGATACCAGTGGATGTGGTAGAGAATGATGAGTGGACACATAGAGCAAAATATTACTCTGTGTAGTTAAATCATGGGAATATTGATATGGAGAAACTGCAAGTGTCTCAGTTATACTGGTGATCTGATACTCACATGAGGTTTCCACTGAAATTGGAGGCTATTCATATAAGCAGCTCCTTCTCAGGGTTACTCAGGTAATCATGAATTGATTCTGAGTAATAAATTAGCTCTTATAATGTAGGGCTAGAAGGTAGTATATACCTTACTCATGTGGTTTTTAAATACTGTATGGGTGATCCAGGAAATTGCAGAGGAGTAAACCTTAAAACTGTATCTGGTAAAAATGTTGAAATTAAACTTCAAAAGAGAATAATAAACCACTTGGAAGATCATCTAATTTTGGAGAATCAATCTGTTCAATGTCTTTGAATGCACTAATAAAGGAGAGGGAAAGAGAAAATCACTTGATATAATGTATTTAGTGTTTTAAAAAGCATCTGACAAGGTGTGTTACTAAAAGATACTAAAACAAAATAAGCGTGGGAAGAGATTCAAATGTTATGTTAAACTGTCTAAGAAATCAGAAAAAAATAGAAGCAAATGACAATTTTATTCAAGAAAAAGCATTTGTTGAATATATATATTAATGAAAAGACAACACAATGATAGATGGAAATCAGCAGTGATAATATAAAGAAGAACCCTAACACAGAAGGGAGACACCTTAAGTGCTCATACCACTCTCATGCTTCTAAATTAATCATATCAGCTCAGGAAATGAACCTCAGCATCACTGAAAACAGCTCAATGAAGACTTCAGTTCAATGTGCATTTGCATTCAAAGAGCAAATTAAGTATCGGATATGTGCAAGAAGCAGTATATAGGCCAAATGATTTATATTAATTTAGAGAATTTAGAGACAATTTAGACAAGAAATAGAATTTGGAAATGGAAAAGACTTCTATGAAAGAGAATAGAAAGGTTTGGGCTTTTTATTTTTGAAAGAGCAAAATTGATATAACCAAGTTATGTATCTTAATAAAGAGCATGGAGAAGATAGAAGGTCTCTTTCATGATAAAAGAGAGCAATGTTTTTCAGAAGTGGAAAGAAGCAATTAGAACACTGTTTCTCCAAAATACCTTTCTCCTTTAACATGTAATTGAACTTCAGAACTCACTGCAAAAGATGTCACTGAGGCCAAAAAACACTGAGACTGAAAATTTGGCTTAACCTAAAATAAAAAACAGGTATAAAAAGCTATCAGATTGGTAAGAGTTAAAATCTTTGCTCTTCAGCACTCGATGTCAATTTTAACTTTAAAGATTAGGATGCAGGAAATTTATCCTGTATCTGATTAATGCGGAGTATTATACTTACCAGATGTCATTCAGACTGCTCATACATAAAGCTCAAAAGGCTCAAGAGACCTGTGGGCTAGGAACCCAGCAGTGAGCTTCAAAGGGCCACTGATTAGGGGTGGTAAGAATTACCATTTCCTGCTGAAGATAGAAAAGTATTGTGGAAAATGAGAGGACACATCTTCAGGAGAAGGTCTGGGACGCGTTGGTGTTCCCTAGAGCTCCATTCCTGACCTCAGAGACACCCCCTGTATGGATCTCTGCCACTGCAGAAGAAAGAAAGAGTTTGTCATAACATTTAATTCCAAACTCTTTGCACAATAAAGCATTTGTTACAGTAGTTGAAGTCTGAATGTATAGATGTGTCTGGACAATTTTTTTTCCCTTTCCACTATCAAGACACCTGTTTCAGTAAAGTTTTTTGACTTTACAATTTTCCTTCGAAAGTAGGTTAGGATCACAGGATGGTATCCAGAGTAGAGGCAACACTACCAGTTTGGACTGGTTGTCTATTGGATGGAACTGGCCATTGGATGGCTCAGGGGTAAACATGGTATAATTCACATCACAGGTGTGGTTGGAGCCATGCTGTCTGAGTCATAAGAACAAAGCAAATGGCTTGGCAGGCTCCACTATTAAAACATGTCATTATCCTCTCCTGGGAAGCAGTTAACATCAAGGGACACCTGTACAAAATACAGGAGAAACATGGTCTGTGGACAGTCTTCTACAGAACTTGGATACAAGACCAGAAAAAATAGGAAGATATTCAGACCTTTTCCTGTGTCATCTCATCTTGGCTGCTCTTAGACCTGGACATAGAGGAGGAAGAAATGTAAAGTGGCTGTTAGTCTCAGTATATAACTCAATATGTACAAAGGTGATTGTACAAATTCCTACTTTATATTCTTTGTCATCAACTAAAAGTAAAAGGAGAAAAATCTTTTCATGTGATTATGTAGAACAAGTTAAGCTGTTGTCACAGGCGGAATCTGTGAATGCTATTGATGATATAGGTTACAAAGGAGTTACCTGTAAATAACTACTTGTGCACATACAGTATTATAACTACATCTGTATTTATAAGCCTGAGCTCTAAATTGGAAATGCCAAACGCAACATAAGAAAAAAGCTGGTAGTACCAGGACATCAGTAAGTATTATATAATTGTATTATAATCATCATAAGTCATTACTGAGCATGCCGATGTACCTGTATTAAGGTCTTGTTACTTGCTGCACACAGTAAACGAGAGAAGACTATTTATTGGAAACCAATGTCAGCCAATACAAAGGGTAATTAAATACCTTTAAGAAATACAGTATTTATGCCATGAACCCTAAATCCTATGAAATAAATGGTTTTTATTTTTTTCCCCTGGAATCACTGAAGTGGCATACACTTAAACTATAGTCAGAGATCACTGAGCCTCGTCAGGATGGGTCCTCAGAGGAATTAATTCTTTCTAGAAGTCAATCTGTTTTGACTTTATGTTCCTCTAATTTTCTGAGAATCTTTGGAATTACCTAAAAGACTCAGTACTGGATGAAGAAGCCCAAAAGACCTGTTAAAAAATGCCATCAAGCAACATACCAAGAAGGGAAGTATACAGTAATGTGAAAGAGGTGGCACTTCAGGCATTACAAGCCAGAGCACTGGAGTGCTGGGTCTGCTGGTGGGGAATTGCCTTCGGTTCCCTGCGTTGGCAGAAATCCGCTGGCTTTTACCACTTGATTTTATTTATTGAAGATTGTATGTTAAAATTATTCTACAGGGCTGTCATCAGAGAAATGCATTGTGTGGCCTGTCTGTGGTATAAACTGAAAAAAAGTAAAAGGTATTCTTTTTGTACATGAGATGTATGAGTTATTTTAAATCGACTTACTCATTTCACAGTGAATCTGAATGTTTTCCTGTTTTTTCTGTTTTCTTTTTTTTCCCTTTCTATTTTGAAAAACTTTTTTCCCTGTGGGCTGGCTGAAGGAAGAAGAGAGGACTCAAGTCAATTGTCATTTTCATTAATGTGGGCTACGAAGTAGACGACACAGCTGGAAGAGAGTTTAATAACATATGACAGGCATGTTTTGTTAGTATGAGGCAGTAAGAAAAAGCAACCAGTAATTCTACTGGTTTACTACATCCAGATAGTTTAAAAAATTGAGGTACTGATAATATTTCTGGTTAAAAGTAGCTGAGCAGTAAAGGAGAAAGGTGATAGAAATGGCAGATAAAAAGTTACTTGCAATCTAACAGAGCCACAACTTCATAGACAGTTGTAAAAATGTAGGTGCTAGATTTACAGCCTCAAAATCTGTAGTTGGGAATACCAAATACTAAGACATAGGTTTTTGTCTATGCAATTATAGACATTACTTTTGTGAACAATATGACTGAAATTTCAGAAGTGGTCTCAAATCGTGCAAGTTCTTTACATTCTCAAGAGAGAATTTGCATTCTCACTTTTATTTATTTTAATTTAAAAAAAAATCCTTAAGAAATATATATTATCAGTAGATGTGAGTGGTTTTTTTCTCTTCTGTAGCCTTTTGGGAACATTCTATTAAAAAGTTAAGAGGCAGAAGTCTGGAAATGTTTTACTTTTGTTGTCTGCTTTCAAATCTGAAAAGAATTCTCCGTGACAAGTTAGAATATATCATTATATGTAATTTTCCATCTTTTAATGAGCAATGTGTGATTTTTTGCAGAATAGATGGAGTTACTGTCATTAGATAATTTTCAGAATGAGGAGTGCAGTATTGCAGTTATGAATCAAATGCAATTTGGATGCTAATACATGTTTTCCCTGGAGTTTGAGGAGGACAAATGCTGGGGTAAAAACAAACAAAAGCAATGTTAGTGGAATTCATTCTGCCAGAACTGTTAGTGTGCTAAACAAATAATGGACCACACCCAATAATCCTTTTCAAATTAAATTCAAAACAATTGTTGTCAAGGTCCCTTCTTCAGTGAATGTAGCACCATCAGGACAGTGGTGGAAAAGGCTGAAAAGAAAACAGAGTCTGATTTTCAGTATTTATCCTAAAATCTCAGGGCTCACTTACATAGAGAAATACTTACGCATTAAGTAATGGTGTACACATATGCAGCCATCAGGTACCCTAGCTTTCCCTGCGAGCACTGGTAACACGCATGGTTGTACATTTATGCTCCCTGTGCTGAATTTATTTTAAAGGAATGAAAGTGTGCTGTTGTACCACCAACCAACCTTCAATAAAGCAAACAAAGAAACAAACAAAACCCCTAAACTTAAAAAATCTTTGAAATAAAACAGTGTTAAGTTACATATTGTCTTTTGAAGCCTGTAAAGTCAAAATGTTGCTGAAAGACATGCAGTATTTCTGTTGATGCAACGGAAATCCACCAATGTAAAACTGGTCTACAAAGAATCACAGTCAGTGTTTGCCTTCCATATTTTGTGATCATTCACTTCCTGAAAGGTGAATGTAGAAACATCACCAAAATATAGAGAGGCACTTTATCCAGCTAAGAAAAACAATAGTGTGCACATCAGTTACTCAGTGTTTACAGCTGGAGAAAATCATGTGAGCAGTTAGGAAGTTCTTCAGCAAATGGATGAATTGTGAGCAGTAAGCTTGTACATAGCGAGAAAAATTTAAAGCAGGCGATATAGTTAAGAATTTTAAGTGCCAAGCAATCTTTCCTGTATGGAGCTGATCAGCCTTTGTTGGAAGTCAAATAACTTGCAATTATCAGAAAATTCAGTTTCATTTACGTCTTCAGATGTTAATTCTGGTATGTGACAATTTAAATGTTACTTATTTTTCCCAACATACTTGCTTCTGCTGTAACTGAAGCAAGTTTTTCCAATCCATGTATAATCTAGAAATCTAGTAATATTACTTTTGTCAAATCTGAACCGAACTGCTTGATGGTTTTATCCGCAAAAGCAGACGGTATGTCAGAATGCATTAATGATCAACATCTTTATGAGAAGATTAGAGAAATCAATTGTTTCTTTTTGAAAAATGTAAACCTTTGCACAAGCAGTTATCCTAATTTGCATTAATGGATTTACTGGCAAAGATTTTTTCCTTTGAAAGTCTTGTGAAATATGTTTAGTATTGAAATATATTTAATATTGAAATATGAAATATGTTTAGTACTTTTTAATGTTTTGAAAATAGCCAAACTTTTTGTAGATAGGTGACCTTAGTAGGACCATAGTAATAGTGACATGAAAAAAGCAAACTTATTTTAAAGTACATAAGCTTTTATTTATTATCTGAAGAACAACGTGTACAAGGAGAAAAACTCTCCAAATGTTATGTTAGAGGTGAACTGAGGAAGAAATAAAAAACTACCACAGCATCTTTGTGGTATGCTAGGTATTTTGTTGCTTTCCAAGTTGCTGCAGTAAACTCTCCTGAAGCATTCTCTTCCTTTTTTTTTTTCTTAATTTAGTATTGTTGCCATGCTTAGTTACTAAGAACAACTTTTAAAAAATTAGGATTTTAATAGTACTAAATATTTAACAAGTGCTAAAACTAGAAAAGCATTCAAATAATTCCCTAAGAATGAACAAAGTAGTATTAGTGAAAAAATAATAGATCGTTTTTTCAAGATTGGCTCACTGAGAGGGAATCTGTGCTTACAGTTTGGTGATGTTGTCTAATTAGACTGCAAAGCAGGTATTTTCGAAGGCACAAATGACAGTTAGGTGCCTAACTCCCTTTATGCCTTAAAAAAATATCCCCATAGTCCTTTTCTGAAGCAGCAGTTCTTTCCCTCTCACCTATTGAAAGCCATACACTTAATCTTTCTACATCAAGGTGAAAAAAACCTGCAGGCGCAAAGCTTATGCTGTGATGGCCTTTTCCAGCTCCCACTGATTTCACCAGAAGTTCACCCTGAGCCCTACTAAGGCAGAATTTCAGGAACAAATAACCAAGATTTTTCCCCAGGAATGATCTTTTCTCTTACATTAACCATTCTCCCAGTTACTTCTGGAACTTCAATTTCCTCAGTTATAAAAGGCTGACCAAGAATATAACTTAGAAAAAATTAACTCTAGTTCAGTACAAAGACAAACAGTTCAATTTGAATTAATCCTTTGTCAAATATGTAAATTTTATAGCTTAAAATTTTACTTCAAAGGATTCTGCCTTGCTTTGACTGACATTTGTCATGTAGATACAGTAGAGAAAGATTATTTATCTCAACAGAAGACGGATGACAAAACATCTATACTATGATTAAGCTCATTTCTAGATTTGAAGGATCACACTTTCTACAGCTGGTGTCACTGTG
Organism: Limnodromus scolopaceus; assembly: GCA_028565335.1. Taxonomy (NCBI): domain Eukaryota; kingdom Metazoa; phylum Chordata; class Aves; order Charadriiformes; family Scolopacidae; genus Limnodromus; species Limnodromus scolopaceus. Next base: position 33,545,598 of record JAOXNO010000041.1, read on the forward strand.
GCAGTTGTAGCTATATTAGTCTACGTTTCAGTATTTTGAATTTTTTTTCCCAAAATGCCTGAAGACTTCTGATTTATAGAACATCCATCAGGACTACACAGAACCAAAGAACAACAGCAACATGACCTGCAGGATTATCTTTTTTATTAGAATATCCTGTCATTGATATATATTTGATTTGGAGGGAAATTTCATGTTGATCATGGTCTTGAAATTGACATTGTGTTTGTAGGGTCAGATTTCTGTTTGTCCTTTTGTTTCCTAATTCTAAAAACTTTGGACACTTAAGCCTTGAATTTCTTTTAGAAGTCATGCTTTAATTTTTTTTCTAGTTTTCAGTGTGTATGTATTTCAGCAGATGCAGGAGATTTATGGGTGGAAAAAGATGGCAGTTTGAGTTGGCTAGCTAGCTAAATAGAGCTGCAAAAGAGTTTTTAGGAGAGTGTGTTTTAAAAATAAAAAACTAAGGAAAAGTGGATTTAAAGAGTTGGGTTACACCCTGGAGAAGGAAAAGCTAGAATGAATACATAATGCACAATCTCTATTTTCTAGAGAGGTTAAGGTCAAAAGGAATTATTAGGATAATTGAACAGGATCATTCTTCAACAGGAATTACTAACCCTATAAGTGTCTTATAGACCTTACTAAGCAGATCATATACCAGTATATATTGAACTTAAGTGTCATTTACAGCCAGTACCTGTGGTCAGATAGAATACAAGTGGAATGGCATATAGAAATGCAACTTGGGGTGGGATGCAGACTGTCACTTTAGCACCTGGATCTAATTCATAATTTGTAAGTCTAGGTAATATTCCTTCCTAGAGACAGAGTTTGTAAAGGAACACAGAAGCGTTCTGCAACAGTCTGTGTTACTGCTGTGCCTGCTGATGCTCAACCAAGACTAGCTCACAGCTGAGGTAGATGCCGTGTGGTCTTTGCACCAAACAGGTCAAATGAACAGCAGTTTGGGAACCCAAAACAGTTGGTTCAGGAAGAAAAGATGGGTCTATTCTTGTACCTCTGTTAGGATTAGCATCTTTCCCTCGTCTTATGTTGTTCATGGAGACATATGTCAAACCACTCACTTTTTTTCTTTTTTTAAACTGGTTTAATAGTAATAGTAATTTTGTGCATTCTAATGTAAGGTACTTGAGGTAGTGCTGCATTTAATCAAGGAATAGTGTGTCCCCATAACTTGTTAGGCAGTCTTTTCCTCTTGGCCTCAAAGAATTCAATTAATCAGTCCAAAATTGCAGGGTAAAATATCCAGAAAGGATTATACAAGAAAAGACAATTGATTTTAATTCATATATTAGCAGAAATTTTAAACATTTTTTTCAGACAATAAATCCTACAGGAGCTTATTTTTCCAGGGAATGATGCCTTATATACCACCTGTGTGACCCAGAAAGGAAAAGGAAAAGAAACTTTTGACTTCCACTCTTTCTATACTTTCCTGATGAAAAATGGCTTTGAGTGAAACAAGGTTTTTAAAGGCCTCTGATGTGACTTAAAGTAGAAGGTATTCAGCTGTATAAAATATGAATAGGTGAACAATCCAACAAGTAATGCCTCAGAGCATCAGAGCTCTCACAAATCACAGTTTCAAAAATATGTTGAAGCATCCATTTAACAATCAGAGGCATGTTCAACAACTGTTCTTGAGTAACCACAGCAAATAGAAGTTATTTAATTTTATAACTACAATATGGCAAATAAATAACACTTCTTTGCTTTCTTATGTTGCAACAGGTTCAAAAGTTCAGCTTCCATCAATACATAGACTCATCAAAATATACAGATTATTATAGTACTGACAGATGCTGTTAAATATGAAATACTTTTAATGCACATATTAAATACTACATAAAGAATCTTGTAAAGAAGGAACAAAGTGAAACCATATGGTATTGTTTCTTTTATATATATAGTTTATATATGTACTTATTAATACAGTCGTTCAAAGTCCCTTGTTGTTCCAATAAAATATCTATATGCAAAGATAAACTGAACACTGGTCATTTGCAGGTGCAATTAGAAATAAGTGTACTACTTTGCTTTAATAACATAGGGCTGACTGTAATGCTGAAAGCAATTGCTAGGTTAATTTGGACTATTTCACTTCAAATAACCCTCAAACATGATTTGTTAACTGCTATTGTTGTTTAAAATCTTTGGATTGAAAGCCTGTCCTGTGTTTCATTCTGTCTGACTCTACCTCTGTGAGAAGCAGCTATAAAAGTGTTAAAGTGAGTAGAAAAAACTTTAATTTAGTAGTGTATTACACTTGCATAGGTATTAATGAGTACAAAAGATGCAAGCAATGAAGAGCCAGCCCCAGATACTATATATCCAAAAAAATTATCCAATATATCCATCTCCATCACTCTTCATGTCTTCTCTCTTTCTCAGGGGCTCACCAGACGGTAATGTTCTCAGATCAAATATTCTCTATAAATTGGGAGAACATTTAGCTGATTTATGAGGCTTTTAGCTATTACATACTTACCTACTCAATAAAAGTACTTACATCATATGACACACAAGCTACCTCCACAATCCAAGAATCACTCTTAAAGTGACACATACATCAAATTGTAATGTGATTTCCTGTACCTAATATATCACTTAAGGGCAAATAACAGGCATTCCATTGTAGCTATTTTTCATTTCTTCATTAATTGTTCTTTGTTTTCCCAGACAGCATTTGTTTGCACTTGTAGCTTTGTCTTACACATAAATATATTCTTTACCATTAAAAAAAAAAGAGAGAGCGAGAAGTTGAAAAGGCAGAGAGAGTTGAGTTGTGGGAGGGAAAGGAACACAGAGACTGCAATTTTCTTAACACTGTTTTTTGTTTTCAAGCTTGAAATTAAGTAGTGGTTGATGTTTACATGTAATAGAAAAATATGGAGAACTGTAAATGGTTTTTCATGAAAATGTATGTCTTTCTTGCAAAATAGACCAATAGGTTTATACCAGAACTATTAACCTTAGATTAACTGAGGATCAGAATCCAATCATGTATATTTATGTTATAATAACGATGTTATTTCTGGTCAACATGATCTATTAAGTGCACATTTCATTGTATTAGATGAAGATGTACTATTTAGGCTACTATTTTGGAACCCAAGCCCCAATATCATTATAAGGTTCTGGAACAAAGAGAAAATGGAGGGAAAGAAAATCCTGAAGAGGGAGGTAGATAAGATTGTGTTTATTTTACATGGAAGCTTAGGTCAGAGCATGAGATTGGTCGCAACCAACTTTTGAAAACATTATTGAGAATCTAAATAGAGGTTTTGACCATTGACTTTCTCAAAAATCCTATTCTAGTCTGTAGATAACCTTCCAGAAGATGTACTCCCTACCTCAATTCCACTTCTAACAGAAGTATTTGAATGAGCTATCATTCAACAGATAGATAGAGTTTGCTTATTTCAAATATCTTTTGTCATCACATCTTTTTTCCTTTACAACCACAGGACTGCCTTGTTCCAGGATCTCGCAGCCTCACTAATGCTCAGCTTGAATGTCACAAGGTCTCAAATGATTTCTCAAGTAGCAAAAATTACATTCTCTGTAGACTTTTACATTATTTATCTTTGCCAAATCATTGGAAACTGGCCTACCTATACAGAAACAATGAAACTCAGTATCTAACTTGTCAGTAAAACAGAGAGAACGTACTGCAGTATAAATAATCCTTAGACTCTAAAGAGTCTAATCTTAGACTCTAAGAATTTGTTTCCATAACGTTTCCCAGCTGCTCATCTCTCTCCTGTTGGCTGCCTGCTTACTCACACCTGAAATTAGCAGTCTGTTAGGCAACAGCAACAATAGGGGAGGTAAACCCATAGTGCCTTTGCAGGGACAAGTATCAGTCAACTATTGCAGTACTATAAATAATTGCAATGACTAAATGCTAGTGAATTATGCTACCAGTTTTGGACAGAAAGTGGCTGAGCAGCAGACATGACAGGTCAGACTTTTAAGGCCTTGATTCAAGGCTTGATTCATCTAGCATGCTGTAGAAAATTTAAGGGTGTTTTGTGAATGCATGATGGCCAAAAGGGAAGGATTTCTATTATTAACGCTTACATTTTAGCATCTGCTGAAACTGAACAAATAAAGCTTTATGGTAGTAGTTAAAAGGTAGTCCAAACTTGCTGTTGCAGCTGTTGATTCTTAATTACAATATAAGTTATATAACCTTTACTAGAGATAAGAACTTGAATAGAATTTTTTTTTCTCAGAGGAAGTCCTAGACAATATGAGCATGAATCTCACATCTACAGAGGTGTATAAAGGCTTTATAAAAACAAGTGTAAAAATCTTCTATGGGAAAATCTGACTTTTGTCAGGTGTTTTACAACCTTTAAAAAGGTGGGCTTCTGCATGTAACTCAGCTTTTCTTTCAAAGTGGAATAGATTCAGTTAAATTTATTTCCAGGTGCACAATAATTATTTGGGTAACTTTGGTCCATAGCTGAAGGGACATGATAAAATTTATCGTTTCCTTACTATTGCAATAAAATATTTCTATGACTAACACAAACAAGCTTGAAAGGCTTGAGAATAAATATCTCTGCTCCTAGCTGACCTCCTCTTCAGAGCTTCATTCTTATTTAGTTAAATTTGAAATAGGCACCTTCTTTCTTTTTTTTGCTGCTCTCCATGTGTTGCTGAAGCCATGACACCATGCTTGAGAGCAATATCTGTGAATTTATTTTACTGTCTACTCTTAATATATTCTTTAAACTCTATTTTACTATGGTGTCTAAAACTTTTAAGAAAATTGGTTGTTTTTGGGATGATTAACCCTTAAACAACCAGTGTTACTATTTGTTTGTACTCGCTGTCTCTCATTTATACCTGGACTGTAAGCTTCATGGAGCAGGAATCTTTTTGTTTACTATGCTCCCTTAAATCACCTAGTAAAGTGCAATGCTGCATTTTGACTACACTCCCCTTATCATGGAGACAATAATCATATCAACAAGTACTGAGAATCAGCCTGAGTTTGTTAGATAAATTATGGTCTGTAAGCAAGAATGGCTGATGATGATCTTATGTACCATGGCTGCAAAGGGTCTAAGTAGTTGCACTGAGAGATAAGAATAACAGACTAGTTTCTCATGACAAGTCTTCTCTGCACTGTGGGCATGTGCGATGTTCTTCTTGAAATAGTGCAGCAAGCCAAGCTACTAATAATTTTGCAGTAAGCAGTTGATGATCTTGAAACTGAGCAAGTGCTTTTGAGCTCGGTAATCTGCCAAACAGATTTCACAAACTGTGATGGAATTGGTATGCACCAATTATTCTATTTTCTATTTAAGGAAAAACATTCTAGCATAATTAATGAATATCATGCACTAAGATTAGTCAAATTGAAAAAAATTAAGTGCATTCTTTTACAACATGCTTCACTGTATACAATTTATTTTTAGGAATTCCAGTCTCTATTAGCAATTATTTTATGCATCAGGTGTGTTCTCGCTGAAGTTCATAAAAGCTGCATTAATCTCAGTTGCCTGAAATATTAAGATAACTTTAAAGGTGACTTTCAAGGTCATGTATCTTGACAAAATATTGTAGAAGTGACAAAAATATTTGGCAGTCTGTTCTGTAGAGTAAGACTTTATTAAGAAACCAATGGTTAATCATGAAGTTAACACATACAATGATTGCCTGATCTGCCCTCACCTTGTTTCCTATTAATTCAACATCACACTATGACAGTAGAGCAGATTGTCATCACTTCATGGCATTATACATAAAACGTGTTGTTATAAACATTGCATCAAATCAAGATGTAGGATATAAAGCTGGAGTAACATGTTTGGTGAAAAGTGATACCTTATCTCTCTCTGAATTTTGTTCCTCAATTTAAACATTGGTGAAAAGATTTTTGCAAGATCTGTTTATTATTATTCAGTGCTGGAGAGAAGGCAGACCAGAGAAACAGAACATTCTTTCAATATCAGGAAGCTACAATGAGTGTCTTGGAAAGCCTCTGATTCCTCTGAAACAGAACAAATAAAAAAATACAATAAATAAAAGAAACAGCACCTTATGAAGCAGAAGAACTAAGTATGATTCCAGTAAACTGAAGATAAAATGTTTATTTTGTTTCCTGGAAGTTTTACAACTCAGGGGTCAGGCCTAAATTAGACAGAATATAAAGAAAATAACTCAAACTATCTTTAAATTTAAATTCTGAGAAAAAAAAAAACGCTTGAATTTTTGAAATTAGATATTACATTTAAATCTTTCTTCCCTACTGAGATTTATTTAAGTTTAAACTGGCCAGCATAAATGGAAAATAATTGTAAAACTTGATATCAAACTATTCCATTCCAACAAATCATCATCCTTATCAAAAATACCTTTAAACTCTTTTTTTTTTTTTCAAATGAATATTAAATACTTCTTATGTCCTTTCATTTTTCCAGAATGGAAACATTCCAATAGCAAAAGTTGTAGTAAAAATTTAATACCTGCCAGGAGAAGTTAAAAAAAAAAAAAAAAGAAAAAATAAGAATAAAGAAACTTCTATACAATGTCTACAATGTTACCATAAAATAGTTTAGGTTGCTGTCTTCAGTACAGCTTAGATGCCCACAAGGATGTTTTGTAACACACGTACACACAGGAAAAGGAATTAGAACAGGTGGTCACACCTGCAACACTGCAGTAAATCTTTCTATGCTTATTCAGGTTTGTTCTAAAAAGTCCCGGACTTTCTCCATTTCCCATGAGAAACTATTTCATAGCCTATGGAAAGCTAAGCATGTCTTTTCTGGTATTCAGCAAGAATTTACCCCTACTAAAATTTGTCATCTTTTTCTCATATAGCCTTTCAACCCCACAAATACTTTTTTTTCAACCCAAACAATCTTTAGAAATGGAAAGATAATTATCATGATATCACTTCATCCTCACTCGAGGTAATATATTTTTTCATCCAGCTTTTCTTAAATTGAGGTCACAGCTCTCAATATTACTTTTATTTCTTCAGCTTGCACTGCATTCACTTCTATTTGTCTATATTTTGGAGCACTGAAGTGATTAGAAAAGAATCTAATGCACAAGGGACTGTCTCATCAAAGCTGTATAGAGATATACACTCGCCTCTTTTCCTGATGACCTGATGCCTCTGCAAAATCTTTTTCCCTTGATCAAAAAAGGATCAATGTACAGTGTTGTGTTACATAAGCTGTTTTTCCTGTTATCATAGAGAGAAAGGGCTGACTTGTCATCACCCCTAATTACCAGATATACATTGACCTCAGTGACTGTACTTGGGTGCATGGGTTGGAAAGCGGTGTGATGTGAGCTACACTTACAATGGCAATGCTGGAGACTCTGGGCATCACGTTCTGCTCAGAAAATAGACTGACAGTACCATAGGTTCATTTTAATATTTGGAGTTTACCAGTGCAAACTCCTTCAAGCTATATCCATGAAAAGCAGTGAGTTAAATTGCAGATTTCTTCTACAAAGGTCTTAAAAGGGAGCGTCTCATTGTACTCTCTGCAGTGTGTGTAGAGAAACTGCTGTGGTACCTGATTCCCCAGCAGAACTGGTTGAACACATGGTGGCTACCTGATCAACCAAAAAATTGCACTGCTGGATATTTTGTTTGATATTCCCCATAACATCTATCCTAAACCAAAAGATGCTTCTTAGATGGGCATAGTTGAGCACTGTCCTAATTAGTGAGTGCTGATCTTTTCTCAGCCCTCCCACTGCTCTGTCCTATTGACCCAGATGCAAATGTTAGCAGTCTTAATAAATCTTATTCTTGCTCTGACCAGCAGCTAGTGTGATGACCTGGAGCTTTACATGGGCATTGACTCAGGAGTCTGAAATAGCTACAACAGTTGGGGCAGAAACCCCTGCCACAGCCATTAAATTGTTCCTGGAAGCAGACCAGCATTTTTTTCTCTCTCTCACATGTTCTCATCTTTCCTCAGGACTATGTCAGAGCTGCAGTGGCAATAATTTTTCCTGCCCTATAGATTTCTTTCCACTTTAATGTGATAAGTTAACACTTTTGATCAAGTTACTTGTACAGACAGTATTGGCTGAGATAGTTTTGCCAGGGAACTGGGAAGCACAGCTCTTCCAGTTCTTTATCACAGCATGGGCCTAAATGCTTCCTCAGTACTTCCAGTATACTTAGGAAGAAATCCTCTGCAGTGTTAATATGGATACAACAAATAAATCAGAGAAGAGTTAATCCTGATGAAAATTATATACTTTTTTTTTCTTTTGTTCTTCTTTTTATTATTCAACCTTCTGGGTTACAGAAACTGAAAAGTGAGAATTGAGGTGCAATGGAGACAGAAGGAGTTCTTTAAGCCAGCTTTGCTGACCAAATAGTATCTGGGTCTTGCTAAGGAGCACCCTAATTCTTAGCTTGGATTAATCAATCTAGTAATATGTTACTGCCCACATCATAAATAATCTTGGTAAGGTCAGAGCTGAAATGCGCTGGAAATAAAGCAAGTAACTGTAACTTCTCTGTGTGACATAGTTTAAATAGCAATTAAACGTTTTAAACAAGGAAGTTGGAAAAGAGGTATCTTCTATTCTAAACACAGGCATACTTCATAATCCCAAGCAATACATATATAAGTGTAGGATACTGTTTGTAAAGGTGTCTGCCTTTGTGGACAAGAGGGAGATGGAGAATTAGACAATAAGAAAGGAAATGTTGAGAAAATACCATGCACAAAGGGGACTGTAGAATGCATCTGCAAAAAGATCTGAAATGGCAGAAAAGAACGGAAAACAGTTTGGGATATAGTGCTGTAAGCAAAAAAAAGCTTCCTTCCTATTGTTTTCCTCAGTCACTCATGGAGACAGAGATGTATATGTTCATTATCAGTAAACAGAATTATATCAAGGATATGATTTTTTTTTCTGTTGATGAAAAAAACCCAGGCAACTCTGAATTTTTGTTGGCTATTCAAATACAGTAAGCAGTAACATTGCCTAAAACAGCAGCTTGTCTGGAGTCCACACTTTCCCTACAGAACATATAAATTGTTACAGTGAGAAATTAAACATTTCCAATCTTATAACTTTTTTCCTAAATCTTGTAATTTTCTGGGTGATGTCCAGAAAGATTATCAAAGAGACTCGGGTTATGTTAACATTCCCCCATGCATTCCTATGAGGAGTGGCCCTTCCAAGGCAGTTCAATAAACAGATAAATCAAGGAAAGACATTCATAGGCATATCAACAGTGGGATATTTAATATAAGTTACAACTTCCTCTCTTCACACTAGCAAGCTGTTAATAGCATTCGATTCTTCTGCTGCAAAATTATACATTAATTTTTAAAGGATAGCTCTAGACAAGTGAAAAATTGGCAACGTACCATTCCACGAATTTATTTTTAAATTGTTTTCCCAGTTGCAGGGCTGGCTGTTTCATATTTTAATAAATATATCATTCAAATTAGCAAGAGTCATATGAAACTAAATTGGGTTTTGAACAGGAGAATTCAAATGACAGAAATTGGCTAGGTTGCTGCTTGTTTTTTGTTCAGCTCACCTTTACAAAGTGACCATATGTTATATCTTCATTTCTTGGCAACTGTAAGAGTTGCATGCAGATACAGTCCTTCTGTTGATACTCTCTTTTCATTGTAGTGCTTCTGTCTAGAGGCGTCATTTTGTGAACAGCTGTAATGTTGTTATTAAAAGCAATACATATATTTTAAAACAAAATAGTAGACATATGTGCCTACTGTCAATGCAAGCAAGTCTATCTAAATGTCATGTCGAGTGTTGCAATGACTGGAAAACAAAGCTGCTTTTTCCCATTTGCATTTCTGAAATCAATTTTGTGCAGGCTTACAATCTGTCTGCTTAAGAAAACCTATTCTGGGAGATGCTCAGGTATGAACTTGGCACACACAACTAGAGATACAGAACTTGATTCTTCACTGTCTTGAACCCTTTATAACCATTTACCCCTGTGGAAAATAGGTAGAAAACACAACTGTTCATTTTCAGTAACATGGCACACTCATTTTTCATAAGTGATGACACAAGATACAAACAATTTAAGTAGTGAAAAGTGTTCGGTTTTATGTTTTTATTAGATGTGTTTGGCTATTCTAGTACTACCTTTAAGTAAAACTCCCTGATGTCATAACAGCATGATTTCTAAAAGTCAGGGTAAAGTACGATAAGACTATGCTCTTTTCAACTTCATTTTAAAACCTGCAAAATATTATTGGTTTTCAGATCAAAATACAGTTTTTTATTGTCTTTATTATGACTGTCTAAAAGATCTTTGAATACAATAACATTAATTCTCTAATTTTCTAGTAAAATATCTGATTATAATCTTACACTGTTGGACCAATGACATCTATGAAATTCTTCTAGATCTATGGTACAATAATTTTATTTTATTTTGTTTATTTTAAATTTTGTCCTACTTATAAATCTAATAAAGTCAAATGTTGCTTACATGTGCAAATGCAAATTTCTGTCTGCTAGAGTGTGGCATGAACGTTTGGATTGTAGATTCATACATACCATACAGAAATGAAAATATCATTTGGTAGATTTTTAGATCACTATGAAACTAGTGCCTCCAAAAGTGAAGGAAATGGGAGTTGCACAACTGATTTCAGGGTAATTCTGTGGTTTTTGCTATCACCAGACACAACTTGAGGATCACCGACAAAAATTTCCCTCCCAGCAGAGGACCTGACAAGGCTGGTTTTCCACATCTCTACAGAAGAGGCTGGCATGTTGAAATACGCAGCTGGAAAAGTTTGGCTTCTTTAGAGGCATATCTAAATAAAACCTTACAATGAGTGTTTCTAGACTAAATGGTCTTCCTCTGAGAATCCTCAAGAATGCACTGGCTTCTGTGCTACAGTATCCTTAGTAGTGGTTCCCTACTTAAAGAAAACTATGGATAAAAGTATTAATAAAAAAGGAGACTGGGGAGGAACCCCCAAATCTATACACCATAACTGCTGTGGTTTTGTCCTTTTAAAATACTCAGACTTAAGTTTAACAAACAATTATTTTTTTCCTTTAGTGTATGTTAAACTTATTAGATCCCCTCCCATGTATAAATCTGACATATCAAACCACAATTTGCATTGTCAGCTCCTATGAGTGAAATCTATTGCAGTTACAGAGCTGTCCTGCTTTTGCCTTTGTAGCAACTTTCAGACCACAATAACCATCATCGGTTTAAAGCAGGCAGATCCATTACATTTCCTCTGTTCCTACAACCCCACATTAAGCTAATATTATCTATTTCCCAAGTGAAAAAAAGCCCTTCCAGTCCTATCAATTATTAATTCCTTGCTTGCAGCTAATGTTTTGTTTGAATTATTTAAATGCATCTTCATTTATCAATAAACATAAAATGTTAAACAAAGAATACTGATGAAGGGCATTATTTAAGCCATAACATTTTATGAGATTATTTCAAGCGCCTTTTTTGATTTATTAGCACAATATGTTTTATAATTATTTTTCCATTTCTAAAAACAAAACAAAACAAGAAACACCACTTTTCTGGGTATCATCAAGAGATGCAGAGGCTTACTGAGCGCTTTCAGGAGTGTTACATTTTGGTTTGGTTTCTCAAAAAAACAGAAAAGTAAATTCCCAATTCATTTGCTAAGAAAATTCAAGACATGGTTAAGATATAAGATGCCTGTGATTATTATGAGAACAACAGTTACTGAAGTTCACTTTAGCTTCTGTTTCTTTTTTTCCAATTGCAGCCATTGTATCAGAAACAGGCTGAAAACCATGCCAATTGAGGCAAAAGAACAATAACTGGTCCATTGTTTTTATTATCTTGATGTACCTGCTGTCATTTTAAAAGAATAAGGGGAATAGTCAGGTAACTGAAATAAAATCAATATTATATTGATGATTTAATTCAGGCTAATTCTGTCAATTTAAATAATCTCTGCTTAATATGGAACAATTTAAAGAATACTGTTTGATTTTTTTTCGCCTGGTTTGTAAAAAAATAAATAAAATCATTTTAAATTAATATCACAGGCATATGAAAGTGGTATTTCTTGAAGTTAAAAGAATACTTTAGACTACAGCTAAATTATACCCCACATCCACTGTGCACCTTTACCTGCAGGTGTATCATTTTCTCTGTTGCTACAAAACCATTCAGAAGCTTGGAAAAAATAGCTGTTCAGTCATGATGTTCAGACAAAATCCTTCATATCATATACATAGATTTTAAACAAAAATACCTTTGAAAGTCTTGCCTGTTCTGTAATAGCGAATATTGTTGTATTTCTTTGGTGAGCCAGATTATACAATGAATTGATTAAGTCTATGGTCTTATCACAGATGTTAATCTTTCCAGTTTATTACAACTTTCATCCACTGAAAAAATACCTTTCAAACAATTGCCTATGACCATTTGGTATGATCTCAGTAAAGGTATCAACAACAATCTAGGTACCATTTTATTATGCATTTAGAAAAAGTGTGCTTTCCCTGAGGGTTATCAGTCACCTAGCAAGACAGACAAAAGATGAAAGTCAACAAATGTTAACTACCCACTTTTATTATAAGCAGCTAAGGTATAGAAGTCCTGTACAGACTGAATACAGACTGATTAAAAGTATAGTATGAAGAATTTCATAGAATCATAGAATGGTTAGCGTTGGAAGGGAGCTTAAAGATCATCTAGTTCCAACCCCCCTGCCATGGGCAGGGACACCTCCCACTAGACCAGGTTGCTCAAAGCCCCATCCAGCCTGGCCTTGAACACTTCCAGGGACGGGGCATCCACAGCTTCTCTGGGCAACCTGTTCCAGTGCCTCACCACCCTCACAGTAAAGAATTGCTTCCCAGTATCTACTCTGAATCTCCCCTCTTCAGTTTAAAACTGTTACCCCTTGACCTATCGCTACACTACCTGATAAAGAGTCCCTCCTCATCTCTCCTGTAGGCCCCCTTCAGGTACTGGAAGGCCGCTGTAAGGTCTCCCTGGAGCATTCTCTTCTCCAGAGTAAACAGCCCCAACTCTCTCAGTCTGTCTTCATAGGAGAGGTGCTCCAGCCCTCTGATCATCTTTGTGGCCCTCTGCTGGACTCGTTCCAGCAGGTCCATGTCCTTCTTGTGTTGAGGACTCCAAAGCTGCACACAGTACTCCAGGTGGGGTCTCACGAGAGAGGAGTAAAGGGGCAGAATCATCTCCCTCGACCTGCTGGCCACGCCTCTTTTGATGCAGCCCGGGATGTGGGAGGCTTTCTGGGCTGCCAGCACACATTGTCACAGTATTCCATGGTAATAGGCTACAATATTTGATACAAATGTTGTTGGTGGCTCCAAACTACCTTCATGACTTAATCTTGTGGATCTGTTGTCTCCTCCTTGCCTTACCAACATGAGCCAAAAAAATTTTCTGGATATTTGTGTATATAGTTGTATGTTAAAGAGTAAAGAAATATCCAGACGTCTGAAAAATTATCCTGAGGTACGAGATGGCAGAGAGAATTTCTAAAAAATTTCTTAAAATGCAGTAGTTTTCGCTTCCAGTTTCACTGAATTTCACTGAATTTTTAGAGTTGGAAGGGACCATAGAGATCATCTAGTCCAACTCCCCTGCTGGAG
>JAOXNO010000041.1:33559347-33576630 GCA_028565335.1 Limnodromus scolopaceus
TCATTCATCAATGGGCCCACATTTTCCCTAATCTTCCTTTTACTGTTTACATACCCAAAAAAACCCTTTTTGTTATTAACTGTAGTGGCCAAGATGAGCTCAGCTTGAGCTTTGGCCTTTCTAATTTTCACCCTGCACATCTTCACTGCTTCCTGGTATTTCTCCTTGCCTGCCAGGCCCCTTTTAAAAAGATCATAAACCTTTTTTTTGTTCTTGAGCTTTTTGTTCTTGAGTTACTTAAGCAAACCAAATTGCATTGCTGCTGCATTGAATGGAGCAACAATTTGTCAAAAGAAAACTTTGAAAGTTTATACTCAATATATTTCATATTAGTTTGATGTGAAAATATTTCAGATTAAAGGCTACAACTTACTTTGGTGTAGACAACAAACATTAATATTAATATCCTACAGAAAAACTAGTTCAGCATTGATGGTCTGTATATGTAAGGGTCTACAAATAAGAACCAGGAATCCAAAACTGCAGAACTAAGGATACAGTGTATACTGCTAAAATACAGGCTCATTACTGCACTGAAAATTATTCATTCAAAGGAGGCATAAATATGGGATATTTAGAAACAAAGTAACTTTCCTGTTTTGAGCTTCCACATATAGTTACAGAAATATGTAATTCTGTATATACAGAAATGTACAAAAATAACTTAATTTCTAATATTGAAATGCCTTGATAATGGTTATTTCTGGAACATTAAATTTCTGAAACCCACTCAAGGAAATAAAGAACTTTTTAATGAAGCATAGTGCATTCTTAGTATAACAGCAGTATTAATTGCTTAGAAAAGTACTAATTACACTCTAAATATATTTAGTTTGTCTGGTAATGTGCAGGTAATAGTTCAGGGCAAAAATCAAGTAGGTTATACCAAAAAATTTTATCTTTGTTCCACTTTTTTCCATATACTCATGAAAATGTTGATTGAAAGGAACTACTGGAGCGTTAGTCCAATTTACTGTTCAAAGTGGGATTCTCATCTCAGAGTTTTAGAAATTTCCATGGAATATAAATGTTAGGTGAGATTAGGGATGCAGTGGATATATACAGTGCTTTAAGTAGAAAGGTAGTTTACTATGTTTGTTTCATTGTTTTTCTTACGCATTCTCATATTTTAGTTTTCCATTTCCTCCATTTGGCTGCTCTCCATTAAGGTTTGATCCTCAGCACTGATGAGAACCTTAGCTGAGCGCTCCAATATCTTGTCAAACTCAGTGCTGTGTTGAGTGGGAAGGACTCTGTCAGGAGAAGGTCCGTTTCTATTGGCTAACGCAGTTAGCCAATATCATGATGCCATATCATCTGCATTCAAGAACTGGTCACATAGGATATGTCTGCTTTGAGTTATTACCCGTAGCATAAAAATATGGCAGAAGTCAGTTTTGAAGTTTCTCATGGGAGGCGTATCTGTGAAGCCGTCCTCTCCCTGTGTGTGCAAGGGTGTTCAGAACACTGAGTTGCACACATGACTCCCAGACTCCTCCTACACACCAGTAAGCATCATCACAGCTTTGATTCCATTCCCAGAAGTACTAATCTCCTACATCAATATTTCCTGGAACAGGACCACAATGTTGAAAAGCTGACTAGCTGTTGCTGTAGGCAATAACTCATGGAAAATGCAGAGCGTTAGCCTACCTGCAAGTGTGGGCATGGGAGTGGGATGTGGGCACCCTCCCGTCTCCACCAGAAGGTAGCATGTCAGTAGATTCATGTCTACCCCTATTTAGAAAGCTTTTCAGTGTTATTTATCAATTTACGTCACTCTTTAAAACCATGGTACATTAGTTAATTCCTATATTACAGTGAAATTCCTATGGAAGTACATATTACAGCCACATTAATATCACATTAGCTCATCATGATTAATGTTATTGCAATGAATGAATTAATAATGATTTGCCTCTTTACCAAGTTTTTTTTTTACCTTGACATGAAGAGGATCCATGGCATTGATTATCACAAATATAATGGATTGATTCATCATTTATGGGAAAAGAGGCTGCTCTTCCCATAAAGCTTATTCTTTTATTGCTTTTTTTTTTTCCTCCTTTCCTCAGTAGATGTATTATCTTTGGCAAGAATTCAAACCATCTATAGATCATTCATAGGAGTCAACTCAGTTTCAAGTACTGTGAGCTGAATGCTAACAGTAAGAGAATGAATGGAACTCAGGTGAATGAGTTGTCAAATAGAAACTGTTGGGGAAAGGAGATAGTAAGGAGATAGTTAACCTGGATAATGAAGATTAGGTACTAATGGCTGCCCTCTGTACATCGAGATTAGGTGCTCTGCAGCTATTTAATTGTGGGTAAAGGTGATCTACCAGCATATGTTGTGACACACACGTACAAAAGCAGTATGATATCCAACGCTGCTGCTTTTGACCAGCTCAAGGGCAGGGTTTACGTCATCACTGAAATTAGAAGTTATTGAAATCAATCTCTTTATTGGTACTGTTCTCTTACTACTCGAGTGTGGTCAGTATATGTACACTGTGTACATGATTATATACTTAGATGTTTCCTTGTTAGTAAGCACTTAGGCTTTTCATTACAATGTTTTGTGGTTATCTTAAAATTTATGGTTTTGCCACTACTTTGTTCTGCTGTTAATTTAACACTAAAAAAAAGCCATTCTTCAGTAATTTGACTTCCTTTTCTCATCGTTATTTTTTCAAGGGCTTCATAGCTAAATCAAAATTGAAAGAATACAATGAAGCATAAACCAATGAAAAAGACTAGTTACTTATATAAAATAATACACCTTTCGAAGCACTCCCCTCATGATGCAAATAGGTTTATTCACTCTACCACTTACACTCTTCTAAATTGGAAAAGCAACTATTTCGCTCTCAGAGATCATGCCAACAGACACAGTTTGAGCCTCCAGATGTGAAAAAGCTAGACATATAGGGAAAGGGTTCACAGTGGCATTCAGCTGCTTACTCCAGTCACATTGCTGTATGTCCCACTTTTGTAAGTGTGTATAATAGAGGGGAAAATTTCTAATGTGGATGTCAGTTGTGACATTCCAATTTTATTGACAGCACACTTAAGATACACACTTAAATGGTAGGTGTATTTTAAATCTTTTGTTATTTTGACTTGAGTGATTTAAATTTTACTTCTTCCTCAAACTGCTGATGAAAATTTAATGTTATAAAATCAACTATACTTTCATGGAAAAAAAAATCTCAGTGACAAAAAAAATTGATTTACATATAAAGATTTACATATAAAAATTTACATATAAAGATTTACATATAAAATATAAATTAAACAAAAATAATCCAGCTTCCCAAAGCATTGACTTTGGATGATATCATGTTCTCTTGCTGTATCTTGAGATTTTCTGTTCTGAAGTCCACCACATACCAATAAAAATTCTTAATATGATTTCTTAATACATGTTATATACCTTGACGTTATACTTTGCATATAAAACCTGATTTTCTCCACCTTTCTTATTCTTCCTGATTTATATACGGAGCCTTTTTAAATACTTTGCAGCTATGCAAAAAAAGAAACACAGGCAACGTCATAAATTCTAAACAGGACTGCCTGTGAGATTTCCACATCTCCAAAGTTGAAAAATTAAATTAAAATAAAATATGATTGGAGAAAGTTTCATTTTCCATATTGTTTCCAAAAGTCAGAAAACCATATGTTTCACTGCACTGCAAATGAACGTTTTTCTGATGAAAAGGGTCACATAAAGGGCACTTCCACCCCGAACTGAGAGTTTAGGAATTCATTGAAAACCTATATATTAATAGTAAAATAAAGCACGTGAATTTTCTTTGAAGGTCCAGTCTGACTTTTGAGCTCTGAATCTAGAGCTTGTTTGCAATTACATTGTACACTATTCTAAATTAAAGTCATCTAACACCAATAATGAAAATTCAGTGTGTAATTTTAATGACTGTTTCAAAAAATATTTCAAAATAACTTTTCAGTGTAAAATCAAGTATTATTTCTGCAGGTGACTTCTTTTGTTCACACTGTTCCCAAGTGTTTTTTTAAATCACTGAGAACAGGTCATTGAATCAAGTTCTCAAAAAAGAGGAACATATAACACTCTCAGATACATCTATGTAAGTAAGTCCAGATTGACATTGCTGAAGATACTTAATGTTGTGGATGCACATTGATATAAATGAGAAAGGCACTAGGGACTTCTCTTCCCCTAATTACTCACCCTCTCCTAACCTCTTCTTGTCCACAATTATTATACAAGTCTCTAGGTTCACTTAATAGTTAATAGCAGACTCTTTAGGGCAAATACCCAAACGGATCGTACATATGTATAGTGGTAGGAAGGAGAAACATTTAAACTTTACAGCTCACCTCTCCCCCAGGTCTGACACTGCAAAAATGATTGAAATGCAGTTGCCTCTAATGAAAAATGAAAATTTTAGTTGTTTTTCATGGTCATGTGTTTAAAAGGGAAGGAAAAGTGGTAGAAACATACCAGTCTTTTTAAGTGAGATTTATTAACCCTATTTCTGGTGAAGAGGCTTAGACTAGCCCTACAGAAGTCTCAAGGTACAGTTTAGAGCAGTGATCACCATTCTTCCCCGGCCTGTAAGCAACACTGCTTGAAAATAAATATGCAGTTAAAACCACTTAGCTTTTACTTGTCAAGCTGGAACAGAGTGGCAGTGACAATGGGATTGTTAGCAATATCAGAGGATGGTGGGGGTTTTTTGTGTGGGTTTTGGTTTTTTTGTTGGGTTTTTTTTCTGTATGAACTTTGGCTTTTCAACAACATTTTAGTAAGAGGATACTTATCCATTAACTATGCTTTTTTAAGAGCCAAACATTCTTTCTTGTTGCCTAGAATCTCATCAAATTTCCAAATCAATTAAACTTATTAAAACATCTTAGACTTTTCCTTTAATTTTGCACGATCTTAGTTACAGCACTATTCTATAAACATTTTCAGCTGCATTGTTTAGTGTCTCTGGTTGACAGAAATCAAGGAGAACCATCTCTTCTGCATCTCTTCTGTCTTATGTCAACCCCAGACAGCAACTAGGCATTAAGTTTTGGATTACAGTCAATGCTGGTGGATATTCATGTTGTTCTATCAGCCACAAAGTAGGTCTGAATTACCTTTATCAGCAAAAGCATCTGCCACTTCTGTATGAACTGTAGAACCTACTCCACCAAATGTCTTGGAGCAAATTCTGACCTCTGGGAGAATATAGTGACAATAAATGACTACACAATTCAAGGAAGAACCCGTAGCTAAAGAATACTTGGCTGAGGTATCCTTGAAGCAGAATATCTGGAGGGCAGCACTACAACAGAACATGAAGTGAAGCTACAAGGATAGTGATCTACAAAACAGCACATCAGCAAACTAAAAAAGCCAGTATCTATGGCAGCATGGAATGTGAGTGACGTTTTTGTACATCATCATCTTGCTTTGTTGACATCCCATAATGTGATTGCTCATGAAATGTAACGTGAGCCCATGATATGCGAATCGTCTGTTTCTTTATGGGAACACTCAAATGAAGACTGCTCTGCAAAAGAAAAGAAAAATGTACAAGCCATAACAAAGGACATAACCTTCCTAGGTCCTAGGACATAATGTTTCCTGACAGAAGAATCTTTTTAAATGCTATGATGTCTCAAAATGAGACAAAAATACAAATGCGAAAGGCAAATAGCAATATTCTTATGTTACTTTGCCTTGATTCCTCTAAGACATTAGTCAATCTAAATACTTTTTTTACATGATTCTTTTCAGACTCAGCCTTTTATTTTGAACACCAATTCACTTCCTTGAATGTAATAGATATTTTATATTATATATAAACCATACTTCTCTATTTTCTGATTGAGGGATTTCTTAATTTATCAGAATTAAAAAAAAATCCTTTATCTCTGATTTTATTTATTATACAAACCTGGCAACCTATTTTGGGAAATTCCAACCAATCTGGATTTTTGAATCGTATTCCTCCACATATGCTATTAATTTATCTTTGTCTTGCCTTCATGCAACACAGCAACAGATGTTGAACATTTCTACTTTTTAATAGGCCTCTGATCTTACGAAGATTCTTTTCAGGAATAGGCAGAAATACGTTTTTAAGCTACAGATCATTTACAAGATTGTCTCTGATGAAGTTTGTTTTGCTAACAAAATGGATTTCATCCCTTTCTCAGATATTTTAATTTCACATAGAGCTTTAACTTGAATTTGCACTGGGAAAAAATTGTAATGTTTAAAAGTTGTCCTTTTTGTAGATCAGATTAAACTAGACATAGGAGTACAGTGATGACCTATATTCATGAGTTTAATTGCTGCAGTGTACTTTAAATTCTTACAGATGTACTATTGAAATGGTTAACCTTTACTGGCTATCTTCACTAATATGACCTTATCTCTTCAGATTCTGATTTTTAAGGTGGATGTTTAAAAAAATTGCTGAAAGGTTAGATTTTCTTATGCATTTTGGGTAATTTCAGAGGATGTATTGGCCAAATCTCATTAATATCTGTGGGCTGATTTGTGTGATGTCATCAAGCCAAAATAGCTGTAAATCCATCTGAATCAGCCAGATGAGACTTGCATACAGCTGGTTTATATTGGATGGAGCAGTACAAAGCAGCTGGAATTTATTGGTGAATCTGACCTACTATTTATTAGTAATTTATGTAGTGCAAGGCACATGTTATGCGGGTACGTATCAGCAGATAGTTACATATGCACAGACTTGCACACAGGTGCTATACAGATCATTTTTAATGTGGACAGAGAAATAAGAGATGCGCACTCTGCTTCTCAACTAACTTGAATTAATAACATCAGGAAAGCGGGACTAACTACTGAATTGCACACCTTTTCTCATGCATAATCTACAAGATTTAAGAATAAGCATGGGGAATGGTCATTCTGCACACAGATAAACAGATTTTGTGCATCATACAAATATTTTGCAAACTTATACATCTAAATAGCTAGAGTAGGTTTTGCTCTGGACATTTTTTTCCCCACATATGTATGTGCAAAGTGCTTATCAAAATCCTTCTCATGAAGACTGTTCACTGGAGATAGAAAAC
Organism: Limnodromus scolopaceus; assembly: GCA_028565335.1. Classification (NCBI taxonomy): domain Eukaryota; kingdom Metazoa; phylum Chordata; class Aves; order Charadriiformes; family Scolopacidae; genus Limnodromus; species Limnodromus scolopaceus. The sequence goes on from JAOXNO010000041.1 coordinate 33,566,442, forward strand.
TTTGAACTCATTTTACAGGATATGGTAAATAATTTTTCATATAATTATTAGCCATTATTAAACCATGCTGTTCTACTTGCAGAGCTTTAAAATGTAATATATTAATTGGAGTCCTTGAAGTAGATTCCCCAGTTCTTCATGTCTCCTGTGGTCACCTACATCCCTGAACGGGACTCAAGAATGGTCATAAAAGGTTCTAACTAGGCCAAAAAAAACCCAAGGAAGACAAAGAATTCCAGAAAGTGCTACAAAAACATTTGTTGTAATCTGTTGAACTGTTTTAAATTTCAAAGCTGAAATTTGTTTTGAGCTGCAAAACTAAAAGCATATCAAAGTGTTGAAGTATGACATTTCAAAACTTTTTCATCCTTTCAAGATTTAGTGAATTCACTGATAATGATCTTCCCTTTCAATTTCAATACTTTTTTAAGTTGAGAGCTATATTAATAATAATTATGAATTATTATATTGTTATTTCTTAGTAAAAAAAATGGAAAAAAAAAAAGAGAGAGATGAAGAAAAAAAATAAAAAAAACCAAAAAGTGAAAATTCAGAGTCTAAAGGTTTCAGACCTTCCCACACCTAAAAATTCAAATAATTTTCCGCACAAAATTTACACCTCTGTTATTGAGTATATAAGTAACTTCCGAAAGCATACTCATAGATCAGCTTTTTCATTCTACACTGTGGGTTTTTTCTGAACTCTCAGAATAATGGATGAGTATCCAACCAAGATCTTATCGGTCAAGACTAAAGGGAGAGCAAGAACAGGTGATGTTGCAGTGGGGGTTTGCTACAGGACACCCTGTAGCAGAAGATCAAGTGGACAAGGCCCTATACAGACAGATTGGAGCAGCCTCACGTTCACAAGCCCTGTTCCTCATGGGGGACTTAAACCACCCTGATATCTGTTGGAGGGACAACACAGTAGGGCGTAAGCAATCCAGCAAGAGCTCTAGTCACACCACCCAAGTTGCAGAAGGCAAAGGCAGGGACTGGGAGAATGACACAATGCAGGAGAGGATCATACTTGAGACCGTCTAAGCAACCTGAAGGTGTCCAAGTCCATAGGACCTAATGAAATCCATCTGTGGGTCCTGAAGGAACGGGTGGATGAAGTTGCTAAGCTACTATCCATCATATTTAGAGAAGTCCTGGCAGTCTGGTGAAATTCTCGCTGGCTGGAAAAGGGGAATCATAACCCCCATTTTTAAAAAGGTAAAAAAGTAAGACTTGGAGAACTGTAGGCCAGTCAGTCTCCCCTCTGTGTCCAGCACGATCATGGAGCAGATCATCCTCGAAGCCATATTAAGGCACATGAAAAATAAGGAAGTGATTGGTGACAGCCAACATGGCTTCAGTAAAAGCAAATCGTGTCTGACAATTTTGTGGGTCTTCTATCATGGCGCTACGGTGTTATAGTGTTGGTGGATAAAGGAAGACTGACATACAGTAAAGGACAGCAGTAAAGCAGTGACCAAAACGTGAACAGGTTAAAATTTCACTGAAAGTTTTTAAAAATAATTTTTTTTCTTACTGTTGCACATGGATGTAACCATCACATACTTCATTATTTTGGATATCTGTGCAGCAACATTTTTCTCTTAGTGCATTTTCTCTGTGTCACTTACTCAGAATATGGGGACATCCAATTAATTTTCCAGAAAACATAAGGGAAGACATCAGAGAAGACAATGACCTCCTGCTGAGGGCTTTGCAAATGAACTACATGCTTCTTGTCTTGTTCGCTCTTGGGTGTGTGTGTCAGATACAAATGGTGATGACAGACATAGACTCCATTATGCATTATTGCCCAAGAGTGCTTTGTTCACATAAAACTGAATTATTTTCAGAAAATACTAAGTAAATAACATGCACAAGGATCTGGGAACCTTGTTTATCTATTTGTTGTGTCATATAGCACACTGTAGGTAGGTGTGTAGGTCTAAAATGAGTTTGCAAAGTGCCTGAGTTAATGGCTGGAAATACAATTCCCTCCAAAATAATCTTTTTTTTTTTATGTGCTATGAACTAACCAAAGATATCAAGGGACTCAGTTTGCACACAGTGGACAGAATGTTCATATTTTTTTTCCAGTTGGCATTTTTCCCATTAGTCCAGAATGGGAATGCTGCCTGGGTTCTGAATGTCTACTGTATTAATTTATAGTACAAACTGGTAATATTGCCTCTCCATAAAACAAAGCAAACAAACCCCCCAAACAAACAAAGATGCCCTCAAACCAATTTTCAAATCTAATGTAAATATGATGTTAGAATGAGACGCTTCTTGCCAGTGGGCATTTTGAATGGTTTCTGAGCATTACATTGCTGTTTTACAAGGAGGTGTTAAAAAGCTATGTCAGAAGAGAAGCCAGCTTGCAGAAAGAATGAATATATGCAGAATAAATATTTTTAACCTGGAACTGTTTTACAAAATTCTCAACAAGGTGTTAGCTAACTTGCAATTGATGTGGCAGTTTATGAAATATCTATACAAGATATCATAAAAGAGCAAAATAAGATGACAGTATCTTACAAACATGTATCTCATGCACGATCCTTTTAGTTGCTCTCTGTTCACCTAATGTAAGATACAGGTGCAGCCACATCAGTTTTGTTCCTCTTTGTGTGCAAATTAGTTCAACCTTTTTGGCTCCGAGGTGAATAAACTCAGTAAAAATGATCATCTACTTCAAAATAAAAATCTAGTTTTTGTTAGTTCCTGTTCTTATTTAATTTTCATGTTAAATGAATTACTTTTCTCTTTACCTTTATTAAAAATGAGATGCTTTAAAAGTTGATTACCATTTAAATTACAGAGGTTCATTGTTGGTGTACTTTTCAAGGCTCCAAATATATCTGGCTCCTATCATATTAAGAGAATAATATTTTAAGATGAGACGTGTTAAACTGAAAATACTGAGCTTCTATGGGTCAGTAAAAAGAGGAAAAATGAAAATGAGAATAGTGAAAATTAGCTCAGAATATTAGGTGGGAGGGGTCATACTGGGTTTAGCTAGACAGACATGCTTGTACTTCTATTGCTGTGAAGCAAATAAGCTATCCAGAAGCCATTTGCTTTAAGGGGTGAAAGAATCCATGTAACACTGACGATTTAACTGCATATCTTATTCATATGAACCACTTTACATTGCTCAAATAGCCTTAGCGGCTATATCTGTACTAACAGGTAAAGCACAATGAAGGCATAGGCCTGAGTATCATCATTCATTTGTCCCTGCTCTTTAAGTATTAGCAAACATACTGGTATGTTACTTTTCCATCCCAGGTAGTGTTGTCCCAGACAATGGCAGCTCATGATTTGGGGAATAGGGTGTGCAACTGTCCATCCCCAGTGGGCTTTTAGATGGGACCACTCTCTTTTGGAGAGTGAACTTACACCTCAGTCTTGATATGTAAATGCAAGCTGAGATGTACCATTTAGCCTCAGGATCACAGAAGGAAAGAAGGAAGTACTGTAAAATTATTCTGAGATCTTTGAAGTGAGTAAGAACAGATAGGTTCTCTGAGAAAAGAATAATGTTTTTTTTTCCATCACTAATTTATTTTTTGCTTCTGTTTCCTACACATTTTTCAGACGGAATGGATAAATTTCAGAGCTACAACATATTCTCAGCTGAGATTTACCTGGGGTAGTGCAAGTATTATTAAAAGGTTAAAAAGTATTTAGTAGTAGGACTTGAAAAAGCTTTTTTCCCCACTGAAATACTCATTTTCTCTAATTTGGGCATGGAGTTGGGAAAGAAAGAAAGACATATCAAAGGCTGTTTAGCGATAGCTACAATCAGAGGTAAATTCCATGTATAATTGCATGAAGTAAAATCCAATACACGAACTGGAGTTTTGCAATTTTGCTTCTTTTGTTTATTGTAGAAGTAATTTTTTTTTTCATTTTTTCTCAAAGAAAGGTTATAATGAAGAGGTAAAGTATGAGAAAGAAAAATAAATAAAATCTGACAATTCTTCAGGTGGTGTTAAAGAAAGAGAAGATTTCAAAATTATGGGACTTTAATCTGAAGTAATTTTCAAATAATTTTTGACAGATTTTTGTGATGTGCTGTTTGGAAAATGTTATTCAAAAGGTTGAGTGAGTACCACAGTTTCCCTTAGGCTTGCTAGCAATGATGATCACCTAAAGAAAAGACACCTTCAGAAAACAGTCTGAAAGGCAGAGTCTGGATAACAACTAACACTGACCTTTTGGGATTGACTAGGAACTCTTCTATTGAAGCACTGTGTAAAGAACCCTTTTTTTATCTCACTGGGCAATAAATCCAAATCTGAAAGGACAGAGTAAACCTTACTGCTGCTTCCAGGCTCACAGTGAATCTTCCATTTACTAGCTGCATTCAGAACCCAGAAACAGCACTCTCTAAGTACAGAAAGACTAAGACTGTTTAACAAAAGTCTGACAGGCTGCAGGGAACCATAGCTTACTCAGGAGGCTGAGAGCTAGGTTAGTAGGAGCTCATGGTCTAACTCCTAGGCTTCCCATCACTAAAAAAGTCTTAACAATGAATTTAACAATAATACCAGGGTGATAATTATAACAGTCTACTTTACCTGCTGCAAAAAGCAATAAAAGAGAATCCACACTTACGAAGTTTACATGTCGGTGTGTGAAATCCTATTTGCCTTTATTAACAAATGCTCAAGGCTAATTTCACAGCAGATATCATAATTTTATCCGTTCTTCATGCTGTGCTTTCATCAGGGTTGCATTTAGAGGTTGGAAAACCTTATCAGGGGCAGGGTGGTTGTTTTGATTGTTTTTGATAGAATGCTTTAATTAGGTCACCCAAAAAAAGTGTGTTTTAATAACCTATGTCATTACTGAACAAGGGGGATTTAAATTCTACTATAAAGAGGTTTCTATAGCATCAGACATCTGTTCTAAAACTTACTGTGGCAATATACTCACCGCATTGCTTGAACAAATTTGATTAGCTGGAACTTCCAGGAATGATTTCCAGCTGATTAACCCAGGGACCTTATCTTCAAGTATCGGTGTCATATAGATTGACCAAAATCCTAGCTAATGCCAGATATTAAAGCCTATAATCACAAGTTAAGTGGAAGATGAAGGAATGTAATGACAAACAGAAGACAGTATCTCTGGTATTGCCTTAGTACTGGTCATTTAATTCATGTTATGATGTCAGCAGCAAACAAGTCTGAATTTCTGCAGCTTTCTCTCCACAAGCTTCTATCCAGTGACACTTCTGCACTGCATTTTATTAGCTTTCTGACTCTTTTATGTGGTTTCTTAAAATGAAAAGGTGACCTTAGTACTAATCACTGTTAATGGCATGGTGTGTTGGTTTTTTTTAATTGCCAAGGAAACATAAATAGCAAAATATGTGGCATTTTAATGCATCCCTTTGCAATCCAGAACAATAAGGCCCTAATGTGCCATACAAATTTAAAGTGAGATCACTGTGTAATGGGGTACATATGGTGATCCTAAAAGAAAAGGTTACTATGGAGAATAATTAAAAAAGCCTTTTAAAAATTATTTTTGCTGCTTAGGTATTAGTTTTAGATGTAAAGGGGGATTTACTTTTCCTTACCAGATGTATTGTCATTTTAGTTTCTACAAATTTGTGGCTTGGGAAGCTACCATTAAAATGCATCTTGACTTCAGAGTGGAAGTCTCAGCTTTGATAGGACTGTCCCCCCCATATCTGCATCTTTTTCCTTTGAGTGAATGATCTGTGGAAGAAAAAAGAAGGCAATTATATTAGATTAGCTGATTAGGTTAGCTGCATATCTTCTGTAGTGCTTTGAGAATTAAAGGAAAGTTAAGTGACCTAATCTTTAGTACCCAATTTCATCCTGCCTAACTTTTGAAGCACCTAACTGCAGTTCAGACCAGTTAAAGACTGAATCACCTTCTCAAACAACCCACCTCAATGTCTGTAACAGATACCGATGTTTTTAACCTAAATGATTGCATTGGCATTTAAAAGGGGATGAATCTAGGCCCCACTGCTTCAATTTTTTCATCTACTAGTGACAGCCTCAGATACAGAGGTGTTTGATGCTTAATTAATGCATAGGATGTATAGAAATCTCCAATAAAAAGTGCTAAAATTATTATTCATAATTACGGTTACTAAGGCAACTGCAATATCACAGAGTGTTTTATTCCAGACAAAACCCAATAATATTCTTACTGCTAAAAAATTATCTAGAATTGCAAGGATTCAACCAACGGAAATGACCTATTCAACCCATACCAGTACAAACACTCACAGCCCAGAACTACTTCAACATGTTGAGTGTGCTTTCAGGGGAAACCATGAGTCACGTGAAACGTCCCACCTTGCAGGGCTGAAAGTTTTGCATTCTTAGTTTCTCCCTTAAAGTTTTGTTGTCTGGCTGTTCATGACAAATAGCTGGTTCAGAGGATTGTGGAGGGGAGCTAAGCTGTGGCACACAGGAGGCTGAACAGATCCGCACTGAGATGGTATGGTGCTTCTCTAGCACTGGAGAGTGATGGAATGAGGAACAAGTGAACTGGTACTTTTGAACTGTTGAGGCAATGGTGAAGAAAATTATTTCTTTTCATAAGTAGGAGGCCATATCCTTCATATTATTAGAGAGATTATAGTGGAGAGGTCTATTTGATTGTCTTTCCTACATTCAGTGAAAGGTGACAGAGGTCCAGTACATTCAGACCAAGATTGAATGGTCCTTGATTTTCAGTCAGATATAAGCAAACTCTTCTTACAAAGGTACATATAAACTAAAAGCTACTTCAACCATCCTCTGCCTTAAATGTATTCTAAAGAGAGTAGTGAACATTTCATTCTTTTTGACAATAAAGAAATAAGGAGAACTCGTCCTCATTTCATTTTTAAAGTCTCAAAGGAAAAAACCATAGAAATATCTGCATGCCCACAAGCAGTTACATAAAGATTTACATCTACTCGTAGAATCCTTATTTCCAAACTGGTCTGAATTCTTCCCCCAAACATGCACATTTTTACAACAGAAATGAATCAGTGACAGTCTGGTTTTATTCTGGGGGCAAAGCTAGACTATCAGGACCAATTCCCCTTCTTAGTTAGCCGATGTCAATAGATGTCTCATGGATGAACTTGCAATGTGGAGTATAAATGACACTATTTTTTCTAGCTTTCCTTCTGGTATGAATCCACATGTTCTTTATAAGAAGTATGAAAAACAAGGACCTCCACCAGCATGGAACCGTCCCTGTGAAATAGCTGTGTTTTAATTTACACAACTTTCATGATACAGTAGGTAAGCTTCAATACCACCCACAGAAACCTCATGGCCATCACAAGTAATTAATCTCTGATGTTAAGTTTTGTTAGGTAGACAAGAATGCTTCATAAAATAAAACAGAGTTTCACAGAAGAGATAAATAGAGCCATTTGTTGAAACTGGTTTTAAAGCAATTTCCTGAGTGTGTTCTTTATAAAAACGGGGAGCAAAATCTCACATTAGGTAAAAACAATTGAGGTTTCCAGTCTTTCTGGTTTTCATTCTCCCTCCTCTCTCAAATCTTTTTTGTTTGTTATTGGCATTAAAAATTACTCTTTCTCCGTAATGAGTGAAATGTTTAATTTATTGTCCTTTGGATTTAGTTATTCTCTGGAATTGTCATCATATTCAGGAGCTGAAGAGAACACCACTTGTACTTAATACCCAATCATAAAGTCACTTTCTAAAGTAAATATTACTGACATATTATTGCACATTATATTCTTTACAGCTGCTGGCTGGCCAGGAATTTTTACAGCTGCATTACCTGTCTGGCAAAGAATCAGAACTTGTATTTCATCTTCGATGAGTATTTCATTTTTCTCTGAGTCCTGCTGCACCCTACCCTCTATCAAGGTAAGGGTGATGACTGACTGACTGACTGACTTTTACGTGTCTTTTGCATCATTTATGCGGCATGCAAAATCCTATGATGTGGGTTCAAGTAAGATATATGAAGCCCGTTCTCTCTAACTAATAAAATATAGGTCACCATATTGCACCATACATGCTGCACGTCTGCTCATAAAATATTGTCTTGATTGCCTTAATTTCTATGGAAAATAATTTAAAAATTTTCAAAAACTCTAATATCATAATATTGAAGAGGTATGCTCCAAGGAGAAGCAATCTTTAAAATCAACCACTTTAAAAAGGTGATATTTTTGTTGTATTGTGCACGGTCTAGCTTATAAAACATGAGCATATAATGGTGAAAACATCTAGAAAGAGGCCACTTTTTATATGGTTTCCAATGAGTGTTTTTCAACAAGAACATATTGTACCATATCCATTTCAAAGGACTGTACATAAAGTATGCTTTCCAATCTCAATGGCAAGTGAAGAGCAAGGGTGTAAGCCTCATTTAGTCATGTCACCACAACAGTGCATCTGTTCTCTTTTACTTCCACTTTCAACTATGAAATAGTTGTGTTTCATGCTTAGTAGGCAGGCTTGAATGAATTTCTTACACATATGCATACATGTGTTTATTTTGGTTTGCATAAATTCCTTAATTAGATCTGTGTAAAGACTAAAAGAATAAGTCGTAAATGCTGATCATAAGGTTGGAGTGCAAAATCCCTTCTTTGGGATACAAGTAGGTAAATGACTTTCAAAACTTTCCAATTTATACATGCCAATGACCTGAAAAATCCAGAAAATCAGAATTATATTTATGATATTTTTCTACATCTCTTTGACAAATTAGGAGCTTTAGACTTTTCTATCAGTCCTAAGATATATGAAATGTTATTAAATGCATAAAGAATAACTGAGTCATTATTAAGGTTTTTTCTATATTCACAATAAAGAATTTATTCTACATTCACTAACCTGAAGAAAGTAATATTATAGAACACGGCCCAAATAATTGAGAGTTAATGAGAAGATAAGACCTTTTAATAGATGAAAAGAAAATAAGTTCCCTATAAATAAGACTAAGATTCAGAGGCCACTGGAAGCAGATAGCTACTCAGTGGGAGATTCATCACAAATTTAAGAGAGTTCAAGTGAGGTAAGCCTGGAGGGATTGATGCTAATATATTGTCTTCAGAAATCATATGGGTAAGACAAAGCAGTGAAAGATTAGTGCTCACTAATACAAGCAGTCCAGAGAAATCTGAAAATAAAGTTTTACAAGTTCCTAAAATGTCATTATGATGGTTAAGTGAAAGTATTTCACTTCTCTTCCAGTTCATTTTGGTTACTGGGCTAAACAACTGTTAATCTTGAGAAATTTTTAAAATCTTATAATGTAACAGTCTGAAAGCAACATTTATAAGTTAGCTGAGAAAGAACAGGATACACAACATTACTAGGAGACTTGTGAACACTTCCTAGTTCCAGAGACCAGACAAATGTTCTCACTGAATTTAAATCAAGGGAAAACATAAGTGTGCACTGCACCCTGCCTTACACTGAAAAGAAACAGTTTTTTACCAGAGGGAAGGTAAAGCTAGAAGAGCCTTAAGCAACCAAGTATGGATAAGAAAAAGTTATGCAGCTTTTGTGCTGTGGCTGTAGAATTTTTAGCTATATGTGACTGCAAAACAGGAGGCCTGTAAATCACAGTAGTGTGCACATATAAGTTCGTTGAGACTAAACAAGTAGCTGTATTTTCTGCCTTTGACATTCGTGCTTTCAGTGATTAGTATAATATCCCATTACTTCTGTGGCTTAGTGTGACTCCATGCAGATTCTGTAAAGACAATAACTACAGTTTTGTCCTACACACAAAATGCAAAAACTTCAGAAAGTCAGGCAATGATTGAATAAACCTTACTTACATAATGTCTTACTAAATAGTGGCACACCACCTTAAAAGTATAAGGAGCATTCCACAACCAGTGGGAAAGCTAAACAATTTTTCACCTTATTATGCTATACAGAATGATATTTCTCAATGATAAGAAAGGTTGAGTTTCCAGGATGGACTAGTTAAGTGGTGGAACACAATGATGCAGAATTCTGCAGTGGTGGTCAGGCATTTATGTCACATGCGAATCTCAGTGATCACATTTTCTATTTGTCGTGGTTTCAGCTGAAATCACTGCAACCGGACTGACATAGCCCTTCCCACCCCCCAAACGAGAGGAGAGGAAGAGATAAGGAGATACAGAAAGTTTAGAATGAACTAAACTACTTTAATGAAGAAT
>JAOXNO010000041.1:33576730-33610913 GCA_028565335.1 Limnodromus scolopaceus
CTTATCATCCTGAGAACGAGCAGTTTTCTCCACAATATGCCGTTAATTTCAGAGAGTTAGAGGAGGCCTAGCTAAAAAGTAAAATTCCAAAACACAAAATTGGTTCGGTTTTACTTCAAACCAGGACACTATTCCTTAGGTTGATACTCTAAGCCATAAAAGAACAGAAGAAAAATAGAAGATACCATAAAATGGAATATTTTCTCTTCTGTATAAACCAAACAGATCAGGATTATTTGGTTTGCCCAATTATGGTAACATAGTCCAGAGTTTAGCAGGAAAACTGAAAGCAGAAAACTGGTTATGTGTCCTGAACCATTATTAAACTGGATGATACGTAACAAAGACAGCATATGAAGGCACAGACCCCAACCAGTGATGCAACTGGAATCATTTATTATCACAAACAGGCAGCTTATATAGTACTAATGTATCTCCTTTCCCAACCGACACTCCCCTGCAACCCCCAACTGCCAGGTGGGTGGAATTCCCCCCAATCAGTCGGGCCATCAGGCATTGTTTATGGGTCGTTAGGACTTGATCACGGGCCTTCCCTTGCCAGTGTTCCTGCTTCTTCTATTCCTTCTTCTGGTCTCTGCTTCTTCCACAGCCCAGTTCACCCACATGCATTTATGATAGAAGCAAAAGAATTGAAATGCCTTACAAATATATTTTGGAGAATTTGGATCATTATTAAAAAAAAGAGGGAAAAAATTGCCTTTGTTTGGTGCTCTCTGATTACAACAAGGGCATACGGACACAATGTCCTTAACAATGGCTCAGATTCACACTGGTTTTCGATTTTTTTCTGTTGGCTTGGAGCCATTGCATAATATACAGATATAAAACATAGGTAAGAACTGGATCTCTGTAAACTGCATACATAATATGTTTAATGGCAATTCCAGGACACAATCCCCATATTATATGCTGAAAACTAAGCCTGCACCATCTAATTTCTATCCAAAACTTTTTAATTAATAAACCATATTTTTAGTACCACAGTCTGTATGAAAGGCTGCATCTGCCTGTTTACAGACACCCTGACAAAACACCAATACAATTCAGGACCTTTTCTCTTATTATTTTTTTCCTAAAGAAACTTGAATGCAATTGAAAACGCCAACGCACATTATTCGGTTGTATTTCCCATCAAAATTAAATGTCAATTAAACTTTAAAGACTTGTACAAATCTTCTTACTTGCACGGATTTCCTTTTCTCTGATTGTCATGACACACACCTGAGCTGAGATGGAGCCCATGGGCAGGGCTGTGGATGGAGGCTCTGGGTGAAGGTTGTCAGGACTATTAATGCTCATTAATGCACTCGGGGCTAAGTCATCTTCTTTTTCACAACTATTATGCCTCAAGCTGCTAAAAGACAGACTGAGAAAAAACTCACAAGTGTATTTAATTTTTAGAAAAAATTAAAATATTATGGAAAAATGCTATCCTGGCTTACTGTGCAGCAGACAGATGGACAAAATCTGACAGGTAGTAGCTGACCATCTGATTTCTTTCTTATACAGGAATACTGGTTTGGTTAAGAGAGCTTCGTCTGCAACACAACAGACTGGAGACAAAATCCAATCTATAATGTTTGACTAGTAGGGAAACATTATGCTGATTTTTGTCTGTCCTTTTCCTAGAAATGAATAAGTGATCATGAGGAATTAGGTGCCCCTTATTTTGCTGGGTTTTTTAAAAGCAATAAAATAATTCAGATGCTTTTTTTTTTCCTCAGAAAGTAAATGTAATGATGAATCACTTGAAACAATGCTAATCAACAGTGTGAGAAGTCTGCAAGAAAGGACATTGACAGGCGAGGTACTATTACTAATTTATTTGTCTTTTTATGGTTCAGTTAGAGGTATATCTTAGGGAGTACAGCACATGTCAGTGTTGTCAGATGTTACACGGTAGCTGTCAGAGTTTTGACTGATGTACAAGCACTACCTGCTCGTGTTTGCCCTTCCTTTCTGTTGAGTGCACACAGGTAAGACAGCTTGTTGGTAATTTTTATTTAATGCTTTCAGTATCTGCAGCTGCTCTTTTACTGAAAGTTCTGACAATGAGAGATTCCACCCACTGAGATTTCCAAGGTTTCCACTGCAAGGGTTTCATCACTTAAACAAGGTTTTCCTCTGGGATTAGAATACAATTCACATTCTTTTTCTGATGCCTAGTAATCTCAGTGATAGCAGTTTATTTTTTAATTTAATATACCCCTCCGAAAAACTCATGTTAAAGAAATGAAACCACAGAAATTATGGGTGCAAGTGGCTTTGCCCTGCTCAAGAAAAGGTTGATGGGTTTTTTTTTCAGCTGCTTTTTCCAAAATACACGTCTTAAATCTCACTTTACCCATAAAAGCACATCCCATTTTGAAGACTTCTATGCAGAAAATAACTGCAACTATGTGTCCAGGGAGGTGTGACTATCACACAGACTGTGTGACTCTCTCAGCCACATGATGTGGAATCATACATCAACAACTGCTAGATAAAAGAAGATGCATTACTTTGTAGTGTGCAAAATCAGATTAAGTCTTTAAATGGCAAGAGCTATTTCTTAATGTAATATAGCAAGAAGCAAGAGCAAGAATGTTTTTGAAGGAAAGGGATCAAAAATAGTCTTATGCTGGGAATCCCAACTAGCTTTATGACTGACCAGTTCAAGATGTGGTGTAGTTGTTCTAGGAAAGGAAAATATATTGTTCCTAGATGCTGAAGTGAAACCTTTTCAAAGTTCAGAAAGTCATTCCAGACACCAAATACAACAGAAAAAATTCATCATGCTATCTTAAGGCATCATGATATCTTAAGGTATCTTATGACTACAATGAATCCTAGGTCTTAAAAGAAATGTCCATATATTGAAAAATGTTTTTAAGTATTTTTCTCTAACTATGGAGTTTAATTTAGAACAGAAGTTCCCTTTTGCTATGTTTGGCACCCCCCTCATCTCTTTATAGACCTTCTTATTCTGTCTTTTCATCTGAGCACCTGGTTCCGCTCTGGTTAGTAAAGCCCAGTGAAGCAGAGAGCAGATGGGCAGCAATGCCATGCACACTTCTCTTTGACCACCCATTTACTTATTAAAAAGTTATAAATGGCAGTGTTGTGCAGAAAAAATTTTATTTCTTTTCTCCCAAGTAATATGACAATCAGTGTCTGACATAACTTTTAGAAGCCTCTGCTGTAATGCTTTTGTTCTGGTTTTGATGTTGTTGGTTTTTTTTTTAACTGCAGTGGTGGTTTTATTATTCTGAGACTGTATTTGTCTCACTGGGAGGCACTTTTCACTCAAAGGAATGTGTTTCTGCTGCATCTCTTCAAGGAATCATAGCAGTCCTGTGGTTTCTCTGAACTCCAATTTTTTCAGGATATCCACTGTGAAAATCACGCATTCACAAGAATCAAAGTTCTCTGGCAATCCTTGGAGGTAAGCAGGTCTACATTTTGAAGCACGAGTAGGAATAGTGATGAAAAATGTGGGCATTTTTGTACCATCTGTATGCAACTCTATTGAAAAATTTATCCAGTCTCTGCGTTGATTCTAATAGCAATGTAGGATGGAAATGACAGAGGAAGTATTCATAACGAATATTAATAAAAGAATAAATCAAGATCCTGAATATTTAGGATACTGGCAGAACTGGGAGTCACGCATGAAGGAAAGACAAAATTTTATCCAGAGTTACAGCTCCTGCTGTGCAAAATGGAATTTTTTAATGCTAGCTCCATAACCTTAATTTAGTCTTAATTTATTAGTATTTACTTACCAGTCTGAGTTTTCTTCTTTTGGCTATAAAAAGCAAAGTATTGGTATTACAATGTCCAGGGCAAATTTGGTCTTGGAGTCTGTCATTCCTTTCAGAAACAATGTCGTCTTTCATTTCTTAAAACCTAGTTAAGGCCCTGATTTTAATCTCTCATTATGGCCAGCAGTACCTTAACCTGATCTTCTTTCCACAAAAGTACCTCAGCAAGTTACACTTCACTGAAGGAAATGAAGCATAAGGGTATGTTTAAAGTTAAGCACAAAGTTAAATATATTTTGGGAAGGAATGAATTTACATATATGCCTGAGTGCTTTGCTGAGATAAGGCCGACATAGTAAGTATATATGAAGGTAATAGAATATAGGAGAAAATCCTGGCTGTACTGAAGCTGTAGCAACATTCTTAAGGGACGTATAGCTTTATTGCAGGACTTGAGAGTGAAAATACAAATTGAAAAGCTATCCTTGGCAAAACTGAGTGGGTTTTATGTATCTCTTTTTGTCTTTACTGTTGTAAGCTGCTAAGCACATATTGGTGTTCAGCTGAGTTGAAATTTAGAGTTTCATATTTTGAAGGACATTAATAAAAATATCTTAGTCTTTTTAAATAATCTTTTATTAACAATGATTACAAGTGCAACATTTTAAGATTAAAAACTCAGATATTTCAAAATCCACTTTTCACACTGAAGAGGAAATATTAAAAACTTATCCTTAAGGCATTGCTACTACACTCATTAAATGCATTTTTTATAATATTCATAGGAGATGCTGACTGCAATTATTTTTAGACTGGAATAGTGGGACACTAGCACAAACGTGCTGTGGGTATTTCCCCAATTTCCTAAATCTATCTGGTACAGGAAGACCAATCTTTTGTTTTAAGGTTCAGTAATCAATGGCATCCAGAAGTCTAATTGTTTGTGTCCTTTGGCACTGAAGCTTTTGGGTCTATGGGTTTTGCCGTTATGTACTGAGGCATATCATTTCTGCATTTTAAATGGAGATTTTTAAGTCTGTAGGATGAAAAGATATTCTAATTGCCTCAACTTAAAGAGACCCCAGTTTAAAAATTATATTCACAGGTGAGATCTGGCTAGAATGTAATGCAATTTTTGTTTCTACAGGGAACTTATGCACACAAAAGGTTACTTGATGATGACTAGAAATGCTAGTATTCAAATATAATATTTATAGTACTATTTGCATACAGTTCAATTTGCCTTATCAGGTCTTTATCGGTCCATCAGAACCTTTGACTTGCTTTCTGCAGTGGTTTATATCAGGTTTAGATAGTAATCAAAATTTTCTTTGACCTTTGATAATGAGGTCTTGATCATCAGCACTGGTTGATCAGTGTAAATGGGGAAGCTGTATTGCAGCTATGAATGGACTTTATCAGTAATCAGGAAGACAGAAAAGTCTCATTAGGAATGAAAATTATATCAGTTGAAATTGCTATGAGATATATCTTATTGCCTTGACAATTTCACATCATTCCCTGAAGACAGCTACTTTTTTTAGACTTGTTTATAGCTTGAGAGATCTGATGTTCTACCATTTCCTGGTTTCAATTTTCATTAAACAGAAATTTTGAATAATAGAAAAATTGAACCAATATACTACATTTCCAAACAACAATGCCCAGAAGAAACAAAAGCAAAATAATTTAATAAAGAGTCCATAAAAATTTTCTATGACAAAAAGTTAATGAACTTTTAATAACCAATACAGGTGAGAAAAATATTTAATTAGCAAATTTGCTGATGATACCAAATTGGGAGGTGCTGTTGACTCTCTTGGGGGACATGAGGCCTTGCAGAGGGATCTAGATAGTTTGGAGCATCAGGCTATGATTAATGGTAGGAAATTTAACAAGTCTCATGTCTTGGATGTGTGTACTCTTTATTGGGTGAAAAACTGGCTGGATGGCACCCCAAAGAGTTGTGGTGAATTAAGTTAAATCCAGTTTATGGCCAGTCACAAGTCGTGTGACCCAGAGCTCAGTACTGGGGACAGTTCTGTTTAATATCTTTATCAGTGATCTGGACCAGGGGATCAAGTGTACCCTAAGTGAGTTTGCAGATGACACCAATTTGGACAGGAGGGTTGATGTGCCTGTGGGTAGGAAGACTCTAGAGAGGGACCTGGACAGGCTGGATCAACCCCATGCAACACTATGGGCTTGGGGAAGAGTGGCTGGAAAGCTGCCCAGCAGAAAAGGACCTGGGGGTATTGGTCAACAGCCAGCTGAATATGAGCCAGAAGTGTGCCCAGGTGACCAAGAATGCCAAAAGCATCCTTGGCTTGTGTCACAAATAGCGTGGCCAGCAGGACTAGGGAAGTGATTGTCCCCCTGTGCTCAGCACTGGTGAGGCCACACCTTGAATACTGTGTTCAGTTATGGAACCCTCACTACAAGAAAAACATTGAGGTGTTCGAGCATGTCCAAAGAAGAGAACCAAAGCTGATAAAGGGTCGGGAGAACAGTCTTATGAGGAGTGGCTGAGGGAGCTGGGGTTATTTAGTCTGGAGAAAAGCCAGGAGGATGAGGGAAGACCTTATCGGTCTCTACAACTACCTGAAAGGAGGTTGTAGCAAGGTGGGTGTTGGTCTCTCCTCCTAAGTAGCGAGAGATAGGACAAGAGTAAATGGCCTCAAGTTGTGCCAGGGGAGGTTTAGATTGGATATTAGGAAAAAATCTTTCACTGAAAGGGTTGTCAAATGTTGGAATGGGCTGCCCAGCAAAGTGGTTGAGTTACCATCCCTGGAGATATTTAAAAGATGTGTAGATGTGGTATTGAGGGACATGGTTTAGTGGTGGTTTTGGCAGTGCTAGGTTAATGGTTGGACTCGATGATCTTAAGGGTCTTTTCCAACCTAAGTCATTCTATGATTCTATGTTCAAATGCCAGATTCTGTACCTCAGACAGAGTTATGCCTGGTGCAACTATGAATTGGGAGCGGAGTGGCTGGAGAGCAGTCCTGTGAAAGGGGTCAGAGACACCGGTTGACAGCAGGCTCAATATGAGTCAGCAGTGAGTCCTGGCATCCAAGAGGGCAAAGTGCACCCTGGAGTGTATTAAATACAGTATAACCTGCTGGTCAAAAGAGGTGATTATTCCACTATGTTCAGTGTCTGTGCAGCCTCACCTCAAGTATGTGTGCAGTTCTGGGACCCACAATTTAAGAAGGATGTGAAGGTCCTTGAATGCATCCAGACGAGGGCAACAAAGCTGGTGAAAGGGCTGGAAGACATGTCCTATGAGAAGCAGCAAAGGACTTTGGGCTTGTCTAGTTTGGAGAAAAGGAGGATGAGGGGTGACCTCATTGCTCTTTATAGCTTCCTGAGGAGGAGAAGGAGAAAGGGAGGTGTTGATCTCTTCTCCCTGGTATCCAGTGATAGGAGGTGTGGGAATGGTTCAAAGTTGCACCAGAGGAAATTCAGACTGGACATTAGGAAGCATTTCTTTACCAAGAGGGTAGTCAAACACTGGACCAGACTAGGTAGAGAGGTGGTCGATGCCCCAAGCCTGTCAGCGTTTAAGAGGCATTTGGACAATGCCTTTAATAACACGCCTTAACTTTTGATCGGCCCTGAAGTGGTCAGGCAGTTGGAGTAGATGATCATTTTACATCCCTTCCAACTGAAATAGTTCTTTTCTATTCTAGCATAGTCTATTCTATTTTAATTTCTCATTGGAAAAAAATGCAAAGAACTTATACTGGCAAAATAATAATAACTGAAAACATCTTAAATACTATAAGGATATTTTGAAAAGAATCTGTAAAATCCCAAAGGAAGACTACATGATTAGTTTTTCTTTTGAAAAATAAGCAAGAAATGGTTTCCTTACACTCTGGAACACAGACTGAAAGGTCCCAAATTTCATTCCAAAATCCACATGAAGTCTTGAGTCAATTAAATTTATTAGGTTTGCTAGGTTCTGCAACCTGAAAATTTTTAAAAGTGACTGTAGTTCTCCTTACAGAGTCATGGAAATGAACGTGAGATGGGATCTCTGGAGATCATTGAGAAGACCTCCTGCTCAAAGTGGAATTGTTTTTATCTGTACCCTGGGTAAAGACATGACACTAGCCAGAGTGCTGGCTCAACTGACTCCGGGGCCTGCATCAGCAGCAGTGAAGTCAGCATAGAACACAACAGTGTTTTCATTCAAATACTCATAGTTAAGGTGCACTTAACAAAGAAATATAAGTTCTTTATCTCTCTGAACTTATGGAATGCAAAACCATACTTATTACCTAATAATAATTTTATTTATTTTGTTTTTAGTTCAATAGCTTTTTAATGCAAAACCCATAACTGAGAGAAGAACTGGAACCAGAATCCAGAATGCTCTCTTTTAGCTTTTAGTATGAAATATTATTTAGTCTTTGGTTTAATTCAGCATAAAGCAATAATGAGTTGTTTGATCACAGAGAAATAATATATAGCATTACCCTTAATATATCCATTACTCTACTGAATTAAAAAGACCATAGACAATGGCATGTGTCAAAACAGGACTTTTCTATTACAAATAATTGTAAGTGACTTTATAACATCATATGTTCTCCCCCAAAGCCTAGGTGAGGAATAGTCATGTCAGATCTTTATTGATGTTGAAATAAAAATCCAGAAGAGCTGTGCATGCATTATAATGTTTTTGAAGTAAAATATTTCTTATCCAAAATTTATTTTCATAATACACATGATAAAGTTTTAATGACAAACATTTTCTCAGGAACTTGGTGGAATATTTATATTTAGTCATATTTAAAAGTTAGCTGACAGCTAATGTTAATACGGCAGGAGGAATGTTGTTTCTGTGGAAGAAGAGCAGTCCTGCAGTCTGTCGATGAGGTCTGGCTCAAGGAAAAGGCTATCAAAATTCTTCAGGAAAGCTGATAGAGTGGATGAAAACCTGACTGTAGTAACTGAAGTCCAATTCTTCTCAGGTGCCATTTGAACAAGATTTCAGGTAGATTTCCTACCATGTTCTAGTGCACAAAGCTTTTTTGCCTGGCTGTCCAGCGTAATTTCTGTTGCTGTTGGCAAATTGATGTCCAGTTTGAAGACTAAGATGAATCTTAATGGTATAAATAATGAAAATGGAGAGCATTTAAGACAGAGCTAGCATGATGGACTATACTTGTAAAGCTCTTTCTAGCTATCTCATATGAAGGACATCTTCACAGTAGCACTTTCATGTCAGTTCAAGGATTTGTTAATAATAATGACAATAATAAGTGCATTGTCGCCACTGTAGGGGAAAATCCTAGTAATTTTAGTGCATGTAACTTTCTCTCTGAACCTCTTCCTGCCTCACACAATTTTATAGGTCCTTTTTTATTAAAATAAAGAAAACGTGAGCTCAGATTTTTTTCTAAAACAGCAGCTGCTGTGATTGGTGTGGGTTTTACATATCAGCGTCATCCTTTATTGGTGGATTCTTATAATTCTTTTGGTATATGTTGATTGGGAATATGCCCCTTGATTCCTTTTCCAAGAATGTACAGTGGTAAGCACTGCCAGGAATGCCGCAGGCAAGACAGCAGCAGACCTAGCAACTTCTGAGGAGAACTGTATTAAAGCAATTCTCTTCCATTGGCACCATGAAACTAGAATTCAGGGAAGGCCATCTAAAATAATCAAAGGACTGAGAAATGAGATGTGTAAGCAACCTTAAGAGAGATAAACATGCATGCTTTTAAGAAGAGCTGGATGAGTGGGAGGACAGGGAACATGAAAGCATTTTACATAGAAACAGCATGTATAAATAGATATTCTAAGAGGAAAAATCTTGATTTCATTAACTGTAGCTCGCAACAAAGGAAATAAGAGGCCAAAGCCTGCAGCTCTACTGAGGTGGTGCTAATAAAAGCAGAATTTTTTTCAATGTAAGCAGTATGGAAAAGACTGATATCTTATAAAATACAGGATGAACAACAAATATTTATCTGTACCTAGACAGATACTAAACAAACACACACAAATATATGATAGGTATATAACATCTTACATTTTGAATTCCCATGATTGGATTTTTATAGTATGTATATGTATGTCATCTTAGTATGTCAGATTATCATTTGACCAGTAATCAATTTTGAATCTATACAACTTTTATTAAAAGAGGAAAAGACAATTCTTACACATACAATTTCTATGTGTTAGGTTAGGTTAGCTTTTACAATGTTTGTTTGTTTGTTTTCCATGGATTGAGAGTGGTTGTGATTTTTATGACATTTATTCAACTGAGGAGTTATTGGACATTATCTGTAAATATTTCATATCTCAAATTTCAACATAAGTGGAAAAAAGGTATTTTAACTTACATTTGTTGCGTGATGCAACAAACAAAAGTTACATCAGCTTAACAGATGGCCAGAATCTTTCTCTGAATATCTCCTAATGTCACCTGAAATCTAGCTATTGCTTCCTATACACAATAAACAAAAAAAAAATTGATATCCTCAAATAAATATCAGATGGGTGATCCTGGAATAGAAATTGAGTCCCCTCAGGGGCTGTAAGCAACAGTCAGCAAACTGTATTCTGCATATTAGAATTAGAAACATAAAGAGATGTAAATACATAAGAAAGAAGTTTGGTGTTTTGTGTAAGTAAACCCATATAAATCACTGTAAGAATATACATGGAATTTTTATAGATATTTACTGGGCCTGCTTCCAATATTTTAGTTGATGTTGCCTAAAAGGATTTGAACTGGTTTAGAAAAAAATATCCAAAGTTGGTTCTTTATGTAAATTTCTGACTGGAACAGAGTACAAAGTAGTGACAGCATTGTTTGTCAATGTCCTCCAGTGATTGTTAGCAATGCATTCTTGCACATATTGTTTCAGACAAAAAATTAGTATTTTGCATTAGCAGAAGATAATTAGGCAATAAGATACAAAAGAGAGTAGGGTTATCATGAGATAAACACACACATGGGGTGTTATGAGGCACAGCCAAGTATCTGCAATCCCTCCAGGGTATGATTATCTCGTGATAACCGCACACCCTGGAGTTGCCTTATTGCTATTATAAAATATCTTTATTATAGGAAGAAATGCACATTTTTGTGCTGAAAGAAGACGAAGGTGGCAATTTAGAATGCTGAACAGCAGTTTCAGCTGAGCTGTGTGGTTTACATAGATTAATCTATCCCATTGGAATGTTTCCTCAGCCAAAAAAATGTTCCCTAAATCCAAGCAGTCATAATCTGTAGTGATGTGCAGCTATTTGGAGTATTTCACAAATTCCCTCCTTGGTTCTTATGTTGTTCGTTTGACTGCAAGGTATGCACATAGCAATATGAAGAGATGGAGAAGTGTTAACAGGATGGCGAACATTTTGAATGTTTGATATTTCTAAAGTCTGGATTCTTCCATTTTACTTTTATGCAAACTACGTGTAAACTCTGGAAGGCTTCAGAGGGTTGAATAATGCGTCAAAAGCTAATTGAAAACTACTGGGAGGAGAAGTTACAAAGTACAAACAATATCAATAGAGCTTTAAAACCTGGGAAACTGATGAGCCAGGGAGAAGTGAGAAGTCTCTTCCAAGCAGCAGGGTTGCTTATCTACCAGGCACAGAGAGGTGATGCAATAAGGGGTAAAGCCAGACTGGCCTCTTTGTATAAAATTGGAGCTTTGCCACCGTCTTCAGTGGACCAAGACTTTTACCAAGAGAATACTTAGCATCAGTCCTACACATACACACAAAATAGCTTTGTCCATGCAAATGACCCTTCTGAGTTTACAGTCTTGCTGCCTCTCTTCGTAGATACCACTTGGGAATGAAAACAACTTGGTCAGGCTCATTGTAGATGTTAACTTTTTTGAATAACGTGCACAAAGGAAACAAATCTTGTCCCTATATCTGTATCTCAACAAGTAGTAGACTAGTTGTAGATCCTTTTATTTGTAGATTCTTCATCACCAATTATGCCTAAGGATCTATTTGTATTCTGTCATTCCATTATCAATGAAAATCATTGTTGTATATCAGTGCAACAGAAGGAAATTCAGGGAACATTCTGTTTCTGTAAGTTTGTATTATTATTGAACAAATTTTAGAAAGATATAAGCATTAAAATAGCTTATAAATTGTGTGTTAAAATGTAATCGATATTTGTATTCATGTTTGGGCATAAAAACATACAAAGAAAGCCTTGTAGAATTTATTTCTGCTTAGAAACTTGTACTGTGGCCTTCAAAATGTGTCAGCTTTAATTTAAGATCGGTGTTTAATATGGAATATGGAGATCAATGCAATTGATTTGATTGAATAAAAAAGTCCTTCTAAGGATATATGGTGCCCATTTTTAAATGCAACAAGCCCAATAATTGGTTTAAATGTAAAAATAAATTGTGTCTAGAGATATCTATCCCAGCCAGGGGTGATGCTTTATTGGTTTTTGCATTTCACTAACTGATGTGCTTTCATGTAAAATCAATATTGTGCAGTCAAATATATTTTGCTTTGTTGTGTAGTAGGTTCAGTTAGCTAAAATATAATTTTAAACATAGGATACCTAACCTTTATTTTACAGTAAACCTTTTGTGGAGAAATGAAGGGAAAATTTGAAGAGACTCTTTTAACTTCCTAAATATTCTGTGGAGTCCCTTGCATAATGTATAGATTTTTCATGTGCTTCTCCAGCATTTTGGTTTGCTAACTCTCAGCCTTTTAATTAAGTCCCTAGCCATTTCTTTGGACGTAATTGCCATCTGTGGAATATTAGACACCATTTCGAGTGATGCATACATACCTGCTTAGCCAAGCTGTGTAAAACTAGGCATCATACTTTCTACCTGTACTGAAAATGTATTTGCCTTCAACTTTTTTTTTAACCTATCATGAGGGCAAAATCTATTTTTCCATTTAGTGGATTTTGACACTTTTAATACAACGGAAAAGCAGTTATTTTTAGAAAAAGCTCACAACTCATACAAATTATCTTAAATTTATTTTATTATTTTCTTTTACATCTTTCTTACAACCTGGGAGAATTGAGGTCAAAAAGGGAATCTGACATATCTCTCTTGATCTCACTTTAAAAGTTACCTAAATGATCAGTGAAAACCCTTGCCATTACAGAAAATTTCAGCAGAGAAAGAATGTTAGACAAGAGAATTCTAATGGATACAATTCATCATTTCAACAGGATACAGTCAATACAATTAGTTTAAAATGGCCATAAACATCTGCTAGTTTTCTTAAAGTTTGTGCCTCTCTCATCATTAAGAAAAACAGATTATTTGAAAAACCTGTTAACATCCAAAGGGGAAATGTTATTTCAAAGATTTATTTCTATGTGCTTTCATGACATACAGATTGAAGAAGCCCATGAAGAAAATGTATTTTTGCATGTGCTATTCTACAGAAATGGACTTTAAATGTCCTTTTTTCCTCAAAACTCCAAATTACAGTGCTCTGTTCAGTTTTTGTTTTCCCTACTGCAGGATGCGGAATACAGAGATAGGGTGTGTTTTCCCCTTCTTTCCCCCCCTCTCAGTCGTCTTGATGAAGTAGGTACGATTTTGTGGTCTGCTTTGCAAAGCTGTAATTATTGTAGAGATCCACATTTTCACATAAAAAAAAAGTATTTTCTGTGCTATAAAGTTTGCATACAGAAAATTGATATTTCTGAATAAGTACTTCTTCCAACCCTACAATTCTGAAACACTCAAAAGGTTAAAAAAAAAAAGTAATAGACAAAGGAAGTGAATATACATAGTGCTTATTGAATTCAACAGAGCAGAGAATTTTTTCTGGACTAGTGATTTCATAGACCAGTTTTACACTTTTTAGTCATGCCTTAAAACAATTGAGCACATGCCATAAACATTGAGTTGCTGGAATATGAAGACTGGTGAACCATTCAGAACCCAACTGAACTAATATGTCAGAATGTTATAGCTTCAGAATGTGTGAAGTGAATTCTAAACCTGCTTGCAAGCCATTTTGGTCAAGCAGTTTTTGAACAATATTTGCATAAAGTCATACATTCTTTCAAACAAAGAATTACCAGGACATGGTCTGCTGTTTTTAGAGAGACTTTGCTAAAAAAGGAGAAATACACTTGAATCTGTTTAAATCAAATCTTTAGCAATATTTAGGACTATTTGGATAGGGATGCATTATTTGGCTACTTATGCAATTCAATATGGTTGAGATATTACATGTCTGTTATAGTCATCATAGTCAAGAAATTATTTTCCTTCTTGTCTTGGCCATTAGGTAGCAAACAGAGAAGCCAAGTAGAAAATCTGGATTGATAAGGACAATGGTAACTAGAGAGAATAATATCTGAATAGATGCCATGAGAAAAAGAAAACATTGTAAATTACAAGACTTGCGTTCAACAATATCCTTTCTCAAAGTGTTACAGAATAGTATTCAAATGGAAGATTTCCCCAGAGAATTAAGACTCCTGGAGCAAGTTCTTAACACTAGAAAAGGCAATGGAATTTGCAAGGGTCTGTGGAGAAGCTAATCCCTAGAAGGAAGAACGATGAACCAATGAAATAATTTTAAAAGTAATCTTTTTGTTTGGTTGGTTTTATTTTGTTTGTTTTTCCTTAATTCAACTGACTCCTCTTTGTTTGAGGTCCATTAAGTTACATGTTTATAAAGTGTCTACTGGAATGGGGTCTTATTTGGGGTGGGGGACAAGGCTTAAGGCAAAAGTATAGTACAACTAATAATAATATTAATGTACGTCAAGGCCCAGACTGCATATCTTTCATATACATAATGTCACTATTGTAAAACTACAAAAAATGTCTTCAGCTGAACTCTGTTGAGGTTGTTTAACTGCCATACCCATCCACTGAAAATTCCAGCAGGAAATGGATGCCATAGTGATGACTGTCTCTTGGTACCCACACATGACATCAGCTGCTGGTACCAGCAGCCTCCACATGTCCCTCAGCGATGGCATTCAACAGCTCAGGAAATATACTGTCTGTAACACATGAATTTTAGCAATTACCTACTGGTTAACTTTGTTCACAATTTTGTGCCTTCATAGAGTATGAAACAAGTCAGCTAAAACTGAAGGCCAAGCAACATGAATAGGTCATATTAAATGTGTTACAAACTCTGCTGGGTGGTGGATTAGTTTACAGGAGTTCAGCTCATTTCTGGAATCTGAAAGAAGTCCATGAAATGAAATTTTTCACCCCTGAGGATAAGGCCAGAACAGCCTCAGTGATCAGAAACTAGCATAGCAGCAAAGTCTTGCATCCACCACAGCTTCCAGCAACTCAAGTTCTTTTTTCCTACTCATACAAGTGTTGGTACTAAGGGATAGATTTCAGTTAAAGATAAGTTTTATTTCAGATACTTACACTGGATGTTTTTTGGGGGCTAATGGATAAAAAGAAGAAATTTGAATTCTAATTAGAAATATCTAGAGAAGTTGCTGAAGTATGTGTGTGTGAAGGAATAATTCCAATCATAATTAAAAAATACGTATGAGACATTTAAAAGCATGGCTCCCATATTTAGTAGGATTTCTTCCACTTTCCCTTTTGTTCAAAGAGTAAAAGTAGAAACCTCCTAAGTCACTGAGTGGAGGCCTGAGCTCCTGCAGGGACCGCATTATCTAGCTCTCTTCAGAAATGTAATGAACTTCCTAGTAACTTACTCTCCCATGTTCTTCCATTGGAAGATGGTCCCAGAATTTCAGTGTTCTGACAGCAGGAAAACTTGTTCTGTCTTCTACTGTAAATTAATTTTGGCATCAGTGCTTGTTCTTTAAATGAATTGTATCTTTAGATGGTTCTTTTCCCTCATTGGCATTTACACCCTGATATATTTATAGACAGCAATGGTTTTTCCTCTCAATCTCAAAGGCCATGCTCAAAAGACTGCTCTCATAAGACAGGTTTTCCATTTCCTTGATAATCTTTGTATCTTCTTCAATTTGACAAATATCTTGCAATGTAGTGTTATTTGATATGTGTTAATGAAGATGAGGTCTGCTGCATTTCTTCTGTCTGTCAGGTAGGTTATCTTTTAAGGTTACCCTGTCGGAATACAGCTTTGGTAAATCCACATTGTGTTTTAAACCACTTACAATTTATTTCTAAATTTTTAGCTTTTCCTTCAAAAGCTTTCATAAAGTCTTCCTTTCCCCATTTCCCATCAACTATTATCACACTGGTTAGTTTTCTTCTAAAAGCATCAAACTTGTAATTTCCCACAGTTCTTTCAGAAATCCGGGAAGGAGATGATCCTGTTCTCACCAGACAAACACACTGGGATCCAGTGAGAGGAGACGTAAATACATGAGGGCAATATGATGGCCTTTTTCTCTACAAACTGACGGCACACTGCAAAAGGTTGACCCAGTCAGGATATGGCCTCTGATCAGTAATACAGTATTAACAGTGAGAGGGTTTTTTTTCCACATCAGATATACCAGAGTTTGATGCTACCAGCATGCTTACATAGGTATATGCTAAAGAGAAGGAATAATGGCAGAAATCCTTTCTGATATGTGGGTCTGAACAGTTGACCTGATACACAAAAATGCAAGCCATGCCCCTTACTATACTTAACTGATCAGATGTCCAATAAATCAGGAACTGTTCAGAAATAATTTAGTTCATCTGTTTATACTAAAGGGGTTTTGTGATGGGGGTAAATGTAAGATAATGGTTAATTTTCAGAACAAACCACCAGCCACTTTGCACTGTCATCTTCTCACTTTTAGTAGTAGGAAAAATGCAAGCAGGCACTGACTGGGATGGAAGAATATAATTCTGAAATGTTCTTCTTGCTTCTCGTATATTTTTGTATATTGATATTCTTGAGTATACTTGTCCAGTGGATTTACAGAATTAAAGAATTTGTCATTTTGTAAAAAGGAAATGTTTAAGTCTGTAATGGCTAATTGATCAAGCTGGTTGAATGGACAGATTCCTCAGTTGGGACTGCTGATCCAAGGAGGAGAGTTTTCTTTTCTGGTTCTTTACCGAGAAAAAAAGACCCTTGTGTATATTCAGATCTCAGCGGAAATACTGCTAAGAAACTTGTGAAAGACATAGTAGTTTGAAAATGGGTTTTAAAATGTCAAAACACAGTTTTCAAGGCAGGGAGTTCTGTATATCTCTGGCAAAACTCTGCTGATTTCACTGGTGGTGCATCAGGGAGAGATTTAGTACAGAAGGAGAAGTTGAAAACAGTGATTTCATAATATTGAAAGGCAGTCTTAGTACAACAATGGAGAATGTTTTATTCCAATCATACCAGTACTCTTGTATTGTGAAAAATAAAATATATTTTCTAAATATGTGGCCTAATTTTGCATTTTCTTGTAGTCCTGCTATATTGTGGTCTATCCTGTTTGACACAAAGTGCTGCTTCACCACCCATGCAATTAGGTCTTTTTCATTTTGTCTTTTTTATCATCTATCTGCAAAGCCCCTTAATAATTTTTCCTAAAATGTCTAAGCTGAAGAGATTTTCATTGATACCTTTATTGCAGTTTCTTTAGCTGCATATAGAGAAAGTCAGCCATAGTTCTTAGTACTATACAGTTATAAATCACTTTTACTAGAAAAATAATTTTAAACAAGCCTATAGATGGCAACTTTGCTGGCATATTGGCAAAGGAATTTGTATGGGAATGTTTTCTAATTAATGAGTTATTTTACATTTTATTTATATATGGTTTTCAACAGTCACCATCTGTTATGTATTCAGTACTCGAAAATGATCACTTCAACCATTTTGTTGTATATCACATGCTAAATTCCCAATTAATAAATGTAATTGACAAAGTTAATAAACAAATGGCATAGGTGACAACTCAAAACTAACTTTGATTATAGAATGCACTGTGTTTTTCTTTAGAATAACTATCTTATATGTTTAATGGTTTTTTTTTTTTTAGAAAGAATGGGTAGTACAGAAATGTGCAAATGAACTACTTTGAGAAAATGTATATTTGACTATATAAAGCTCCAGTCATAATTAGGATGGGGTTTTCCAGTTACACCAACAGGCAGAAGACAGAATGTTACACAGTTGTTGTCCATTTTTAGTTCTGAAACTTCCCTTCCCCCCTGTACTGAACTCTAATGTGTTCTGATGAACATAGCTAAGTGAGTTGCTTCCTTCTGATAATTATGAGGAAAAAACCTTGTTGCTGTCTTTGAAGCAGCAAAATTAATGAGAGAATTGGCAGAAAAAGAAATATTTCCTCAACACCTCTTCATATTTTCTGTAATAGGGATATTTACAGTAACGTTGGTAATATAAAGAACACTATTTTCTTGATTGGTGGTGTATAGGACTAGATATTCCTACACCTGGGAGTCCTAAGACTGATCTACATCTGAGTTAGATCAAGCAAATTCCCTGTGGTCCTTTGCCTGGTCTTATTGCCTCTGGTGCTAGTTGGCCTGCCTTGCTCAGGGAAGAATTTTAATATGTGCTTTTTTCCCATCTGGATCATGTACGACGAGTTTAAAGTGGGCAGGAAAAGGTCTAAACCTTTGCCGTCGTTGTCCCTCCATTACCTCCATATTATTCATAGTTAATGGCTCTACCATTCTGAATATCCTTGCTCTAGTAAGGAAGAGCTACTCAGTACTGATTCAGCTCAGCTGTTGACTGCTCTGTCATAGACTATTATGATTCCCTCACTAGGTGTCAAGATGCTGCTATGAAATGAATGGTCTAATTCACAGTGAAGGTTACAATCACAAGACGAAATGGAAATGATAATTTGACACAGACAGATCCCCAAACTGCCATTAAATGCGCAGGACTTCCCCCCACCTCCTTTCCTCAGCTGTCTCTTTTTTGTTACAAGGACAAACTTTAGCCGAGCCAGTCACTGTTATTTACAAATTACCTGTGGGTGATACGGCAACAAGGCAGAAGCCTCTCTGTCTGGTGTCTGACTGATTATAGAAAAAGAAATGACGGTGTTTGAATGCTGCTTCTATCAATGTCACTAACATTTTCAGACCAGAATATACCACAAAACAGAAATAAAATTGAAAAAAAAAAAAGACCTGTTAATATTTGTTCAAATTTTAGAAGGCTAAGTGAATACACTAATGCATCTTGAAGGTTCTGCTATAATCATGTTGCCTGACTTCTTGCACAAAAAAGATCAGAGATTTCATCCAGTTTTCATGTAGCAAACAATAACCCACAGAGGCATAACATAATATCTTTGGAAACTCACCCATTTTGATTTAAAGATTACAAGTGATGAAAAAAATTATTGTATCCCTTGCAAACTTATTGTAATGGTTAATTGTCCTTGCCATCAAAAATTGCCTTTCATTTCCAGTTTGCATTTAACTGACTTCTACCTTCGATCGTTGGACATTATGTTTCTGTCTGTAAGATGAAATAATGCTGCAAAACAGTTCCTATTTAGATAATAACAGACCATGAAGATGTACTTTTTCTTTCTTTAAGTTAACTTCTGTGACTATTGCAATAAGTGAGGTTCCTGATAGAATGATCAAACGAAAAAGTGAGTTGTCAGCAAATAGAATTAAATTAGTTTTATTTCAGAAATAAGCAAATATGCTTACCAAAGAAACAGCACAAATGGCTAGGCCAGCCAGACAGCAACTCAAATGTTACCTTATGTTTGGGAGTAAATTATTTTCTTGAACATCTTGTTGAATTATTTCCATGAATATTGTATGACCTTCATTTAACTATTTGTCTAAGAGTTGTTCTACTATTCAGAACTCATGTTTGATTTACTATTATTTGTAGAAAAAAGAGAGACTTGAAATATTAGTTTTGTTTTTCTTTTAACTAGCAAATACTTAAAAGTTTGAAAATAGAGACTGTGCATATAAACTACGTGTTTGCATTGGTTGACTTGGTGGCTTATAATTAAAGTCTTGATATTTCCAAAGCATAAAATCTTTAAATAATTATGATTTTTTGTAATGGAGGGAGGCAGAAATCATAATGCTGGTATCTTCTATACCGCAATTTGTTCAGAGGATGTCTGATCTAGGAGGCTTCCTAGACGATAAATCAAAAGTGGTTTCCAAATAATGTTCTTTGTTTTTATCATGGCTTAAATCCTCCATAAAGAAAATTCAATTCCTTTCATAAAATAAGAAGTAGTAGCAGATGTAAAAGAATGTAAGTTAAAGTGTTTGAACCTAACTAAACCTTTCATTTCTGTCTGTACATTTTGAACATGACAGGTTTCAGCAATATGTTATTTAATTTCTCCACTTCTTCTACTTTAATAGACAGAACTGTCGAGGATTAATGTTTATCAGCTGATAAATTTGTGACCATACAACTAACTGGCCTACTCCCATAGTTGTAAAACCTATATGCATTCATCAGCCCTGAGTGTTCTTGCCAGGTAACAAGGTCTAACTTTGCATTCTAAAGATTTTCCCTTTCATACACTGTGAGGTTCACTAAATTTTCTGCCTTTTATTTATTGTAGTGTCAGTACCAGTCAGCTCACCTTACAGTTGATATTTATTATGTTGAGTAATATGATGTTACTTAGCCCCTCCAAATGGCCTTTGCGATATCACAAAGTCAGCTCTGGTAGAATCTGTATTACTATTTGTGTGTGAAAAGAAGATCTGAGATGTTCTACGGATAAGAAATGGTTTGTGGAAGGAAGTAGAACATCCATATTGAGGATATAACAGTTGCTGATATGAGCATCAACTACAGTTAGATCAGAGAGCAAGATATAGCCTAATATGAACCATATCTAGAATACAAATTATGTATTAAGATATTATAGTGATAAAGCAATTTTTTTCAAATCTTAACACATTAAAATTTTTATCTTATATTTTTTAGTTCTTTCTAATGCTTAATAAAAGCAGTAAGAAGCTTTTTTGCAAAGATGGCAGAAGATGGCCTGTACCTGTTGTCCTAAAGATCAGTGACTATAATAGTGGGGAAAGCTGGAATTTAATTTCTTTTTCAGTGCTGCATTTTTGAAACAACTAGTTGGCATACAGCAGTATCCAAACCTCTGATCAGACAAGTTTCTGGCAATTGGACAAACATCTTATTTGGGAATGGAAGAGGGATTTGGCCCTTTTTCAGAGCAGGGCAGGACTGTGAACCCTGTGATATGCTTAAGATCTTTACAGAGAAAAGTCCTTGCAAATAAGGGTAGTGCTTTATAGGTCTGAGATCTCCCTGTGAGTCTATGCTTAGCAGGTATTTTGCAGATTAGGTGGTCATGGTTCTGTTCTGCACATTGTGGTAGGAATCCCCTCTGCAATCTCCGTAGATGCAGTGCACCAGCTGCTGCTGACTGTTGCAAGCAGGTTATTCCCATGTGCTTCCTCCTCCTGCTGAGCTATCTGCTTCCAGTCATGAAAGCAGATTCACTTCTTAGCAGATATATCACATTAACTTCTGCTGCTCGGCTGAGTCATTATATAATGTAATTGTTGGCCTTTAATAAATCAGTTTGGTTTTTTCTGTATATTCACATTTTAATTCAATTCCCAGAAATGCCACCTAGACTAGTGCATTAAAAATATGCATTGAGCTAAAAAATTTAAGGCCACACAGTGGCCCTACAAAATCAGGAGGTAAACCTATCCATAGCAAAATAATTAGACAAGAACAATAGCATATGATAGAAACTAAAAAAGCATGGTGTGATGAGACTGTGTTGAATCACAGTAAAGCCAAAGTTTGTGTTTTCAGAAATAAATATTATGTAACTGCACATGTAATATGTGAAAAATGTTTAGTTTTAATGTACAGCTAACAAAATTATATATGCTGTTGCAATTTTACATATGCAAAAAGTTTTATTACAATGGCAACTGATCGTTTACACATAAGACAACCACAGTTGTGGGTTTTTTGTGGTACAAATTACGCCAAATGGCAAGCAAGCATTACAGGCCAGAGAGAATAATTCAGTGTGAAAGCTCCCTACTTTGTGAATAAATCAAGGACTACAGTTCAGATAGTAGAACTATTCAGCCAGGCTCAAAGGAAAGGGCACAAGGGATAAATCATGCAATATTCTGCAGTATCTCAGCTTCTCACAAATTTCACGAATGGCAAACACTCAGTACTGCAATTGCCATTCAAAGTAATACAACAGCATTCAATGCCCGAATTGCCATGTAAAGTCGTGTTTTGCATCATTTACTGCCAAATGCTATTGTTCCCAAATGATGTCTTTCAAGAGACAATGCGTGGTATTCTAGAACACGTTTGTCCCTATGAATAGTAGAGTACAAGGCACAGAATCTCTTGGCTCTGGAAAAATAATAGTCCATAACAATAAAGCAGAACCTTTGGAATTAGCTTCAATGAAAAAATTTTAACAAAAATATCCCTGTCCAGCCCTCAGATTTGCAATTACAACTCAGAGCTACAACTTCCATGTCTGCTAGACTCCAAAGAGCATTTTACAACAGTGATTTTCTGTTAGAAAAATAGAACTTCAACAAAACCAAGGTTTCCTTTGTGATGATATTTCTTTTTGTGTTTTTGAAATAGAAGATAGAAAAAATATTTTTTTAAATTTAAATGGTATGTGTGTTTTTCCCTTCTTTTCTTCAAATACCAGATTTAGAGAAGTTACTTTCATTGAACACAAAAGCCTGAGAGTGAACTTTAGAAAGAACTTATACTGGATACTTTTGGTGGAAACAACATATCATATAAAAAATTCAGAATTAGGAGGGTTTCCACATTTCTTCTCAAAAAGAGCTTAACATTTTAACAGATTCTTGGTTACATGTTAGAGCAGTTAGATTTGTCCAGCAGGACTTGCAATGACTCAATGGTAATGCTGAACATTCCCTGAATATCTTCATTAAATGAAATACGAGCATTCAAATAAAGGTCTGGTCAGTGGTTAAGCTAACTTGGTAAAGCACTAGATAAAGAAAAGGTGAAGGAAATAAAGACATCAGTTTGCTAAATAAATGTTTCAGGTAGATATTTATCCCTTCTGTTGGCTTTTGCATTGTTCTGTTTTTCATGTCCTGGATAAAATCTTCTGGGGAAAGAAACCTCCCAGCTCAAGCTCCTCATCCCTCTCCACTCCCAAGTATCTTGTCTTTTGACCTATGTAACACACTCAATTATTTTCTTTCTTTCTTAAGATCAAAAAGGATAAAGAGATGAAGGAAATTTGGAGGGACAATTCTGGAGTCCAACAATAAAATCTGACATTGATAATGCTCATGATCTAATGCAGATCCCTTCTATGAATAATCCTAGTACTTCTGAAATTAATTTGTATACAGTATTTTAAGAGACATTTTCAAACTTAGTTTTAACATCTTCTCATTTTTATGCTTTTGTGCTATGGATTACATTTCTGTTTCCTTAACCTTTTATAGACTTAATCTAGAATGGCTTTAAAGTGTATCCAAAGCGTACTTTACTTTGACATGTGTTTTTCATGTTTTCTGTGTAATTTCCAATACATTTCCGATTTTTCTGATGAATAGTTTGCCAAAAGCATTCTTGGAAGGTATTGTGGGCGTTTGGCAGGAATTCATATATATTTTTAAAGAATTGTTATCAGAAATTAGATAGCCATGAAACACAGGTAACTTTTATTATCTAGCATATAAATTTTCTTTGGTTGAAGTTTCATTGCTTGCACATCCCTACTCCAAATGTTTATACAATATCATCTGAAATTATGGTTTCCGTTTACATTCAAGCTGCCAATCAAACATGATTCCACAGACAACAGTAATTAGCTGTGTTACCCAATTAGAAAAGAGAGGAAAATATCTTGTTGGCACCCACAGTAATACTTGACAGGCAGCTTGAATAGAACTTGTACTTTGAAGGGTTTTATGTTGGAAAAAAAATATATTTTCAATAACTAATGAAGCACTGGAGAAATTTTTTTTCAGGTTGAAAATTTAGTAAAAAATACTTTAAAATATTCATTGTCATTCTATGCAACCTGAATTCATAGATTGCGTTCCTACCATTATATTACCATTCTTGCCCTTATGTGACTTTGCAATAATGGGTAACGCTCTCTATATCCGAAAAAACCTTTTTTGAAAAAGTTAAATTTTGTGACTCTTCAAATGTTATATAAATATCAACATATGATGGTATGAGATTTTGGAACAAACTTGATTCAAATAAAAACAATGGGCAATTAATACACTGACAGAAACTGCGTGTAAACATCCAGAAATATGAGTAACTTGTTTTCATTTGAAAATTTTTGACATAATAGCAGAGAGGTAATGTAACTATTATAAGTAATTCTTCAAGTTTAAGGAAGCTGGATGCACAATTACAACTTTTTCTCTAATAAAAAAAAAGTCCTCAGCAGATATTTGTAAGTTTATTGCTTTGAGACTTGTAGCCACAAGAAATTTAAATATAAGCCATTTGTAAAATGAAATTATTGACTCTCTTACTGTTTTTAAAGCAACATATTTACCATCATGGAAGAAACTTTAAAACTATAATGAAAATGCTGAAAAACTAAGAGCCTTTTTATGTTTTAAAATGTCATTCTTCTTAACCATTTGAGGGGGATTTGAAAAAAGAGCAGGAATTTTTATTTGCACAATGTTTGGGACCAGTGATATTGGACCATTGGACTTCCTTCCTTCCACTGTTTTTCAGTGGAAATATCACAAGGGGACATCACTCTCTTGCACATCACTGTGGAATTCATGTACATTCTTTTCCCCAACACATCTTGGCAGACAGATTATTTCCCAGAGTATTTTCCCAGTGATGTAAATCACTGGAAATATTCATAAATATGTGGATGGTGCTAGGGAAAAATGGTAAGAAGAGTAATTTGTATATATTTGCTATTTTAGCACTGAGGGCTGCTGAAAAGATCCTCCATACTATCATGAGAGGAGGATTTATTCACAATAATAATAAACACCATATCCTCTTAGTTAAGCAGTATTACAACAAAATAGTAAGTAAAGTCATGTTGACAGTAATATCTGGAAAAAGGAAAGGGCATTTTATATCCGTTCCTACAGAACAGAATGTTGTGGAAATCCTCATTTGAGTTTAATGAATAGGAAGGTACTTTTGGGTCTGATATGCTCAATGGGGGCCATTTAAGCATCAGTGTCTTGCTGGAAAATCCATGAAGATGTTGCAGCTTTAATACATTATGTTTACTTGAAAGCTATTTAACTGTATTCTCTTGTATTTACCTATCTGTTCCTTTTTATCTCGAAGGTTCCACCAAGCATTTCTTAGGCTCATTGAAATCTAGATGATACTTAAATATGTTCCTCATTTTATACACATGAATAGTCTTAAACATATATAGGTTGCACAGAAGTGAAACCAATTGTGGATAATGTTTAAACTAAGAATACACTTACCAGAAGACTCTCAAAACTGTTTAAATGAGTTGCCTAAACATGTGAACATAGACCTCACTTTAAAGTGCCTTTGAGCCCTGCAGAGAAACAAAGTGGTCTTATTGCTGAAAAGCTATGAAAGCATTTCGGTTTTCAGTGAGCATATTCACACAGAACTGTAACACACTTTACATAATATGCTTTACATTCACACCTTTCAGCTATTTTGGTTTAACTTTTCCAAGTTCCCCAGGTTGACATGCCCCAAATTCATACATGTCTGTGTAAGGTGTAAGTTTGTTGCTGGTTTTACAAGGTGCTTTGACAAACCATGAAGAGAGCAAGTCTTCTTTAACAAATTCTTTAAAATTCCTGTTTTAAAACCAGGTGCAAACCAGGAATCCAAACCTAAGCAAGGCAGTGATATTTTGATTTTCTTACTATTTACTCATTAGAAGTAGCTTTATCCTTTGTCATAATTGCTATAATTAGGAGCAAGATTGGATTCTGTTTCAAAAGAAAAACTACTGTAATGTTTTACTTATTGGCTGGACAATGCACTATTAATTCCAACGGATTCCTTTTGACATTAAAATGGATTTGCACTGAAGGGCAAACACCACCTCCATATGCATCCAGACTGCACTACAATCTAATCCATCACATTATACATTTATAGGTGTCTACCACTGCTGGATTGCTAAAACACTCAGCCATAAAAAAAATGTCCATATGAAAAGCTGGTTTAAATTTCATGCATTTTTACTTACAAAGTGTCTGGTTAGATGAGCATGAGCTTCTGTGAAAGAAATCCTTTCCGAACATGAATATGTAAGAAGCTATGAAAATGACATGAACAGCAGTTTCTCTATTACCTTCTCTGTATTCTTTGCTGCTAGGTGAGTTTTAGACTCAAGTAATTTGCAACTATTGTTAAAATTCCTTTCAAAGTTTTCTGGCATTGCACATTAGTAAATAAAAACACCAGCTTACTTTTCGATGAAAAAACACGTGCATAGCTGGTTTCCCAGCTAAAGACGATGATGGCTCAGTGGACAATAAAGCATCAGCTGTGAACTTACTGTACACATAAAAATTATTCATCCTGGGGTATATTTTCAAAAGCAGTGTGAATGGATGCATACCCACAGCCTTGATTATTTCTTAATGGGATTTCTATGAGTGCCTCCCATTCACGCTTTAGAAAATTGCCCCCTAATTGTCTATCATAAAAATCTGTTTTATTTCCTCATTTATTTGTTTATTTCCTGATGTGAAAATCAACAGCTTATATATTGAAATACTACCCATTGAGAAAAAATAATCTTGAACTAGGTTTCTCAGCCTTTGCAGCTGATTTTGTGGTATATTTTCCATTTGCTGTAATTAGAATTAAAATCAATAGCAAATTAATAAGTAACTGAAAAGAAAATAAGGACTTTTACAATGACAGAGAAAGTATTATGTATAAAAGGACATGGTTTTTTTTAAAATTAAATAATATTTTTATAGTGATGGGATTTTTAAAAAATATACTGTGGAAAAAATATCGCTTTACAGCATAAATGTGCTATATCATGCAATATACACATCTTACAATACTAACTGCCCCCAACAAGCCAACAGAAAAGTACATTAAATTCAATATTATTATTTATTCTGTACAAATGGGCATATTGTGAAGTTTCACTAATTTTATTGAAGTCAAATGTTTGTGCTGCCATTTGTCAATGATAGACAATATTATATTTTTTTCTTTTTTCTTTTTAATATTCATGGTTCTATAGGGACATTATTTGTTAATGGGATAAAAAAATGCAAACTTGACACTACTTCAACATGGCCAACATTCCTAATGCTGAGGTTATTCACAGAAAAAGGCAAGCTCCAGTTGCTGAAATACCTAAGAAAGTTTCCACTTGGGGAGACTTTATTTTCTTTTTTTCTGCTGATATCCCTTTTTTTGGCCTCCTCAAAAAGGCGAGGGATTTAGATTGCAAAGCCAGCTGAGGTCTATAGCCATATAGAGGTGTGCACAGAAAGTTCTTGTACTGAGACACTGCCCCTATGCTTTCTTTCTTGCCAGCCTCCCAGCTTCAGTTCATTGACATCACGACTGATATGATAAGAAAGCCCAGGCAGCATAAAAATGTAGATGGATTAGCTCTTTGCCACTCCTGGCTTTGTGGGACAGAATTATGGAGGAGAACTAGCCAGTGGTCCCATCAATCTTCTCTTTCCTTGTCCCGCAGTGTGGCCAAACCTCGCTCTCCAAGGAGTGGGAAGGCCATAGAACTGGCACCTCTCATTGCAGATACAGCTTTCATCCTTTATGTATAATCACTGTGGGAAAAGGTATCGAGAATTGCGGTGTATAAATTCCAAACAATTGAATTGCTAATTACAAACTAATGATAAAGGCATAATAAGGAAGAAAGATAACAAGTCAGGACACTAGTAATTCATTCACGTTACAGCCAGCAGTTTACAGTTTCAAAATGTTATATATTCAGCCTTTTGGTTTCCAGGCCTCTCTAATGTGTCTAAGATCTCAGAGACTCATCAGATGCCTTCACATTTTAGCCATTAGATTTTGGGACTAATTTTTATATTATTCAGAACATTAAAAATCACATTTTGACATGGTCCAGACCCTATTCAGTTTGACTAGGCAAAGCAGATTTTCTGCATAGCAATGCATTCCAGA
The DNA here is from genome assembly GCA_028565335.1 of Limnodromus scolopaceus. NCBI lineage: Eukaryota > Metazoa > Chordata > Aves > Charadriiformes > Scolopacidae > Limnodromus > Limnodromus scolopaceus. The sequence goes on from JAOXNO010000041.1 coordinate 33,604,567, forward strand.
ACTCGGATATCTCTTAGACTCCTTTATCAGCTTTTTGGGGAGCTTTTTACAGGTATTTGAGGACAAAATATGTTTGAGCCCTTGGAGAAACCCATGGTAAGATATGGGTTGGAAAAACTTAGTGAAAACCACGCACTTAAAAGATACAGAAATATCAGCTCTTTGCTTTAAAAACTTTTTTTTTTCCTAGTCTGGCAAAAAACAAGGTTGAAAGTTGTTATTTTTCAGAATGGTGTTATTTTCCCCAGAGAGATCCAATGATGATGAAATACTGAGCTCAGCTTACCTGTCTCTGTATCATTTAAGACTCAAAATCTGGAATCTTAAAGTAGAAGATGAATCTGGCATCTTCTAGGCCCATTGCTGCCAGAACACAACAAGTAGCAAAACTTCCATTTAGCTCATTAGAGTATGTCTGTGCCCATACTTTATATTTACTGCCACAAATTTTCTGCAGCTGGAAAAGCAGGTGTGGCTTTTCCAGATCAGAAAGGAGGAGGGTTAAGAGGAATTTCATTTTTTCATTGGTCCCTATCTTTCTTTGACCTTCCCATGCTTTCTCTCCCGCCCCTTCCAGCACTTTCAAGCTTTATACTTGATACATAAAGACTCCTCTCAGTCTTCTCCACACCATTGATCTGTCTCTGCAACGTGATGTGACATGAGAAGGTGTGAAGCTTACCGTCCCCTTTCTAACCGACAATCCGAGTGAGTGCTGATGTGCCAACGAAGTACGTTTTCACAATCACATATTTTGGGAATTTTACATAGGAACACACAAAGGGGTCTGGAAATTCTGGATTTTATCATATTGGGCTACATTAATATTGTGTGTTGCTTTAATTTGGCGTAGCTGTTGTGGTGGAAATTGTCAGTGTAAATAAGTAACGCTACAAAGCAAAGTTTGCAACCAAGAGGGTGCATATTTTCCTCTGAGATTTCCCCAACACAGATTCTTTGTGAAGAGAATATATGCCTATACTGTCATGAGCTGAAGGTTAAAAACAGGATTAGTATATTTTTCGTTTGCTTATTTTTTATTTTCTCTGTAAATCCAGAGCTAAAAACTGGATTTCTCAATTTCTCTTGAGAAGAAGTCTCAATTTCTCATGAGAGTAGATTCTGTTTCCAGTTTAGCTGAAAATCCCAAACTTGGCTTCACAAAAGTCCCATTCTAATCATTGTTAGATGATCACTTTTCTGCAGGAATTGCCATTGGGCACAGTGCAGCATCGTGAGGGAAGACGAAAGGGTGTGTGTGGAATAAGTAATGTAATGTTCTTGGAAAATAACAAGGAGAAAACCTGGGAGACATGCTTGTTCTGGGCCACAGGAAATGTATCTGGGAAAAACTAACATGTAAACAAAACAATCAAAAATTACTTTTGGGTCTCTTTTGAACAAAAATTATCAAACTTAAAGTGACTGAACTAACAAAGTATGTTACCAAATTGTTGCAACCTGTTGAAAGATTTTCTGCAAAAACCAAAAGGCCAGTATCCTCTGGTGTATAATTGTTTTTCTTCAAGTCATGTAAAGACCACAGCCTCATGGTAGACTTTTTTTTTAAAGCTGTTTTTGAGGTAGCAGCAGTAAGAAAGAGTAGACAAAAGTGTCATTTTAAGCATGCGACATCACTGAGGAGATAACAGGGAAAGAAAGGCATGATATATGTGTAGCTTCAAATGTAAATCTTGGAGAATATTAAGAGGTATAAACTTGTACAGAGCAGAAGGAATTCTGTTCAGCTCAGCCAGCCAAAATACAACAGACTGAACAGGAAAGCACTGAGATTTTTTAGATGCATAATGTTCTTACAAATGGCCCATGCTGTGCTAATAAAACTATTGTGACTAGGAGCTTTTGCAGTGGGAACTGACAGATGAAGCAGAGTTAAGTACTTTTTCAGACAAGCTACTACAGTAAATCATTAAAGCACACAAACAATCATCCTTCATCAGCCTGCGATTTGTTTTATAGCAATTGCAAATCGAAAACAATGTAAACAAACAAATCGACAACTAATGAACATTCCCCCACTGCTCACTGTAAATAGATCTACAACTTTAGAAGAACACTTTATCCAACACATTGTCAACTCATTGTAAACACATCTACAACTCATAAACAACTCATTACCCAGTATGTTGTCACCTCATTGCAATTAAAGTTGAATGCTAACTGTACTGCATTTCCCTGAACTGAATCAATTCAGAAGCCTGGAAGAAATGTCTAGATGTATTAGTCCAATAAGTTTCAGGACTTTTACAAATATCTTTGCAATATAATTGGAGTTTCTCTTGCAGTTTTTAATGTAAAAATTGAATGAAATTGCATCACTTTTTATTCTTGCTCACATCCAGGTTTATTTAGTTAGACTTTCCATTTACACATAACTGTTTCTAAGGAAATTTTTAAAATGAGAAATTAATTCCCCAAAAGGTTGTAAAACTCACAAGTTTCCTTGAAATTGTTTTGCATGAAGTATATTTGGCAGTCTTATTTATTTATTAACTTTCTACGCCACTTGAAATTTCTACCTTCATTTTAAGGCATGATAGGCATTAATTTGGATGTAATTGTTTATGAGTGAACTTTTAAATATAGATTTGATATTGAAAAATCCATTTACCTTGAAAAAAATTAAAAATAAACTTTATGCATGGTAGATATAAATCGGAAGATTAGTCCTGTGACAACTTGTGGTTTTAAGAGCAAACTTCATGTGCATTAGAATGCTGCTTGGGCTACAGTTTATGAGAACTGGAAGTATCTGCTATTGTTTCCCTGAACTCTTCTGCTGGGCTGTATGCACACAGTCTGCTGCTGCTTTACAAACCAGCTGTAAATCTTCTGGGGCAAGGACTGTCTTTTTTCTCCGTGTTTACATAGTGCTTTGTACAAAAGTAATCTAATGCTCTTCAGGGCTACAGTACTACAGATATTAATGAATACACGTAGAAGGCAAATGCATTCAGTAATTGATCGCTGCATGATTATAATCACATTTTAAGAATAAACTTTTGAGTTTCGCATACACAGGATTTTTACCGAGCTTCTCAATTTGTTTTAGAATCACTTTTTTTGGTTACATAATGGAGTGTGATGTTAAGATTAGAAAAAGCCTTGCTTATAATGCTGTTGCACACAGGATCACAAGCTAAATCTTCTCCATCATTTCACAAATAATTTTTCAGAATGGATGTTATCGTTATCTTCTATGTTAGACTGCTTAAGATCTCTCTTTTATATGTATTGCTCTCACATGTCACCTTGGCATCCAAATAGCTTGCAATATAAAAATTATTTGATGAGTGTAGAATTCCAGAAACAAATTAAACTGTGCTAAGTAAAAAAGACACCCCACGTAGAGAATATGGTATTTCTCACAGTCCTTTCTTCAGCACCTTTTTTAGACAGTATGAGAAGCTTTAGTCACTTCTGAAGCTGTGCACAACCCATAGCTTTCTGGCCAAAGGAAAACCATCAACAGTTGCAGTAGCTACTAATAACATCTCCTTATAGCAAGCCACACAGTCATCTTGCAGTTTTTAATGTTGAGGGTTTCTTCTTGAAATATCACTCGTCTCTAATAGTATACTTAAATAACGGTCTCTCAAAGGTCCTCACTTTTGGGGAAAGAGGTCACTTAGGGTAATAAAGCGGTTGAAGCACTTTATAAGTTCAAATTTTGATTACCTCCATCCAACCTTTTCTTAGCAGGCAAATACACTGATTTGATAGATCTATGGTGAAAGAAAAAGATCAGAAGTTAATAATTATGTTTGTACAGCTGTGACTGATTAGAAAGTACAGTCTTCCTACAATTAAAAAAGTTTAAAAGGACTCAAAGTTTGATTGTTTCACTTGTGCCCAAATGAGATACTAATGAATGTAATGGCTGAAGTAAAATTCCAGGAAGTTAATGATAATTTGGGATGGTCAAAGGATGATTTATTATCTATATTTATTACAAATACAAACTCATTTTTGAGCAAAGTGAGTCCGTTCAGGAATTACTAGGATAGCATTGGGAGCTGAAAAGTCTTTCTCATCACTTTTTCACTTTTTTCCCCACTCAGATGTGAACTATGCAAAGGTAAACATGTAACTTTTTCTTCCTAATTAGGCTTAATGTAGGCCTTATGAACTCTAAAAGTTATTTATTAAATATAAATAGTCAAGCCAATACAATGTGCAACACTGAAAAAAACAAAGGAAAAGTATTCAGTATTCAATAAATATTTCTGTTTGAATTTCGAAAGATGTTTTGTGTCGTATTGGCATTTCATTAAGCTAAGTATTTTCCAGTCCAACGGTTAGAGTCAGAACCCTATCTCCTTTAGGACACCTTATGACTGTAGTTTACTGGCAAAATAAAAAGAAATGGAAACTTGCTTTTGCAGTGAAAAATGTATACAACGCTATTTTTTAATCAAATATATCATTAAACATTGAAACAGTTTATCTACAGATATGATGTTGTCTCCAAGACATAAGCCCAGAAGTAGTGTTATATTTCTGTTTAAAAGCTGTAATTGAACTCAATCAACAATTATGGTCTGGACAAGGGAATTCCATAATTGGTTTTCAAAGGAGATAAGACTAGATTTTCACAGTGGTTAATTCTGATCATGATTGATAGTAGGTCATATTTCCTTTAGAAAACACCAAGAAACTTAGAGTTGAACAGTCTCCAAAAAAAAAAAAAAAAAAACCAAAAAAAACCAAAAAAAAAAAACCAAAACCAAACAGTAGAGCTATTTTACTCAGGTTATATTGAACCCAGAAACAAATCTTTGCAAATCAAGAGTTTTCTTCTAACAGATGTCATTTACTCACTATAACTTTCATTCATATTTTTACTTATGTGTAAGTTTTCCCAAATGGTTCTAGGTATTCTGTGCAGCTGAACGTTATCCCCACCGAAATATCATAACCTATCCTCTGTGTTCTACATTCTGAAATATCCAGACAAAGGAGAGAAGAGAAACTAAAATTATGATGTGACTTTCTAAATGCAAAAGGTTTAATATAACTAGGAAGTGAACTTTGTATTCTTCTCAGACACTTAACTGCTTTTTCATGACTTCATCATTTTCTTTTCTCAGTAGAGATGAACAACCCACTGGAAGGACTTAATCACCTATTTTTGTGTTTTTACTCTGTCAGTTCTATAAATTGTGCAAAAAAAAAGATTTTTTTTTTTTAAGATTGTTTGTGGACAGTTTGGTAAAATTAAGCAAAACATTATTCAACCACCAAAATATTTATATGCCTTCACAAAACCCATAGCAATGGAGAGTTACCCTTTTACTTCAGAAAGCTTTTGATCCAGTACCTAAAATTTACCAAACTTTTACTACAATTTGAAAAGCCTCTTTCTTGTTGTATAAAATTATTTTAAAGTTTTGAATCAACTGCAATGTTTTCCATTAGAAATGGAGTTCCTATTTTAAGCATAGGCTTTTTCTCAAACATTTTAATAAAAATTCCTTGGATTAAAACCTGGCTCCTTCACAAGCTTTGTTTTATCTATTAAGTGTAACTGCATTTCCTTTTTCTAATAACACAGGAAGTCTAAAACAAATCCCAAAACCTTTAGGACAAGTGATTTCTATTTTCCTTAACATGTCTCCAAATTGTCTTCATTGTGTTGGACAAAATATTTACATTTGTTTCCTCTGTAGACTGCATACTATCAGAGACACCAATTTATTTTGAATGTGGTGTCTAAATTCTATTCTGAAGTCTCAGAATTCCAAGATTATACCAATATTTAGCAGATAGATACTCCTTTTTTTCAACTCACTTATGTGAATTGGAAGAAAAATGTGTATCCATGTTTTTCTTTTATTTAACAGATTTAACAATTTAAAGTCACTGATATGCTGTATAGAAAAAACATGGTGACAATTTCATAAAGAACTAAGTTTATGCAGGAGTGTGTTAACAGATACAGAGCTGTTGAAAGTAAAATGGATCTCTCAGTAAAATATTTTGAGGTGGATTCTCAGTGATGCACGTGATGCTGTGCAGGTGTTATGTCAAGGTGGAACACCTTCCTAAAAAATTTCAAAAGAAATGTTAGATTTAACGCAGAAATTGCTGTGTGTCATACGAGAGAGACTGTTTTAGATGAGACATTATAGCAGAAGATCAAAATATGCCTTCTGATTAAAATCTGTGAGAATAACCAATTTTCAGTTTCCCATAAATCAGCAACAATACTGAATGTTGTTGACCAAGAAGGCAGTACAAGACAGTTCATAGAATCATAGAATCATTTGAGTTGGAAGGGACCTTAAAGATCATTGAGTTCCAACCCCCCTGCCATGGGCAGGGAC
>JAOXNO010000041.1:33611013-33647197 GCA_028565335.1 Limnodromus scolopaceus
TGTCAACTGTGCCACCGAGCTTGGTGTCGTCAGCAAACTTGCTGAGGGTGCACTCTATCCCACTGTCCATGTCACCGACAAAAATGTTAAATAGTACTGGTCCCAGTACCGACCCCTAAGGAACACCACTCGTTACTGGCCGCCACTTGGACATTGAGCCGTTGACTGCAACTCTTTGAGTGCGGCCGTCCAGCCAGTTCCTTGTCCACCAAGTGGTCCATCCATCAAATCTGTGTCTTTCCAATTTTGAGACCAGGATGTCATGCAGGACAGTGTCAAATGCTTTGCATAAGTCCAGGAAGATGACGTCAGTTGCTCTGCTCTTGTCTACCAAGTCTGTGGCAGTATTGTAAAAGGCCACCAGATTTGTCAGGCACGATTTGCCCTTGGTGAAGCCTTGCTGGCTGTCTCCAATCACCTCCTTATTTTCCGTGTGCCTTAGCAAAGATTTCAGGAGTATCTGCTCCATGATCTTGCCAGGCACAGAGGTGAGACTGACTGGCCTGTAGTTCCCCGGGTCTTCTTTGTTTCCGTTTTTGAATATCGGAGTCATGTTCCTCTTTTTCCAGTCAGCGGGAGTTTCACCAGACTGCCACGATTTCTCAAATATGATGGAAAGGGGCTTAGCAACTTCATCCACCAGCTCCCTCAGGACCCGTGGATGGATTTCATCAGGTCCCATGGACTTATGCACCTTCAGGTTCCTTAAGAGGTCTCGAACCTGATCTTCTTGTACTGTGGGTGGTTCTTCACTCTCAGAGCCCCTGTTCTTGCCTTCCGTTGAGTTGGGAGTTTAAATATTGCCTAATCATCCAGTTACACTCAGCTTCTTTGGGACCTTGAGCTGATACTGCAGATGGGCTCTTTATTGAAAGGTGTAAGGAAAAGGTAGGTAACAGCAATCACCATGTAACATCAGAATTCGGATGTCCTACACACAAAAAAAATCAGCCCTGAAGATCAGCTTTATTCCAGCTCCAATAGACTTAAGACCCTATAGGTTGTCTATATACATTCACATTCTGAATTGTCTTTATTTTCATCTGAAGTAAACACTAAAGAAGGAAAACAAGGTCTCCTTAAGAGTAGTGCATATTCTCATACTAGTCTGTATCTGCTTTGTCTTACAATAATAGCTGCTGTTGTAAGAGCAGATACAGTGTATAGAAAAATATACTACTTAGATGGGTTCACATTTTTAGTTTATTAACCATTTTGATCCAACTTTTGTGCCACAAATCAGGCCCTGTCATTGACAAGTCCCTGCTGCAGAACTGCCTGTGGATAGCAAATAAAACCAACCCTGCTGTGTTGGACACATTGTTATCATTTCTGCAAGTAAAAGGAATAGGTGACAACTCTGCATGGGCCTCTTAGCCACCCCAAATGAGAGAAAGCTGAGGAGGAGATTCCATTAGCTCATCACCTCAGCTTCCCAGGAAATGTTTACTTCCTTCTTTCTTGTGAAAATTTCAGTATTTTCCCTCCCTTCCTGATTTTTTGAAGCTCAGATAACCTGCGCCTCCCTTCTTGCCCTTCATTAACTTGTACAGTGCCTGTGGGAAGCTTTTCCTCAGCTCAATGTCATGAGTCTGGAAATCTTCAATAGTGGATTACTTTTGTTTACACAGGATATTACAGGCAGAAAGGTGAAGTCTGCTGTCCTTGTTGGAGTTCTTCAATGTCTACATCATTTAAGCCTTTTCTCTACCAAAGACTGAGAAAAAGAGTTAGTAAGACTTCTGAACATTAAAAGGTAATTTTGAAAAAAAAAATCCTGTTTCAATATACTGCAAACTTATGAGCTTGTTAGAAATGGTGTTGACCACCAAAAAGCCCTGTTTCCTTCTGGTGGGAATGTCTTCTTTTGAGAGGTGGAGAAAGAAAAAAAAAAAAAACCAAAGCAGTTTCAAAAGATGCTTTCGTATTTCCCTCAAATGACTCTGAAATAAAACCACAGAATCCAGTCCTCCCAAAACACTGAGATTTGGAATCCAAATGTGGCTTCAAACTTCCATTATGGTCTTCACTAGAAAACACATTCCTAAGTGTCACTAATATTTGATCGTATCATAATATAAATCTCAGTTTAGTATCATCTTGCTTGTCTGAACTGTTTACATGACCTGGATATCTCTCCTTTTCAGCACTGCCTGTCATGTCAGTATTTTGTATGTCAAATAAACCATGAACATCCCAACAAATCCCAATTAATTCTAGGGTGAGCAGCACAACACTTAAAAAAAAAGGATTCCACCCTTTTTCTTGTCCCCATCAGACAAAGGTGGAATGGGTGGGAGAAGGAAAGTGGTCATGAGCACATATAATTTGCAGCTAGTTAACATGTAAGCAAGTGTGTAGATAAGGATTAGATAAGCATAAATGTACATGAGGATAAGCAGTGTACATACGGATTCCATTCATTGGGATGAACAATATGTTTGAACCATTCACATAGGCAGCACCAGTGCTGTGGTATGTGATCCTGTATCCAACAAAATAGTCATGGCTGGAGGGCTCCCTGAGTTAAACTGGGGATGTTAAATGAGGGGCTCGTCCATGATGATACCAAGCACTGGAGGATCCAAGAACAGGCCAGGGAGTGGAGAAGGAACCTAAGTGGGAGCTAATGCAGGCATAATTTTGGTTTTCTTGCAACCAGAAAACCTTGAAAATTGCATTGCTTCTAATACTGAAGGACTGATTCCAGGAATCCAGGTATTGTGGAACTGCAGGCTCTGAATGTAAGGTGTTAGTCATACTACTGCTCATTCCTTAAAAAAAAAAAATTACCTATCTCTTTTCTTAGTTTTATTTTGTGATGTTTTACTTTTTCCTGCCAAGCACTTGGTTTTGTTGTCTTTCTGTTATTAAAATCTCATATTTATCCTTGAAGATATGTGAATTCTATTTCATCAATTTTTATTACAAATACTCATAACATCTGCCAGAAGGCAGTGAGGTTTCTTTCAGCTAGACTTTGTTTTACTTTTACCATTTTGCCTACAATTTCTTCTTGAGTGTTATTTGGCGTTATTCTGTACTTTAACCTCTTCGAAATTCTTACCTTCATTCATCATTAGTATAATAATCCAGCTAAGAATCTAGCTGTTTCCCATAGGAGATTGTTTAGATTTTTATATTTTGGAAGCAATGCCCTGGGATAAGAATTTGTATTATCTCTGTTTAAAGCTGAAATAAATAAATACAGTGTACATAAGTGCATTAGTTCAAACAATAGGTATATAGCCCAACTCACATATAGATCTAGATATATTTATATATATGTATCTCCCTAAAAAAGCTACTTGAGCTTTATATCTATTGCAGGATTGCCAAATATTTGATCTTTCAAACATTCTGAGTGAAATCCCGACCCATTGAAACCAATGGCTTAATTCCCGGAATCAGAATTTTACACGTGTTTGCTTTATTTTATTTCACAGTAAGAGGTTTTAAGCAATCTAAATTATGTAATAACATTGACTTTGTGACATCAGTATTACGTTCCTTATTAGGATATATGCTTTATGTGCTTGCCACAGTAAGTAGAATTTAGTCCGGTTTTATATAGCCGGCATAATTTCGGTACTATGAGCTGACTTTTTTTCAGGTTTGTAGCAAGCGGGAGAGAGATGCAGGTCAACAGATTAGAAGAAAAGATTCAGGGTACAGAATTACCCAAATGCTAAAACTCCTCTCAGGGCGTCTGGAAGAGAGTGGTAGGGCAGGGAGCAGGATTATTTAACACTAATCATTTTATTTATTTGTGAATAGCTATACAATAACATGACATCACAGAAAAGGTATCTCCAGTAAATTTTAACTGAGATTTGGGGTAAAATAACAAAAGGTGGATACAGTGCTTGTATTCTCTGATATCCATGCTACCTGCTTAGAGTGAATTGCATACGTATGATAGCTTTCCTTCTTCCTCCTGTCTGAAGCCTCAACATAAAAAAATATAATAAACATTGTGCTTTGAAATTTCAGTTCAGGCAACTGAAACAAAAGGCAGAAAATTGCAGTACTATGTGTAATAACTAAACCTCTTGTTATATGTTGCTGTATTAAATATAAAACATTTTCATTTCCTTTGTATAGGAAATTCAATAGGACCTGAAAAAGGGGTCAACCAAGTACCGTGACTCCCACTATAAAATGTGAGTGGTGCTAATATTCCTTTTTCAACTCTCATGTGACTGCAAAGAACCAAACATATAAAATATAGCTTTCATAAAACTGGAGGTTTGGTGGGGAATTAGCATGAGAGTTGTGCAGGCGACTTGCAAACGGAAGGCTGGCCAAGAGCTTAGATTTATGCTATGAAATTTAAATGGTTTTCTCCTGAGGTTTTCTTGAAAATATCACTGCATGTGGTCATGTTGGTTTACTGGCGTATTTTCCTGAGATTGTTTTCAAAGCGAAGAGAGGAGGAGGAGGAGGAGAAAGAAGCCTGTTCCTTTAAGAGACACATTACTATCAGAACATTAGGAAAGCATATAAAAATGCATATTATAAATAGGACATATGGGAATTTTAAACTTTCAGGCATATCCAAATTTGGACGAAGGAACAGTTAAGAAAATATGGGAAATGTTGCCAGACCAGGGTTGAAAATTGTATTTTCTTTTCAATGGAATGTTTATAGTGTCACGTATTTTATCTCCATAGATTTCAACTGTTACACACTAACACTAGAAAATTCTCAGGATGAAAATTTCACTTCAAATGTAAGTTTACAGAGATTTTTCTTACCCACCTATCTGAGATTCAGACTTAATTCAAACACCAGTAGTCAAACTACGTTATTCCTGGAATACCCAGTACAATTTTAGTAACTCAGAAACAAGAGATCACAGACTGAAATTAAGAAGGAAGCTTATAAGCAATATAAGCCTATAAGCAATTCAAGCAGAATTTAATTACACAAAGGGTAGCTGAATTATGGAACACATTGCTGAAGGCAGCAATAGATGCAAGAATTATAAATCAGTTCAAGAAAGAGCTCAGAGAAAGGAAATCAAAAAGTAAAACAAATCAGCCCTTTTAAAAACATCCCAGGGTTAAATGGGGCAGGCCACAGTGGACTCGATAGTCAAACCTTTTTCCTTTAAATGTTCCTGTGTTTCCTAAGGAAGAAACTAAATAGTCCCTCCATTGATTTCCATAATGGCTGTAGTTCAGTACCAGCAATACATGAGTGTGTCTTTTGTGCTTTACCTGTTCTTATAGGATGTTGTTGCATTTCCTTTTATTTCAAACTTCATTTACACTTGCACTGTTTTGCATGACTCTGGCAGTATAAAGCAGCCATGAAGTAAGTGTAAATATGATTTATGTTCCCTTTACACTAGCAAAGTGATATATAGTGTCCTTAGGGAATGTGAGAATCATGTCCAGTACATGTGAAACAGACACATAAACTCTGTTTAATTTTATGTAACAAGCACATTTCTATTTAATGTTTTTTTATATCATTTTAAGACTCAAATTCATTTCTTTTCCTTAAAGTAGACTGACAGAATTGAATTCAGCATTCTCAGTGTATTAATATTTCATTAATCCTATGTATATATCAAAAATGATGATTTATACCTACATGTCTAAACAAGTCACTATCAAGAGATCTCTTTTAATTTTTCTCATCTGTAAGATTTGCATTTTTAGGAATACTAAATGTAGAAAGAGGTAACTGAAGTAATGATTACTTAGGATGATTACAGAGGCACCATTTTGATATCAAAACAATCATTTCAAGGATGATTACTGCATAATTGATCAAGTACCCCACCAAATCCTTCACATAATTGCGGTGGTGATCTTAAAGGTTGATTAGACAGAAGCAAAGAAATAAGTCTGCACCTTATATGTGAGAAAATTAACAAAATAGTCTTCTGGAAAATTTGTGTTTGCCTAATTTGAACATACACTTGCAATAATTTCGTGGAAAAAAATAGTGAAAAATTAGGTGCATGTATTTTTCTGCATGTATATTCACACTTCTGAATGCTGGCTGTGGGAGACATTGTGGCTAAAGCCATTATTAATTGATGTTCTGGGCCTTAGTAACATGTATTGTTTAGTTGTTTGAATGCCAACATGGACAGAAACTTTTGTGAGTGGTTGCAGTGATATTGCCTCATGTCCCTTTTTATTTTCATTACACTCCAGAGGAATCAGGTGCTTGAAAAATTAAAACTTAAGCATTTTTTCCCCAATGATTTAAAATTACTTCCATAAAGATTTAAGATGCTGGCATTACAACGACTGGAATATCCATTATGTGCTTGGTAACCTTGTATTGAATGTTTGGGATGTTATTATCATCAGTACTGATCCCTGTAGTTTCTGTGGCATTCAGAAACTGGGGTGCTCAGTGACTCAGAAATCCAGGGTTTTAATTCTATCCATGTACAGACTATGTGCCTATACATGTTTGCAATGTAAATGAAAACACAGAAGTAAAAAAATAGCTTTAGGACCAGTTTTTTAGAAATGGAGTGGAAAGTATCAAGCATCATACTTTCCATTGTCCTGGAAAGTATCAAGCTATACAAGTCAAATTTAATTGTTGTGGTTTATTTTGTTTGAAAGCTATTTATTAGTATTTGATATTTAGTTTTAATTTCATTGTACTGAGAAAACATTTATGGGCCTGAGTTTTGGGCTTTTTTAAATTTTTGGTTTTGTTTTGTTTTTTTTATGCTTATCGCAGTTATTGACTCCAAAATGGAAATTATTTGATTGAAACAAACAAAATCATAATTTGTATTAAAGTAGAATTCAGATCAGATTTAGAGTGGATGGGCATGGCAGCCATATTTTGCTTAATGCCTGTAAGTGGGTTTTTTTCATAGCAAAAAGAGATAAAGGATTAAGAAAAACCCAGAAGAATAAAAAAAAAGTGAAGAAACTGCTGATGCAGTCATACATGAGGAATAGCATTACTTTTTAGATTTATGCATGGGAGACAAAGAAATCTATATGAGCTCCTGCCTGTATCTTCCCTCCCAGCACTTATGTTAAAAAAAAAAAAAAGAAAGAAAATTAAATGTAATTGCTTTAACATTATTTTACAGAAACACTTTTTCATTCTTTCCTATTGATTTACACCGTCTCACTTTCCTCACCCTTGTCAAAATTTCATGCATGCCTCCTAAGCGTAGGAACAGAAATCAGCATTGTCTTGTTTTGACTGCCATTGCTTTGCGATCTTAAATGGTCCCTCAACCCTTTTGTCAATATTTATTGATGGGATCCACAGGCGCTCTGAGTGATCCCACTCTTGAGGGGCATAAACCAATGGCAAGCAGGGAAGGGAGAGAAAGGGGGGGCTGCTCCAGGCAAGAACTGGTTAGGAAATATCAGAAAGCTCAGAAGTCATTGACAAAATGTCAAACATTTCAAATCCTTGATTGTTTCTCTGGCTAATACCATGCTAAACAGAACCATTAATCTACCCCTAAAGCAGAAACAGATACATATACATATATGCACAACACATACATGTACCCCCACCTACATGCACACATACACACGCAAATAGTCTGCAGGGAAATTAAGCAATGCCAATGAAACCATGTACAGAGAAAGTTCTTGGATAAATTAACAGTGCAATTACATTACATGACATGCCACAAGATGGATGAGGAAAACTTGGCTGGTATTATGTTCTGTTTTCAAATTGCAATTTATTTGAGGGTTTTAATGGATGTCTTATTAAAACATCTCAGCATTGGTCAGGTTTCAGCGTATGTCAGAGTAGCCCATGATTGATGACACCCTCTGCTGCTTCCCTTGCACATTTGCAGGGAATTTAAGCAAAGAGGGAATGAGCAGAGCCTCAGATTCGTATTGATCGTGTGAAGGTGCACTGCCTGAGAGCACAGTCTAATAACATTCTCTTAGCTGAACTGCCTCACATGAAGGCATTTATTACAAGAACTAAAATGTTATATTGCTTAGGATAAAAGAACATTGTACAAACAAAAGAGTAAGCAATGAACAAGAGAGAAGGAGCGAAAAAAAGAAAGAAAGAAATACAAATATGTAACTTTAAGTGATGAAGTGCTATTATCTCCTAAGAACATATTTCAGGAAGCCAAAAGAATGATGAATTTAACTGTTTTCTATCTGTAGATATAAGAGAATCTTCTAAGGAAAAACTGGAGACAGCAATTTCTTTTTTTTTTTTTTCTTAATCCATCTCATTTAGATGAGATCCTGTAATTACATTGGTAGCAATGAGGGTGGAGGTCAGAGCTAAACACAATTAGGATTTCGAACATCAAAATGGATAGCTTGACATTAATCATTTGACCATCCAATGTCTTTCTTCATCACTTTAAGTACTATATACTGTAGTTAATCGATCTGACCATCACCCATTTGATAAGCGAAAAGCACTTGTACCTAACCGGTGTAAATCTTAAAGAATCCCACACACTTTTAGAGGGCAGCTTCATGATAGAAGATAGATAGCTTGGACTAGATCTTCATGATATAGGAAGAGTTTCCTCTTGTTTTGTGAGAATTGTAATCTACCTGATTGAAAAAGAGGAAATTTCCATGATCTCAAACTGCAAATGTAGTGTTGGCTTTTACCTCCGAAATCACTCCTTTAAAGAAGTCCACATAAGTACTTCATCACATCAGCAATGTTTGGCTAACTGATACATTTTTTTTTTTTTTCATTGTAAATGGAGTCAAGCTGAAGGTAAAATGAGATAATCAACTACAGATGAGGTAGAGTAGAAATGCCCTTGCCCCTAGGTACCTCAAAAACACAATACTGATTACAAATAAAAATTCAGGTTGGGCATTAGAGTCCAATTCTTTCAGATGCTGAGTACTTGTCAGTACTGCTACTGTAGCTGTATCCCACTCACTTTGACTTTCTCTTGGCGTGCAGGAAGCACACAGGAAGCACTTAGTATCATCCATGATCAGATCTCCAAAACACTCCCCAAATATCTATGCTTGGGGCTTGGTTAAATACTGTCTCATCTCTCTCATCACTGCCTCTGGCTGTTTGAAACTCTGATACCATTCCAGTTTCAATTCCAAGTCTAAAAGATTATTTGTTTGACCTGTCTTGCTCATCATTATCTGAGCTGCTAATTTTATTATTCTGTTAGCACCCTGGGCTGCATGGTATAAAGTGGGACTATAAAAGTGTAGTTTGATTATATTGGAATCATTCAGCATCACAGGCTCAGCAAACAAAACACAGCACTCCCACCCACACTACTATGATAGCAAAGAAGAGGCAGTAAAGAAGAGGGGGAAGGGAGGATAAAAGCTGTAAGAAGGATAGATAGGAATAACACAGCCAGTGCAGTTAAGGAGCTTTACAAATTCTCTCAGGTTAGAGTTGTACAAATTTTCTGTGAACCTTTCTGAGTTGTCCTGTGGTCAAAATGTTTTTTAAAAGAAATAATATTACTAATAATTAAAAAAAAATCAGAAATATGTAAAACTTTTGCTCTTTTACTCTAGAAACAGAGTAAGAAATCTCTAAGTTTCTAGTTCTTAGAATTAACATAAAAAGATGGCTAGGATAATCTAGAAAACTTGGTGAGAGCACCAGGTCTTGGTCTGAACTAACAGAATTCACTGTGTTTTTACTATTTTTTATTCAATGTTCCCACCTCTTTCTACTGTAGGTTGAGCACCTTTTTCCCGTCTGTTTTTTAAACATCTCCACTTGGATGTGCATCTTAAACTATTAAATCACAATTTACTTTTGTAAATTTATTTTAAATATAGATAGGGTCCTCTAACATTCTCTAAATTTAGCATTAGTTCATCCATTCAAGTATTGGCTTCAGAATAATTACTGGATTCTCCTGCTTTTGTTTCTGAGCTCTTTGTCTTTCCTTCACCCCCATCTTTTATTTTCCAGGTAGCTGACAAAGCTGACTTGATCTTCTTAGAGGAAAAAAGTTAAAATTTTATTTTTTTACATCTGTAGTCCATGTTATTCTTGACACTATGGACCTGATGTTTGTTTCATTGTTGGAGAAGCACTAAAATGGCTGCCTCATGTTGCAGACATTTTATAGCATAAGAAAAATGGTTTCTGAAACAGCAGATTTCATATACTTCAACCATAAAACTTACCCTTGTGATTAGCCTCCTGGGACCATTTCAGATTAGTACGTGTATCACCTGAGCAAGCCATGCATAGGTAACCTAGACAAATCATAAATCTGATTGCGATCCTCAAAACAATTCCGTATTGAGAACCATGGTTTTCAAATATTTTCCAGCTAACATTCAATTTCAACTATATTTATGTAGATGAAAGATAGTAGATATTGAATGTTAATAAACATTGACGTTCTCATTAATAAGAATTGAAAATCTTATACTGAGTGTACCTTAGAAGATGCAGCTCCAATAATTTCAATTCTTGGAGTCATATTGCTCTCAGCTTCTTGATTAAAAGCAGTAACCATGTCTATTATAGCTGAGATAAATAAACAGATACTTTCTGGCAGTTTAGTGCACAAATGCAACCTCCTAACCCTCACCGTCAAGAGGTCAAAAGCTGCAAAACCTAGTCCATTAACCTCTGTAAATGGTTGTGATATTAAAAACTGACTCTCAATATCCAAGGGTCATGATCTAGTGTAATAACCATCAGCAATAAAGAATTATGACTATAGTACATTATCCATCTATAAAATGGCCATTTATGACACCAGCACATTGGCTCTCTGTAACAGGAATGGACCACCCCTTTCTAAGAATTATTGCACACTTTCAATTATGGGCTTAATATATAAGCTGTGAAAACTTATTCAGTCCACTTTCTGTATATTTAGCAAAACAGAAGAAAAACCCACAGGCTAATGCAGCTCAGTAGAAAATAACAATTTAAAACATTGTTCTCAGCCTGCATTCTGTACTGCAATGTAGAAATTTCAGATTTAATCAATTCATTACCAGAGATCCATGGATAGGTAGAAGCCTATCAAGATGCAGAGGGGATCTTTCAAAAAAAAAAGGGGCGACTACTTTGTTCTTGTAGCAATCTTTTCTGTTAAACAAAGCTGTAGCTCTCTAAGCAAAGCATGGTGTTTGAGAAAGTTGCCGAGAGAAAAAAAAAAAGAAAATCACTAAAAGAAGTGGCTCTGAAAAGAAATAGTATGAAGCATACAGCAACCACAGTTTTAGTGCTGTAAACATCTTTTTAATCATAAAAAGTCTATTTTCAGTGAAAGAAGGTGAAGGAAATGACAATTTAAGAAATATGATTAATAAATACAAAACAATTTGTGTATTTTTAGAACAGTAAAAATGACTGTCCGAATGGGTCAAAAAATATATTTACTACATGATATGTATATATGTACAAATATATATGGATGGATAAAAGACTTTTTTTCATTTTCATGATGTCTGTTTAAATTGCTGAGATGTCTTATCTGTAGAAACTTAGGCCAACAAGTTATTTAATCAGTCACCAAAACTTTGATGATACATTAGTTTGGAAGACCTGCAAAAATCCAACCTACTCTCCCTTTTAGAGAGCAGCTGGTCTTAGTAATTAAAATGGAAAAACTCCATCCATCTTCATTTGCAGAGAAGTCACACAGACAGAGACAGAACTTCAGCACCCTATTGTAGTTTCACAGGGTGTCTGAAAGGGACAGAGAGGAAGGAGAAAATATCCATTATTTTAATTTTGACAACAGATACAGAGAGGCCTTTTATTTGCAATTAGATGTGAGAGGTTATCAAAGCTAAAAGCAAGTAACATACCAATTTTGTTTACTCTTTCTTTTTCTTTTACATTTAATGAATAATTTACCCAACCGTGGAGTCAACAGCTCCTTCTCAGGAATGGAATTAACTACACCTACACTGTCTTGCTATTTTGTTGTTCCAATCACTGAAAAATAAGAAAACACCAGGGCATGAAAATATGATGCAGATTTTAAATGAGTCTATATTCATTTAAGTTTTTGCTAGAGAAAGTTTTCTTTCTGTAGTCTGTAGTAATAATAAAATCTCTGCTCAAATAATACTTGTGTGCTCTTTCCTGCCTGTGTCCCACCAATGAACTTTTCAATTGTTTTCTCCATCTATGAAACAGAAGAAACATGTAGAACTAAGCAGGTGTATTTACCTACTGCAGTATAACTCGATTCAGGGTGGCACTGGGCACTGGGACCCAGAAGTAGAGCATCTACTCTTAAAGTGGTTAAGATGAAAATTATCTACAGCACTGAGTCTTCTGGAGAACCTAACTGGCCAGTGTTGCCTGTAAAGAGCAGAGAAGTGGTAAGAGAGGGTGCCTGAGCAGTACCCTGGAGATACTGAGACACTGTGAGACCAAAGAGATCAAAAGTAGGCTACATTTCAGCTTATAGCTGCCTTCTTACAAAAACTCCATGCAAATAAGATTGCATGAACAGCAGCTACTTTTGCCTCTTCCAGATCTCTCCCCAGTGTAGACCCTGAAGGAAGAGGTCACTGGACCTTGCATCCTCTTATGGCTGTGGAGACCAGTTCATCTTCGGTTCTCCAGTCCTTTGCGTTGAAAGGGAAAGAGTAGAGCATGAAATATGTTGAGTTCAAACAGTGGTCACAAAGAAATTATTTTATTATTCAATACTAGGCATTGAATAATAAATTCAATACTAGGCATTTTACCAGCTGAACACCTCATTTCCAATGGGCTTACCAGCTGGCAAGCTCTGGAGTATGCTTTAGAGCATCTTTTCCCTTTTCCCTGTGCAACAGCTTCCTGCCAGGCTGGCCCAGCCTATGGTCAGTTTGTCAGATCTCCTTCATTAAGGGATGCTGAAACACCACATGTCAGAATCCACCTTCTACGACTGTGGTTAGTAAAAAACTTAAAGCATAACTTTATCTCAGATGTTGTCATCTTTCCCAGAGACAGGCTTATTTTCACTTGTAGTATCGCATCAGCTTTTGCCCTAATTCAAGTGCAGTATTAAGTAAGGCAGATGTATGTAATGATGCGTATGCACAGAGTGCACAAATGAACTTCATTTGGGCATCATCTACATTTCATATGCAGGTTGACTTTGAAACCTTAGTACATTTAAAATACGTTTTTCTGTCAAAACTGTGCTTATTTTCCCTGCTTCATGCCTTTTTGTCACTCCTTTATTTTCTTAGCACTACTGAAATATAGGGAAGAAAACCTCTTTTATTCTAAAGTATCGGGCCTAAAATAATGTAAACAATATATATAAATTTTTAAACTGTAAGAGACACAGATTTTCCTTGAATACTGTTCTGTCACATAATTATAAATTTACAAAGTCTTGATGAACTGAATGACTACACATTATGGGGTTTGTTCATTGTTTTTATACCAGTTTTATAGGCAAGAAGGAACATAAAGACCTTTGTATGATCTGCCCAAAGTACCAAGTGTTCAGTTGTTTAAGTTATATGAGTTGCTTAAGTTTCTTATTGCTGATAAATTTTATGGCTCCGTAAGATGGACCATCCTCATTCTGATGGAATAGTTTGAGCAATGGATGGCAATATTGTAAGTCAGTTAAGTTATGGCTCTAGTCCTGGCATAAATAGATCCTGACATTGTTGTGTCAGTGGATATTTAGGGTTTGTGTATTCAAAATAGAGCAGTTTTAGTGATTTTATCTATAAAAGTACATTCCAGTGACAAATTGGATTGCAGCTATTGTGCACATGTAACTTTTTACAAGCATAAATGAGTTCATAGTTTTGATCCTCTCAAAATATTTGTAGGAAAAGCTTTCTGAGTTTATGAAATTCTTCAAAAATGTCACATCATGAGCAGCTCGCACACCTGAATTGTCATGTGAATTATTTACTGAAAAGGTAGATATTTGTCTTTGTCCAGTTCATTTGCATCATATTACTCTGTACAAACATTCCTCTCAGCAGTAAGATATTCAGGACTTATCTTAACCTTTTTATCTGTTTCTTTACTTTAGGTGAAAAGAGATTATAATAATACTGCAAATTAGGAATAGTAAACCTTTAAACATCACTGAAGAAATGGAAACAGATTAGAACATCGCCACCAAACACACACACACATTTAGTAGTTAGCTGAAATATGATTTGACAGGTAGAGCAACCACAACTGGCAAATGATTTATTGAGTATATATTACTGCATAATGGACCTTCAGCTAGTTATAATAATGATAATAACCGGAAATATTCATGCCACACTCTGTCAAGAAAGCTCTTCAGATTATTTCCCAAAACGGCAAGGTTAGCCAATTCTTTCAGGAGGTGCAGTTTCCTGAGACTGATGTATTCAGTCATGGTGCAAGCAACAGAGCGGATCGCACTAAGGGGTTAAACACAGGCCTTTGAGCTGCACAAATCTTGATGCTTTAAACAAAATGCCAAATTTCAAATTATCTTTATGAAGTTATTTTCCCAATTGCTGAAAATGTTTATTTTCAGTAACACCCTTCAGACCGAATTTAGAAAATAAATTACAGTTATTTCCACTGGAGAAAGCTAAGTGTATTAAAAGAGTCCAAATATTCAAGAATGAAACGCAACAGAACAGCAAAAATAATATGATCCTTCAATTCCAAAAAAATGCATACACATCAGCAAAGCAATTATTGCAATTATAAACCCATTATATATTGTTAATGTTGATCATTAATAATTTAGGCTCTAATTTGGCAAGGAGAAAGTTTCACTGGCATTCCTTAAGTTGTTTGCTGTATTTGGGATGTTTTGTTAGTTCTTTATAAAGCCAAGTCCAAAATATTCAGTTGGGATATCAGTGTTATAGTTATAAGGTAAGCAAAGTGTGCTTTGCTCAAATCATCTGCACTTTCTGTATTTTAATCTGTTTTTAATGTAGAAATAATCACGATAAGCAAAAATGGTACCAAATACATATGCCTATAAAAAAATCTTACCGTAATACGTAAATAAAAAATTATGAAGTTGTTTTTTATTACTGAACTCTGACTTTCCTTTGTGAGCAGGCACTTTCAGGCATTTGATTACTTTATATACCATGTGGCTGACAGAAAGCTTTTTTATTCTGTTTAGAGCTGTACTAATCTGGGAGAAAAATCTGCTTTGTGACCTTATGGGAATTTGATATCTGACTAAACAGGAATGTATATTAAATCACATCCTTGCTCATAGGTACTTGTGCAAAGTAACAGTTTCAAGATTCTTCTTCCTTCACACAAAGTCTAGATATGAAACAAACCTTATACAAAATGCTAGGGTCTTGCTCAAGGGAAAATTGCTGTAATATACCATAGAAGATGCACTCAGGAAAACCGGTATATCCTTAACAGGCTCTCTTCTCGTCTCCCATCTTGTACTCTACAGGTTGAACATTACACTTTCTATTTTATTTTATTTGGATGTACCAAGAGTATCTTGAGCTTTTATGTGTCTCTTTATTTTATTGATCCTCTCCGCACTCTTAAAAATAATGGGCTTTTAGAATCCCACTGCTAGTAAAATTTATCTTTTTCACTTTCTTGCTCATTCCTTTTTAAAACACGCACATTTAGTGGATAACCTTTTACATGATCAGACATGATCAGCCAATTACTAACACCAAAAAAAATCCAGTCCTGTCTATTAGAGTTTACTTAGTTAGAGAAATAGCACACACATAGTTACATGTGCCTTGTTGTCTCCCTGCTAACAGGCTACCCATTAACTATTTTTCTGAAATCTTTGTTGGCATAATGCTGTATGATAAGCATGTATGTCCTCCTCATGGGGGTGAATTAAAATTCCGCTTTCAGTGAATAAGATTAATTGCCCATTTAACCAAAGCTGGATTCATTCTCTTATTGGAGCAGGGGCGGGGGGAGAGGAGGATGCTGGAGGGCTGAAGGTGGGAAAAGCAAGGGGCAGAGTGCCAGATAGGCTGCAGTATTCAGTTACATGTGAAATGATTTGTAATTCTGAGTAATCACTTAGGACAAGCCCTTGCACCATTTTATCTATACATGACTCTAGGCCAAAGTCAATACTCATAGTAAAATAATGAGATGAAGCTAACTGAGCCCTTTTATTAATGCTCCAAGGAGCAAATCTGATGCTTGAGCTTCTCCCATGGGAAGTATCCACTTCTTCCTAAAAATGAACAAGTGGGTCATGATGCCCAGTAGTAACCAGGGTTCTTGCTTCCAAAAAACCAGTGAAAATTTTCCTTTCTTATTTGTACACCATATCATGCTTTGCCCAGCTGCAGGTGGAGGCATATGAATTTTGCATTAGAGAAATCTATCTCTTTCCTAATAGTTTTTCCTGACTTGGAGAGAGGAAAAAAAATCACACAACGAAAGTCCAATAAACGTGAAGGAAAAAAGCAATACACTGTTTGAGATATGTGTTTTTATTCTTACTAGTATCAACACCATGAAGCAATTCAACTACACAAGGAACTCCTTGGCAGTGTAAGGAATACAACAATCACTGTTGGTTTTTTTGCAGTGTAGTTCCTATCCCAGGAAGCTTTCCATACTGCAGTGACTGGTGATTTTATTTACAACACCATAAAGAAATATTCTTTGTCCATGTTTCGTTCTTCTGTGATTGTTCATGATGTGAAATCTTACTCATCCGGTGATCTTTTGCCCTGGAACATCCTGCTGTTTATTCTTTAGGTTTGTAACTTATAATTCTCCCATTCTGATACAACTTTCTGTGTAGTCTTCAGCATTTCACATCCTGTTATATCTCCAATTATACAGCAACAGGCACTAGAATATCCCAGACTCAACATGTAGTAGCATATGTAAAATGCTGTGTGATTGTTCTATAAATATAACAGGGACACAAAATTTCCCACAGTTATATTATATAAAATCAAAGGTTTAGAATAAAATACTGGATTTTAGTTCCTTTAAGCACATTTTTTTCAAGTGACCATAAGAGAAGTAGTGAGCTAAATTCCTCTGGATTTTAATCAAGCACATCTGAAAATCTTGCCTGCTTTTAAGAACAAGAACTAATGTAACACAAACTGAAATGTTTATATATACAGATGCAAGTTTGACTTTCAGATCCAAACACAAAACTGCCAAAACAGCACAATACTTTGAACTTCTCAAACTCAGATGAATCTAAAACAATTAAAAATGTTTCAAGTATCAGCATTAAAAACTAAAGTTCCACCTTCCACTCCTAAAATAAGAAAATTTAGGAACTCATAACAAAGATCTGTACATTTTTCATGAAACTGATAAAATCTGTGGAGATTTCTTTCCTCTGCTCCGTGAGGAATCTCACAAATTGGAAGGGTGAATTAACTTCCTTTTAGAAAATACTGGGTTTTGATATTAAAATATTTCTCAAAAGTGTGTCCTCTTTAATGAAAGAAGTAAAAATGGATTGTTTTGTGAAAGAAATAATTTTCCTATTCATTTCATCATTGTGGCATTTCATTCATGTATCATTTTATTTTCATTTAAAGTATTTTATTCAATCAATTATAAATCTTGACATAATTATTATCTTTGAATACTGTGTAATATAGTAGGCTTAATGCACAGCCATTATACAAATCAGAACTACGTTGGTTAAAATGCATGTTAACCTGTTACTTGATTTGCAAAAATAATTTAAAAATTCACCATTCTGTAACAAGTTGTTCTAGCTGTGCACCACAGCCGAGTATAACCATTTGCATCACCCAGTTCTGGATCATCTTCCTTGCTCTGTATGAGGACTCACACACCTTGTGGCACAAACAAGGACCATATTTCCATTCAGCCCCTGAACTGATTTTTGGTGTAGATTCCTTCTGTAGATCTGAATCAATCTGTGCTGAGAAGGTCATTTTGTAAGTGATTTAAAAGTATAAACAGAGTGGTTAGTGAGGACCTAGTAAAGACAAGTGGGTCAACCAACACCATAGTTTGAATTTGAAAAAGTGAAGTAAAGAAGTATGATGGATACAACTTGTTCTGTAATTTAGCTGTAGTCTACTTCAATTCTAATCAAATGCTTGCTTAATTAATCAGAAGCAAAAATTCACATTCTTTTGGGTGTTATTTTTATTGAATTTAATGTTGAGGTTATTTGCTGCTCATATATTTATTTTTGAAGTCATTAGATCAGAATTAATGTTCCTCTATGTACAACTTTTTCTGATGCAGCACATTATAGAAGATATTCATAAAGTTATTTCATAGTGTGATAGTTTGGAAGTAAAGAAAGTATGGGGTATTCTGACAGGCATTATATGCTCAATAAATATGCTGTACTTTTAGGAAAAGCACATTGCATTTATTTTTTCTTATCTTGTTAGAAAAATAGAAAGAAAATATGAAAGTAGAACAGGACAATATGTCTTGTAGAAGGTGGAGAGAACCAGGCTCACAGAAAAGGAGCCAACATGTATCAAATAAATTAATCATGGAACTTAAAACAAAGCAAAAAATAAAAACCACAAAAACTTGCTGTGAAATCTTGCATAGCATGCACAGGAAGCCACAACATTTTGATTGTCTGAGTTCACCTTGAAATAAAAATAGTGTTTAATAATGCTTTAAAAAGATGAACGAGTTTGTAGCCCCTTATATTAAGGTAAAACACTAAAAATCAGGTAAACAGGTTGTACTTTACTTTAGAGATGGCAAATCTATAAGTGCGTGCCCTACCTTGGTAACCAGAATTTTACCAACAAAAAGTCTTTCCACTTATATATCTTTGGAAAAATTCTTTCCCAAGCCTGAAACTTATGATTCCCTGGATATTTTCTACTGAGAAAGAAATGGGCAGTTTGATTCTCAGTAAATAAGTATCAGAGGGTAGGTGTTGGTAAAAAAAAAAAAGAAAAAAAAAAAGCTGTCTTTACAAACTGTGTACAATAAACTAAAATGATTGAACAATTGTATAAAAAACTACAGTTAACTTTGGAAAACTATAGACATGGACCTGGCTTTAGAAAGCATGTTACAGGCCTGCTAACCATGAAGGGCCCTGTATATTCCTTCAACAAATGGGTTAAAACCCACTGAAAGGCATAATCTAGAGCCTAAAAATGCATCTCTCTATTTCGTCTTCTTCCTGGTAAGAAACTTAGAAACAACACTGTCTTGGTGTGAAAACATCTATGTGGGGCAAATGCATCTAGGTCATGCAGAAAACAGTATGTTGCCATAGCTATCATTAGTGTAATACACTTCACAGCAAGTCCTACTGTGAGCTAAATTCAGGCCCAGTGGGTGCTGCACTATTGACTTCAATGAAGCTGCACCTGCTTATGCCCTATTGGAATCGGTCCTTGCGTGCACAATAAGAACAGTATTTCAATCACTGCCATTCACTGAACAGTATTTCAACAGCCTCTCAGTGTGAATTCCTGCTGTAAAATATCTGTTGTGTGGTAGCTGGCTATTCCTTCCCACCCTGCTTGCCCTCCTCTCCATCATTCCTCAGAGCAGCCCTCCATCACATTACAAACTGCTTCTGGCAGCACTGATCCAGTCACTGGGGCAGACAAAAGTCACATCCAGTATGAGGGATGATTATCTCATGGCTTAGAAAGCTATTTTGGCTGCTGACACAAAGTCTGGTCACTTTTAAGGAGTGCTAGGGGGCACACATTGACATTTTTCCAGCGTACAGTCTAGGACCTGCTTCTCCAAAAATTAGCAAGACTTTTACAGACTTAATTTTGAGTAAAAAATTTGTTGCATATCCTTTTTCTCTGTATATTTTTTAATTGCTAGACTAAATCAGACCTATTAAATATCTTTCTGACTAAGAACAATTAAATGTCATTTAAAGATGTCACCACCTGAGAACTAGACTGTGAGTGTGACTAATGGATGTTTCTCCAGCTGCTATGTGTAGTGATCCCACCACTTATCTATTCTTCTAATTGTATTTGATGCCTGTAGATATGTTCCGGAATATTTCCTTCTTCCTGGTTGCTCTTTCTACTTTGTGTTTCTTAATCTCTCTTCAGTCCTGCTTCATCTTGCTCTGGACCTGATCTCTGGTTCTGAGTAGATTTTCTCACCTCGCCCTTCAAAAGCTTACAGTGCTTTGTTTCCTATTGTCTTAGTGGTACAAAGAAAAACTAACATCTTCAGAAACAAGCATTTCATTCTGAGATGGCTTTCCTAATCTAGTGGCAAAACATAAGAGAAAAAATGCAGAATCTCCTTTTTACAATATATGTGGAAAGTTCCACCACTTCCTGGTGGGCATAAGATATTCCCAAAGGGGAATGGTAGCATGAACATGGGGCTGTGCCCACACAAGTGTTCATGCATTGCTGTGACCATGACGCAACACAGTAAATACTGCATTCCTCTTTCCTGGGAGGTGAGGAAGGCTTCAGCTTACTACAAGCTGATTCACCCTGCAATCTCCTTTACATGACACAACAGTTGTTGTGTGCCAAATGTGTGGCATCCAGTCAAGCATATCAGAGGTGGGCAAAAGAATGGGAGACAGCAGCGGAGTTCCAGCCTGCATGCAACCTTCTGGATGAGACTTTGTTCTGAAAGGCAGGAAAAGGATAATTTTTGTTTAAGAGGGACTCTGAAATTTGCTTTTCTACTTCCCAGGCAAATGCCATAGCTAGCAGACTATCGTAGAGAAGACAGGAATCTTTTTCCCTCCCATGTCACATGGATTTTAAAAAGTAGGTGTAAGTTACTCTCCTGAACTCGCGTGATCTCTCTGTAGGAACTTGACTGCTCTGAATGTTCTGCCCAAGTGTCAGGAACAGTATTTAAAAGCTTGGAAAGTGCCAAAAAGTTAAGCCTAGCAACACACAGTGTTCCCATGACTAAGTCACTGGTTGATCTGTGTTACAGAATCATATTTTTAAAATAACATAAAGATGTAAACAAATGATTACTGTGTGATTTTTGAAACCCCCACTTCTCTGCATCCAGAAAGAAAGGAAAATATTGATTCTTCAGTATGTATATTTACTAATTATTTATTTTTAAATTAATCTTAGGAAGCCTCTTACACTTTTAGGAGAGGTTTTTAGAGGTCTTGTGCCAGAGCTCTGTTTCATTTCTGGAAGCTGCACATGTTCTCTGTCATCTACTAACCTCTGAAACCAGATTTTCAACTGAGTGAAATAGGGTATGCCCTACAGCATTTGTGGTACAAAATGTGAGGAGTGAGTATGATGACCTTGAGAGTTTCAAATCTGAAGTCTCCTTGGAGTGACATACCTCACTCATGTCTTTTTGAGGAGCATTTTGTTTTCATAGAACTGAAATCTGGAAAATGGAAAAGTGTTTGAAAGAAAGCCTAAGCCAGCACTTGACAGTAGTTTAGTTTCTGACAGTCAGGCAAAGTTCTATAAAAATTGTACACTGAAGGTTATCAGCTTAAGACTGATTGTCAGAGTCTGTCATCGTAGTATGATGTCACAGCAATTCTCAGTATTACCTTGAATTTACTTTTTCTGAACATTTTATTTCTTACAACAGAATACTGCTGCATTACAATTTGTGGGAGGAAAAACATAATATAGTGGATTGCCTTCTTGTGAAGCTATAACCTTAAAAGATATGTAACTAAAAGCTGCAGGATCTTTCAGACATGATTACTTGTATATTTCTGACAGTTCTAATGTTACTCACTAGGCATTCTGAATTTGAAATATTGAGGGATATGATTACTTATATTTTAAGCTGGTTTGTCTCTGTATGGTCACCTGGGCAACATAGAGGAATGGAAGTAACACATAAAAAGACTCCACTTCTCAATAAATGTTTATTATACAATTGCTTGCATTTATAACACAGTACAATATTTTGTGAAATCCAGACTGGGTAATACTGTTTAACTTAGCTACAAAAGTACAAAACACCATACTGAATATTACTTCTTATATGAGTAATGAGAGCAATAGCACTATAGAAGCATCAAAAGCTTATACTGAGAACCAAAAGATGATAACTTGTATTTCCATCCTATAGAAGTTTTTAAGCCCAAATTAAAGTTCTCTACTAGATATTACAGGCCAAACTTTTGCAATCTTTGGATATGGCTTTTATTTTCAGTACTACAACTTTTTTCACTTAAAAGTAAGAAATGACTAATGATAGTCTGGAAACTATTAGCTTTAAAAAGAACAGTTTAAAGTGTTTGATCCTCCTTTGATGAAGTGTGAACACTAGACCTCTTTCCCGGAGGTGTAATTGTGATTCTCCTTCTCTGAAGGAAGAAAGGGGAGGGAGCAAAGAGGGGGATGAGTCTGTTACTTTGTTTAAGAGAAACTGTTTCCGGTGATCAGCTTATTAAGTTATTAGTAAATGTTACATTTCATGTTTCCATTTTACATGAATGTTGTCAATACTATATAATCTCTGCCAAAAATTTCAGTCATTCTGTGGATCTCAGAGTTATTCAATGGACCTACATTTTCCTTTAAAAAAAATCACACAGCACAAATAAATGCAAAAATCCAAAGTATTTTTTAAAACATGAAAGAAAAATATGATACTTTTAAAAACCAACAATCAGAAAGTATGCTTGTAAAGATACACATTTCTCACTTGTAGAACATGAAAGTAAACTGAAAAGATCATGAAAGTTAACCGTTTAACTGTCTTCCACCAGTATAAATTAAGAACATTTCAAAGAACTAACTCAAACAAAGTCAGTGAGACAAAGGCTCTGTAAATTTTGCTCTAGATGCAATTGTTATATCAGTATCTAAAAGTTTCAGAAGCAATCTGGACCCCAAAGATGCTGCATGAGAAAATTGTTCCAATCTGGCATGGTACCAGGTCTGAGCTGGTAATCATTCAGCTGTGTAAGTCCGGGTCAGGCTTGGACACATAACTGTATTTCACTTGAAGTAAGCAGAACACATGATAGTACCTTTCTTTGTATCATAAACCAGCTTTTCGCGTGATGTGAGAACAAACACCACAGCCAGTAAGGTAAAGAGATGAGGTGGTGAAGAGGTCTAGTGTACGTACAGGCTACCAATACAAGGTTATTCTGGGAAACATAACAAACAAACAAACAAAAAACCCAACAGAAAACCAACCCAAAGCTGTACCTTCAGAGTCAGTTTATACTGGCTATGAGTTTCGCATCATGCAGTTGTAATTCCTTAGTTCAGCACTTGGAGTCCTAGGGCTGGTGTTAGCATATATAGGATCAAAATATAGTCTGTTGAACTAATCCTAAAAGGTTTTATTCTATATAGAAAAGACAAGGGACAAAGAGAATCAAGACAGACAAGGGGAAGCGGCTTGCTTAGACTACACAACAGATTAATGACAGGTTAAGTAATACAACACATCTCCCTCTTTCTGAGTTTATGACTCATTAGTTGTTGCCAGCAGTGAAATATAATAGAGCAAAGTTTATGATAAATACTGTGGATCAGTTCTGGAAGAATTTTACTCCCCCTTACTCAATTTCTTCTACGTTTCAGTACGTGGACATAAGGAGTATCAGATTCAGAGTTCTGAATTGTTTCAGCTCATACCAGCTACGTAATATATCCGAAGTACCAGAAATGTCTGGTCTTACCATTTCCTTTTAGTGGTTCCCTGGACAGAGCAGAGAATGAATGCAAAATAATTGGGCCAAGTCCACATTACCTCGAGATTCCCTCATGCTGTTAAGATCTAGTCCTACATTTGCAGTACCATTTTTGACTGCTTTAAAATGCAAGAAATTTTATTTTACAGGACTTATATTCTCCTACAAGCCTTAGTAATTTTGAAGGTGAGTGACTGACAAAGATGATAAAAATTACTGGTATGCAATAATTTTCTCTTTTGATATGTCATAGACCAGTTCATGAAGAATGCATCCTTTCTGACAATGTATCAAATCTGAAAGTTAAAGCTCACTCAGTATATGAAACGTGGATCTAAGGCATCTTTGTGCTGAATTTCATTATCAGTTCTGTAACAGTATCCTATGACAAAGGTACTTTTTGTAAGTTAGAGATAAAATATCTGTGAATCATAGCTTCCAGTGGAGCTGGCTATAGAAGTTCCACAGACAATCACAAAGTTTTAAACTTATGGAATCAGGATTTGGCCTGAAGAGGTCTGTTGGGCTAATATATTAATGCTCTTGTCTATTGACATGGAAATCTTGCATATATTTTATACATACAGGCATATATATATACACACAAACACATATTACACAGATTATATATATAATTCAGGATTAATTGCCTGCTGGATCTTTTTGAGGATACAGAAGAAATCCAATTATTTTTTTTCTGTGTACATACCAGACATACTATTTTAATTTTAATCATGTGGATTCTGAAGTGAAATGTGCTTCTAGGTTTACCCTAGGCTTTCCCTGGTGACAAATAATATAAGCTCCCAAATGTGTTTTGACCCTCATAGGCTAAAGGCCAAACCTTCAAAGAAGGGCTTCTAAAAATCTTCCAAAAGAGGCAGTTTACCACAGTGCCACAACTCATAGTTCAGGTCTGTGTGAACACCTTTGACATCAGATGACAGCTAAACAAAAACAGAATATGAAAAAGATCCCTGTAAAAGATCCTTTTAGGCTACTCTTTTAAGAAAAATAAAGGAAATGCCCTAAAATAACTTCCCTCACACAATCAGATCAAGTTAATCAGAATCAGTTTACAAATTCCATCTTTGATTCAGCCTGCTCCCCTTCCCCCTAGAAAGCAATCTCAGGGCACAGAAATCAGTGGTGCTTCTGCTTGTGAAGCCTGGTAACAGTGGAGATGTTCTAAGTACAGTCACACAACGTGTGTCTTTCAGACACCTCCGTGAACTAACAGTGCAAAGGGGCAGAACTGACAGCAGAAGATACAACACTACTGAATGTTCCTTAGGGTTCTGCCTCTGAATTAACTGCAGGCTAATGTCATTTTCTAG
Organism: Limnodromus scolopaceus; assembly: GCA_028565335.1. Lineage (NCBI taxonomy): Eukaryota > Metazoa > Chordata > Aves > Charadriiformes > Scolopacidae > Limnodromus > Limnodromus scolopaceus. Next base: position 33,635,873 of record JAOXNO010000041.1, read on the forward strand.
CACTGTAGGGTAAATGGACCAAACTACTCTTAGTCAGTAATTTTATTCTAATGGTGCCTGGGAGTGAGAAGCCTAAATATGATGAGGTGTTAACAATTCATATTAAGGGAACCCTCAAGAATTTACAGTCTAAAGAGAAGCATGTGCCTGGAATGGACCTTGTAAATCATCTAGTCCGACCAATTTCTCCCAAAAGGGTTGGATACCAGCAACCTATAATCTCTTTCAGAAATATATTAAGCTAGAAAAGGGAATTCCCATTATGCATCTGAAGAATGAGGCACAGAAAGGTGACTTCCCTAATTCTGGACTTCTGAGTCTCAGACACAAACCAATATTTCCTATTTTTACTGTCCTTTGCGGATAACTATGCTTCATCAAACAAAAATCAACATGGTTTTACTGTGCTTGGTTAGTGCTTCCATAAGTTTTTGGAAAGAAAAAGGCATTCAGGAATAAACAATCATTCTTTTCATACTTTTTGGGAAGAGGAGAAAGAGACGCATTACCATGTAGGCAACAATTTCTCATCCTCATATTCATGCAAAATTGGATCAGTAGATTCTGGAAGTTCTTTTGGTTCCGATTGATAAGTACCTAATGGTCTCAAGGCCTAGGTCATCCTCTTGTGCTTACAAGATTGGGTTTGACAGAGAGATATCTTGCAGGAATAGATTTTTGTATGGAATTAGATAATTCCTACTGTCAGTTAGCATTGCTTTTCTCATAGTACTTCAGTGTATTTAGTGCCAGAAATAAATGTATAATTAAAACAATTAGAGAATTTTGTTAAGTTTGTTAAGCCTTAAGAATTGATTCAATAACATTTACATTTTATGTTTAATCTTGTTTGAGTTAGTTTCCAATAATTTAGAAAAAAACTTTCAGAAAGAGTTTCCCTATGATCTTAGTAGCCAAAGCAAATTTAAGCCAAGCTTCTGTAGATTCCATGGAGAAATCCATATGATCTGTAAGCACATTAAGCTCTTATTTTAGTTCTGATTTAGTTGCACAATCAGGTATGTTCATTTTCACCTTGTCCCAATGCTGACTGCAGCAATCCTTTTGCAGAACATTTTGTGGATGGTGAAAGGAGGATAATAATCTGGAGAGGAAACAGTAGATGTTTGTAGCTGCATTTAATATTGCACAGTTGTCTGTAGAATTGTCTTCTACCTTCATTGCAATTTTCTTCAGACACGAAAGCCTAGTTCATAACTACACACCCCAGGTCCACTGTCTGTGTTCACAGTTTAAGGACACAAACTCTTTCTAAGCTGGCATGAATTTCAGTCCATTAGAAAGCCTAACTTTTTGTAAGAGTAATTTCTAGCTCTTGCCTGTTGCACCTGCCAGAACCAATCAAAAGAAAGCTGTGATAACTACTTGGCCATTCTGAAATGGCAAAAACCTCTTTTTAAGAGTAGGAATGAGCTTAAGTCCTGCTGTGGAAGTTCAGCCCGTGACCTTCTGGCCTAGAATGGAGTACTGCCACCTGAGACCATCACAAAAGCCAGCTCCTAAAGACAAGACTTCTGTTTACCACATAAACAGACCCTGAATATGCTATGTGCTAGCAGATCATGAAGGGATTATTTGGGAAAGAGGGGATTTGCATGCAGCCAAATGAAGTGAGTAACCTGTTCATTGCCCCCATCTATTAAAATGCACTTCTGTGCCTCCATCTATGACAATTTTCTCAAAGAAGTAAGGACTTTTTGTGTTTAACAACTACTGTTTTATTTTTTAAAATGCAAGCAGGAAATGTAAACAGAATCCAAGGCTTACTGCTAAGCTGCAGCCTCTAGTTTATTGGCTGAGGAATCAATCCTGAAGGATGCTGAACCTTCTGGCACTGATCCAGACCAGCACTTCAGCACATGTCAACTTTAACACAAGGGGCCTAGTCGTATGATTAGAGTTAAGCATGTGTTTATGTGTTTTCCTGGCCTTCAGCCAGAGTGCTCAGCACTTTGCAGGATTATGTCTTCAAAAAGATGTGGCAGTACATGAACTTCAAAGTGAAGCATGACCTATTGCTCTTAAATCACTTTCCACACATGCTGGATGGTAATACAGACTAGCCAGCTCAAGCCATATCCTCCTCACACCTTCTTTTGTCTCATGTGTTCAAGAAAAAGAAAAATAATGAGAAATACTTTGGTGTTTTCTGCCCACATTGTCTTGCCTCCCATCAGATATCATTCAGAATAAAAATGTGGTGATCAGGTTAAACCCCACTGGTTTCTCCATAGTCTTTACAGTGAAATCTCCAGGTGTGAGTACAGGCCCAGCTTGCCCCGAAGTGTGGCTGCTCCTACACTGATTATTACTTTGAATGTTAAAAGTTCAGGATTGCAGAGCATTTCGAATTTTCATCTAGATCAGTAGAATAGCACTACTGTAAGGTTTATTACTGAGTATAAGAGGTACCCTCAGGTTTAGCACAAAGGGTAAGCCCTAACTTCTGGAAACAAAATGACAGGGTTTAAGGTCAATTCTGACAACTTTGCAGTGTTTTGATGTGGGAATACATTCCATCCTGCAAAAAAATTTCATTTTAAGATAGTACTTTTCAAGACTAAGTTATGTAGTTGAACTTTCATTTCAACATATTCAAGACACCGTAATAATGTAGTGGTAGCTACAGTGGCAGCGGTAGCTACCTGCCCTAAATATCGGTGTTGGTTTAGTCTCTTAAGCCTGGCTGAAGTTTTAGTTTTATCCAGAGTCCACTATATTAAGAAACACAGTTGTCATGGGCTTTCTCCATTTCTACTTTCCTTGTGAATGTCTTCCTAAACGCAAGACTAATATTACATTCATCAGCTAAATTAACTTGGGAAAACAAAAATGGGAAGAACAGCATTTCCAGACATGGACATCCATTTCTTAATACACATTGCCACCTGGGGAAACCTGAGGATACAGTATTTACACTGAAATCTACATCTTAACTCTAAAATTCACAGTAGTTTCTAAAGTTTGTTAAACATATTATTTTCAAGCCATTCTTGAAACATATTATCGTTGATTTTCATAATACCGTGGCAGTTACATTTTCACAGAAATGATACATTTTTGAACTTAATGAAGGTAGTGAACATCCTGGACAGCAGGTAAGTTAACTAAGCTAATTGGAAGAAAAACCTTATACATTTATTTTGTATGTATTTAATAATTTATTTGCAGGTATAACTGTATAAAAAATAGACAAATTCATCTGTCTTAGTCATATGGAAACATTTAAGGACTTCTAAAATATAAATCTTTATTTTAGGAAAATATTCCAACACTGTCAAAAGAGTTTGAGCAAGTTGCTGTGGAAATCGTTGTGAGATCCTAATGTCAGAAAAGGCTTCTGAAAATTAAAGAGCTGCTGACACCTCATGGCAAACTTTAAAAACCATTCTCAGCAAACACAGCACTACTTCTGTTCTATTTGTCTTGTTTTCTTTATAGTAAAGGGATTTTGCTTGAAAATATTATCTTAGTTTACTAAGCCCAGATTTTGAAATAGCAGTTGGGTCAAAATAAATTTGATGACAGTGGCAAAGAAACATTCTCAATTCACGTAAGCAAAAAATAACAGAAGTAAATGAACTCTTAAGAAGGAAATGTTTGTCTTCCAAGGGTTTCCAGGATGCAAGAGTGGAAAAGACATATAGAAACAAAACTGCTTTCATGTAGAAATAAAAAAGTTAGCTAGTCCATCAATTAGTCTACATTAGTCATTAATAGAGAGGTGCTGCTAGTACAATACACATTTCTATTCCTTTCAGTATTATAATGCTCTCATTTGGGAGTTATTATCTCAGCTGTTTCAAATCACATGAAGCTGACATTCCATGTAAAAAGTTGTCAGCAAGTTACACTTTTTAATGGCTCAAAGCTGCTGAAAAGTTTTAAAGCTGTGGAACACAAACCAAAAAGGTATTTTTGCAATGCTTCTGATGTTTTCTCTCCTCCTCCACCACACCTTTTTTTTGTGCTGTAAAGTATCTTGTTTTGCTCAGATGATGTTTCCTGACAGAGACACCTTTCAATCTGCCAAGGGCTAAATGTGTCCTGGAATATAAGACAAGAATCCAAAATAGAAAAAAATTTAAGGCCCAAAGCAGGAATTTAAAATGCTGGAAAATTCATTCTTCCACTGCAAAGAGCAGCTGAGAGTGAAAAAGTGCTGTTTTTCAAAACAAAGCCTTCAAGAGTAAGTCTGGGATTGTGGAATAATTTTGGAAATTAATTACTAACTTTCTTCAATAATGCATAGCTGAACAGGCAGCAGATAGCCCTGTGGTTGTCTGGGATTTCTACATATGCGAACGCACTATGGTCAGTTAGATCTACAGTCACTGTAAGAAATGTATTACGTGTACTGTCTACCCAATAGCTGTTTTACCCTTACCATCGGTACAGCTGCAGGTATAAACTGTTTGAGGTAACTATAGGGCATTTATTCCCTCCCATAAAATTCTGTTAACATCTACTTATGCAGTGCTTTTCCCTAAGACTTCTAGTTATTTGGCAAACTGATTCTGAATGAATCCTAACTACAAACTGCAGATAAAATATACGGAACACGTGCGTTAGATAAAATCCTACTTTAAGGAAATAACTGAATACTGTTGGAAAAAGATTTAAGCAGGATGCTGTATAAATTGCTTGGTGTAAATTTGCTTAGCGTTTCCTGATGTAATAAAGTAGCTTGTTACATCAGCAAAAGCTTTTGAAAATTAAAGAGCTGCTAAGTTCAAGTGAGTTCCAGACAAATTGGTTTAACTGTGCAGTGTATCTAAGGCCAATGTATCTAGAACCCAAAGAACACAGCTTGTGTATATTGCATGAAAATCCAGCTCAGGATTTATTTGGGAGAATTTCAGGAGCCATTAACATACTCCCGGACCATGCAGTGTTGTGGCAGCTTAGCAGCTGTGTAGTCCCCTTTTTAGGACTGACCTTGGGTTATACTTATAACTTGTTACAACTACTTGTAACAATATCATTATTACTATTGTCATTATTATTATTGCTATACCATAATGGCTGGGCTTGTTGGTTGTGAGCAAGCATCACACTGTCATAGGTGTTGTATCCACAAACAAAAGATCACTACTTCTGAGAGTGCTTCAAGAGTGCAGAGTTTTGACATACACTCCATTGGTCAATGAAGACCAGCATAAACTCGATCAGCAACTAGGCCAGCTTGTCACATCCAGATCTTTTCACTAGAATATCAAGGCAGTAACCAACATGGACCGTCTCTGTGAATGTGATTTCCAAAAGACAGTATTGCCTGACAGTGTGACACTGATACCTTTTATTAACAGAGTATAGGGTTTTTTAAGTGAAATGGGTTTATGTTCTTTTAATAGATTTCAAGAATTTGACTATCTCTATATTCTAGCAAAGCAAATATCAGCTCCAAAAATATGGCTGCGCCTCTCCTGGGGTCTACACTTCAAAGTGCGCTACTGCTGTCACTATTCATTTTTGTCCTGCAAATTTCCATCAGTACCCCTTTTCAGGAGACGATTTAAGCTCACATTATATTCAGCTCAATTTAGGCATATGCTGAGCTTTCTTGTCTGAGCAGTACACTTTCTCTGGATCAGGACCTAAGCTTGGCTAATATTCCCTCCTCAGCATACATATCAGGGTAACATGCAAGAGCAGGGGGGAACAGATTCAACACTCTCCCCCCTGAACCCAAACATTTAAGTGCAGACCTATCCTGGCTACTTTTTCCAGCCTGTAAAATATGTCTGAAGTGAGTAAGAAAGAATCCCATGGCCCATCCCTCAGCTCATCCACAGGGGACTCTCACCTCTGCATATTTGCAGCAGAAGACAGAAGCACTCTGTTCTTTGGCTTTGCCCACCAAATTGAAGACTTAAATAATATCAAGGGTCTTGTGCAAAGCCTTCCAGCTTGGTACAAACTTCAAATACACTGAGGAACAAACACTGGTAACAAAATAAATCTTCAGAAAATGAAAACATTTTTCATCAAGTTTTGTTTGCATTCTGGCTGAATACATCTTTTTAATTCTTAAGAATGAGAAAACAGCTGAACAAAGAGGTGGATAAAAAATACTGAAAATTTTTAATTTGAAAGACTTGATGAAATAATTTTAGATGGTGCTACAAAATCTAATGGCTAAAAAAAGCTATTTCAGTTTTCAGCTTTAGTGAAAATACATTGGAATATAACTTTTCCAAGCAGTTCAGATCCTCTCTGATTTTCTCTGGAAGTCCTGAGGAGGAAATAAAAGTAATACTTGATAGTGAACCTTTTTGCTTAATCTTAAAAAAAAGCCCTTCCCACTGGTCAGCCTTTCAATTACTCTCCATCTATTTTGGGTATATGTATTCATTAGATTCTTCTACTAACTTGGCCATCCAAGAAATAGTAATATTGGCATTTCTGGACACTTTTTTTTAAAAAAAACAACAAACCAACCAGTTTTTGACATATAGATTTCATGAAAAATATTTCTATCTGTAAGAATAAATGAGTAGTCATGAATCTAACCATCAAGTCTATTTGCAATGACAGTAAGTAAATGAAAGTGAGTGCAAAAGCGCCTTTGTACACAAACCTTACTTTAGAAATATAGCCATGAAGATGAGATATCTGACACTAAGCAAAGCTGCATTTCAGTGATTTCCCCTCTGGACTTCAGCACAAAGTACATTGTTCCATAGCTTTTTATGCAGAATATGTTAGCAAGAAAGGTTAGCAACTTCTTGTTTGCATTCTTCTTGCTATTTTTAAAAAAAGGAATCCTAGAGCAATCGTAAAAGATTTGTGAAGAAAAAAGTTCCTAGAACAAAAATCTGGCATTAAATACTTTCAGAATGAAAGTGCTTCAGATCAATATGCTGATGTAGGCCAAATTCACTCTGCTTTTTTTGGGAACCACAAGGGAAGTCAGGAATGGTAACCTGAAGTGAATATCACCCTTTTCCAATTATTTTAGTAATAAAAAAACCATTTTGAATTCCTGTAATTTTTGAAGTATTATACCTACCCTGGCAGATACTTGGCTTCAGCAGAAGCAGCAACCAGAAGAACCTAAGGTCATTTATAACTACAGGATCCACCTAGTTAGAACGATAAAAAGTTATGGAGTGAGGGACAGTAGTTCTTTTCCCTTTGAATAAGGAGGATTTATTAAGGTTCCTCTTCTGGCATCACACAGCGATCACCTCTGCAGTCCCTTCTGCAATTAGAACACACTTACACCATGCTAAGAGGCAGCCATGGCAAGGACCCGTCCATACTATGGCAGCTCTAATCAGACCTGGACCTTGATTCATATCTCCGCAGCACCAGTTTTTCTAATTTTTCTACCTGTTATTCCATTATTCTGGCCTATTATATTGGTACGATAGGCCCTGAGGCCTTTGCTTTCATGACCAAAACTAGTTCAATATGTTGAAGATCTCCATCCTTTTGCAGTAATTTAGGAGGAGTAATGAACGAGATAGGCCTTTCAAAAGTCACAGAGACCAGTCTGTGCAGGTGGGGCGTACTTGACAAAGTTGCAGAGTTTGGTTGAGACTTAAAGAGTCAGCTCAATTTTACAAGATTAGAATACTTGCATTTTACTACCTGGAAGACTGTTAGTGGAAAACATTTATTCCCTTAGAACTTATTGTGTGTTTTACCATGAAAAAGTTCATTTGCTCCAGAGCAGTTCAGCTTTGCATGCCTCTAGCTGAAAAATTCAAATGGACTTGTTCCTTCCCTACTGGTTAGCTTTAGGAGCTGTTTCTGCTGAATGAAATCAGATGCAAAATTTCTTGCCTTTTGGATGTATGTTTAATCTTTGGAGCATCCAATGTTTTACAGAACTACTGTGCAAGTTTTTGAACTCTAAGGTTTTCAAAGTTCTGGAATTAAAGATACCTCCATTTAAACTTACAAAATACTCCTCACTGACTCCAAGATTTTCTTCCCACATTCAGGAATGCTTGCTCAGCCAACAGAAGAGTTGATCTTTGTTTTTAGATTTCACAGAAAATTACAACTTAGACCCTAGATAATTACATCTTGCCTTTGATATAAATTTCTATAATTTCTGGATTAATATAAGATATCTAGGTCTGTTGGTGACGCTTCTATAAATTATACGTGTAGCTGTAATTTAAATAATCAAACTCCTACCTAATTTCCTCCAGGAATGAATATGAGAAACTATGCCATCTGGGAAAGACTCCTTTGCATAGATTGCAATCTTAGAAGAGCAGATGACCTGATTAGCAGGCAAGTCCCAGTGCTTTTTACGTTCACATATGCTGTGGTATGTTCTCAAGGGTGTTTTTCACCTGCACTGTATTTCCCAGCTCCAGTAGCTTTCTAGCCTGTCATCACAAGCTATGGAATTTCACCGTCTGATTATTTCTTACTTTTCCTTTTAAAAAACTACGCTACTGGCCTGTATTAAACTTTGCAGGATTTCACTCTCTTTGGAAGGAAGGTGAAGTAACCACAGCTTTTCAGTGCAAGGATAGTAATTTTCCATTTTTTGTCTACCATAAAAGGCGTTTACAAAAGAGTTTAAGCTATGCTTGAAATGTGTTAGGTGAATGTGCTTGCCATCTCCTGTTGCTTTCACCGTATTGATGCAATTGCCAGACACTATTAATCCTGGCACTAGGAAGTCAGAGGTGAACCAATGCTTAAACTGTTCCAGTAACTGCTACAAGTTATTGTTTGAAGTATACTTCACCTTGCAATCTGCATATTAGAGCACTATTTGTCTCCTGTGTGTGGTGGTGGATAAAAATAAAATAAGTGAAGCAACAGATTTGTTATTAGCAGAAAATTTGTGTATACATTGGAGACTATCAAACCCTTCTTTTCAGACAATTTAATTTTCTTTACATGAATCCTGATTACAAAATAGGAAAAATAGTGCAAAATTCCTCCATGTTGTTATGAATTTTTTGCAAAAATACCTTTTAATGTTGTCCATATCTCTTAAGTATTTTTTCCTAAGCTCCACATAAGATTATTTGCTATTAATATTTTAGGTAGCTGTTGAAAATGCTGGTAGAAGATGAATTTTTGATGTTATTGTAAAATATCCAACTTGATTGTAAAGGTTTCATTATGTACAAAATAGATATAATCAGTGACCACATTGTTGAACCTAAACTGCTTGTTTTCACGTTACTGAACTCCCATAGACAATCTCTATCTCTGATAGATATTCAGAAAATAAAAATATTTCCAAGAATTTGTTTGTAAATAAGCCACAGATCACACACACTCTGAAAATACTGGAAATGTGAAATACCGAGTACTCAGTTAAATAGATAGCCAGACAGCACGGGGTTTAGCTGATAATCATTCCTGGTAGTATGGAACTTCTAACAGCCATCATTCTGCAACGTGTTTCAATTTTAAGTCTCCAGAGACCCTATTACAAAGTCAAAATTAATAAAAAGAAAATAAAGGAAGCTATAATGTTGTTTAAAAAAACATGTGAAATTTAACACAAAAGCTGTTAAAATAACATTACTGTCCGACATAAACCTAAAAATACAAGGGAATTCCGAATTAGGGCAGATGCAATAACCTTAACGCAACCCCGTTGTGCTTACCAATTGCATACATATGGTATGTAAACTAACCCGCTGTTCTGAGACCCTCTGCAAAAGGACCATATGTGCTGCAATTGGTAGGCGCAGAAGAGCTGTGTGAAGGGTGCTTTGTGACTGCTTATACTAAGTTTCTTCTTGGACTTCTTGGGTCACATTCACACCTTCATTACACCATAACCTGTTTGCTTCCACATTTCTGTTTTCTCCCTGACTTCCCATTTAGTCCACTAATTTTATTTGCATTCGGTTTGAACACAAAAATATTGACAGTAAGATTTTCCTGCTGAACACTGCTTGCCAAAATAATCACATTAGCGAAAGTTCCTATCTCTTAATTGCAAGAATTTTCACTTAAATAACTTTCTAATGTCCTCTGAAATGAGATATAATGCCTTATATCTTGCTGTTTTGATCCTGTCACCTTAGCGACAGACACTTTTACCCAAATTCAGACATGTTTTTGTGGCTCCTCTAAACTTTTTTATAAATCTGAAAAAAAAAAAATTCTATTTATTCTACCAGATTTAGCAACAAGACACATTCGAGTTGTGATATTTCACCCCGTTGTATTTTTGTGCTTTTCACCACTTTGACTATTCTTTAAGTAACTCAGTGCAGATTGACATCACCCATTTTCCTGTAAGCAGCAACATAAACCAAAATGTATCTTTTACTCCATTAAATATTAATACTTATCATTTACTATTAAAGAGGCTGCATGCCTTTTCCCACCCCGATCTATACCATTTTTGAATGTCTTTTGAAAATAATTTAATAGGTCTAATGTAATACCCTGGAAAGAAAATGTTAATCCTCCAAGGACACTACAGATGCCTACAAGCTGTAACCGACATAATAAATATGTGCAGGTAAAGTGTAGCTTAAAACACAGAAAAAAAAATAAAAATTAATAAATAATATACATGGTGTGTGCTCAGGACAGAACATACGCAAAATACAATACAAGTGAACTGGGGGACAACAGACAGTAGGACCTCAAGAATACAAAGTATATAAACATTTTTGTCCTTTTGTGGTTACATTACCATGTATAAAAATCTTTAAAAGAAACAAAAAGAGCAATAAATATTGCTCTGGAGGTCTGTTTATCTATCTTTCCAAAATCCTTCACTGAGTTTGGAGTGCTTATTTCAGCACTCACTGCAGGGTGGGGATTGTACAGAAGTGGGTTTGTTTTTCTGTAGTCTTAGGACTTTCCTAGTGCCAGATCAGCTGGGGTGGGAACTGAAGCAGCCTCAGGCACTTTGCTCTAGACTGCTCTAGTTTAAGACAGTTACCCATGGCCTCTAGAGGCCAATTTATGAACAAGGTGTCAAGTCGAAATATGAGCTGTGTAGCCTCCCATCATGGGCGGGTGCAGACCTCTTGCAGTGACTCCACATGAGGGAAGGTGTTCTTTTCCTTGGTGGGATCCTCATGTGACTGAAGTTGCCACTGTTAAGCAGTCCTGCAGGTGCAGGCTCCAAGGGACTACTGGAGCTCATCTAACTGCATACAACCTGAGAATGCAACCAGGACATTTCAGTGATCAAAACTAAGAAATGTAATTGCATAAAACCACAGGATTTTTCAGGAAAGGGGAAGGAGGTGCAATATGTTCCATCTCTTTCAGATTGGATTTCATAGTTCTTTTTATTTTAGGGAAAATTGTTAGGGTGGTAGGACTTGCTGATCTCAAGCTACTATACTT
>JAOXNO010000041.1:33647297-33658899 GCA_028565335.1 Limnodromus scolopaceus
TCTCTCAGATTTCTAGGTCAGAACTTAAAAGCTGTGTAGATGAAGTCAAGGTCAGAACCATGTCTAGAAATAAATGGAGCCACCTAAACAATGAAACAATTATTAATCTTACGTCTTTGTGAGTACCTTGTCCTCTTAATAGTATATGATCTTGTCTACCATCAACATTTATAGGTCTCTCACCATTATTGGGTTGAATTGAACCTGAGATACAAATCATTGCACAGAGATGGGCATCTAAAAAGCCTCCGTTCAGTTTTCTTGTTTGTTAGATGGAAAAGAATGGAGGATTCCATGTCAGGTGCAAGCTGCTAGAATACTGTTGACATAATGTTGGATTGAGGTAGGCCCTAAGAGAAGGAATGGTTTCAAAGAACACAATATCCTTCAGGAAACACCTGGTTCTTATCCATGTTACCCCTAAAGTAGCTTTAAAATTAATTTATATTCTTTTAATCCTGTTTTTCTACTTTTCTGACTACTTTTGAAGGCCTGAAGTAGACTACAGAAGCAAAGAATTATTTTTAGATTTTGGAAGCTACCTCACAGAGGATAAGATTGGAGGGATTTTAGTATTGTATGTGCCATTATATGCGTGGAACAGGTAACTCTTTACATCTGGGAGCATTAACCTTAGGTTCTTTTCAATCTGAGGCATGGAGATATGATAATCATGGATTTGTTTCTTTATTTCTTAAGAAATACCCATATCTTATGACAAAGTATTGTAGACAGTAACTTGACAGGCATTGTGCTAGACGAGATGCGCTTTTTAGTCAACTTCCTCCTTATTTTCAAACGTTTCTCCTTTCACTCTTGTGGCCTATAGCTGTACAAGTGGATAAGTGACTCTTTCAGATCTGATGCCAACATCAGTCTACAAATTGGCAGATGGTGCCACGAGGCGAGGCAGTTAGTTGGCAAGCCCCCCACCCCCTGCCCTGCAACCAATTTAGCTTCTTATGTTGGCAAGGATCCTGCCATCGTGAGCCAGTGCCCAAACTAGGCCTTCTAGCGTGTGACTCAATATGCTACTGCTTAGCCTTAGGACAGCTAATCATGTATTCTTTCAAAATTGATGTGAATTAATTAGGCACTGTGGGCAGGGTCTGAAGGGGAGAAAGTGCATGGTCTTACTCAGTAACGCAAAGCAGAAATGCATTCCCTGCTAAAACAATATGCCCTCCCCTTCTGCCAGTGGTTAAGTGCTGCCCTTTATTTACTCCTACACCACCTTTCTGTTGAGTAAGAGCAGGTTTGATCTGCCGGGTACTCATTTGTTTTGTTAATTGGCACCAACTTTCAGGATTTCTTTTTCTTTTCTGGCAGATATAGATCTTCTTGGCAATTGTGCACCCCAAGAAAAGGAGGAAGTGGAAAGCCCAGTGCTGTATAAGTGCAATTAGCTTTAACTGGAGAAACAGAAGCTGGAGTTAAGACAAGCTTGCTGGCTGAGTTATGGGGAAACTTCATCAGGAAGTGTTGCTGTGTCAGTGGGAAAGTACTGTAGCTATGGATACTGGGGATTACTGAAATATAATTCAGCCACATAAAGGCCTAAGCAAAATGAAACAAATCACTTCCCTTCGAAAACTTTAGATATTAAACTCACAGCATCAGGCCAAAAACGGAAACCCTTTCAACTGATAGAATGACAGGCTCATAAATTTCCCTACAAAACCTTGCAGTGGGAAGGACTCTCTCCTGGAGCCGGGTTTCTCACCAGGGACCCTGTGTGTACAATGGGATGTTTGCTCAGGCATTTGGAGCTGGCTTTCAGACACTAAAGAAGGTCTGGTTCTCTTCTGGTGTCTCGGAGTTTCATTCCAACTTGCCAGCAGACGCCATGTATGCAATAAAACTTCAAGTAGTGGTGAAACAGAAATATTGTTGGAAGGCTTTAAATACAGAGGAGGGAGAAAAATAGCCTTCCGCTTCCATTTTTTTTTGTTAAAGTAAATGAGTGCCTCATTGGGAATACCCCACTACCTGAACAGCAACATTTTTGAAAGTTTCAGCTGAAATTTTCTGCTTTGAAGATTTAAACAGTTCACCATTGTGTTTACTTTGCTTCCAGTTAGGTTAGAAAAGCAAGCAGCTTGTGTAAGCAATGCCTCTAACAATCAGCAAAAGTTTTTGTATCATGCTTATGACACCACAATTCTTGTTGTAGCCCTTGCCTAAAGCAATTTCAGGATGGTTCCCAAGTAATTGAGCAACTGCTCATGTGACTCTGCTACTCTGCTACTCTGCCAACATTTTATAGGGATGTACAGAACTGCAGATGGAGAAGAAAAGATTTACTTATGTTTTCACGCGGAAAGTGTGCAGGTAAACAAAGTAAATTTGTTTCTTCTGGTGAGGCTCAAGGAAAGCTTTTTCACTTTGGCTGAATTCCAGACAGAAAGATAAAGGTTTTATATAAATAACCATTTTAAGTATTTTATTGGGTTGTTTGTTTTTTTTTTTTTCTGGACCCAGAGCATACAAAGAGGATATATAGAGGTTAAACAGAAAACAAAAAATACAGGAAAGTAATGTTGAACAATTGGAAGTATTAGCATAATTTTCTTTTATCTTCTTTTTTTTTTCCCACTAGGAAACAGCCTGATCAGTAATATGAATAAGCTATTTACTGACCTATACTCTCCCTTCTGCAAATCATTCACTCAAAGATCACGTCAAAAAACGCTATTATCAAGAAAGTGGGATTAAAGACTCATGGATATGATTTCTTTCTCATATCTTGTAAAAGAGAAAAAAAAAAAACAAGGACAACTTCACGGACAAAGGTCTTAAGCATGACAAAGAACAACAGGGAAATTAAAAATATCTCCACCACAAAGCTGAGGTGTGTACAACCTCAATGTGCAGAGGTTACGCAGGTATCACACATGCAAAGAAGTGAAATTGCACGGGTGAATTAACTACAAATCTAAGAGGGGGGGGGAAAAAGGCAGCTGGATGGAATCATGTAAAGGCAGTGGAAAACTCAACATCAGACCTAACACAGAGGTTAAGGCTAAGTCATACCATGAGAGTACAACCTAAAGCAAGGGCATAATAGCAACAATGTCAGAACACAAGAATCATAATTTTACAATAAAATACCTTGTTGCAGTTTGGGATGGGTTGGCGAATGACAAAACGACAGATGCTCTCCCCGACCTCTCACTTCAAGGAAAGGAAGGAGAGACATAAAAAGAGTTATGAGTTCACAAAAAACTAAACTACTTTAATGCAATATTAATAATAAAATAAAAAGGAAATAATTAAATAGGTACAATATGTACAAATAGATATAAAACCATATAAAGCTCCCGGGGAGATGTCATTGGCAGGCACTGGTGAAGTTCCACTCTGGACTCAGTGACAGATGGGAACTGGATTCTGGGTCTAGCTTCAGGAATGCACAGGTCAGGATCACAGGCAGATGAAAAGACAGGATTTCTTTTGCCATCGCCCTCGTAAAGCTATAAGCCCATAAAATTTAGAAGTATAATGCCAGCAAGTCCAATATCGTGTAATATATAGGCTTTATTGTCCAATGCCACTTTTCAGCTGAATTGCAAAAGAAATTTGGACATTAGGAGATGAATCACAAACCTTCATCTTCTATGTTTGACTGCTTCTAAGAATACCAAACAAAGTCAGAATTATTTTACCAGTAAAATTGTAAGCCCAGACTTCTGGCTCTGCCAGAGGAAACTGAATGTTATCTGTGGAGAAACCCATATTTCATGAGGCCATGTGGAGTTAGGTGATCCGAGGCCTTCCCTTTAGTATTACCAAGTGCAATGCGTGTCCTAGGTGTAGAGCAGTTACAAAAGCTGGGATGACATTTGCTCCTGCAAATAGATGATTATGAAATAACTGCATGGTGTCTTACATAAATTCTAATTCTTTATGATATTTTGTTCTTAAATCATGATCATTTAGAGTCAGACTTGATCCTTTAAGACACTGCAAAAAATGCTTTGTTCATTTCAAATATGAAAAATCTCTTTTATATAAAAAATTAAATAAACCAAAGTCAATAAACTAAAACAAATAAGTATTTGGTCAATAAATACAAAAAATGAAGATTTTTCTTCATTAAGTAGTTGTGATTTATGCTTTATCTTGTGAACAAGTTGTCTTCTGATTAGCCCTGTTAGTCTGAGTTTTTCTTTCTAATTAAATATGTTGGATGAATAGTTTTGGAAATTAAAGTCGCCTTTTGCACACGCTGAAGACCAAAGCAATGTAGATGACCTTATACTGCCCAAATGCTTTCGGTTGTTTGAGTTTTTTCATTTTTCTGATATGGTTACACCATTTCTAGGAAAGGCAAGGGGGGACTAATTCTATGAGTGGTGGAATTGTTGATGTCTCCAAACTAAAGAGCATCTAATATTGCCAGTTGTGTTGCGCTTTTATGCTGTGAAGTGTTTCCCAATAGTTTAACTAACTGTGGTTTAGTTATTCATTAAAGGAAAAAAAGTTATCAAAGCCTAACAGCTTTGTAAATATAATTCATAATCCAAAAGCTATTTTAATGTTTTGCTGCAAACTGACAGGCTGACAACATATTTTGCATATATTTTTACCTTTAAAATTATTTGAATCACATAAAAATATAATGAAGAAGTACTATTTTAATAAATAAATAAATATATAACCCAGAAAATGGCTTCAAAATATAGAGACACATTAAATATCTTTTGAGTATCTACTTTATGGCTTGATCCCAGACAAACAATGGACCTATTAGCAAGAACACATTACTATGCTTGGCGATATTTCGTATGGTATTTGACAATCCATAGGGGCTACTTCTCCTTCTCCATAAATAAGATGTATAATTTAATGGGTCTCTTTTATATTATACATCATAGCAAATCTAGAAGAACATCACTTAACCTCCTCTATCCATCTTTCACCTGCCATGTTCTCACAGACACGAATAAACTGAAATTATAATACTTTAGATTGTGTATTATGAATATGTATTTTCACATTGTGCATGTTAAATGTTATCCCATCCACAGCAGATTTGAGACTGTCAAATATATTAAAAATACCAGTTTGAGGAATGTATATGACTTCCAAACATCTTGGGGATATGTAAAACATTCAAGTGACTGTGAGCTATGACCCATATATTTCAGCTGTAAATTTCCAAAGTCTAATACGTGTTGGAAATGTTATGCTAATACTTTCTTGTTCTTCCTCATGTAACTGCCACAGCAGATCAACATGACAGGTGTCACATACCATGTTTTGTGAGCAACAGCACCGCCGATTGCAGTAAAATGGCAATAGGGCAATTGATCACCTACTTCTTATTGATGACTATAAAAAGCGAACCTGACCACCATCCTTATTTCTTTTTAAACTTTCATATCAGTTAATCGCAGAACTCACTTAAGCCTTTCCCTCTTCCATAAGAATTTGGAAAACATAAGGAAGGCTCCTCAGTGGGCGTAGTTTGGCATAGATCTTACAAGACAAATGACATCGATGTCAAGTTATATTATTTGAGAACCTGGTCCTCATACCATTTCAGAAAATGCAGAATGGCTAGATAGAGTGATTACAGCCGTTTGCTTAGCTGCTATTCTTTCTAACACTATTTTAATTTTTTGTGATTTTTTGAAAGAATCAAGCCTCATGCTAAGCAAGAAAGCGATGAATGCTTTAAAAATATTAACTTCTATTAAGACAGAAAAAGCAATAAAACTTGATTAGTTGCATTCTGCTTTCAAGACTAATGTAAAGCCAGCTGTACATTACATTTCCCAAGAAAGACTTCTCCCTAAGTTTTCTGTTCTACATAACCTTCAGGCACACACCTGAGGTTAGGGACAGTTGCTCAGACAAGCCTCAACATCTAAATCTTGTGATTTTAATTACTTGTTAAAGTACTTATTTTATGATTTACTGCTATTCACTTTCAAAAGGCACAGCATTTCATATGTGATTTCTATTGCAATAATGTTCAGAAACACCAGCCAAGATGCTATGTGAATGCAGAACAAGGAAGTTGGTGTCAAACGATAGATATTTAGATATTTGTACACAATAATTTCACTTCCTGTTGCGGTTGTTCAGTACCATACAGATATCTGTTCTAAGACACTTAGAATTGAGGCAATCACATTTTGCAGGTGATTTAAAAGCATTTTTAAAAGATAAATGTTTTCAAATTATCTGTGTTTCCTAGTATGTTTTACAGCTCTTTCTACTATCCCACACCTATGCTATTCACTAAAATGGTAAACTATTTGGTGCTGTTGCAAAACAGCATTACTCGTTTGCCCAGCATATGGGTTCTTGGATGGTCCCTTAGCACTATTGTAGTAAACAATCAAACAGAAAATTTGGCTTAATGGGGTTCTAACAAATATAGGTTTGTCAGGATACAGTAAGTTCAATGAGCCTTATAGCATCTGTGTGTTAGAGACATCAAAAAGCCAGCAAATTCTCTCCGCTGCCCCACAGCAGAACCAGCTAAACCTGTGTTACTCCTGAGAGATGTGTGCCTAGTGTGCTCTTGGAAAGTTCCAGTCATACGGATGCTGCTGCCTTTCAAGGTGATGTGTTCTACTTTAAGAATATTGCTCCTGATACCTAATCTGACTCTCCTTACTGCAATTTAAGTGAATTCCTTTTCTCCAATGGACAACGGAGAGTGAATTCTTCCTTTTGTTTTCCTCTTTGGTGTGATAGGCCATGATTTCCAGATCTTTGATTGTTCTCCTTGCTCTCCTCTAGACTGTCCCATGGATTCATCACTTGACTTTGGTACCAAAACCACGTCCTATTCCAACTGGGTTCTACTAGCACTAACTACAAACCTAGAATTATTTCACATGTCCTGCAATACTTTCTATGGCATTCCCCTTTTTGTATTGCCATGCTACTCATAACACCAGTTTATGGCTAACTACAAACACTAGATTTATTTCTGCAAAAAGTTCTTATAACATAGCTGTTTATACTGTATTTATGAGCTAGTATTCCAGAATAACTCCTCGTGCTTCTGAAGACATTCTCTTTATTATTTCAAAAAATAGCACCTCTTTGTCAAGAGCATTTTGAATTCTAATCCTGTGTTGCTGCTTACTTTGGGTTGCTAAGAAGCACAGTTTCCATCAGCCAAATCATTAGCATAAGCATCAGTGGTATCTCAGAGCTAAGGTATCGTGTCTACTTTACTTGAAAAGACATACAAGCCAGCTTGTATACATTCTCTTGTAGTACTACTTACAACATCAGATATACAGCACTGATTCAGAAAGCCAAGGTTTTTCTGTTTTGATGAAGATATAAGTGTTAAAAAATAAGCTTTAAGATATATGGTGTTTGTCTCTAAATTCAGAGGGTGGCCTGGACATGGTTTCAGACTAACTTTTCTGCCCCAGATGATTAACAGTTTTTTATATATATAATACATATATATATATATCTCACATATATATATTTAGACTGCACAAAATATCCAACTGAAATGGAAGCATAAATAAATCATTCAATAAATTTAAAGACTATACGCATACAATCAGCACAAACCAAAATATATTCATTAAGGAACAATCAAGTGTAATAGCAAAAGTTTTGGAAAACATGTAATGGACATAATAAGACATAGACTGTCATTTTTTCCTCTGTGTAGCACATTCCAGGATGTCCAGTATGAGTAGGTAGGTTAATGGATAGCTGGAAAACCGTGAGTCTGCTATCACTTGGAGGAAGGGATATTTGCACAAAAAGAAAAAGCCATGTCTCTCATACATTACCAGTCAACACAGCAGGAGAAAAATTTTCAGATGAACAAAATGAGTGTGCTGTCCGTAAAAGTAGAAATCTGCATTTATAGTGCAACCACAGATATCTTGGTTAGTTTAGTTAGTGTATCTAGTTTATATAAAAAAGACATAGACACAAAACTATCAATGCAAGTCTCAGTTCCTAAGAGTCAGACTAGGAGTAGGATTTCATCAAACTCCACACTTCCATATTAAAAAATAAGGTTTTTGTCCTCATGGTCTGAAACTAAAAGATGAGCTTGCAAACCGCTTGTAATAATTTATGTTGCCCCAGACATTTCACTGACATTTTGTATATGAGACTCAAAAAGCCATGAAAAAACTACTTTCAAAGAGCACTTTGTATATGACACAAGGAGAAAACTGTAATGTGTTGGTCCCAAAGTCTGTGCTTCCTTGCTGTGTTTCCTGTTCTACATGAACGACAAGGGACTTGGTTTTCCTCCTCTGATACTCCAGTGTGGAACAGAGAATGGGATAGACCTGTGCCCATCACATCTCTTCATGAGGGGAGAGTTTCAGTAGTACTGAACTTAAAATAAGGATAGAGGCCAATTATTAGCATAAGGCTGACATAGATGTAATCACAAGGAATTAATCACAGAAAAAACACTTTAACTTTGTTCTTTTTTGTAGAATATCAACAGATGTGTTATGAATCCCATTGCATATGTTAAGTATGAGTTTTTCTGTATCTGTGCTTAGCAAACCATATTTTACTGCAATCTAAGTGGTTATAAAATGTCTGTTGACATGAAGTTAGCTATCAAGGCTTGAGCCTCCATGTGATGAGTCATAACCTAAAAGTCAAAATGGAAATAGACATGCAACAAAGCATAGCAAAATGTGCTCCCACAACATATGCACCTGAAACCATCTCAAAGAGTAAAATTTACTGATTTGCACAAATAAATGGAAATTCACTTATATAAACAAACACACCTACCTTTAATTCCTCCATTTATATATGCAAATCTATGCCGTAACTGTTCGTATAGATTTTTGTACATGTAATATGTCATGCAGAGAAATTTATGAAATGTTGGATGCTCTTTGAAAAACAGGACAGGAGGGTCTAGTCAGTCTGGTTTCCTCCTTTCACACTTTCTGTTCTTCATTTTTATTTGCTCCCCTCTGTGCACTGTCAGCAAAGACATAGACGTTTCTAATGAGTAAGCTCATTTTCCTAGTGTATATAAAGGGTTACCTTTTGCTAGATTCATTAATAATCATTGTGGTTTATACTATCTTTTCAACTAATTTCCTAATATAATATCCACATCCCATATTTTCCTTTTATCTTCAGTAGGAAGGATGTGAGAATATATAAAATTCCACATGATATTATTTTTCTGAAGGCTTGGAATCTCAACATGTCTGAGACTTGCACATACTGCATCAAGATACAGTAGCTGAAAGAGCAATACCCATCTTGAACATTGCCACATTGACTTACAGAATTGTGCCCTTGAGAAAAAGACTGTGAGAAAAACGGAGAGCCATGCAGTGACAAAAATGAAATAGAACTGTCATCTGGCAGTTCTTCATAGTCCATCAAGTAAACTATTAAAGATATAAGAAGAGCCACAGAGTGCTTGGGCAAAGGTTGTTAAACCACTACTCCAAGGGCAGGTCACTGCACATTGCTAAGATTGTTAGTAAAAGATAAACCAGTTTTCACTATGAAACTTGACATTGCCGGTTTTCAGCCTCACCTTTAATACTATATGCTTGCAGCCAGGGACACAGCTGGATAAACTAATAATACGAGAGTTTACAAGAACAGTTCTTACTGATGTTAGAAGCATTGTGTATTGTAGAAACATCGTTTTCTCGTCAAATAATGTGAATCTGATTTTCACATTATTTTACCTACATTTTTCATAAATTATTATATTCTGTGTTACCTTGCCCTACTTTAAAAAAAGAAGTATGTGTATCTCACAGTGAAATATTCATATACAGTGTAATTTCTTTTGAAACTAGAAACTGAAAGGCCAGACTGGAATGTAATTAATTAATCCTGAATTACCAAAGCAATACAGGGAATGTGAATACTTCTCATCTGAATGAAGAGGGAGAGACACTAGTCAGCCTTTTTCTGAGACAGGTAGAATCCAACAAATATAAGATGGAGACACAGCACCTCCTGCCTCTAAGCCATACACGAGTCAGAATTGCCAGATGCAGACAGGGCCCTGATTTTCAGAAATCCATAGCTCTTCCAGTTACAAATGAAGTTATTGATTTTCAGCAGCTCTGAAAATTTAATCCCTTAGAATTTTACAGGAGTGTTGATGGATATTAATGCAAAGCAAAGTACTTGGTCTATTTCCATAACAGAAAATCAAGTGCTGATAACCATGTCTGGTTACTAAATACCACAGCGTTCTCAAAACATTAGTTACTTTAACCACTGTGCTGTCTAAACATAAGTGTGCTTGTGGTTGCCTACTAGTTATTCCTGTCTGGTGCTTTGATATTCAGGCATAGTTTAAGAAACCAAAGAAGCTATGTCATTATCCTGTTTCTACTATTGCATTATAGAGCATTCTGCTCAGTTTTTACCATTAAATAGGAGAAGAATTAGGAATTAAAAATTCAAAAATAAAACATACTGCTAATCTGAATTGTAGAAATTGGCACATCTCTATTCACTACACCCCCAGAGAAAGAGAGAGATAAATAGACATTAATAAAAGTACATGGCACAGGCTGCTTTCACACATACAACAAGTATCTCCTTTCCAGTTTGTTTGGGGGGTTTTGTTGGTTTTGTTTTTCGTAAGAGAATATAATAAAACCATCGAGAAAGAGTTCCATGATACACAGTCTGTAATTTTTAGGGAAAAATATAGTATTAGGTAACCAAAGCAAGGAAAAAAGGATGAAAATGTCTGATCAATCTGATTAGTCTCTCTAGTCTTCAAGTGCCAAGTGTACTAACTAGCCGTAATGTGACTAATATTTAGCACACAGATCTAAAAAAAGTAAATATCCTTGAATGGATGTCTGTAAGGGAAATTTGCTAGTGCTTAGTAATGTTCCTATTACTATCCTACCTTTGAATCTTCACCTTTTCATTCATAGTGATCTGATCACACCACCATTAGTGTTTCATCGTCGTCTGAATTAAATCAGATTAATGGCATGTCTGGGGTTTAGCTAGATTCTAATTGTTGCCCTATACAGAGAACCAACAGATGAACCTTAATGAAGCTGGTACCTATCATCATTCTTTTAGCTCACCTGTTAGAGGATAAAGTTTCAGGAGTTAATAAGGTTGGGATCTATTTTTCCCTTCCCTGAGCGTTTTAATTAACGGGCACCCTCTATACACATGTTGAGATGGTCTTTCTCTCAAAATTACTCTTGTGCAAGAGTTCTACTTGAAGTTACATGTAAAACCATACCATCAATATTATAGCACAATAAAGCATGCATTTAAGTTGCCATAAAGCCTTGACGTTCTTACTATGAAACTTTTAGAAATATCTAAAATAAAATATTTACCATGAGGACACTGTAAATATTGGTGGTGAATGGAGTTAAATCCAGTTGGCATCTGGTCATGAGTGGTGTCCCGCAGGGCTCCGTACTGGGGCCAGTTCTCTTTAACATCTTTATCAATGGTCTGGACGAGGGGATCGAGTGCGCCCTCAGTAAATTTGCAGACGACACCAAGACTCTTTTCAGTGGTTGCAAGAGAGAGGACAAGGGGCAATGGGCATAAGTTGGAACATAGGAGGTTCCACTCAAATATGAGAAAAAACTTCTTTACGGTGAGGGTG
>JAOXNO010000041.1:33664742-33700561 GCA_028565335.1 Limnodromus scolopaceus
GAGTGGTAGAGCACTGGAACAGGCTGCCCAGAGAGGTGGTGGAATCTCCTTCTCTGGAGACATTCAAAACCCGCCTGAACAAGTTCCTGTGCAAAGTGCTCTAGGTAGACCTGCTCCGGCGAGGGGGTGGGACTAGATGATCTCCAGAGGTCCCTTCCAACCCCATATGATTCTATGATTCTATAATTCTATGATTCTATGAATGTTTTGTCACTTACTGAAGCTTCCTAATACACAAGTCACCACAATTATTTCACTGAACATGGATGTTATGCAAACTTTCACCAGATCTAAAGGAATTAAAGACTTCACTAAAATCTCTACCTAGCTGAAACACAAGCCAAACACGGAAACAGGAAAATGACAAAAATATTATCTGTCCTTTGGGAAATATTAGCACAAAGTGCCTCCAGAGTGAGGCTTTGTTTGTTTGTTTGTGTGGGGTTTTTTTCCTGCTTTTTTTTCTTTCTTCTTTTTTTTTTCCTTTCTTTTTTTTTTTTCCCCTTCTGTATCTTGTGACCAGTCCTTTTAATTGAAGGTGTTCCATGTCTCACACTTTGCATTCACCTCTTGGCTAGGTTATTAAAAACATCACATGCCCCTGTGTTATATCTGAAGACTACTTCAGATAAGCCACAGTTTAGCAAGGATTTAAACAGTGCACCTAATTGAAAGGACCAGTGCTCATGCTGGGAGAAGTTAGATATGTTGACATCACTTGCTGAATTGAGGCTTAATTACAGTGTTGAATAACAACAGCTTATTACATTTATTTTTTTCTAGACTGCATCTGGACCCAAATAATAACAAATTTATGAATAATGATTTCATGCTACAAATAACTATTTTCTGTTGTCAGATAAAGCTGTGATTAATAGGTGTCATTTCTATCATTGCCTGGACTTTAAACAATAAATAAATTTTTAAAATCAAACATATAAATTAGGTTACGTTATTTTCTTTAGAGGTGTTTGGGGTTTTTTTGAGAATCCAACAGTTTTTGTTTGTTACTTCTTTTTTTCATAACACGAAACATTTTTGTTGTGTATGTAGAATGTCTCTTCACATTGTTATGGTTATATATCCTTTATTTCCTTTTGCTGTTCATCAGTCTCTCCCTGTCCCCTCGCCTTGTATTTTTTTAATGTGACAACTCTGAGCTGGTACCCATAGCAACACCCACTAGTCGGGGTGAGCCTGTGAAGCCAGTGCAGCTATCCCCACGTCTCCATTCTGACAATGTCAGTCATTAATCTAGCAGTATCTGCCTACTCAGATCTCTACAGTTCTTCTTCTGGTCTTCCCTCCTTCCAGCAGTAGCTACCCTGTGCACAAAGATCCAAAAGATTACTGTTAATGATTTTCCATTTGTTTAAAACAGCTCAGGCTGGCAGCTCTGTCTAATCCACTCTCAATGGCACTGCCACATTAAATTATGGAACAGTCACTGTGTGAAGTAGTTTCCTGAATTTCAAAATACAGCTCAGCTATCTCTGAGTTTGTCCAGCATCTTCATTTTAATTATAAAATAAAATAATTAGAAGAAAATCAAATAAAACCCACGATTTCTTAGTTCTCTATTTTATTTACAAAGGTAGATCACAACCTATAAAAATATCCCCAAAACACTTAAAATGAAATTACTTCTGTTTTTCAGTCAGTCAAACATTTTACTTTTATTATTTTTTAACTAATTAATTATATGCTATAGTTTAATATCTTGCACATATTTTGACTACTTCCATACAGACAGTTCTGAGCCTTATGTACAAAGGAGCTTGGCTGCCATTCCAGCAGAGGTCTTGTGCTGGCCAGCTGCACACAAGACAAATTTCATTCTAAAATTAATCTATGACTGAGATCTTCAAATGAGGCTAAAGTGGTTATGCACACAAATCCCCCTGAAATATAGTGGGAATTCTCTTCCTAACTCCCGTAGGGGTGTTTCTGAAATTACTGCTTCTTTTTTTAGAGTCAAATCCAGGATGGAAGAATTATGTTTTTCTTTCTGTGGATTACAACTCATGCATTTAAATTCCATTAAATTAAACCTTTGACATTTGTCTACTGACACACACTTCATGTATGTATAGAAATGTTTAATGCAATTAATGAAAAGTTTTAAGATAGTTTACTACCTTTTTGGTGTATATCATAACTTGTATATGACTATATAATTTGTATATGACTGGATGCAAATATGTAGTACAAATAAATCAATTTTGCATTATTCGGGATCAATTTAATCCATTTCCAAGGGATCACACATCGATTTCTTTTTGCCACTTCACAATTTGATGAGGTCCTTCTATTAAAATGTGTGTTTATGGTCATATCTGCAACTGTATCCACTGAGACCGAAAATGTTCTTTCAGAATGTGCAAAATATTCCAGTTTATTGTTTTATCAGCAAAAGCTTACAAAAGATTTCCTTCAGGTGATATTTCTGGACAATTTTGAAGACCAACTTTTTCAAATTAAAAATAAATTCCTATTTTGACAATTTAGAGGTAGCTTCAAATCATGTTGGGGGAAATGTCCAATTTAATGGTTTGGCTGGTATGATTCTCAGACTATTTTGATAAATGAATTAGAAGTGAGTGACCAAAGTGAAAGTGATAGTGGGTTAAGCTCATCAACAAGTCTTTTGGGGAGAAACTTGTTGGAACATTAAAAACCTAGAATTTAAACTGTATTTAATTACAAAATATCAGACATTGGAATTAAAAAATCCAAGTTTCAATTTATTCTAAAATGAAAAGAAGAGTATGCCAAATGCGGTTAAAAATCTGTCTTAGTCAAGGTGAATGTTACCATATGTTCAGTGTTTTAGGTGTGATATAGGTTAAAGGAAGATTTATCATTGACATTAGGAGAAACAATATTAGATCAATGTAAATACAATCTTCTGTACCAAAAAAAAATCTATGTATTTTAGAAAAGTACTCCACTCTTGTGTGCTTTGGGGATGTGTTTATTACAAAAATAGCATAATTTAACACAAAGCAGATACTTGTGCTTGTTTTTATTTTTTATTTTTAAGTAGGAAAACATGAGTTTCAGCCTTACTGAATAATTTATTGGCTAAATTTTTTTACCATTAGATGTGATATAGATCTAGCATATGTATGATTCATTAAACATCTGCTAAATATAAACTTTTTGGTGGCTTGAATGTGCAACCTGAATTGTACATTCCAACGTCAACGCCTTAGAAAGTAAAGAGCCACATTCTGAACTCATGTGTACATGTGCATCTTCAATTGACTGTAAATCAGATTGCTTAATTTAGGGTACAGTTGGGATCACGGAGCCTTAAATTAATCTTAGAACAACCAGAATTTGGAAAGGATTTTTCACACTTCACATATCTGAAGCTATAAGAACAACGTCTTATCATGGTCAGTCCAGCAATAAGGCAATATAGTTTTTCAGCATGTTATCTCAGAGGTATAAGCTGAGCACTACGAGTTGTCCTGGGAAAGGAGCTGGCATCTCTTTCTAGATATGGAGAAGACCTAAGGCTGATATGAGTTAGAGCATTTTTAACGTAATTATCTAGGGTCAATTATGTGGCTGAAGAGTCCAAAAAGCTGTTTCAATTCTGAAATACTGACAAGAACTCCCTTACAACAACCTCTAGCACGTATCACTATGAAGGCAAATTCTGCTAGTTAGTTCTATGCATATAATGGATAAATAATAAATAACACTTCTTATTTAAACGTTGTTTCTCAGTAGCTGCATCAATTGGGAAAAACACTTTTCCTTGCATATGGTTTTCATCTTCAAGGCAGAGAAAGAATTTTTTTAAAGTTTTTTCTTAATGAAATTGAATTGGACATCCCTCATAAATCTTGTAACTTTAGTGGACATTACTCACTTCCCCCAAAAGCATGAATGGATGTTTTAAAGAGTTTGCCAGTCATTAAAATGAAAGCAATCTCAATATTACTTTCCTAGTAGCCAGACCCTTACTCATGGTGAGCTGTGCCTTCATCTGTAATAGGTCATATTGATTTCAGTGAAACTATTTTGTTCCTAGAGCATTGCTGAACAAAAGCTAGAGTGCTCAAGTCTGTCCCACAATATCTCTCTCAACATATTTTCATAAACACATTATAGAATCTGATCCTTAACAGCTTTAATATATACATTTCCACTAAAATCAATGCTGCTAGACTTATTTACATCAATGAAAAATCTTCCATGGAAGCACCATAGCTAGAGACTTCAAACATACATATAACATCTTCAGATTTTCTGGTTGGACAAAAAGAATTTTGGACATGATAAACAGAATCATTTATTTATCCGTTTTACTCATATTGAATTATTCCTCTGTGAAAGGGCTACTCAGATGGGTAGTAAAGAAGCCCAGAGCCTTACAGAGTACTGGAACTTGCACAAACGAGGTTGTGCTGGATCAAGCATTGTATTAGAGATGATGCTAGTTTACAGATTGTATAACACACAGGATGGTAAATTATGTTCAAGAGCAACTTCAGAAGCAAAGGAGTCTCTTTGTATAATAAATAACTCTTTATATTAGGTGGAAATAAATTAGTTCCAAATTCTGATCAAATTATGAGATTACATCCGCCTAATACAAATTAATTTATCATAATGAATGCTAATAGAATTAATATAATTAGACACTGTTGCACTGTGTGAAATATTTCATAATGGTCCCTTTCATATTAGTAGTAAATTATGTGCATATTTCAAGTATAAAAGTAAGAATTATGCTAAATGTGTTTTATGGTGGAGGTATGTTAAAGAACCACGACATGAAATTTGGACCTTAGTTAATGGGAAAAATAAACTTTTGCCCTGTTGAAAGCTAGCCTGAAACACTCCCTTGAGCATTCAAAATCTGTTTATTTTTTCCTAGGAGATCCACAGGACAACCAAATAGAGCCCAAGATCTTGGAGAGTGGACATCCTCTTTGCTTCTTTCACATATTCTGACTTACAGCCCCCACGATACTCGATGCTAAATCATGATATAATGAGTACTGAATTACTTAGGCCTTTTCCAATTTCCACAGAAAATGGACTTTAATTCAAAACTATGCCTGGTTAATTAAACTTTCCATAATCTAATTTGATCTAATTATTTCTATAAATTGAGATGTAACCAGAGTTATATCCTAAGGTAGAATTGGGCTATGGTTACACATTTTTACTGAGATGGAGGGAACTGACAAGAACTGCATCATTCTCTTATATTAACCCTAACCTTGCTGGCCACTTGAATCAACACAGTTCTGCAAACTAAATGGTGAACAGAGTATTTTCAAAGTGTCAATAAGGGTGGGTTTTTTTATGAATGGTTATAGCACAGGAAAAATATTTGATATAGTCCATGTGTCTTATTGACAGTCCAGCACATATTTGGTCTTTTTCATTTCTGTGTAATAATGACACTAAATTATAACTTAAATTCATTTTCCACTAAAGAGCTCTTCTTTTTTAGAAGATCTGCTCTTCAAATTGTATGCAATATGATCTGAACCCTTTACAATGTGATTATATTCTGAAAAAATGGAAAACTCCTTGCTAAGTTATTTTATTTTGCTATATCAAAACCAAAGCCTGTATCTATTTGTTCATGCTAGCAATATTTGTTACCTGCTGAAAATACCTGTCAGTCCTTCTTTGGCTGGTTTCTTCAAGCTGTTGATGATCTCCTTGAGTGAACTATCACTGTTGCTTACCAAAAACTTGTTGTGTCCAGTCAGCCAGTATACACATATATTCTGTTCTTTGTATATACCATAAAATAATGTCTTTCCAAAATCTTTCTTGACAGAAAAGCAGGGCACAGATGCTTGCATATCATCAAATAAAAAAATCTGACAAAGTCTTCAAGGCTTCTGGCTGCACTGCCTGAGTTAGTTTAGAGGTTAAAAAAAATCAGTTCCCTGTTATGTATTAAAAATAAGTAATTAATTATGTTAAATGTCTTAGAACTATAATATTATGCCCGGAAAGTAAGGGTAGAAGCCATTCTGCTGACTGGAAATGCCTGCTTGAGGCATATTGTTACTGATAATTTAGATGCCCATTTTCAGAGAGGTAGGCAATCCAGACCATGTAACATGACTGCCAAAGCTCTCTACAAAGTCAATGAAGAGAAAAAGAAAGAAGTTTTTGAAAAGTTGAAGGCTGCCTTAATTTAGTTATTTTCCTCTCTGCATTGCATGGGAAAGGTGAGAACATCATGGGAGAACCTAGACCACATTAGGTTAGGTGTTTAGTTCTCTATTGCATTATTTGAAAAGGAAGAGTAGGAATTTTTAGGTATTTCCATATTTCTATGATGCAATTTCTAGATGCTTGTGCTTAAGAGCAATCTGGGAAAATGCCAAACTGGACTTCTAGACCAAGGTCTCTGGAAATGTGTACAGGCTCTGCATTATAACATTATTGGATAAAAAAAGGAAACAAAAAACAGTTCAAAAGTGGAGATCAGAACTTTAATTATTTTCCTACCTACTGCCAAAACTACTAAACCAACAGTTATACTTCCCTTCACTACTCTTCCTTAGCCCACAAGTCAAGTAGATCAAGCCATAACCTTTCTATGTAGCTCAGTAAGCCAACAGGAACAGGGCTCTTTACTATAAACTCCCATTTAAAAACATCGGTTTTATTGAAGAGAGATAACGATACACTCCTTCTTTAACTTGTTAATTGTTGATCAGTTGTTGATTTCTTTCAATAAGGAACCACTCATTGTGACATCAGAAGCTCTAGGAAACTTCAGAAACAGAGAAAAACTCTTCAGGAGATGTAAACCACCACAAGCTTTAGGGAAGCTGGATTTGATGTACAATAGAAATAATAATCACTATTGGAAATAGTTCTAATAAAGGCATCTGGAAACAAAACCCCATTCAAAATATATCCAGATCAAACACATCTGTATTTGTGATGTGCCGCAGTGTCATTCACAATTGTGGATCTTAAACCATTCTGTTAAAGTCACATTCTCCATGGGGAAGTTATGTAATATAAAAAAAGCTAAGTAGTTCATTGATGTAATTTTATTTTTATGTACATAATTGTCACTTTTTAAATCTAAGATCCACCTCTCATCAAATTTTTAAAATTCATATCCATGAAAAGAAAATCATATTAAGTTTCTCTTTCTTTTATAATTACACAAAAGAGCTCTTCTAATTCTTACCATAGAATCATAGAACAGCTCATTGGAAGGGACCTTGAAGGATTATCTTGTCCAGCCTTTTTGAAGAAATCTTATGAAGAATCTTTTATAAAGAAATTCAGAATAAACCCCCTCATTTATGGCTCCTATATGCATGTGCCTGATCCCTCAGTTTAACTGACATTCTGAATACTTATGCCAACATAAAAACCCAATGATAAGGTGTCATCTGGGAAAGACTGTGAGCTAATAATTGACCATATAATTTCAGAAAGCAGAGATTCCCCCTTTTGCCATTTTAATTTGCTGATCCCCACACTACTTTCTTGAAATATTTTATCAGTTGTTTGATTACAGCAAATAATAAAAACATTTTTTTCTTTGTAATCATCTGTTTTGTTCGAACTATATTTTATTACTATACAATAGTATCATGGAGTGGAAATGTAAAATTTATTTGCTTCCACTAGCTTTTCTTTGTGTCTCTTGAAACACGATGTCCAAATCCACAAGGTGCTCAACATTTCTTGTGAGGTATTTAGCACCTTTTATGTACCCTGGTGGCTTAGTTTATAAGAATTCTTTTTGCTGACAGGAAAAGTCTTTGTGTAGTAATTTACAAAAAATCATAGACTCATCCATTAAGATTAGTTTAATAGATAACAAATGTGAAACATTAATCCATTTTCATAGGATATTTAATTTTCAGTGATAATGTCCTTCTCTAATACTACAGGGCTTTTGCAGGGAGACAGGACAAACAAGTGTTTGAGACAGTTAGAAGCTAGAAAATAGTTTATAAGATGTGTTTACTCCATAAAAAAAAAAAAAAAAAAAAGATGCAATTTGATGTGGCAATAGCAGCTACAGCATAAGCTACCTGACCTTGCCCTTGCAATGACCCCAACCTTGACCTGCAGGGACACTCTCTCTAGGGATGAGAGGTATGTTATTACATGTTATTTCATTACAAGGCCCCTGCTGAGCAGCAACTGCCAAATGGACTCAATTAAGTGTTTCTTGTGATGTGGATTACTGTCTACTGGGGCGAGTTGATACTAGCAAGCATATTTCATTCTCTTAAAGTTTGACTGGATATGAAAAGCATGTGTGTTACTCATTCGGTGACACTTCATTGCATGATTTATATCTGTTTAGAAAAACCACAACATGCAGACTTTAGTTGTGCACTGCAACCTTTTCTCTCTCTTTGTCCTTCAGCATCAAAACCCTGTTGTCACACTCAAGGATTATCTAGCCAGACCCAGCCTTCAAAAAAGCAAGCTCCCAAAAAGAAAAATTACATCTAACAGTTGTTGCATTCTGATAATCAAACTGATGTTTCACATTGAAAATAAAGCTCAAAAATGTTGCAGACTCAAGTCTGTATGCTTTTTGAATTTTTATCTCAGAAAAGTTGTATCAGTGACAAAATACTGAGCACTTATGGGGGTTGGGTTAATTTATTGTGTCTTTAAAATCAATCTTTACATTAAAACAATAGCTGTGTAGGGCTGTTAGTAAAGCTGGAGAATAGTGTCTCTCTCTCTCTAGATATATATATTCTATATTTATAAATATAAAAATTAAACCATTTTCACTATGTTTTCCGTAAATAATAGTTCACTAGAAGTTGTCTTCTGAAATGTCTTTTGAAACTTGCCTACAAATATCTCATTGGCTACAATGTACGTTATATTAGACAATCAAAAGAAAAATGAGCAAAATAATAAGCCATTGCATGCAGAAAGAATGCAATTTGTAGGACTTTCAAGCAACAATTTTTATTTGTTTTTTTATATTTCTGCATAAAATATATTTTTTCAAAATTTATGTATTGGCAAAGTATGAAAATAACTTCAGAATCTTTGTTTTTCCATCCTGCTTCTTTCCATTGTATTTTTCACCAATAAAATTTGGAACATTTGGAATATCAAGCAATTTGCATGAAGACAGTTGGAAAAAAGCTAGTCCCATGGAATTCAGAGGGAATTTTGTCATTATTTCTAAAAGAGCCTCCACTTCTTTCTTTGATCTCTGTGAAGTGGGAAAAATTAGACGACATTCCTTTGGTTCTGAAGGTAAAAACAGGAAACGCTTTGTAGAGGAAATAAATACCTGTAACACCTCTTTATACATCATAAATAACTATTACAGGTTTTAAGCCGTAAGTATCCTGTAAACCAAAAATATCTTACCATTCTACCATTATTTCTTCATAAAATAATTCTTGCAAGTTAATTATTACACACCACACTGACTAAAACAAATTTCCGTCTGAATGTCTTCTCAAGACTATTGGAAAATTATTTTTTCAAGTGTGTCAGAAGGCTGTAAATAGAATCATAGAGTAGTTTGGGTTGGAAGGGACCTTTCAAGGTCATCTAGTCCAACCTCCCCTGCAATAAGCAGGGATATCTTCAACTAGATCAGGTTGGTCAGTGTCCTATCCAACCTGGCCTTGAATGTTTCCAGAGATGGGGCATCTACCACTTACCTGGGCAACCCATTCCAGTGCTTCACCACCCTCATTGTAAAAGATATCTTCTTTATATCTAGTCCAAATCTACCGTATTTCAGTTTAAATCCATTACCTCTTCTCATATATCAACAGGCCCTGCTAAAATGTCCGTCATCTTTCCTGTAGGTCCCCTTTAAGTACTGAAAGGCCACTAGAAGGTCTTCCTGGAGCCTTCTCTTCTCCAGGCTGAACAACCCCAACTCCCTCAGCCTTTCTTCACAGGAGAGGTGTTCCACCGCTTTGATCATTTTTGTGGCCCTCCTCTGGACACACAGGTTCCATGTCCTTCTTGTACCGGGGACTTCAGAGCTGGATGCAGTACTACAGGTGAGGTCTCATGAGAGCAGAGCGGAGGGGCAGAATCACCTCCCTTGACCTGCTGGCCACGATTCATGGAGACTGGCTTGACAAATACATCAGCCAGTTCCCTCTGGACTCTGGGATGCATCTCATCATGTCCCATAGATATGTTCAAGTTCCTCAGGTTGTCACAAAGCTGATCGTCTCTTGCAATGGGAGGCACTATGTTCCACCAGTCCCTGACTTGTAGTCAATCCACTCAAGAGGCATGGGAAGAGAGGTTGCCAGTGAAGACAGAGATAAAAATGTTGTTGAGTACCTCAGTCTTCTTCTTGTGCATTGTTACCAGTTTGCCAGTCACATTCGCTAGGGGGACGTACATGTCTTGAAATACGGGCAGAGTTAAAGGAAAAAAATGTTAAAATCAGAGAAAGTTATTTATTGTTTCATGCACCTAACTTCTTTTGCCTTTTCTGAAATGCACCTAGCAGCTACTCCAGTTGCTGTTGTCTTTATGTCTGTTGTAAAAGAAGCAAATAATTGCTTTGCTTAGGCTTGCACAACCTCAATCTTA
The DNA here is from genome assembly GCA_028565335.1 of Limnodromus scolopaceus. Lineage (NCBI taxonomy): Eukaryota > Metazoa > Chordata > Aves > Charadriiformes > Scolopacidae > Limnodromus > Limnodromus scolopaceus. The sequence goes on from JAOXNO010000041.1 coordinate 33,675,312, forward strand.
TACTTTGCTAGCGTAAGGGCAAATTAACCCTAGTGTGCATTTTAGATGTCTATGCTTGTAATGAAAACAACTCAAAAAACCAAATGTGCACTCAAAAGGGAAATTAGTATAACTGCTGTTAAGGGAAACAAGTGTTTAGACTCTTCGCAGTTTCAGAATAACTGTTAATTAGATAATGTATTCTGAAAGCCAGAGAGAGATATTAAGATCATCTGATTTGTCCTCCTGCATAATATGGGACTTAGGACCTTCCAGAATTAATTATTGCGTAAATTAGGATGAAATATACAGAAAAACATCCTACCATGGCTAAAATATTTACTATGATGAGGACTCCACTTATGAGCTTGACAAACAATTCCCATGGGTAACTACTCTGATTAGACATGATTTGTTATAAGCTAGAATTTAAGTTGAAATTTGACATGTTAACTATTTTTATACTTGTTTACCATATTCATGCGAGCTCATGTTAAATTTCTGCTTCCTATGTAGACTTTTCTATAGATAAAGAACGGTCATCAAGTTACACTTTAACCACGTACTTTAATAAGCAAATTAGATTGACCTCACTGAATCTTCATTTGTAAGGCACTTTCAAAAATCATGCTTGTGGCCTTTCTCCAGGATTTCAGAAGTGTTTGCAATTTTCAGGAGGCACTGGAACAGTGTCAAAACCCAGGGAAGTGTGCTGTTACTTCTGTTCATCACTCTGTTGTGTACACTACCCCAGGTTACATTAGTGTTTCTGACTACAGCAATCTGTTGGAAGTTCATGTCTTAGTAAAACATTTTGTGTATTTTAGCAATAGAGAGAGAAAAAAGATTGTTATAGTTGTGGGAGATGGTTTTAATAGTGGACATGAAGCATGTCTTTGCTCCAAAAGCCATGACAGACGTCACTGAAGCTGAAAACAGTATTAGCTGTTAACCATATTAAAAAAATGAAAAAGCAGCTAAGTTTGTTTATCACAGAATCATAGAATGGTTTGGGTCAGAAGAGACCTTTAAAGGTCATCTAGTCCAACCCTCCTGCAATGAGCAGGGACATCTTCAACTATATTAGGTTGCACAGAGCCCCGTCCAGCCTGATCTTGAATGTTTCTAGGTATGGGGCATCTACAACCAAAGTAAGTACAACTTTGTGAAGTAAGATAGGGAGATAACAGAAGCCTCTCTCTAAAAGTCTAAGGAATCAGAAGCTAAGCTGTACCAGTTTGGAGATTTCACTGTGGAGCAACAGTAAATGCAGGAATTAGGGAACTGATTAGCTGCAACTTTCACCTACCCGAGAAAGAAATCCAAAAGCCCTAGAAAGCCCAACAGGTAAAGATGAGAGACCACAAATGAAACATTGGGTATCTCTCTTAGAAACTGTAAGAAAGGAAACAAGTTATTGCTGTTTCTACAGTGTTCAGAGAAACTTTTCAGGTATCTCTGTATATGAAAGGACTGTAGTAAAGACATACTTGATTCAAATGACTTTTCTTTCTAAGTCCACAAGTTGTTATGTGTTAGACAATTATATAAGCTACAGGAAAACATGATTGTTTCTAATATGGTAGAATTTCTAATGATCTCTGAGGCTTGTACTGTAATGCAGTACAAACATGCAGTTCCTCATCTTGCACAGTTGAAGAAGATAAGACAAATGAAATAAATGGGCAAGATTCTGCTCAATGGTTGGTCTAAAGTGAGAAACATGTCTCATCTCTTTTTCTATGGTGCTTTACTAATCAGGCCACGCTGCCTTTCAGCAAGAGCAAGTATTACTAGCTGAAATGAGAACAGGACAAAAGAAAATGCTAATTTTGGTTTTTATCAGAGTAATGACACATACTGTGCTTGCAAAATATAGTGAAACAGGCAAGTTTAGAGGAATATGCTGATGTTCTTTTGTTAAAGTGATGAGAATCTGAACCTGATTGCTAATCCCTAGATCCAAAAATTCCCCTTAATTGGCTGTCTAAATATAAAGTGACTATGTCTAAATGTGGAAAGATGAAAATCCAAACCTGGTTTTCTTGTCACAAACTGCCTTACTTACTGAGCTCTGAACTTATAATTAATATTGTGAATGACTCCTCTAATGAATGTTCACCTTTATTTACTGAAACATTTTTGTGTTTTCACATTTTTGTAAGCCAAGGCTCTGTAACTATGTATTTTTCATTTTAATTAGAAAAAAATGTAGCTAGTTTGCACAAAAATCTATACTATACTTCCATTCACTGTGATGCAATTTTTTCAAATTTGCTAGATATAAAAAAAAACTGTGTGTAAGTATAAATTGCCTCCCTGATAATTAGTCTTGGGATTTTTTTCTCAATGTATTTGTTGGCAACTGATGATTTGATGGTCATGATGTGCCACATTGCGAACTCCACCTAGTTTCGTAAACACTCATTTTGTCTTTGTGAAATTTGAAACCTCGAACTAAAATATTTGCTAGATGTTGTTCAGAGAAGACAGGACGTGGAGGGGGTGTGTCCGTGCTAGGTCTTGGAGTACTGTGGAAAAATAGAGGTTGAGCAACTCTCACTGGTTTCAATTCTCACTTGATATTTGTTGCCATCTTGCAATAAGTTGCGAAGTCAATAAATGAAGGGGTTTGTTTCATCTTAATCTGTAGATTGTCTTGGACAAGACTGGATCAAGACTGAAATATAGTTTTTCTGATGCATAAAGATTTAATGAACTGCTTAGTTGTGTGTCCCTCAGTCGTTTTTTTTACTATCTAATATGAAGTTCATCAATATAAATCAGTGATGGTAAAAACAGTCATTTTTGTAAGACATCGTTGTAAGACACTGCAAAAACATAGTAAACAATGATTTTGTTTGCCTAGAATTATATTTATAAGGGATGAAATAAGGCCTGTTTAATCTGTCTATTCTTCTGTCAGCAATTACTGTTCCATGTTTCTACATTCAATTTCAGTGAATATATTAATTCAAATTTGATTATTTCAATAGATTAAATAAGCAATCTTTACAACTTCCCTCTTCATGAGAATCACACATGAAGAGATTGGTGTAAACATTAGATTCTATTATGAACTTGCCCATAGAATGCTCACTAGTGTTTTTCTAATTTAATATTAACCCTATTACCATATTAATGATGCATTTTCTTGTAGCTTAGGAGATAGAAGGTAAGACTGTTTTAGTATTGTTTCTGTCAGGATAGAGGTTGCATAGTGATCAGTGTTATGTCCACTCATATCTTTGAGGAGTAAAGTGTAAGCAGAAGAAAAGTAGAGGAACAAAGGGCCCTAAGAAATGTGTAGGGAAGTATGATCCAGAAGAAGAAAACTGAGGGGAAATTGTGACTACTCTAATTAAAGTTGTAGCGTGATAGCTAATATAAGGATCAAGACAAGAAGCACAATATATGACAGGTATAGGAAGCTGATGGCAAGGGCAAACAAAATACAAAATAGAGTGCACAAGTGAAAGCATGTGTGAGAGGAAACTGTGAGGAACTGCTGGATATAGACATATCCATAAGAGAGGAGGAGTAGGAAAAAGTTATATTGCTTACACTACAGAATACAAAAGAGTTAGTGGAGTCCTAGTCCCAGGAGTGAGGGATAAATATCTAATTGAATAGATATTGTGTATATCACCTAAAACTTTGGTCTTCTGATAATTTTAAAATCATATATGCATAGTACAGGTCTACCTAATACCATTACATTGCTTTTAAAAAATTCTGTGATTCACATAAGGTTGGAAACTTACTTGTGATTTCTGAAAACTTGGGGTTGAGTGTGTTGTTGTAATTTTTTTCTTCCTGTGGTAATGTCTCCTTGAATGAATAGTGATTATTTATCAGTGTATGGAAGATTAAAGGAAAACTAGCAGCATCAGCATAGACACTGCTTTCTTTGCATGCCAGTTACAAAGAAGAATAGAATCTGGATGGTGGATGGTATTTCTTCAGGGAATGGAAGAATGAGCATTCTTTAAAGATGCTGTTGATCTCATTTATCAAAAGATCACCAAAATGTATCATTTAGGAACAGCAAAGGTCAGTTCTGATGCAGTTACTTTCTCAGCCCCTTTTTTTTTTTTTTAATGTGCACTTGCCTCCTTCAATTATTTAGTAATTGCATACTTTGAACAGTGAAGAAAAATTGGTGTCGATAAATACCAGCTGGAGAGGTGCTTCCTTTTGCCCAATAAAGCAATTGAGAACTCATAGGTAATGACATCAGCATTGAAGATTTCAATTCTACACCCTGACCCTTCACAAATTCTTTCCGTGGACAGCCTATTTTCCACCAAAGTGGAAAAAGTTGAAGCATATTGGCAGCTGCTGAATTGAGTGCAACATACTTACATTCAATACTGTGAAATAGTCTATGTTTCAGTTTTTTGCTTCTTAAAAAATAACCTGATGAAGTCTAAATTATAACATGGTTTATTGCAGCAGCTAGAGACTGCAGAATATGCAACTAAAATGACATAAATATGATAGATAGCCTCCTCCTACAAAATGCTGTTGCCCTCTTTGCTCAGGAAGAGGCGGCAGCGATAGCAACACAACTTAGTAACAAATCACACCATATGTATTTAATACAAATATATGTATTAAAACCTGTCATGTGAAAAATAGGCTACTATCTGTTCTGTTACTTGAAAGTTTTCTTAAAACTTTGTTGAAGAACTTTCTCATCATGATTTCTTGGATTTTGCTGAGTTTTTCTATTGGCATCACTCTATGGGAACACCAAGAATTTCTAGGGATCGGTGGAATAATTCTGATAACATTTATAAAACATAGAGCTTTATTACAAAATATAAGCCTACTGAGTATTAAATTCAGTCAAAGGTCATTATAAAATTATCAACATGGATGAAGCAGAAAGATTTTGTTTCATTATAGAAGGTCACCTATATAGCTTTCTTACTAGCTAAAAAAGACAACCCGGTCAACCAACAAAAAACCGATGGAAACCATTACACTATCATTCCCTGCACAGTCATCCCAAAGGCAGGAATCTGTTGCCTAGCAATTCTGACAGATGATTTACACTTTCCTGGGTGTCACACATACCATGAAGTCCAATAAAAAACCTCAGGACAGTGCATTTTCTAATGTCAGAAGTGGTATATTTTGCAGGCACACTCTATTGTTGCTTGGAAGGGCTCATATTTAATTTTGCAAGCAAAGTTGTTTTCCTCTTGGGCAAGCTCTTTCCTCTTTTCTACTTCTTCATTCAGTCTGCCTTAAATAATAATGTTTTGCAGTTTTTCCCTGATATCCCCATCTTCATGATCTTTGAAAGAAAAGAAAGCTTCTTTTGGTGTACCCCTTAGAATTACATTGACCAGTAACACAATGTTATGAATTTTGAAAACACTGTCAGTCAGAATTGGTTTCATTTACCAATTTAAAACAAATTCTGTTTCAAAGCACTTTGCCTGCCATCCAAGGTAATTGGAAAGCCAGTTTGAAAAATCTTCTAATGTGCTTTTTAAAATTGACCAAGGCTGCAGACACAGCTTCTTAAACAAAATATAATTAATTTCTATCTGTCTAAGCTGATCAGTGCAGGCTGACAGTCCCTCTGTATTCTTTGTATTAATGCATGTGAATTTTTTTCAATAGACTACACTTCCCTTTCATCTCCCTCTTTTCCTTGTGTAAATTGGCACTTTCTGTCTTCTAGGAATCTCATTACCATGTACTGATTCCCCATTGTTTCATAATAAAGGTGCCCAACTGATGTACCAAAAGAACTGTAAACATATATTTTTCTCTACCAAAGTTATTTTCCATATAAGCTTTATGGTTACAGTGGTTCTAACATGTCAGTAGTTATCTGAATTATGCTAGGAAGGAGGGGCAGAGGTGCCCTCTACATCAGCAGTAGGGTAGAGTATGAAAAGCTGCCTCTGAAGAATAGCCACAAGCGGGTTGAAAGCCTATGGGTAAGAATAAGAGACTGAGGCAACAAAGGGAACCTTGTGGTTGGTGACTACTACAGGCCACCTGACCAAGGGGAGCCTATTGATGACGCCTTCTTACTCCAGCTATAGTAACCATCGTGATCACAGGCTCTCATCCTGCTGGAGGACTTCAACCACCCCAACATCTGCTGAAAAAGCAGCACAGCAAGCTGTAGGTAATCCAGGAGACTCAAGGAATGCATCAAAGATAACTTCTTAAGCCAGCCCCAGCTGGCTTAAGACAGCCCCACCAGAGGGGATGTGATACTGGACCTGATGGTCACCAACACAAACAATATTGGCAGATTATTATTTTTACCTGGAGTTTATGTGAACATGAAGATATTTTATTCAGGCCGCAGTGTGTCCTATTGTATGAAGGTGAAAAGTGGCAGTGATCAAGTTGTAGACAATGAACATTGGAAGAAAATCAATAGTCTGATTAAAAAAAGAAAGCTCAAGAGTCTTCTGAACCTAAAAAGTTGATTTTTTACTTCACTATATCTCGTTGAAAGAGCAAACTATATTAGTCTTTAGATTTACCAGGTGCATTATTCCTTGTGTAGTTTCAAAGGTATCGGCAGAAATGAGAAAGAACATCTTTAGGTTAGCCCTTGTTTTCTCCTATAATGTATATCAGTTAGATCTTTGGGGAGACATCCTCTATACTGCATCATGCAGGTGAGCTATAAAACCTGCAAGAACAGGAGACTTTTTTGCACTATTTTCCGACTCTGAAGATTAGATTGAAAAAATCTTGGTTTCAGATATTTAAAAAATATACTGTTCCCAAAGAGACAATGAGAGTGAAAGGAATCTTACATACAGTACAGAAAGGAAGATTAGAAGTAAATGTGTGTGTGAGCTTGTATTTGGGAAGGAAAATAATTTTAATTGCTAAATATTAAATTAAAAGAAAAAAAAATCTAAATATTTATTTAAAGTACCAAATGGATGACAAAGGCAAATAATGGCTTGTAAATTGAAAGAGCAAAAGTAAGATGTCAGCTATATCTAGCTAGAGTTTCTAATCAAAAGGGATAACAGTGGCAGGGCATTTAAGGCAATAATATCTGAATAATTGCTGAAAAAATGTTTTGGGAAAGTTTCCAAACTGTAAAGCAGAATACACTGGGCCAAGGACAGAGTAGGCAGGGTTTCACTGCAAAGTATAGGCAGCTCCTGTACTAGCAGTGGACTTTTGCTGATAAACCTCTGTGGACCCTTTCAAGAAGGCAGGTTTCTGGGACTCAATCCAACAAAGCACTTATTTTGGTTTTAACTTTAAACATGCAAGTCAACATGCTAGACTTAATTCATATAAAAGCATTGATTGAACATAACGTTTCTCATGGCATAGTCTGATAGCTCTTGGTTTCAAGGAGATGGTCCTTTGTCTTCAAGCTCTTAATAAATTTATACTGCTGCAAATCATTAAACTCTGACTCCATTGCCTTGATACACAATGAGTAAGTGTATATGGCCTACAGCCCAAAACCTCAGAGTATTTAAACACCGACTTCATTTGAACAGTATGAGCAGTCCTGGTCCCCAGTATCAAGGGAGATACATTGCCAATAGAAAAAAGTAGATAAAAGAGCAGTAAATTTGATGAGAGTTATGTTTTCATGTATAGAGAAACTAGGCAGATGAAGAATCACTATTTTGGAAAAGAGGTGACAGAATAGTATGATAGATGTTCATAAAATCCAAAGATGAATGATGATTCTCTCTCTCTCTTTTTTTTTTTAAATAATGGAAGAGATACAAGGCCCCAATTAAATTACCAGCAGCATATTTAAAACAAGTATTATGTGCACACTGTGTTTAATATAATTGTGGGGACTTTTAACAATAGGATCTAATGAATTTTATTGATCTAAATACTGCCTCTGGTTTGATCCTTATTGCCAAAAATGGAGAAAGTGATTAACACTCTATATTTGCCTGAGCATATAGCCTTTTCATAAGCACTGGCTTCTGGCCGCTGAGACTGTTCTCAGCTGGGCAGATCGTCAGTTTTGTTAATCTTTTGTTGCTCTTTTTACTCTAGAATCAATGGAAGACATGTACACCAAGAGTTTTGAGGACCTGGGCCCAATGTTGTGAATTTAAGAAAGCACAATACGGCTGGAAGCAGTGTACCAAGGATAATAAAACTCAACATATATTTTAACAACTGGCATATCATTCGTTTACACAAACACGAATCAAGAGGATGTTTGTAAGTCCATAGAGTTACTTACAAGTTAACACGTTCTAAGGAAGCAATATGACACAGTTGGCTGGAATTTTAAAATATTTTTGGCATCTGATCTTCTGCTTACTGCAATAAAAAGAGAACTTTGTAAGAAATTCTTTTCATTTTATCAAAGCAACTGAGGAAGAAGTACAACAAAATCCCAACCAACTAAAGAAAAAAAAAACCTCCCTCGACAAACCAAAAAATAGTATGAAAACTGTAAGCAGTTAAAACCATTGTTCAAGACCAGAGAAAATTAAACTACACAGTAAAACAAACTACTTATTGTGATTGAGAAAGCAAAGAAATTCCAATGAAGATAATAAACTAAACAAGATCAAAAATAATTAAAAATGTGAAAAACATGAAATGTAAAAAATATTTAATATTCCCTAAAAGCCTATACATGTATTTAATGTTGAGCAGTTAATAATAACAATTGCAAATTAAAATATTATATTTCTATTTCATGTTAACTTAGCTTGGAAACAAACACACTCAGGACTGGGGAGGCTTGGCATAATTCTAGGTGTGCTGCTTTAAGGGAAAAAACACACATTTTTCATGCAGGATAGTCTCTGTTGATGAAATTAATACAGTGTACAGTATTACAGTGTATTGAAATGAGCTTTTGGGCAAGTGGTAACCTAACTTAAAGATGGCTCAATGAGAAATAATTTTTAAAATGACATTTGAAATGGAATTTTTTATAAAGTCTATGGGGTGATTTGACTTAAATGGAGTCATCAATATGACTCACCACAGAACCCAAGTAATGAATTTCTTCATGTGTCTTAGTCTCTGAAGAGAAACACAAGGAATATGTCTTATCTACCTAAAGTTTCCCTAGAGACAGCTCTTTGTGTGCAAACACTACAATTTGCCATAGAATTATCTAGGAAGCTCCAGTTGAAGACATTAATAAACCACAGTGCTATTTCAGAAAGACAATTCAGTTTTGGTTTCATTTTAATTAGCTGGAATAAGATTAAATCCCTATGGGAGAATCAGAGTAAAGGGAAAGAGCAGGGCAAAGAGGTGGTCAAGATTAGCTTTTTATGCAACAGCAAGGTGAAGCAAAACTGTAGTATATATCCACTATCAAAAATACCTGTTAAAGTGAAAATTGAGCATTGCTGTCCTTAAAGTATGGAAGGTTCTGCAGCCTCTGTGAGGGCATCTCTTTGAAGAAACAGGCTCAAATCTACTGAATAACTTTTGTGACCTCAGAGAACTATTTCCTATGAGCTTTAATGAAAGCCAGAAACCATCATCTACTCCTTTATGGCATAGAACTACATTTGCAGTATATAAGCTTTGGACTATATTTCTGTTATTGGTAGAGTATTTTTAGAAGCTTCCAAAATGAAAAGTCAAGCAGGAAAAACATAAATTTTACAGTTAAGTAACAGTTCTAACTCCTTTTCATTCAAATTTTTAGTTAGTTTACAACCCAAGTAGCACATCCACTCACCTTTTTTTTTATGTTTTTGGGGGATTTGGTTTTATGACACTTTCTTCAAGGAGTCTGCACTGCACCAGTCTTCCAGAAAAGTACAATAAGGTGCTGTACACATTGGAAATTATTCCACAGTTCCAGTACACTACCCTGAAGTGTTAAACGAAATCCAATTACATGTCATTCAAATTCATTTATTTGAGATCCTCTCATATCATTGATATGGAGATTATAAATAATAGATTAACTATATTTTTGCTATTGGGGAGTCTACATCTTTAATTATCTCTGACATCTTATTTGAATACCAAGTTTGCTGCAACTAAAAATGACAAAAATCATATAGAACTCTCCACACAGAATACAAAGTCCTTTAAAACCATGCTTGGCAAAAAACCTCAAACCTCAAATGAAACTTTCAGCAAATCAGGCTTTAGTATGAATGCAGTCAAAGCAATGTCGCAACCATTTGGAGAATAACATCTGATTCAGTCCAGTAGAGGAACTCATTTAATGAATGTTGGGGATAAAAGACCACCTAGAGCCAGGATAAAGCAGGAATCCTGCATAGCCCTCATTCAGTTAGAAATCCTGAAGTTGGCTAGTGCAACCCAAGAATTGAGGAAGGATAGGCAGAGACCTTGCTCTTTACAAGCTTTTGCCAGACTGGAATACCGATTATTCCACCCACTACACTGGCCCTAGCAATAGTAAGAGCCCTAGCACTTTCTGCTGTCTTCAAGAAATGCATGCTTTCATATGTCTGTTTTTTTTCTCACATATAATATGCATTTCCCTGTGTCAAAGTGAGAGGATTAAGTCCCACATGTGCTAATTTTAATATCTTTGTTCTTTTCTTCTTCGTGTAAGCAATGAAGAGCTCCTCTGGGCATTAGAGTTGAAAATCAATTCCTCTGAAATAATTTTAATTTCTCTGCATTTATCATGAAATAAATGAAGCAGAATTTGTCTCATTTGTCTTATATACACAGCAATTAGACAATCATAAAAGTGCATTTATGAGATTTTTCCAAATTTATTCCAAATAAATATAAGTCATATCTGGGCATAACTGACCTGCATATTTTCAAAACTGAAGTACTGAAATATCTGCTAATTCCACCAGTTAATATCTAAACAACATGTGGTAATATCCAATGGATTTCTCTAGTCCTTCTTTATAATATAATATTTTGTTCGGTGATGTTAATTTTTAAAACATCAGTAATTGTAGACCATTTATCTTATATTAGGCCTTAGTTCTCTCAGGAGTGTGGATAGTCATTACTGCCCCCTAAAGAAATCCTGATTCCACTGGGAAATATCAGAAACAATTAAGAAGACTTCTACATTGCAGTGACAGAGTAGAAATCTATGTTCTGAAAGGTAAAACACAATTAAAATCAGGTGACAGATTCCTTGATATTTACAGTTGGGTATGACGTCAGCCAGAAGGGTAGTCCTGATTGATTTTAAGGGCAAGCAGCTGAGCATACTTATTGATTTTAGAGACCAGTTACTTCACAAATGGCAAAGACCATTAATACACTAAAATCATAGCACTGATGATGTGGAGAATAAAATGTGACTTTGCATTTAAATCACTTCCTTCCAGGTAAAATGCAGGGTTCTCTGAATTGGAATGTACTCCCTGATGAAGCTCTGTGAGCACCATTATTATTTCTTTTTGTTTATTACAAGATCTCAAAATTCATCAAAATTAAAGGTGGTTTTGCTAAGATCTTATAAATTAATTTTTGTATCAATAGTTTAAAAGCTTGATAAGGAACAAGAAAATAGAATTTGATAATTTTTTATAGGCTGCTGTATTTAAAATTAATGAAATTACTAGGAAATGGAAATCATAATGAAATGGATTTTCACTGAGAGTTACTGTAGTCTTTCTAAAATGGTCCTAGAAAGTCTTCCCCTTCCCTTTTGACCAAGCAAATAGAGCAAAAAAAAAAAAAAAAAAAAAATTAAAAGCAGATAAAAGGAAAACAAGCAGGAAATACAGAGCAGAAAAGGTAAGGAAATGAAGATTAGGAGAAACAAGGATGAAGAATGAACAGTGTTTCTTTTTGATTCCTCACCTTCCTTCTTATCAACGCAGTTTAGATCACTTTCTTGTTACCTCAAAGTATAGTGAATATCTTCTGACATTTGTAAACTTTCTTTAGGAGAGGACAATGACGTTTATTTTTGTCATAGCTTTCATTTCATGGTATTTTTCACTTTCAAAAAACCCATGCAAGAGATGAAATGAAAATTGAAATTTCTACATCTTGTCAATGTTCCATGTACAATAATTTTGAGTTTTTAGTAACTTGTGTGCTTTTATCGGCCTGACCCCAATTCTGTCCCTTACCAGTACCAGCAAACCACACCAGAAAATCAAATTCATACATCCATAAAGTCAGAATAAGTATATGCAGTTTTCTTTGCTAATTCATATGTTAGCCTATTTGAGAATATGTGAATGTGACAGCTTTTCACTCAGCAGGACTCACTCAATTCTGTATTTTTAAACTAATTCTTGTGTCATTAAATGAATAATATATTTCATGCGCTGCATGAAGCAACAAATGACCATCAATTTGAGAACCTATGCTCTTTGACAGAATCTCTGGTGAGAAAACTAATATCCTTTCTATCAGCTCAGAAGATACATTCTTCTTTTACAGTTAAACAAATTTTTGTCATCTATCAAATCTTCTGTAAATGAAAATATGAATGTCTCCATTTTTTATCACTTTTATTTAGGTTTATAGGATTACACATCATTTCTTAAGAACATAGTAACTCTGCTTTCAGAGTTAGGATAGATACCAACCTTAATCTCTGCAGGAAAGGATCATACATTTTAGGGAGACACAAAATTGCAACTTTATATTTATACAGAAAATATTCTCAACCAGACATTAGCTCCTATAGAGGGAAGTGGATGTTGGTCTACCATCAGATTCAGAAGCCCCACAGTCTAACTCTAAGATGTTGTTTTGTACAGTTGGCATTCTGAAGCAACAGTCAGTTTATTTTCTAAGGGTGTGAACAGAATCTTTGTTTTCACATGGTAAATCACTTATTGTAGGCCAAGAACTGCTGAATGTGATTCATTATATTTGTTTAAGTTAATACCATAAGCATGCCTAGCAGAGAGTAGTGGTGTGGCCAGCTTAGTCTGACTTTAAGTAATCTATCAAACAAGCAGCAGATCTATGGTTACAGATGTCAAAGTTGCAATTTTGGGTACAGGGAACTATATCTTCCATTGTAATTATAGTTATAATTAATATAGAACCACTGGCTCCAGTGGAGCTCTGCCACAATTCCTGTATATCAATTTATTGATATGCATATGAAGCTAGGAGTCCATAAATAAATATAAATTTTATGTATCAGACCAGTTGAGGGAGGTGGTCAATTCTGAGATTTCAGGACTCTGAACCCATTAGGCCATACTATTAAATTTAATAACATATTTTCTAAATAATTAGTAAAATATATATTGTCGTTAGCATGTATGTGCATATAATAGGTTTCCTCCATCATCAAGTCCAGTGAAGTCAAAGCAGTTAAATCAACACATAGCATCCTGAGGTTGCAAGAACAGCTGTTAGGAGAGGTCAGAGCTTCTCCTGAATTTTACAAGAAGGCAGCATGTGTGCTGTTACCTCTTGTCCTTTGTGGCAAGTTCAAGTTCTAGGGGAATCTAAAAACCCTGAACCAATATTACTCACAGAGGTATTTTGGTAACTGCAGGAAGTTCTGGCTGTTGCCCTCTTTGACATATCTTTGAAGAAGCCATGTGTTGGTCATAGACAGATAATGTTCAGGTGTCAGGAAATACCCATTCTGGGAACAGTCTCTGAATGTAGAGTCATCTTTTCCAGAAAAGTTAGATATTCAGAAAAAGTTTTGTGTGAGGACTAGAGCATAACATTAGACAGGCATGCACTCTAGGGAAGTGAAAATAAGCTGGGTGGTAACTAAAAAGACAGTAGTATAACCTACATTAGGGAGAAAACTTGAAAATCTGCTGCTTTATAGTCTTCCCAGTGGCCATGAATATGTTAGAAAATACAGCTGGAAAAAGAATTTTCTCTTTCACTCTAAGGGTTTTTACAGCAAGAGAAATAAGATAGAAATACCTTTAATCACAACAAAGAAAGAAAAACAGTGACCTTAGTAAGAAACAAAGGGCCAGATTCTGGTCTGGTATAAATCAGACACTGGATGCCTGGCCTGGGGCATCCTGTGTCATATGAGAGAGCTTGCACGGTGCACAGCTCTCCCTTATTCCCACTGTGTTTCCATGCAACCTCAACTGTAGTTCTGTGGGGTGTTTTATTCCAGATTCCAAGCCTTTGAATGCTGAAGTCATACTAGACAGAGCAAATCTTGTTTCATCAGGTTTTGAGTGATAAAAATAGACTCTATTTCAAAATGTAGCTGGCCAAAGTAAAACTTTTTTACTACCTGCAGCCAATGTGAGCATCTCCCCCTGCTAGCACAGCATAAAGTACAGTAAAAGCCAAAAAATCTATGGAGGTAGAAGAGAGCAGAAATCTTATGCCAGAAACCTGCTTTTTTTGATTTATTTGATTTCACCTTCACAAAGACAGCAAACAACAACTATTTTTTTACACCAAGGCATTGCAGACTGCAGATTGCAGTAGTCTGTAAGAAACAATAACCGATTTCAATAATTAATTCCTTCTGAGTAAAGCAATGTTGCTGTTTATGCACTCTTCCTAAGGCCAAGTGAAAAAGAACTTTAAGCTAGGAGTGCATAAACAGTAACGTTACTTTAGGGAGCAGAAGTCCCCTAACATACTGTTGATTTGGGAAAGGGTTTTTTTTGCCCCCAGGCTATAAAAATTTTATTTTATATTCTCTTATGTTGCCTCAGGATGACCCCAAGATTCTCTCAGATTCATAAAAAAAAGGAAACAAAGTAGTGAATTAGCTGTTTTGACAGCAGAGAAAGGGCCACAGAATTTAAAAATACAGTTTCTACCAAGTTGATCAAAATTCTCCTAAATGTTGAAATATACTTCAGATAAAAAAAAAACCTAAAATTCAAGGGAGAACAGAAATGAAAACATTCTGTGAGGAATTTCTTTTGTTTATTGTCTTTTTTCCTGGAACTAGAGTTGTATTTCTGTTGTTCGCTTGGCATATTAAGTACAGAACAAAAAGCAACTTCCCATTACAAATGTTATAACTTCTTTGTTGAAGTTTCCGTGGTAGTAACAGTGATACCCATTATGCATGGCCTGCCATGGGTCTACCAAGCAAAATTCTCACAAGCATTACTTTTTTTTTCATGATTATGTTGTTTATAACATAAACTCTGCCAAATCCATATCAAGGGCTAGCCCATTTCACACCAAAATGATTTTGCTATCACATGCTCAGCTTCCTTGTATCTTGACTGTATCACAGTCCCTGTTTCTCACTTGTCTGGAATTTATTGCTTAAATCTGCTATAATATCAAAGTTTTATTATTACTGTTACTCCTGTAAAAATGGTATAACATAAAATAAAGCAACTCCTTATTATTCACATATATCCCACATTAACTTCATGCAGGTACAGAACTTGACCTTGTGTGACTCCACTGGTCCCTTGGTGATCAGGTTCCTGCTGTATAGATTAGAATAAAAGCAAAACTAGACCAGATGTTTTTACTATTACATAGATTGGTCCAAAACTAAAATTAGGAAAACATACTGCATCTGATTTACTATCAGTATATGATCTGTTACTGCATAGGGAGCAATGGATAGCAGGGCAGAGGCAAATGGCAATTTATTAATGGGGGCATGGGAGTTCCATACCCTCACCCCTGACTGCTCTAAAAATGCTGAACGGAGGGTCCCAGTCTGGTGATGAAAGCTGTTTTTTTGACAATAAAATCTCAGTAAAAACAACATGAAATCATTTTAAAATAGTGCATGAGAAAGTATTGGCAGAAATACTTACCCCCATAAAAATTGCTTGTCTACAGATATATATAAACACATATAATTTCTAATTTTGCTTTGAGTGTTTCCTCGAAAAGTTTATTTTTTCTGAAGTATTGTGGTGAGCCACCAGACAGTAACATCCCTATGATTCTGTTCTTGGTTAACAAGACCCTTCTTTCACACTGTGTAAATTGTGTTTGATAAGAACTTTGGATAAAAAAAATATATTTTAATAGAGTATTTCAATTTTGGCATAGCTAAATTACAGCATGAAAATTTCATGCTCTGAGGCAGGCTATTGCAAATTTTGGGAATACAGGAGATTTTGTCACAACCTGCATATTAAAAAAATCCTTACATTCATATAGCAACTTCAATAAAAAATTTTCAGGATGTCTTCACAAAACTTATTCAAGCTCCCCAGAATTCTGTGAGATGGGCAAAAACGAGCATTAGAGTTGTTCAAAGCCTTTCAACCAAATATTTTATTCACCTAAAATGTAGATTTAGGTGGACCGATGCTATTTGTGGATTCAAGCTCAGTTCATCTAATTGCCTCTGCTGAGAACTGTGTGTATGAGAAACTGTATCGTGGGACTGTTTCCAAAAAGTTGGAATTTAAAGAAAAATATACAAAATTAAATGAAACTGTCATTGTTTTTGAACAAAACGAATCTGTAGAATTTTTATTGCATCAGGGAAACAACAAAAAACATAAATGGTTGTAAATAATTATTTTAACTGTCCAATTTGATGAGTGAAGTTAAAAAAACAGAAACACCTGTGTGCTCTAAACACCGTTTCTGTTTTGTGCATAAGTGAACTGAAGCCTTACATGTGATTTTGTGACATGGCCAGTCAGGGGCAAAGTGAAAAGTGAAATTAAGCTTTCCTTTAGTAATCTGCTGGTTGGTTTCCTATTGACTCAGAAAGGACTACATCCTTCACAGTAGCAAGTATTGGGTCCTGAATATCTAGCTTTTTTTTCTTTAATTTCCTTTAGGGCACAGCAATATCAAAGTCATTTTCTGTCAGCGTTAGGTGGCTGCTGAGCCATGTTTTTGATTATAGCTTTGACATGAGCTGTCCATATACTGTCTCAGGCAAATCACTGTTTTATTAATCATTCCTCCAGTATGGAGGGAGCGCAGACCTGCCTATACTCTAGCCAAACAGTATTTTATTTCTCTGGTATCTGGGTTAAATAGCCAATCATGACAATAAGGTTTGCCAGGTAGCAGCAATGCTTATAGCAAGTACTGCAGGGTAACTTCAAAATGCACACTTAAGGACTCTGTAGCTGGTGTTTAAAATCTGTCCTAGAGCAGATGGGAGATATTCCCTCAGGAGTATGTGTTCACTTCTGAAAGTATACTAAGCATTCCCAAGTGCTACTTCTGCTGGGACTCTGTCTGCTTTAGAGAAAAAGAAAACCAACCAACTAAATGGAGACTTTTGCTTTGCAGTTATACCTCCACTTTGTGGTCATCTGCCTACATGCTCCTGCATATTTGAAGCAGTTCAACATATATGAGCACTGCTGTGCTCTGCATCGTGCACTTACCTACAGCCTTGCATTGGTGAAATGAGGGATCTCCAAAGAGATGCAGCAGTCACCATGTGTACCCTGGCAAGCCATCCGTTTCAAACCACTTTGTAGACAACCTATTTATTTCCGTATGTGATATAGGGTATATTCTGTTTGTTGCTGTTTTCTTTCAGACATGCTTCCACTGGAAAGGGAGAAGAACTACCTTTGGAGAGAATTAAGATAAGAAAGAAACTGGTGAATCAGTTTTCCATTTGCCTCCATCAGTATTCCTCTCATACTCTCTGTCCCACCAAACCTACAAACTGGCAGTAATATCACTGCAACTCCCAGCTTGCTGACTCTCACCTAATCTATCCCTGGGTCTCTTCATCTACTTGTAATCACAGTTCACTGTGTTCTATTTCTAATCGTGTTAACTGAAAAATTTGAAGTTCATTATATCTCTATAAGATCATGTCCAAATTTTACCCATATTTAATCTAACATAAATATGCATGTTCATGTGTGCATAAATGCAATATGCATTCTTACTGCAACACAATATGCAGTGAGAACATTCTACATCTGGTTAAATCTAAGGAATTTAAAGAATCATAAATATTAGATGTGAGCAATACATTAGCATAAATATTAGAAAGATTTTTGACATTCGCAAAGCTACAGCAATAAGTGTTTCAGAAATACAGAATAGTACATTGAAGGTTTGAGGAGTTGGAGAGGCTACTTAAGGAGCTGCTGTGTGTTCATTGAAAATGAACTAACGAGCAATGCATTTTCTTCCTCTGCAAACCAATTTTTCCTGTTATTACTGCTTCCATCTACTGCTCCGCAGCCTTACCTTTGTACACCTTTGGAAGTTTAAACAAGGATTAGACAGAGAACTAGAAAGGGGCTTTCTGCTGTTATTGCTGGCTGCTTGTATTTTAAGTGAAGATTCCAACTGATATTCCTCAACTGGGAGACTCAAATTAGGGAGATTTGCTGACTGTTAAAGTTCCATTTCCACATCAGAGGGAGAAGCAGTGTGACACGCTCTGCATCACAGCGGTGCAGTTTTGGCCAAGCTCCAAGTGAGCAAGGGCTGACTTAGATCTCAGTGGGTGGTGACCATTACGCATTTTGGGGAGGCTATTTAAAACTGGCATGTGAACTAGTTCTATCAGAGAGGAGAAAGTACAGGTAGTAAAGTCACCCTGTGACATCTGCCCTCCTGCTGCGGGTTAACATACAGAAATGGAGCTATCTGAAGCACAGAGCCATTCACAAGAGGGAAATCAAACAAAACAAATTGGAGATAATTTGATGTTGTTAAAATCAGAACTGTTGCACCAAGAATTCCTATGAAGCAGGAGCTGTAAATGGCTTCCGCTGTGACTAAGCATTTGGCAAAACAATGAGATCACTGCAGACCATACCAGAATGATTATTCCTACCCTTTAAACTGATTGAGGATATAAAGTAAGCGTTTTCACAGAAGGTCCTGAAAATGATGACCATTTCTAGTTGAATGGAAATCCTGAAGTCAAATTTGCCTTAGATTTCCAGTTCATTAGAAAAAACAAACCTTGACACAACCGGTAGCAGGTGAAATATATTTTAAATATAAAAGTTCATCACTGTATAGTGCCTGGAATCATCATTCAATACAGAGCCTCTCTGTTGTCAACAACCTGATAC
The DNA here is from genome assembly GCA_028565335.1 of Limnodromus scolopaceus. Lineage (NCBI taxonomy): Eukaryota > Metazoa > Chordata > Aves > Charadriiformes > Scolopacidae > Limnodromus > Limnodromus scolopaceus. The sequence continues at coordinate 33,694,172 of JAOXNO010000041.1, forward strand.
AGGTTGAGAAAGAGTGTTACGGCTTCAGTGATGGGGGTCAATATAAAATATTTCTTAATGCAGTTGCCATAGAACATTTTAAAAGACAGAAAACACTCAAATGAAGTTAAAAAGGTATAAAATAAGCATTTTTAAATGTATTGTAATGTTCACTAACATGTACTCCACATTTTTTGAAGCTACTATGAACTGAATGTGAAGTAACCCTGTTAACTCAGATGCTACTCTGTAGCAGCTAGACACTAAGAAAAATAACATTTTAAGACAAACTACTGATGATAGCTGATATTAACCATTAAGGCGAAATCTTTTGTTACACTTTTAAGTAGTTCAACAAACAGTAGAAGCACCATTTTCTTATCAGTACTTCCCAGAGTTATAACATTATTACTTAAAAAATTGTACCCAACTTTGCCATAAAAATCTGAGCTAAAATGAACCCAGGTGAACACTTTTATCTTAAAAGAGTCCAAGCTCAAGAACTGTAGGTGACAACTGCAACATTCACTGGTAGCAAGTATTACCTCAAAGCAATTGGACATGAGGAAATCATCTGTGGGGCAAATTGAACTAATACTTAATTAATGGTAGTGATTCCAGTGAGAGAATAAAAAATACAACAAATTACAAGAAATTATAATCAAAAAATTCGATAATATATAGGTTCTCGGAAAAGAATGTCTTGGAGCAGCCACATTTTCTCTATGAAGACAACCGGTACCAGGTAAGGCTATTGGTAGTAATAATGCAACAAAATGTGAATTTGGCTAGCTACCATATTGACTAATAGAGACCATAACATTAATCTAGTAACTGACAGCTATTTCAAAAGTAAAGATATTGTAAAAAGCTGAATGCCAATGGCAGTACATTAGTATAAATATAGACTCTCATTTTTCTGCTGAAAATCTCAGGAAATGATGTAAAAATTTAATGACTATCAGTAAATACTTAAGCATAAAAACATGGCCAACTATGGCAGAGCCCATATTTAATTGCAGTCAACAGTACAACACAAAGTTGTGGTGTGCAGAGTCATCAGCTATTCCTAAACAGGACAGGTTTCTGCTTAAGTAGGCAATTGGAGCTAAAAATCTCCAGACCAGATGCTTCTCTCTGTGGTAATACAACAAAAATTCTAGAAGAGAAGGCCTTAAAATCTTAGAAGAGAAAATAGGAATGCTTGTTGTTCCTCACCTCCCTGCAGGTTCAAAATTTGACTTGCCAGGAGCCTGGCTTTATAGGGCAAGTCAAAGGAGGAGGCAAAGTCAACAGCACTGTCTCACTTTTGAAAAACTGACAGCTAGCAAGAACAAGTCAAATGCACCAGCATTATTTGCAAAGTGTGAAGGAACTGCATTTACCTTGAATGGTTTGTTTGAATAAGAATGTCCAAAGATTCTATGGTCTCAGGAAGTTATATGAGCTTCTCCATGATGTTGCTATTTCCTTTTCCTTGGAGGGAAGGAAACAGACATAAATTTGGCCATGTAGACCGCATTAAATTTATAAGGATATTTTTACCTCCTGAGGATGTTTTTGTACTGGGAGAATTCAATTGTATCTAGGAATACTCTTACCGCATTTAAGATTATAATTTTGTTTCTTATCTGTTCAATAGGAATATGTTTGTGCTGTCTGAAGAACAATTTGGTAAACATTTTTAATTAATAGAAACTCACTAATTATTCTATATAAGAAATACATATCTAAATCTCAGAATTTTCTGACATCAGGTAAAAATTTATTATGTAAAACAAAGCAATAATAGAAAAAGGGACTATCAAATACTAAACTGTCAAAACACTTTGAAACATATGATGAAAGTATCACACAGTTTGCAGCTCAAGACTGTAAGAGTACAATTAACACTGCTGTACATTGAGCTGTTCATGAAATTGGTAGTCCAAATTACTCGTTTATGTGTAAGGCATAAATTCAGCCAGTTTTCTTTGGTTTCAGTGTAGGGCAAACAAGTTTGCTCTAAGTCTATAGGTAGTTCTCTTTATGGCAGGCTTTTTACAGTGATTGAATTTCCTGTATATAGAGTCCATTATTTCACTGTTACTGATTGCAGTTTTCTGGAAGTGGATAATTCTGCCATTTGCAAGTAATGGTACTACTGGGGTGAAAGTTTATTAATGTCTAGTATCAAACCTAAAAATAATCATACTGTAAAATCCTTGGAGTTCATGACATTTCAATTTTTCTGTACTGTGGATATTGGGCATCGTTCTAATGTCATCAAGACAATTTAATACTGGTGAAATACCACTGAAATTAGAGAATTACTATATACATATGTAACAGAAAATATGTTCTCAGTTAAGTCTTTCAATTTTAAAGTACTATTTCAATAACACTGAACATGATGATAACCTTTAGAGGGGTTCTGTTTCCTAGACATTTAATCTTCAGGCAATGGGGCTTGTGCATCATGCCCATGCAGTTATGGAATGTGGGCATTTCTTGCACATGGGGAAGATGAACATGATAAGAAATAGTTATCTAGGACTTACTTTTATTTATTGAAGTCAGCATGATTCACAATATAATCAATTCTGTATTCTCTAAGGTAAATATATAGAAGACTTAAATCTTTCTTCACCCAGCAATTGTTCCTTCTATTTATTATTCAAAAATTCTTTATTTTTGGGGTATATAATCTTGTGTCAAAATCTTCCCACAAATATGATTTCTAGTTTTAAAAATCTATTTGGATACTGAGGCAGGTTATTCTATTTTCACGTATTAACAGTAATATGTCATTAAAAAATTTTATTCTAGCTGTTGTTATCAGAAGTTTTGGTTGTGTTTTTTTGAATTGGATAAATGAGATTTTTTTTTTCTTTCACACATAACCAAATAAAAGTAAGGATTTTTTGCATATGGAAAAATGCAAGTAGTCATTCATGTTATTTTTCTGAAGCTTTCTCAGTGGTTCATTAGAATATGACTAATTTCATAATTTTTAACATTTTGATTGTTTGAAGGGTATCATCCTAGTAAAACATAGTTGGTGCTGATTTTATATTTTTTTTAACAAAGATTTTTTTTTAATTTCATGCACAACATTTGACATCTGATTGAATTCTCTTCAGGTTTCCTTCATTTGACACTGCATGAGTATTTTACATTAAACATATTGGTTGTCTGCTGCAATTAGTATTGGCTGTTTGTTCAATAGAATACATGGGCAGTTATCAATGATTCCTAATGCCGTCTTAATACTGATATGCTGCAGACACTAATGGCAGCCATCAGTCATAGTTCTGGATGAAAAATCTTCATTTAGTCTTAATAAAGAAAAAGTGAATTTTTCTGTTGTTTAATCATTGCAAAACCAAACTTCCATTATGAACCAGTATGTCAAATCTTTTGGTAGTAATGAAATAAATGATCCAGTGTTTAAAAAACAACGGATACATTGGGATTTGCATTGCAGCTATAGGTAAATGTGTTTTTAAGGAACCAGGAAGCAAAAAAAAAATTGACATTGCAAGAGGGCAAAGGACAGATCTGGCCCTCATAAAAAACTCGGAAAAGGAAACTTCCCTTTAGTCAAATTTGTTCTTGTGGTAGAAGAAAGTTCGGAATAATGGAACTTTTCCTTAGGGTTTGTTTATGTGTATTTTTAAAAGGCAAATTTTCTGTGCATTTTTAACAAATAAATTGGACCAAAAATATCTCAGTAGTCCTCATCAGTGTATCCTTCTGATGGAAACAGAAACAACAGGAAAGACCTTAAATATTGTCTGAGATTGAAAAGACTACCAAAATATGGTGCTGTATGTTGGATGCTCATCTGCAAAGTTAAGAACCCTGTAAGACGGATGGCTGGTAAACTGCCTGAAGGAGAGTGAGAGAAACAAAAATGCAAACAGCAATGAGATGACATAGCTCACATTTGGGAAGGTAATCAAGTATAGCACTAAAGTCTCAGAATACCACACTTCTTGAAGAGAATCTGTTCCCTTGGATAAATTCTGCAAAACTGGTACACAAGTAAAGACATCAAGTATGTGAAAACAAAGTCTCAAAACACCTCAAATAAATTGAGAGGATTAGAGAGACTCCAAAAACTTGCACTCAAAAATTTCTGAGAAATACAGCTATGTTTGACTAATTATAGCATTAGATGAGAATACTTGAATTTTGAAAGATTTAGACCAAAGGCGCTTTTTATCTCTGTGCCAAAGTGTGATTGACTGATCCTTATTGTATACGAAGGATAGATTCTACATTTTTTATGTAGCTAACACAAACTGATGTCTAAGCCCCAAGCACGCTACATGTGAAACACACAAAGTATTCATAGATCAGTAAGCCTAACCAGACATTCCAGTTATACTTTTGGATGCAAAAAAATATGCTTTAAATATCTGAAAAATACCTCTAAATAATAATGATATATACCTAATAAAAATGGGGACATTTTTATTTTTCCAATGCTTTTTCCAATGGGTCTAATAAGAGATAATACAACCTGCCTTGCTAGCATCTTAATATTATTGTGTCTACAATAACACCATTAGTACTAGTTAACCATATATACTGTCATTGTACCTCTCCTGTGAGGGTGAAATGGCCAAATATTTATACACATTACATTTTCTTTATATATTTGTGTTTTGCCCATTTTGAAAATCAAAACATAAACATTCTGGTAAAAAAATCTGTTCTCCCCATCATGCCACACAGTCAAAGACTAAATCACTTTTGCCTTATTTGATATGGTGTGTATATGCATGTATAAAATACATTAAAGGTCTTTGTTTTACTGTATCGTGAAATTAAAAAGCATGCAGTCTCTGTAATTACATTGTCCTTTGCCGTCTCTTTAAAAAAGAAAAAGACTGTGTTCAAATTTTCCCCCTGTTTTATTTGCACCCTATTAACAACTGTTACTAGAGCTTTAATTATGCCCCTGTGATTGCAGAGATGCGGCTGACTTGTGTCATTTTCCTCCCAGGGGATGCTTTATAATTACCAGCATCCATCGTGGCTGCCTGTAAGCTGATGCTTTTTTATTACCAGTTCAATAATCACTGCATCCTTGTGAACATCTGCTCTACAAGCCATGCATCGGAGGTCCCAGTGCCTGTCACTCGATGCTCCCTTGCTGTGGCGACCCTTTTGCCCTCACCTTCAGTTTATATCTAATTTGCTTAGCAGAAGCTTCATCCAGATTGCCTCACAGGAACGCAATTAATGCTCCAGATTTGCAAACAAAGAAATTTTCCCCCTTTTTTTTTTTCTTTTTAGTCTTATTATCTTAATGTCATATCCTATAATTTGTATTCACAGCAGGGTGAATCAATATAAATCCAGAGAAAAATATATTATTTGGTTAGCTACCTAGCTACATAATGAAAAGTACGTAAGTAGTGAGGATTTTTCCTCCATGAACATCCATATAATATTCTCAAATAAAAGATAAATATCAAGGCTTTCTGCACACATTTTCCTACAATAAAAGCTGTAGAAAACAAGGATATGTTTTCTATATGAGAATTTACATGTTTTCTAAACAAGAATTTTTCAGTACAAGAATTTAAAAGGCAGAAAATATACGACTTTTATAAACATATAATTGCTTATGTTTGCTTGTATTTTTATATGGAAGTACAAAAAGTCTGAGTGAATGTCTTTTGGTGAAAAACGAATATAGCTGGTTGCAGATATGGGTCATGTAGAGATGTCCAAAGTAGCTGGGGATACCATCAAACTGTCTAGTTGGTTCTGTCACTCATGAGGGATGAAGCCTTTAAGCCATGCAGACTTCTGCCAATATAAATTTTTATATTGGCCTACCATAGCCAGGCAACGTACAACAGACCTTCACATGTAATGTAGGGAACGCTGCATGGCAAAAAACCACGTTAGTGGTTTTTTCCACATGTTACTGTAATTTACACATCTCTGATTTTCATCTAACCTAGCAAAATTCTTAGAGCAGTGAACACTGATATTATCCCTAGGAAGAAGGATGCCAGGAAATTAGTAAGCACTGCACATCCATTTTGAAAAGCAGTAAACTACTAATTGGAAACACACACTTTCTCTTTGTGGACACTTCTCTATAGTTTCTGGTAATTTCAGCCATGTTTCTTGTTGGTTAGAACTGCCTCGTATAATAGTATGATCAGTGGTTACAGCACATTATTTGGTATGTTTCTATAGCAATGCTTTAGATATGAAATTATTCAAAGATTTGAATACAGCCTTCAAAGGGCTTATTACAAATCCTGTGAGCCAGTTCAAATGAATATAACTATAACTGCTGTGCCTAGGATAGGCCTGAAGTACCATCAGGGAAGGGAAGGGAAGGGAAGGGAAGGGAAGGGAAGGGAAGGGAAGGGAAGGGAAGGGAAGGGAAGGCAAGGGAAG
>JAOXNO010000041.1:33700688-33735735 GCA_028565335.1 Limnodromus scolopaceus
GGAAGGGAAGGGAAGGGAAGGGAAGGGAAGGGAAGGGAAGGGAAGGGAAGGGAAGGGAAGGGAAGGGAAGGGAAGTAAAAACAAAGTAATTATTTTTATGGGGGTATACTACATTTAACTCTAAGTATTTCATGATTAATATTGTGGGCCTCATTAAAAATTAATGGTCAAGATATTGTAATCTACTCTAGCGGTCAGAGTTCAAGGGCTCTTTAGTGAAAAACAAAGACCATTCTAACCTCTTTCTGTCTTGAGGTCCACTCCTAAGAGCATAAGGGATGCAGAGTCCAGCTGCTTCCTTAGTACTTCCAGACTTCAAGAAGTTACTGTAGTAAGACAGCAGTCTTCTCATAAAGCACAGCAATGGCACAACCAAGTTTTTCAACCTCGCTTCTCTAGTAGGAACATCTAGAAGAGTGCAGTGTACTTCGATCAAATGTGCAAAAATATATTAAATATACATATATATACAAAACTGCTGTAAAGCAAGTGCGGCTTATCCTCAAAGATGGCACCCCAGAGACTGCTCTTGCCCATTTTGTGCCTGCATGGCAGATCCTAACTGACATCTGAAATCCAGCAAGGACCCTGCTTTGTGGGAACGTCTAGAAATCCCACCAAGGCATCATTAGCCCAGAGTGGCATCCCAGCACCACTCATTGCCCTCATTTGATCAAGAAGAGTGGCTCCAGGATTGTAAGTCACTCATGGCGGGCATCAGTGTGTCCCTTCCTGAGTCTGAAAACACAGTCTTGCTAACAAGGTTCTGCAGCTGGTACAGCTGCCACTGGTGAGGCATAAATCTGCCTTGGTCTCTAGTAGGTGCTCTCTCTCCCCATCTCTCTGTTTTCCTAAAGGGGCAGCCAAGTCACCCAAAAGAAGACACCACGCCTAAAGAAACAGTGTCCTGTTCTGTCTTGTGTTGAGGCAAGCAGAAGTTCAGAGTGCCTCTCCTCTGAGCAGTATTGCACTGCTCAGCTGAAACTTTATAGCCTTTTGGGTTAAACAAAGCGGAGAAAAAATGATTTCATTAACTTATTTATTGAAAGACCTTGTCTGTATGACATTTAACACTTTTTATAGACTGTAAAGTACAGAGTTTAGTCAGCTAGTTACTCTACTTGAATGGTTTTTCATTCTGTGTGCTCCAGGATGAAACATCCTCCAGTGTTTCAAAGCCATCTCTAGATGCCATCATCAGTACCTCTCTTGTAGGATGTGGATTGTTTTTTAAATTTAATGCTCACGTCCTTAAGATTTTTCAAATGAGATAATTGCTCTTGAATTATCTTGCCTTTATGAAGGATGCATTACACGGTGAAATGAGATTTATCTTTCTAAGAGCAGTAGCTTTTTCAAAAAGCTGGAGTTTTGCCTTTTGCTTCATGTTGTTTGGAACTTCAAACAATACAGTTCTTTATAGCCTTTTAATCTATCCTCCTAAACAGAGATGTTTTTACCATGACTGTAATTCATACACTTGGAAGTTGTGTGTATAAGGTCAGTTTTTCAGAGGACATAAGTCCCATTTAAATCAGTTGAACATAAAGAACTTACAATTTGGCTAGATAAAATGACAACTATTGAATCCTAAGAATATATAAGTGGTCACAAGTCATCTGTCCCATTTCTAGTACCAAAGACTGGCTAACAAAAGAGAATTTATTTCGGTCACTTACAAATATAGGTCAGTTCATTATACTTAAAATAGCTTTATGTTCTACTGGACTAAACATAATAAAAATGGAAAATCTCTGAGTTTTAATTTCTACTTTGATATTTATTTTATGCAGCTATTCTTGCACAAGTAACGCAGATTTCTTATGTTTCATTTTTGCTACCCGGGAAAGAAAGTATATGATTCAAAATACCCACAGCACTTACCCATCTCAGATGTTGTGATAACTGGTGAAAGTTTGTTCAGCTTTTAGAAGAGTCATCTTGAGATTCTTAGTGAATAAGTTTCCACTTCTTTTGTTCTATTGATCTTCAAATTTTAGATAATAGTTTTGAGTAAGATAAACATCACTTTTCTCAGAGAAATAGTATTATACAAATAATTGTTAGTAAACATAGAATTAATAGTTTAGAATTACATTTGGAAACACTGGTCTGGTACACAGATTGAATATGATAACTCATTTATAATGTTTGGTCTTGTTCCAGTTTGAATATATGTCAATTATTTGTAAAGCAATTTCTTCAAACTTATGGTGCAGGTGAGCCACATATATTTGTAAGAGAGTTTATTGACTTACATTAATAATTGTTTTAATAATTAGAAGGCAGTAGAGACAAGGTAATACATGAGCCTGAAGTCTGGAAAAAATGAACTTTATAAAGAAGGAATCATAAGGTGTAGAAGTGCAAAATTTATTAGAAGTATATTCTGAAATTTAGCACTGACTTAAATTCTATGTACTTGTGAAGACATCTGGAGAAGGAAACATGGACAGACTGGAAACATTCTACAAGTTTTAATTTCAGGTTTATTTTTCTTCATTATGACTAATATAAAATTGTGTAAACAATATTTCATTTCAAATGTTATTTGAAAATTTCTGATATTATCATGACAAAAACTTGAGCATCCTAATACAACGTTCAAGGTTATATATGCTATATTTCCTTTCCTGAAGCCAGTTTATGGAATGAGTTTGAAAAGGAAAGATATCTATATTAATACAAGTAGGGCCAGATTTCTTATTTATTGAAGGTAATCATCATCTGCCTGCTGACTAGGGTATGCTTTGATCAAGTGTTTTGATACTTCTCTTTGCTTTCTTGCGTTTTGTGTATCTAATTATTTGCTGCCACCATTACTTTTATTTACTAAACATCCTTAAAGAAGTCTCCCTTTAGATTGTTTCTCTTCTAAATATATAAAGAAAAATCCTAGAAGTTCATTTAATATACAGCAGTGTAATGTCAATTTTTTCTGAAAGTGCAGTACAAACACAACTATGACAAGCACTGGTGTTACTTGAATAAGCAGTCAGATGGATTCTCTCTGAAACAAGCTAATGCATGCAACATTGGAAAGAAAATTAGTAAAATGCAAATTTTTTAATTTTTTTACTATAAGCCAAACAGCAAAGTTGAAAAATATCCTTTTCACATTTTTAAGGTTCAAGAAAAGTTTTCCTCGCCTAAAAAGACTCATCTGGCTTTACATCAAAATTACTCCCTCTTGTCAAAAAACAGCTATATTTCAAACTATTCTGATGTCTTTACTTCTGAAAAATGTTGGAAAGGGTTGTATTCTGATATAGAACTATCCTGAACAACATTTTTATTAACTGAATTATTCATCCTTTATACAGAACATGCTACAAGCTTTTGCTTTTTATATATTAGAAAACCAACACTTCTTGCACAATACTTGTTTAAATGTGTGTCACACTGGATCCTGGTAGTTTTTGATTATGAGAAGACAAATAAAAACAGTGTAGTGTAGCTTTTCTTCTTCAATGTGCACTACATACCTCCTATCCTAAAAGTATACAATACTTTCTAGGGAAATTTGTGTTACAATATGTCTTAAAACCAGTGAAATTGGTCGATGTCTCTTTAGCTGCAGCAACCCATTTAGAATCCATTATCCATCAATGTTGATGAGAATTCTTCCAGTTGTTCAGAGCACCCTTTATTAGATACCAAAACCCAGACCAATAAAGGTAGTTATATGGCAGATTCTCAGGACATGAACAGGTAAGGTTCTGTAACAATTCATAAAGTTAAAAATTCAAATGTAAGAAATTAGTCACATGAGCACATAAAACATCCTCAACATGAAGCTTTTCTATATGTTAAAGCACTAACAATATAAAACCAAAATCACTTACAATAAATCAATTAAAACCCAAACAGTGTTGCTGATATATTGCAGAACTAGAACAGAGGAAACATATAATGTGTCTTTTAAAAAATAAAAGATGATTTGGGGGCAGAAAGGGAAACATTTGGAAAAACAGAGCTGAGTTATGGCAATGGTCTAACTGGAACTTGGGAAACAAGCAAATTACATTATAGTTTCTGAAAAAAATAGACTTCAATCTATCTGTTTTTTAGTGAGAGGAGAGCATAAACTTTACTTTCATACTTTCATGGCCTTTTTAATTAATTCTGTTCCCTTCTTGGTCCCCTCTTTTACCTCCTCCCCCTCCCTAAAAAAACCCCACAAGAGAACCAAAACCCCAAATAACAATCCAAAATCTAGGAATTTCTAATGTGGATTGAATGCAGTATTTCACAGGCATGCTGGTATAGCAATTCCGTAACTGCAAATAAAAATATTTAGATTCAATGGAAACCGAAGTTTAGATCTTATCCGAGCTGACACAGGTCATTAGCTTTCAAAAGTGGATACACCGAGTGCCATGGCAAATACTTGAATTAAGATATTATAAGTGAAATTGCATTTTTTTATTCAATGTGGATAATAATGACCCAACACCATTTTAATGAGAAAAGTTTCTGCCAGGAATCTCAGTGAAAAATGTCCTCTTCTGTTGTCCTTAGACTCTTGTTCAAAAAAAGAGAATATCCTGCCTAAGCAAGGGTGACTCGGTTTGACAAGGGACAAACATGATGGCAATTTGTACAGTTTGCCAAGTATTTTGAATTAACAGACAGCATTAAAAGTAAATGAGAGACATTACTTCTTAGAAAAGTGACCACAAATCTTATATGGTTTCAAAGGGTCGTTTAAAGCGTGTGTAGACTGATAAAAGTTGGATACCCACATATTCAATAATATCTTTAAAGGAGCTAATTCCCACCAAAAACTTTTCTGTGTAGCTGGTGATCATGGAGTTCTTGGATTTTGTTTGTTTAATTGTTGCATTAAGTATTAGTTTTATCCTAAATTAATCAAAGACAATTATAACGAAATATATTGGTGGCCTATTACTTTCATATCATTAGGTACCAGGTCTATTATTGTCCCGGTGACACATAGATGAACCTATTGAATCTTGCTTCTGCTGTTTGGCAAGTGTGTTTTCCCTGTCAGTGGCTAACCCTCTTGTGGTGGAAGAACTCTACCAGCTCCTTTGAAACATCTCAGCCTTTAAAAATGCCACAGACCACTTAGCAGCAGCCCCCAAACCCTCCAGCCCCAGTCATTACTCAATGACAGACAACAAATATTTCAAAACACTCTTCACTCCATTGTTCTTGTACATTGTCTTCTCCAAGAACAATATTCTCTTTTTTTTCTCTCTTTCTGTAAAAATGTTTTTTCTGACTATTCCCTTTCCTCTAAGCACCAGATATTAGCAGCCCTACAAAAAAGGGCAGTAGAGTTCTGATCCAAAGACTACAGGACAGTTTCTGTTACCTAACAAAGGCAGTTAAATAAAGAAGATTTCAAGAACTGACGTGCTGAGCACTTTACTTATGTACAGAGAAGTTCAGGTGAAGAAAATTCTTGTTCAAAACCTGGCTTTACACTGGTTTGTAATGTGGGTAGCCTTTAAACAATTATTCTTTTTTCATTTATTCAATGAAAAAACCTCAACAGACTCTGACATTTCTTTTAATGCGGGTAAAATGGTAAGCTTTGAATTAAAAGCTCTATTCTGCATGTTTATTGAAACTTCCTAGAACCACTTGGGTTTTGAAGAATAAAAGAAGCAATCTCGTGAGGAGAGGTTCCTTTTTTTTTCTTCTTTCTGATAAGACCAAATATCCTAGGGTTACTTCTGTTTGAGCTCCTAACAATACTACAAGTGGCTTTGCTCTTTTGTTTTTGTTTGGGTGGGTGGTTTTTATCTTATTTAAAACTGTTTGCACAACACCTAGCAATATCTGTCTATGGCATAAAAACTGCAATCAAATAGAATCACACCCGCTCAATAATAAGCATTAACAAAAGAATAACAAAGAATGCCAAATTTTAAAAAAAAGATGTAGTTGTCTAATGTTTTTGGCAGTATGCAGTGGCCTCTCCACAACATGGAAAACTGCAGCCAATTTTAACATTGCAAAAATCATAGAATGGTGTGGGTTTGACCTTAAAGACCATCTAGTTCCAACACCACTGCCATGGACAGGGACACCTTCCACTACAACAGGTTGCTCAAAGCCTCACCCAAAGTGGTCTTCAACACCTCCAGGGATGGGGCATCCACAACTTCCCTGAGCAACCTGTTCCAGTGTCTCACCACCCTCACAGTAAAGAATTTCTTCCTAATATCTAATCTAGATCTACCCTCTTTTAGGTTAAAACCATTACACCTTGTCCTATCACTACACTCCCTAATAAAGGGTCCCTCCCCATCTCTCCTGTAGGCCCCCTACAAGTACTGGAAGGCTGCTATAAGGTCTCCCTGGAGCCTTCTCTTCTCCAGACTGAACAACCCCAACTCTCCCAGCCTGTCTTCATAGGAGAGATGCTCCAGCCCTCTGATCATCTTCATGGCCCTCCACTGGACTTGGTCCAACAGGTCAACAGGTTCAACTGGCCCTTTCAAACCCCTTCCCTTTGACTGGAAGGACTGACAGAAAAACTACCTGTGCTCCAGAGTCCTTTACTGCTGGTCCCAGGGCTCTGTGGTCCTTGATACTTCTCAGACTGTTCCTGGCAGTATCACTGGTGCCCATTTAAACTGCAGTGGATAATAGTCAGTGGACTGTATGAGGCTCAGTGTCCCTTGGTGACATCACTGATACAAGCCACCAGTAAGCAGCAACCCTCTCTAGAGTATCAGGTCAGCAAATGGGTGCCTCCATACTTCTCAGAAAAGAGTACTATTACCCATCACTTTTTCTTAGTTGCACTGCTATTAGTCAAATATTTTATTAATTAATTGTTGCTTATGAGTCAGCACCTGTGATTGAATTAGAGTACATCTTTTTAAAACAGAATAGTAACTGAAAAGATCTTTGAATGTTGATTTAAAACCATCCAGAAATACATAATCTTATTAAATTCTCTGTGGTTGATTACTTTTGCTGTCAATTTTAAGTAGCCTGATTGGAACTTGTTTAACTTTATTTTTATCACTTAGTTTTGCTATAGCTTGATTTCCTCATTTTGGTTGCTAGTTTATGTGTTTACAATATTAGAACACTAAATATGGAAGCAGTAAATTCATTTTAAAAAATAATTTTTTTTCTTAAATGACATCATCTAGCAAGCTATTGTACTGCTTTGAGCAGTCTCATCAACTCGCTGTGAAAGACACTAAGTATAGTAAAGCCACCCAACATGGCAGTAGTCTCCATTTTAACTTACCCTTAGGGACTACTTAACCTCTTGTTTTACTTTTTCCAGACCAAAGCAATGGTAAGGGTAACCAAGAGATGATATATATGTCATAACTATGTAAAGGTCAACCAGGTTTAAACACGTTGGGTTCTACTCATAAATATTTGACTAGTTGCACTGATCGTTATATGGGGAGCAAAACAGGCTGCTTTACTCAGCTCCAGTGTCTCTCCCAATATAACTGGATTTTCCTCTTCAGGCTGCAGAGTGGTGAGGTAGTTCTGCAAGGGCACCTCAGACTTTGGTGGAAGTCTCTTTCTCTGCTGGTTCTTGCTATTGCAAGCTTCCATTCTTCTGCATTATTGGCCCCCAACCCTTCTGTGTGTGCCAGTGGGGCACAGATCAGTGCCCAGTTGCTGGGTTATGTGTCCTTCAAGTCTCCTACTTGGCCAGTGGAATGCCCCCTCTTTGAAGAGGCTCCCTCCCTGTGCGCCGTCTTGTGCTAACTGACCCACTATGCCCTGGCTAACACCAGCTCAAATACTTATTTTGTCACCAAACCAAGCAATAAATACAAATTAACCAACCAATAAATCTGAAGTAAATATTAGAAATCACCTGAAACCTCAAAAAAAAAAAAGGGGGTCTTAGCTTTCTCTCTACTGTGATGTTGCAAAACAGGATTGTGTCTCCATTGAGCTAAGTAGTGTACAAACCAGCTTTGAAATGTTAAATAGAGTCAATAGTAAGAAAGCCTAGACAATATTCAGTTGCTACCAATGCCAAACAATCCACATGTAGCTTTAAAGCCATCATTTCTACTTTCTTAATATGCAGTAATAAATAGGTATCTTTGAAATAATGTTATTAGGTTTTATATTTGTGAATCAAAAACCCAGCAGAAAAATCAAACCTGGCTGTCAGTAAAGAGAAAAGTTCTTAACTCTTTGTCCGCCAGTCATGTCTTTCTATTGCTCTTTGTTTAACTTACCACTAAAATCAACAGATGGTTGGAATATTCTGCATTTCTTTGGCCAAACAAATGTATTTTATTTGACTGGCCTGTAAGAGTTGATGACAATTCAAGAAATATTTCTCAGAGGAACCATAGATTTTCTTCTACACTTTATATATAGAGAGGATTATGTATATAAACACAGGGTAGATTTTGCCTAAAACAGCAGTGCTTAGCTTTTATGTTCTCTATGAAAACTGTAGGTTCTCATGGCTTAGAACAAATCCAATTTTAAGTATTCCATGCTACACTTTCAGGTAGACCAGCAGGTTTGAAATGCTTTTATTATTAACAAAAACTTCGATAGCCCTTTCACACAGATTTTCCTGTATTTTTCTGTGTCTTTTTTTTGTTTACAAACTGCTGAAGGAAAATACTGCTGTAAACCTGTAATTCAGGTTTATGATCTTAAATGAAAAATGAATATTAGAAACACCTTCCGGTCTTACAAATATGTTTGAATGTAAATGTGTTTACTAAAATAGCTGACTCAAATACACCCAAATTGTTACTGGTTGGAATTAAATAGGCCCAGTTAGTTCCCTACCAAATTTAGCAAAGATGTATAAATTCAAAGATTTAGATTTTAAATGGAAAATTAAACCAAAGATATTCTTGGAAAATGGGAAATGTGAATGATTAGCCTTGGTGTTTTGCTGAAACAACGCAAGTATCTCAATCACAGTAAGTAAGTTGATTTTTGACATTAATTTATTGTCAATCACCCAAGAAGAATGAGTGCAAAGTAGCTTACACACAAATGTTCACCTATATCTCTTCATACTTCTCTGAAGAATGAATCTTCTCTGTGATTCATTCTGTGATACTTGATGAAGTACTGCATTACAAACCTCTTAACCATGTATTTGCATAACATAAAACCAGTTAATTTTATATCAATAGTAATGACACAGGTAGTACTGTTTGTTAAATTTTCAGATCAATGAGGTGTCCTGCTTTCTCTGATCTAGAAATATGCACAAAGCCACCAGCATAGAGATCACTAGAGAGCCTTTTCCATATAGGACTGAACACTGGATAATATAAAAGGATTATACTGTATGTGGTACAATACATGTTGCGTATTCATACACAGAAGCAGCAGTATATACTGTACTGTAAACATAATTATGGATGTAATTTGCTCTAGAGTTCAAAATAATTTTGGAACTTTTAGAATTTAGCAGAGACTAGTAGGAGAAAATCCATTAAGGAAGAGATTATGTCAGCAGAGAGTTATTTGTGTAACTCCTGTAATATACTGGGTTGTAATATTATTGTAACATTACAGTATAATGGTTGATTGTAATTGGTCCAATATATATTTAGATGGTATAATAAAGTTTTACTATAAATGCACCATAAATAGAAATATATTGCATTTATGTATTTTTCTTGAAAACTGGAAACAAAATTAAGTGGACTTTTAATGTGGGGGAATTTGTGCTCACCAGGGAGCTGTTTCTAAACAGGAAAGTCAATGTGGTGAGGGAAAGGGCTGAAGATTTCCAGAAAGAGGCATTGTTCTCTTTCGGGAATAGACCAGTTTAAAGCATTCCTTTGAAAGAGAAGGAAGTTACTTAGCCCAGGAGGGAATAGGAGGTCAGAGTGGATGCAAAAGATTGAAGATTTGTTGCTGCACAAGTGTAGAAACTTCTATAACTTTTTTTTTTTTAAATAGAAATATCTTGCTAAGTAGCATTTTGGCATTTTCTAGTTCTAGGGACCTGGACAAATTCCAATTCATGTAATTACATTGTTACTTACTCTCTCCTTCCCTGCAGTTTCAATTATTTTCATCATTCTTCTTTCACATCCTGTCCAGAACTACTGAAGATTTCTATATTAACAGGACTTATGTTCTAAATAGAGCTAATAACATAATAGGACTCATCTTCTAAATAGAGTTAATGAGATTTTTTAATCCAAAATGGTTGTTTAAAGTCCAGATTCATGTAAACAAAGCTAGCCTCATTTTTGCCAAATTACTTGCAAAACAAATTTGATCTAAGAAGAAATATGATTTTTAAAATTCTTTTCTTATTAAGTTAAACATTGTGTTTAATTCAAAGTATTCTCTTTTCAATTTTATGGTCCACTGAAACTTTTGTGACCAGCATATTTGGAATTACCAGTGAATCAGTTATTTAAATCAATGAAATTTCAGTCTTGTGGTCAGAAGTGAAAATGAACTGCTGGGCTGAAGGAATTCAGGCGCAGACTACGTATGGAGGTTGTGGGCTTGCGAAATAACTCTTCACAGCATCAGCTTTGCAGTACAGATTTAATTTAAAATATATGGAAAGCAACTCAGTAAACAGTTCTTTTTCTTTTAAATGCTACTCAGAAAGTCAACATTTAAAAAAAAATTCGCATTAAAAATGTCAGAACCCATTTTCAATGTGTATCGAGAGCAAAGGAAATCAGAGACAGAGAGAAATTTGAAACTAAATCATTTTTTCTCTGCAACCTAAGGCAGTACTAATCTATATTTGTATATTGTTCTCTGATCTGATCTCAACGAACAGTTCACTAGGTACAATAGAATAAGCTATATAGATGAAGACGAATTATCGTATATACCTTAAGATATTGTTGGGAATGTCTTCTTTGAAAGGAAGCAGCGACTTTATCCAAAGGATTTTGAATTGCTAGGCTCATCCTTTCTTACCAAGATGCTTCTCCCTTAGTTATGCCTGTGAGCCTGAGTTCAGTAGTCCACAGACCTTTATAGTTATTTTCAGGCAAGTACCATAATAATTCCCAAAGATACAAACACAGCAGTTTCATATGGTATGCTGCAAATATGATCCAGTTCTGGAACTATATGTGTTATCTCAAAGTTACAGGAGAAGTCCATTTCCTAACAGTGAAATATGGAGTTTACTTACTGTGTTGTTAATGTGGCACATATAGTTCAAAAGAAAGAGGAAAATTGGAGTCTAATCCCACAAATTCCATACGGTTCCTACTGATTTCAGGGAGTGATTTGCCTGTTAAAAGACTGTACATGTGGATTAGGATTCAAAATATTTTCTCCTGTATTTGTTCCTTTTATGTCATTTGAAGTATCCATAAGTTATTAGAAACTTTCAGTCAAATTTATACTTGGCTACATGTGACCAATTAGCTTTGTATTTGCTGAAACTTGTAAACACAATTACATAGTTTTAATGCAAAGAATGAGAGATAATACATTTCAGAACCTTCATGTTTTAGCAGCAAACACACTCCATGTGTGATCTGTGTGATCTAATTTTCTTTTTCTTGCTATTAGATGTAGCATGTCACCAGATCCAAAATATGTTACAATGTAACCACAATAGACATGTACATCAAACATATATCATTAAACAAAGATTTTTATTGAACAAGTCCTAAGTGAAAGCAGGAGTAATTCAAAAGTTTTGAAGAAGCTATTGTTACAAATATTCTTTGTTCACTCTAAATGGAGAGATTTATTGTGGCATCCATCCTTCCAGAATGGATTTTTTCCTCTAGTTTCTTTATTTTAGTTATCTTACTGACCACACCAGCTCATTTTCATTTTCTAAACCATAACACTAGTTAAGATAAAAGAAACCTCAGATTCTTACCAGATAAACATATCTTCTGTTCTCAGCTTTACACATTGCTGCATTGACCTTATATGCCAGCAGCAAAAGAAGCGTTTTAAGAGTTGTCGTGCCAGAAAGAACCAAGTACTAGAGTATTTCCACGCTTACCTCCATAAGAACATAGTTTCTTCTAAATTATTTCTTAGTAACCAGCTAATTGTGTGGGCCTAAAAAATCTCCATGAACTTCTGAACCTTTCAAAGCTGGAACAAATGCTAGTCATGTCCCAAAATCACTAACATCTGCTCTGTTGTCATCTAAGCAATTTTTAAGGAGAATTCAAGGACCCTTATATGACATTTCTGGAAATAAAACAGTAGGAATATAAACATAATTTTGAGACCTGTGCAGTTCACAATGTAGACACTTCCAAATGTCATGTCCTCCCAGGATCTGTAGCGTAGCTGAAACATGGAGCAGGCACTGTGTCTCTATGGGTAATGCACACAAAATCTAAAGATTTCTAGCTATTTCCAGATACAGTACCTTCCACTACAGCTGGCAGGAAAAATAGGTCCATGTTTTGCTGAAATCTGTTGAGAGATATGCTTTTATGAAACACTGTTTTTGACTTATTGGTATTTTCTCCAAAGCATCTGTTCATCTGAAAACTCAAAGCCCTGGTGTCCCCAGTCCTGTTACTCTGTACTGGTTCACTCGGTACCGAGTGTTAACTGTCTCCTCTGCCGATCACTGATCAGGAGAAATTCTCTGAAATGGACAACAGCTGCCAAAAAGCAGTTTAGTGGCTGACAGAAAATTTACCATGAAAGTGTAATACACTTTTCATTATGGCTGCGTGCTTCATTTAAGATTGTGCACTTCAAGCACATCTCTGTCTACAGAGACTGTATCTATACTTCCTGTTGTGCAAAGGCAAAGTGTATGATGCCCGTACATCACAGAAGCTCTGGACATTTGGGAAACCTTACATTAATCTCAACCGCTACACTGAGAAAACATAATGAAGCTTACCCCTGCCCATGGAAGGGCAGTTGGAACTAGATGACCTTTAAGGTCCCTTCAATCCAAAGCATTCTGTGATTCTATGATTGTAAGTTTCTGTCTTCCCAGTAATGTTAAAAGACCTCTGTCTATCATTCATATTTTTGGGAACATTTCCCATTAATCTTTGTCCTGTAAGAGCTTGAATCTCTCAGTTTAAACGATACGTTGAATTGTTTTGACAGGGAACTGCTCTGTCTTCTGAGCTCATGGGGGAGATGGTGAGATGGTCTTGAGGCTCTCAAAGTTAACCTGAAACCTTACAGCAAAGTATTTACCAAGGAACATAGACTAAGAGGAGGCAGTATCCAGCCTCTGGCATCTATAATTGAGTGTGGAAGTGCCTATTAGCCTGCACTGAAAACACCACTAAACTTGGGGAGTGGTTAGTGTGTCTATGGGTGGGGAAGAGAGACACTGAACCACCACCCATATTAAGGTCTACTTTAATAATACAAGGTGAAAAATGCTGATTTAGCTCCATTTGGGGAAGCTTTTCCTCTCTCAGCACCATTCTGTATAAAATGGAAGACATGTTACCATTAAGACCTTTGAAATTCTTGCAAAGGTGGACCGATGCATCTTTTTCACAGATGGCCATGAACAATAACTTTTACACTAATATGTATAGCCTTCAGATTTTTAGAACTATTTAAAAACCAAATCTATTCTCTATTAACTGTTTTCAGGCAACAGTGATGGCTCGCCTGTCCTCGCACGTTGCATAGTTTGGTTCAGAACTGGCCACACCAAAAAACCTTTTAGTTATGGCAGCACTGAACTGCCAATGCTCTCTATCCAGGGTCCCCATCTGTGGAGCGAATAGACAGGGGATAAAGGAACAGCCCATAGCACTTTCAATCATTATTTTCATTGATTTTGTCTAAGTTAAATAATGGGAAGTATACCTGTGCCTACACAAAATATATCTAATCACTTTGCATTTCATTTAGCACCTTAGAATATACCAGTATATCCACGCTTCTCAACATTGCTAACCTCTGTAAAATGCAATAAGAAAAAGTGGCCTAAACAAACGAAATGTTGATCTGCCTTTTATTAATTTCATTTTTTATCTTCTTGTATACAGACATTTGACAGCTGTGACATTCATGGGCAATGCATTTGAAAAAGAAGACATAAATATTCAGAGACATATTAGAATGCTGTTCAATGTAAGCACCTGTCTACTTAGTGTTGACAGAAAATCATTTACTTTGCTTTATGCATGTTCTCTCCAGAGACTACAGAGGTCCTATTTTATTTAAAGAGCTGGTCCCAACATCAGTACTAGCTCTTGAAAATGCAATATATACAGCTAATTATATTTATTAAGGAAACAACTTTGGTTTATATTTTCAATAATACTTAAACAATTTTTCCAACCTCTACTTCAGAATTTCCTTTCCTTGGGGAAAGATAAAAGGGAATGAGGAGTAGAAAAAGTATGACCTCACGATGCCTTTATTTATGACATCACAAAAGATGATATAGAAAGCACAATATTCTGAAAATACTATATCACAAAATATATGTAATAAAAGAGGGATCACTGCCTAATAGTCCTTTTGATGGCCAATGCTCGTATAAATAGTTTCACTAACTTTAAACATTGACATAAATACAGTTAATTTAAGTATAATAAATACAGTTAATTTAAGTATAAAAAATAAGGGAAAAGGGTCTTTAATGGGGGGGTATTTTAAAAAATAATTACTTAAAGCATTAAGAAATGTAGGTGCTTTCCTGCTTTTTCATAGTTTGGCAAAAGACCAGTGGAAACAAGAATCCTCTGATGACTGGGACTGCTACAGATCTCAAAAAGAAAAGCATTGTCCTGAGCAAAATAAGCACACACGTGAAAAATTTGAAAGTAGTGAATTTTAAGCCCAGAAGAGTATGACTTCCACAGGATGTGCTTCTCCAAGGAGAGAAGACCATTTTGCAACATAGTTGTATTTACCATAAAAGGGAAGAAAAGAAGAAAAAGAAAAAGAAAAAGAAAAAGAAAAAGAAAAAGAAAAAGAAAAAGAAAAAGAAAAAGAAGACAAAAAGAAAAATAAAAAATAAAAGAAAAAAAGAAAAAGAAAGGAAAAGAAGCTCAGAATGAACACAGCCTAATTTTAGGAACATTTCACTCCATTTTATTTTACCTGACGTGAGTATGTAATGATGTTAACTCAGTCCTGATCACATAGCGTGGGCGAGTGGGGGAGGTTTGAGGAGAGCTTAAAATTCTTGATAGAAGCCTCAGCTGCCACAAAACCTGACAATGCTGCCACCTATAGACCAAAAGTGACAACATCAGCTCCGCAGAGCCATTCAGAGGGGCACTCGACAGCAAAAAAAGCGTAGTATAAAAGGAGCAGGAATGTATGAACAAATTCAGACTCCTGCACATGGTTAATTCACCTGCTGAACTGATGAGGCAGCTACTTTGGTTTATCTAGTTCAATGCTTTTATGTAATTTAATTAGGATCATCACAAAGCAACCTAACCTGTCTACAGAAATTATGAGCTGCAAGTCCAGACCCCATATGAATCCTTTTGCTCAATTAAAGCTAAGTAGTTTCTTATAGAAAGATTTTTTTTTTCCTTAAAGTGCACACAAGGAGCAATGGAGCATGATATGCCTTTTTTTTTCACATTAAGGTAATTATGTAAAGGCAGTAACATTGAAAATACTTGCTGAAACCAAAAATTTACCCTGCTATTGCAGACATTTAAAGCTGTCATTTTTAAGATATTGACACAATTTTCCTATGCTATGGGAGAAACATGGGTGATTAGGCCTAATAACTTCAGATATCTTCGTGTCACTCTTCTAATATTAGCACTTACTACTAAAATACCATGAATAATCTAGAAAATTAATTTCTAAAATCTGTTTGGAAATAGCCATCTGTATTTACACCTATAATTGGCCTTTTCATTGCTGTTTCCATTTATATTATATATATTTCATATAATAAATTGATATTGTTATTTTAATGTCACTTCTGGCAAGTTCTCTCCCTTTTCAATCTTACAGTCCTAAGAAGCTAGTTCACACAGCTGGAGGAAAGTAGCCCTTTAACAGATTTACTTATCAACTGTTTAAAATAAAATAAAATAAAATAAAATAAAATAAAATAAAATAAAATAAAATAAAATGTTCCTCACCTAATCTGCCAATGCTGTGCTATTATGCAACAAATAAAGCAAGAAGACTAGGGCACAGTGGAGAGCAAGTTGGTAGGTTGTTGTCTATGTAGCTAGGGAGGGGCTGAAGATCACAGAGGGGTGAGAAAATCCTAGGTGCCACTCTCTACTCCGAAGCTATCTCTGTATTTTATATTATGTCACTGAATGAAATGCAGAAGCCACACCCTGACAGGATTAAAAGTAGACAGAAATGATACTGGCACCCAGCCTCCAGAAAAAGGTAGGATTTCTGACTTCCTGTCTATGTCATGTCCTCCTTTCAATGTTGTCTATCTGTACATCTCAAGCATCTGTCTGCAAAGTAGTTAGTTCTACAATTTCCTACATTTCCCATGTTTTTCATCTTTCCCATCTGAGCACTAATGAGCTAGTTATCTTTATATGCATTAAATCTTCAGCACCTAGGAAAAACCCTAATTAAACTAAATTTCTTTCTCATTTATTTTCGTACAACCCACGTACCAAAGGAAAGGTCCTGGTGTAGCTAACAGATTGATGTTGGTAGACAATGTCGACTGGAGGATCAGTCCCACAAACTGAGTAAGAAGCACTTGAAAAAGCTAGAAGATCTTCTTTTATATTTTTTTGAAAGTAATATCAGAATTATTTTTAAACATATTCATTAGTAACTTCTTGTTTATTATGCAGATGCATAAATGCATGAATAAGAGTTATCCGATTAAAATCAGGAGTACTCCTGTGATTAAAGTTTCATTTATGCTGAAATAGGGCCTTATATTCTACATACACTTCCATTCAATATGTGCATATTGTGAATATTAAATAATGTTAAATTACTCCTTTTTTCATAATAGAATCAGTTTGACAGTTACAATGTTCAAGCACGAAGCAGTACATATTACTATGGCAGCTCCCTATCATTCAGTAATTTTCTCCCTTTTAATATTCTTGAATTTTACCTTGCACAAGTAGGTGAAATGATCCTGTCTTTGAAAAGTGATTTGGCATATTCCTTAAGGCTTTAAATCTAGTAAATAAGACTCCACTCCCTCATGTATCACTGCCTTTGAGTAATATGAGTTTGTTGAAACTTGCTACTTCTCAGTTCTTTTTAGGAGCATAGTGAGGGTAGAGAGAGTAGTTCATCCTAGATTCCCCTTTGAGAACAATAAACGAGGCCACCATCTCCACCTTTGCCATCACCATGGAACCACCATGTTTGGTTCCAAGGCAATGGAGTTGATGGCTAGAATGAGTCCAAGAAGACTGCACCTTAGAATAGCGGATGCTCTGCTTTTCTTCTTGGGTTTAAAGAGTACTAAAGGTGAGACAGAGAGGTATAAGAGGGTATAAGGAGAGATCTTCACTGTATTCTTCTCGGACACCAAGACAGTACTAAGGTTTCCTTAAGCATTTTATAAATTTGGGAGTCCATAGACTTAACAGAAAAATGAAAGAATTGCATGAATGGTGATAGAGTTGGTAGATTCTGTATACAACACATTTTCTTTCATTAAATTTCACCACCATGACTCAGGCGAAGAGAAGGAGCCCACTGGCAGCTCCTGCACAACATCCTTTTAGAAAGTATGTGTTGGGGAAGACAGTGAGCCTAGGAAGTCCAGCACAGGGTCAAACCTTATGTCTTTTTGCTGGAGACAGCAGGATCTGTGTGCAGTCTTCTAGGAGAACAGATTTCTAAGCATGTCCCACAGCTAATTAAAAAAACCTTGTTCCTCAAGGTGTGGTTAGAAATTCCTGCCTTCTGACAGACAAAACACAAAGGTGAAATTATTGCCTCCCGCCAAATGAGGGTTAGTACAGCATTCCTTTATAACTCAAAAATAGATCTTATCTGTAAACAACCTGGATTTAGAAAGAAACGTGCATTACAAAAAGAAAAAAGATCAGAAAAAAGATCATCTATTCTGTTAGTTGTGACTTTATCTGATGACTCAAAGAATGTCACAGTAAACAACAATCCAAAGAGAATAATAGATTCATAAACATTAAAGATAGCAAAGTCCATTTCATAATTTCTGTAATTATCATCTTTATCAGAAAATATGACTTCATCGGGCTCCAGAATCATATAACTATATAGGACTTAGATTAGGTTAGAAATACAGACTAACTAAAATGAGACACTCGTTATTAAAAGCTGAACACTGTGGTTAGGAAATACTGAAAAAATAATGACTCGTTGCTTGTAGGATTAACAATTTCTTTAAATACTAGTTCGATTTAGCCATAACAAGTGTGTTGATGTAAACACAATAGGACATTCCTAAGGGGAATTGCAATTAAAAAAAAAAAATAAAAATTGTCCATATTTACTACAATAAATGTTATGCCAAGAAATTTTATAGCTACCAGAAACATAGAAAATACTACACCCAAAGCTAGAAAACTGTTCCAGTACAAAACATGTCTAATATATAACCTCCCAAATACGCAGTATATCCCTAGTAAAGTTGTAAATTATGGTTGCAAATGAGGCCACAAACAAAATTTTGCTCAGGGCATGAATCATAAATTCAAACAATAATAATCTCCTGCATGAGGCACAACTACTTTGTTTACTTCTTATACCCTGTTTCCTAAACATGAAGATGAAAGTAGGTCAAGTAAATTTAGCATCTTTTCACATGAAGTATGTTATGATAGCGGGTGGCACAGCCTGATTTACAATTACATGAGTTTACATGAATATTAAAATATGTGTTTTCACTGTGCTGTGTCATTACACATATTGACATTTTACCTCACAATGACACAGAATCATAGAAAACACCCAAGATTTGGAGAAGGGAGGGAGCAGAAGGGGAGAGAAATATTTACCACAGTTGCAGCCTGAATGAAATTTCAACATGTTAGGAAAGAGATTCGTATGATGTTGAATGTTGTCTTTAAAACTGATTCTTACTATTTTGTGGGAGTTTTGTAGGTATGTTTATACAGTGAGTTGCAAGGGGAGAAGAGGAAAACTTGGAGAAACCACTAGTTTCTTTTATTTCTATAATACATCAATTTTATTGTAACTGTTTATCAAAAATGAGCTTTCCTGAGAAAATTCCAAAATTGTCATGGAATTTATTAACATTGGATGGAAATGCAAAAACAACTTTAAATCAAAGTGTAGAGTAGTTGTAGAAAGCATTTGACAAAATGGTGGGTTCTAGTATACATACCTATCGTCGCAAGTCTAGTAGAAACTGAATAGAAAGTGGATTTTCTTTTGAGCTATAGAGCTTAAAGCTTCAACTCAACAAGTTACTTTGAAACTAACTCACAACCCAGGGACTGTCACCTGTTTGAGCTAAGTATGTGGTTACAGGCTTCGCTGAGGTACGTTCTGGATGAGGGCAGAATTTGGCTTGTCATCTTCCTTTTCATGAGTTCAATATGAATATGCTATCAAGATGGAAGGAAAGAAAAACAGAGACAGAGACAACACAGTTGCAATTTTCAGCAGCATACAGCTTGGAAAGTATGGCAGAAAGGTCTAAGTTCAATTTCTTTGGCCAAATTAACTTTGTGTATATCAAATGTGTACGTTGAGTACTCAGGTACCATGATAATGAAGTATTAACTTTCAACAACATAATTAGTGCACTGTAATAACTAGTTTTCACTATTACTGCCAGACAGGAGTTTCAAAAGTCCATTCATTGCCCTGAGAAAGGAAACTTTATTATAATTAATATTTACTCTACATTTAGTAGTTATGAAAGGAATCTTCATTACCTCAAACTCAAAGAAATCCTGGAGCAAATAAAGGTCTATAAATGAGAGTCTATAAATGAGAGCATGCCTGCAACAGCTAGTCAATAAGGTTTTTAATGTTTACTTCAATAGAAATGTATTAGCGTTTTAAGTTCACAGAACCTCCATTTTGGCCAGGGAGCGGCAGCTTCCTGTACTAACACAGCCTGCCTGTTAAACTGTGCTAAATTCCTGAGGAAACTTGTCAGTGTTAAGAGGTATACCATTCTAATTAGGCTTTATTATGATTTGTATCAGTGTTTGAATATGATACAGTTATCTATGTGTTTTGAAATCTGGAGTGAGATGTTTTCTTGCAGCTGAGACCTTGTCTATAATTTCAGCCCAAAACATATTTAGCAGTCAAGTTATAAAACTCTGAAAACAGGGAATTATAATAAAAAGCTTAAAAAAAACCCGCCACAATTCTT
Organism: Limnodromus scolopaceus; assembly: GCA_028565335.1. Taxonomy (NCBI): domain Eukaryota; kingdom Metazoa; phylum Chordata; class Aves; order Charadriiformes; family Scolopacidae; genus Limnodromus; species Limnodromus scolopaceus. The sequence goes on from JAOXNO010000041.1 coordinate 33,720,901, forward strand.
TTTTCCTAGTTTGATCAGAATAAATACAAACAACTAATGAGAAATAGAAACATATGTTTACTGTGTTTTCCACTGTAGATGCAACAATTCAAATGAGATTCAAGGGGGTTTTGCTGTCTTTAAGACCTACCCAGAGACTATAGGTCAAAATTTAGAGTTGGACTCCAGGTATATTCGGCAATGAGTAGGAAGAATAAAGAAGCTCTGTTATCAAGTTAAAAAATATTACACAACTATTTCATCTTGCTGGTGTCCAAGCAAACTTGGTTTTATAAAGGAAAAGTTGCTGAAATCAGACGTACAGTATTCCATAATATCTGTCCTAATCAGGAGATTATATCATGGGTTCCTTCCTTTTCCATTTGCAATTGCTTTACATGTCTGTGGCAATTTCAACAATTGATTACTAAAAAAAAATGCGTACCATTAGAATGATGTATTTTTACTTTTTGTTGCAATAAAACATCTGGAAACAAGGAGAAGCATCAACACATGCTGAGCAGCCGCTGCCTTTTTGAACAACGTGTTCTTTGCAAATCACAGTTTGAAACTCATAGATACTAGTGATTTTTAAAAAATGTCAAAGAATACACAGAACACGTACAACACTAGACTGGCAGAAATAAATTATAATTTGTAAACAGGACAATGAGATCACTAAATAGTGAATAAAGTCATTCTAAAAAATGTTTACCAAAAGCTGCAGAACTCTACACTGAAAAATGATAGGGCATACTTATTCATCAGCTACTTGTTATCCCAAGTTATTTGCAATTGAGGACTGACTCCAAGGCTTTGAAGTAAATCACTGTGTATAGTTAGTTCCCAACATATAGTTACATGGTATTCCCAGCATTACCTATTTAGTACCTGAGTAAAATAAACCTCGGTAAAAATGTTTGTCTGTGGTAAGAAAGCCAAAAGAATTGTGAAATATGTTGGCAATTTTAATGCTACTGACACCAAGATACATATTTCAGCCTGACGGCTGAAAAGCTTTCAAGAATAAACAGCTTTCAGCCATGGTATAGAACTCTGGCTCTACATCATTGAAAGCTTACGTTCCACCTCTGCACAGACACTGAGCTTTGCACTTGTTTTGATTTCTTCTCCTTCAAGGATCTTTTCTACCTTCTCAAACATCTGCACTGAGAATGCTGCACACCAAAGTGCCAAAGTTAGAAGGTAGAATAGCAAAGGTTCACACCTCCTATGGAAAACCATAGCAGAGGCTTTTAACCCTCAGAAAGAATTTGCCTGTCCTGGATACAGCTGATTTTTTTTAACAGTAGAAAGATGAACAAGTCTCAAGTTTCTTGGCAGTACGTTGAAATGTATACGTACTCTTCCAGGAAGTTTCACTGTATTAAAGAGGATTTATGCATGATAAGTACCTTGACAGATAAATTCCTTTTGAGCTTTTGCATGCAACAGGACACTCAAATCTACAGCCAAACCTGGTCCTGGTCAGTAATCCTGGAAAAATCATGTGCTGCAAAAATCTGCTGGTTTCAGCTAAACTGCTGCCAATTATGGTGTAGTGTCGTCCTGGGAGAAGTGATAAATTCCTTCAATTAGTTTGTAGATACTGAGGGAGCTTGATATCAGACCTGAGTAGGTTTGTGTGCTGGAAGGATCCTTTCCCAGTGGTAGAAATTCTCCTTTTTCCTCATTTAATCCACCAGAAGTAGGCAGGATCTCTCTCTGGATCACTAAAAACCAAACAACTTCAAGAAGAGTTTTTTCATGGCAGCAGACTGACACCGGACAGTAAGCAGCAGACCAAAAAAAAAGTATCTACAGTTTGAATTCTAAAGAACGTTTCATTTTGTGTGTACAAAATATAACCAACAAATTCCACATGATTTTTTCCAAAAAAGGTAAATAGCTTCCCATAGAATAAAAGATGTAAGAATGGATTAGTACTTACCACTTCCATAACACATTCCACTTAAGAATCTCAAAACACTTGCAAACTCCTTTAATTAGAAATATATCTCTGGACATGCGTTCACCATAGGTGGATGCTGTTTTGATTTCAAGGGACTTTTCCAGAAAGTTCTTCCTGGCCAGGAAATTAAAAAATGTGAATTTGAAAGTTCCATCAAATTCTACTCTCTGATGTCTCCCCTACATCGATTTCTTTTTTTAAAGACCAGGGTCCCCCCATGCATTTTGTTGTAAAGACCAGAGTCGAGATCCTCCTTTACAGAGCTACATATGTGTAACTAGCAAGCAAGGAGAGGAAGCATTAACAAGCAAATGGGACATACTTTACCTTTATTATTTTCCAGCAGAAGTTTCATTCATTTTAAGCGAGAATAACAGGTTGGGGTTTTTTATGAATATGCTTGATCTTCGAGTACTTTCTGCATTTCTCATAATCACAACACAGAAGAACACTGCAGTTCTTTCCAGTCAAACAGAAGGGTCAGGGTGATTCCCTGTGCCAATGTGGCAACAGACCCAACACACACCTAAGCATTTTTAGGTGGGATTATCAGTGAAAGTTAATGTTGTTCTATAGCTATTGAACAGGTTTGTTGTTTTTCTTAAATAAAACTTGTCCTCAAAATCAATATTTAAATCACTCATTAATACATGAAAAATTATCATTCATGACTAGTACTTGGCTCCTTTCTAAGTGTGTAAAAGTTGCCATGTCATGCTATTGAATAGCCAGCACAGCTTGAAAAAGAGAAATGGTGAAAGAATAACAGGAAAACAGAGAGGAAATGTAAAAGACTTGACATACTCATGACGTGTCTAAGGTTTTGTTAATTGTAAAAAAACAAGGAGGTACATTTTCAGAGATTATTACATTTAAGAGATATGGGTCAAATCAAAGTCATTTCTGAAAGAAACATACTTAGAAAATCTCTCGGTACAGCTGTTTGCTAATGAACTATTGAATTTACACATTTTTAAAAATAAAAGGAACCAGTAGAGTCATCTAGTCCTTCTTCTTCCCTCATTTAACCTGCTCAGCAAACCTTAGAAATAGGGCAAAGTACTGCTTACTAAAGTAAAATGCAACATTTGAAAAGTGTAAAGTCCCACTACTACACTCACTTGGGTTTTGAGCTTTGAGCCTAAGCATTTACTTAAACAATGACAAACGAAATTTTATAACATACTGAGAATTAAAGAAGATTTTGTAACCCTAGAGCTAAAGACAGGAAACTGACCTTTAAAATGGTCAAGGGACCAAGCCCTTGGCATGACGTTTTAGAGGAGCGCAAGCAGTTTTTCTAACAACAAAAGCACTTTTTACACACCAAGGTCTTTAAAGCTTGTCTTCACATTTTTTTTACTCTTCCATATTTTTATAGAAAATCCTATGAATTCAGGGAATCTGATTGCAATGAAAATTGAAAATTGTCTGAAAATCACAACTTACAAATAACAGATCAGTTTTTGTCACACACGAGTCATTACCTGTGTCACCAGCAATTTATGCAGCTATCACACACCTGAAGCATAATATATCAGAATTTTATTCATATGTGGTATCTTCTATTGCAAATCTGTCTTCAGTGTAAAACTAAGGCTTCTGTGCTGTAGGTGGAAGGAAGGGTGAAAAACACTCTACCAACAGATAACCATCTGGCAGACTCTCTTTCTCTCTGCTATCTCCATGTGATTTTTAGCACTTTACAAAATGTCATTAAGCAAACAGAGAAGACCACAAGCAAACCTCGAGTTTCACAAAATCATGTTTTATAAACTGTTGAGAAACACTGACATGTAATGAAACCCTATTCCCTATATGCCTTCTTCTTTGTAAATGATTTGCTTCCCTCCCTTTGTGTATAAATAAACAGAAATGTCTGTACATTTGCTGGTTGTTTTTTTTTTCCTTTGGTGATCATAATCAAGGGCTATTACAGCAATAGATCTTATCTCTAGAATGGCAGTCCCCTTGCACCTTCAGTTCAGATTTTTGTTTATGCTTGGCTGCAATTGTGGCTGTTTCTGATAGTTTTAGGTCAGCTATGACAGACTATGGGTGACACTAAGTAAACAAGCTGGGATTCTGGGACCAGGAAGGAATGATACTGGTGTTCAGAATTCGATTTTCTCTGGTTAATCAACATTTTTATTCAGAATAGCCTACTGCGTAAAGTAACTGTTTGTCTAACTATGTGTATTACGCTGTAAGATTTTTTAAAAAAAGGTTAAAAAAAGCTCCATACCTCACATAGTAGGCAAATAGAAAGAAAAAATCATGCTCAATCTTCTTTTGGGTTATAGTAGGCTACAGAGATTTGTTTGTTTGTTTAATTTATGTCCAACCATTTCTTTCGGCCTCCTCCCTTCCTTCTCTTGGTTAAATTCCACCGCAGTAAGCTGATCTGAGCACAGCCTGGCATGCAGACAGGACACTCACTCCTTACATCCCGCTCAAGGGAGACAAAAAACTCAATGACCAGTTTACTAACCATACTCATGGAAGAAGGGGTAGAATAAGATCCCATGAGAAGGGGTAAAATACCTCACTCAAGTGGGTACCTATTCCAGCTCTCTTGATTTTACTGTCAGACATGAAAGATTTTATGCATTTCTTAAAACTCCCGTTTCTGTAGTCATATGTCAGTGTCTAAACTCCGTTTTCATTTATTTTGTTAACTGTATCACTTGCCCTTATCGTCACGGAGTAAACCTTAAAAAATGTGTACCCTAAGGCTAAAATACCTAAGTAATAACTATAACTCCTTCTTTTATGCATTTATTTTAAAATATCATTAATTTTAAGTTGGTCTTCTGATTAGGAACAATATGAGGACAGACTCCTTTAAAGACTGAGGTTGGTGATGCTGCCTACCTGGGAATGTTACAGAGTCACCAAACCAAGCACCTGAGTCCCTAGCTTTCAGGTGTATCTGAGTCGAATAAACATATTATAAATTCTGATTGTCAATATGGTGCTTATACTGCATACTTGGAATAATAAAGATTCTTGAAAATGCATGTAAATTACAAGGATAATAAATTACTTTCTTGTAAACTTCCACTTGGTTAAAATTTGGCCCTGAAAGTGAATAGCTGACAGTCAACCACTGACCTACCCAGGGGTAAGCAGTGTCTCGGTGCAGTTTCCAGTGCAGACATTGCTTTGAAAAACAAAACAAAATGTCACAATGTCCATCTTCTTGCAAAAATCCCACAGAGAAGTGAATGGTTAGAAAACCTACTGTACCTTTACTTCCACAGAGGTTTTTGAATCCAGTTTCTGAATCCAGTTTCTGAAACTGGATTACTCATATTTTGTACTGGTTAATGAGAAGAAACTGTTGTGAATAGATCCTTCATTAGCATCTTGAAAGTTGTTTAGGTCTTGTTTATAATTCAACTAATGTGCCCACTAAACTATCAATTAAACTATTTCTTAAGCTCATCTCGGTCACAGTAATGCATCCTGATGCAACGTCTAGTAGCCATCTAAACTAAAACATGGAAGTGTATCGAAATACCAGTGTGAGTATGATTTTCTTGAGCTCTGCTATGCTTACTGCCAGAGCCTATCCTGATCTCTTTGAAAATAAACTACTAGGTTATAAAAGTGTCCAAGTTTAACATTGCCTACGGTTATTTTATTTTTAAATTGCTTCTAGATCTACCAAAGTCATCTCAGCTAAGTCTATGATAATCCAAGCCTTTAGAATCAAACCTTCGCCAGCACTACTATGGTTTAATTAGCTGCGCATTTGCCTCCTGGCCAGATCCAATAAATATGCATGTATTGGCACAGCTGCATCTCAGCATGCATACTTAAATTAAAAATGTTTCCTTTGATGCTCTGGCAATCTTGGCATTCATTTACTTTGCCAGAAGCTGCAGCGAGTCACAAAATACTTGTCCAGTCATCATCACAATGTACAATCATGAAAATGTGCTATCAGATTAGCTCCTCACATTACATGTGTAGGAACCTAAAATTCATCATGCTTGCTCTACAGTTACAGAGAAGGATGCTCCCATGCTCCTCATGGCTGAACAGTATTCCCATGTGCCCAAATAACCTGAATTTGGTCAAAACAACATGCAAATCTTCTATTGATATTAATTGCACCAAGACATATCTAAAATGCTATTTTCATAACTACAGCTGCATTTTTTATGTAAAAGTTGCAGAATGAATTTGTTTTGCTTTCTCCACTTCACATTAGCAGTTTCATGGAACAATGACCTCGTTAGTCACCGATGATGAATTATTAGCTATTTTTACCAAAAGAAGGGAAATTTGAATGTTATACAGGCTTTCTAAAGGACACACTGAAGGGCTCAGAAATAGCACATATTTTTTCTCACTATTGACCTCTCCTATGCTAAACTCCAGTCTAGTCAGAGAAGCAGATGAGGGCATACCTATAGACAGACATGTATACTTGTCATACCAATAGGAATTTCAAGCAGCTTGAAATGCTTGAAAAAACAGAAACCATGAAGGTAGGACTCATGTTTCTGTTTTACTGATAGCCTGACCCACTGATTATTAAAATCAAAAAATGACTGACTTCGGTAACCAATGGATCAAATGGTTCACTATCATGTTCTTTTTTTTAGACAGTAGATTGGCAGACACTTATTCCCCATTAAAAAAGAAAAAAAGACAATCTTTTTGATAAGTATTCAGCTTTACCTCCATAGTACCTCCACAACACCAGATAATTAAAGATATGGTTCTTAAAAATATAGATTTATAGAAGTGCCTCAGACTTTTTACCTCACGTCTCAAGCCATGTGACAAGGTCCTCTGAGAAGCTTCTCGGGACACACTCTTTGCATGAATCCCAGAATCACTGACATCTATAGCAAAATTTCTGCTGACTTAACAGGACCGGAATTTCAAATCATTGTTAGATTCCATGCACCAGACCATAAGATTTTAATAAACATTAGCTTTTACTGAATCATCTGCAGCAATGCAAGCAAGGATGGAAAGAATAGTTATCAGCTGAAATACAAACAGCACATGTTTATTTTGGTATGGAAAGTATCTTAGATTAAGAACATATATTTATTCATCTGCTTATGAAAATAAATACAAAGAATAATAGTCAAAATAAGTGCTGTTGTATTGAGAAATCAGAAGGGCCAGTACTGGCAACAGAAACTGTACTCTGCTTTAAAGCAGTGCTAATTACCAGTTCATGATGTCCATCGGATCACCGAAAGAAGGCAAGCCTTCTCATTGTGATAGATTTCTATTGCACATTAAGAAATGTCCAGATGGTTCTGTGACAGCTTCTTTCCTTGTTTTGCTGGACTTCTGTATTAAGTAACACATCTAGGAATCTCACAGTGTGTGTGGGTTGTGAGGGGTGAGCTGAGGAATATTAGGGAAAATGATCAGATCAGGTGTTGCACTGAAATTCAAAGCACTTTCTTCTCTTCCTACTGAGATTCCTTGGGAATTCAAAATACATCTGCTTTAAATGAAGAATTATGTTTCAAGTCTACAGTGGAAACTCACCAGTTGAAAACTCTTTACAATATGTGCTATCAGAGAGGGTGTAGCATAACCAAATAAACAGTCTCCTTTTCTGAAGATGGCTCAGGTATACTGTGATTCCTTCTGAAGTCTACAGAGGTGGGTTGGTCTGTGGTTATTCTGTTGGAAATGAAAGAATTTAATTCCTCCTTTCTTTCACCTCCATCAAGTATGAGATATTTAGGAAATATCTACCCAGGCCAAATATAGCTAATATTTCATTGCACCTTATACTAGCCCCTTTTTCCTATCATGGCTTCTTGAAATTAGGATTTCTGTTAATATTTTCAGAACCTCATTTTTCTTATCAGTATTTTAATTTTACTGAATGCACAAGACTCTCTTCCACGAACATTTGCATAGCAACACATCAAAATACGTACTTTTTCTAAACCAAAGGGGGGTCCAAATGGGTGAATCTGCAAATAAAAATGCTTCAAGTTTATTTTTATACAAACATCAAATGTAAACAAATAAAATACCTACAATGAGATTTATCATCATGCTTATCAGGAATTTTACTTGTAGATGAGGGAAAAAAAAAATCTTTATTGAAACCATCAGCTGCTTGGGGTTTTTTTAATCAGAACACAAATAGAAGAGAGAAATAAAGTCTCTCATTTCGTAGCAGAATTCTCTACCAAGAAACAATCCTAGAGCTCAGACTCATTTTATGAAGCAAGATCTACTCAGGTAAAACCAGAACAAAGAAACATTTATTGGTCACCACATTCATTAGAAATTATAATAAAGATTTGTTCAACCATATTCTAAAAAATTCTGCTGTACCACTGTGAAAATATAACCCCTGGTTACCTGGTTTTCAAATCTTGGGTGTCAACACAATGAATGGTTTGCTGTATTCTTAAACATCACCTCTTTGAAAGTTAAAAGTCCACTTCAGAGAAAATCTTTTACACTAGAGTAACTAGAGATTTAGAAATATCAAGCTGGAATTGCCAGCACTGAATTTTCTCCTGAACATTAAAGGCTATTCTGAGGAAGAAAATTATACATTCACATATTGAGCAGAATAATATTTTCTGAGAAGCACAGTTGGATTAGGGACTAAAGACTCAAATTGACTTTTCAGCATAGTTACACTTTAGAAGTACCAATGTACTTTTTCACATAATAGAATGAAAGTATTTCACAAGTCTTATATGTGCTGCGTATAACTGTAAGCCTAGAACATATATTTTTTATATGTTAAATGCTCCTATATAATATGGTGAAATACTCAATTATGCTGGTGGAAAAATAAACTGTCAGCTTCAAGTAAAACATGAGGATTTCATGTTTTGGGTTTTTTTCTGCTCCAAATTTGAACAAAATTCCCCAATTTTAAAATTCTTATGGAAAAATAAAATTCTAATTCAGGTTCATTAAAAAAATTATTATGATAAAATTGTTTTTTCTCATTAATACAAAAGCAGTGTAATACCAAATTCTCAACAATCTTTTCTCTAATAAGCAGTAAACTTAAAATGGATGAAAATTATTAAATAGATTATTTTAAATAAAATAGTAAAAGTGAAAAATGTTGGCTTCTTCCCAAGAAAACTTAAGTGAAAGAGGTATGTTCCCCTGCAATTAGTAGCTGAACTGCATTTTCTGATGGAAAACTTCCACAGAAAATTTCTCAACCAGGACTTGAGAAAGTACAACAGGTACTTTCTCTGAACTATTCTTTTCATGTTTGGGTTTAATTTGCTTGTTTGTTTTTGTTCCTGAAACTACAAAATAATAAAAGTAATCATGCATTCTTCAGGAATCCTCAGGAGGGTATTCAGTTAAACTGACAGCACTGATACTGCTATTCATGTTGAAATAATTAGCAATTCCAAGGCTATTAATGGTGTATTGTATCACTATTTTAGACTGGGTAGGATGAAAGTAAAAACCTTTCAGTGACTTTTGCTCCTACTAAAATTTAATTACCCCTACTTGCTGACCTCATGTTTTATGTAACAGTACACTCCAAAATGACCTCATAAATGGCTACTAATATAAAGGTAAAGTCTTCCCTTTTTCTAAAAACTAGCATAGAATAAAAGATTTTTTAGGGTTTTTTAACTACTTTTGCAAAGCATTCTTATAATTGCTAGCATTATACATGTCAGCATTACCTGAGGGACCAACTGACTTTGAATTTAATTGAAGAAAGAACGCCTCACTTTGACAAGGTCACTTTTTAAACTGTAGCATTGCAGAGGATTTTTGATTTTTCCTTTCTGAACTAGCTTTAACCTGTAAAATTATTGACAAAGAATTATGCCTTTGCCATCAAATATTAGTAAAGATTAAAAGTGAAAATGCTGCCATTAATGGACATAAAATTTATGGATTATGATGATCTGTACTAAATCTAGAAGGCTGTACCTTATTAGTGAAAAAGTGTAACTGTGGCCAATGAACAGCAGTTTTCAGAAGATACTTAACATGAAGCATTAATTCTGCAAATTTAGACCAGTAGGGTTAAATTGGCTCCTGATTTTACTGTAATCAGAGTACTTTAATGACTGCTGTTGGCGTACCTTCATAAAACAAGTAGAGGAAAGAAATCAGATTAAAAGCCCCAATCAAACATTTTGAATCTCAAAATAAAGATATGACAAAGCATGTTTTGCCTTCATTTAATCACACTAAATCAGCCAAATATAAGAGCTAATAACTACATACTGAAACCAAAAGGTCTCAAGAAGGAAATGAGAAGCACATTTTTAACAATAAAGAATTTAGCTGTTCAAACATATTAAGGATAAAGTAAATTTTCATCATCTCAAACAAATATTACCAAACTCTATCTGACAAAAGCACAGCATCTGAGGGAAGTACCTTAAAGTCTCAGAAATTAGGAAAATAAAGCAATTTACATTAACACAAATAATTTCTTCTAAAAGTTTGTTTTGGAGGGAATCTGGAACAACCTCTCCATCTGATATGTAAATGGGAGCTCAAAAATATTTTTACTTTTTTGCATTCATCTTTTTCACAAATTTCTCTTTTTGTATTACTTTTGTTCATTGTGACATTAGAAAGGAAAACAATGAAGAACAAAAGAAAACCACTGGGGAAAAAAGTCAAATTGAAAATTGAAGGGAGATGTTTTGAATACAATTACTTTTCTGAAAATTTCTGGCATTTTATGTCACATTTTTCAAAATGAGATTTTTAACAGGATTTAAAAATAGAGAATTTATAAAACTCAGAATTCCAGTGTGTGACAAACACAAAAACAAATTTGCTACCTACTTTACTGGAAGAAACATCATAAAGAGTTTTTAATACCTTGGGAAGGTGTTTTCTTAAAGTCAAAGTAAAAGTACACTATTTTCCTTTCTAATGAGTTTATTTCACTTCATAAATGGGAAGCGAAAGGCAGTTTCTGAAAACACACAGCTAACACCTATTCTTTCGCTAATTCTTACATACAAAAATAGAAGAGCAACAAGGCAAACTATACCATCAACAAAAAAACCCTCAGTCTTTCAACGTATCTCAGTGGCATTTTCCATTCTTTCCAGGAGCACATCACATATATTTCACTATAGCTCCTCTTCCACACATTTAAATCAGAGGAAGCATGACTAATATTTTTAACTTAAGGGAAAGAATTTAAAAGATTGGAAATAGCAGGCATCAGATACTCAAAACTTCTTTGGGCAAAATTTTTAACGCTGGACTTTATATTATGTTTAGGAGACCTTTGCATGCCTCTGATGCATGCACACATGTCAACAGGTTAGGAACCTTTTAAGGCAAAAAAATCAGAGGACATAACTTGCTATTGACACATACTGCAAACAAACAAATTCCAGCATGTGACTTCAGTATTCTGCGAGCCATATTTTCATAGATAAAACAACAATATCTGATATTTTCTGTGCATTAATATAAATTTTGGGCCTGGCACCCATTAGTATGTACACAAGTGTATATTTTGCCTCAGATAAAACCTTGGTGTGTACTGATACTCCTCTTGAGTAAAATTTGGGTGTCAATGTTTGCCTTTTCTCTATGGGATGATCGTAATGACCAAAGCATGTGCTGTGAAATATTGTCCACAGACATTTTTTTTCACAATAAGTATATGTGTCTTTTTTTTTTTTTACACAACTGCCCAAAGGCATTTAAACATTTTTAAAAGAAAAACAACATAACAAACCTAAATATTCCCACAATGAGCTATACAAAAAAAGGAGTCCCAAACTTTCCGAAGTATCTTAATGAGGGTTAAAGGTCACTGCTAAATAAAACTGAGAAACAGAAAGGACCAGGATCCTGTTTCCATTTTAATGTGCCTCATGTTTATGTTTTGCTGTCGGCAGGGGAAAGGCTGAAACAATTCCACTTACAAGGAGGTTACAAACAGGCTGAGTATTGCAGCTGGCTGGAAGAAAAAGTTTGTGCTCCACAGGGCTAAGGTGAATATGAGTTCACACAGAACAGACACATGTTAAGCTCAGGGCTTATAGCTGACATTTCTGTGCAAATCCTTGCCTAAAAATTACAACCTAGGCTGTGGCCTGAATTCCAGTTCCTTTAAATTATGTTCCAAAGACCCAAACCAATAACATTGGCTTTTAATTTTAATTTCTTCACCACTATTCAAACTCAAATTTTATGGAAAAAGTTCAATTCTAGAGATGTGTTGTGCCTGCAATTAGCATAACATTAAACAGAGAAGGGTCTTAAATTCAAAGATCCCTGGAATAGGAAACAATTGCTAAGGCTACTCATCAAAGCAATATGGTGAACCCTAACCTTTGTTTAATCACTTCTGTATTCTGAGTCCTAAGAAAAGCCCGATACTTTTCTGAATTTCATTTTAGTGGCTTCAAACCAGTGTTACGATTCTAAGGAATTCTTTTCTTCTTAAAAATGTATATATACTGCTCTGCTAAGCACATTCTGTTCCTACTCTCTATCTGCACAAATACATGCGTAACTGAAAGAATGTGTTGCATATTAAATTGTGAAAGTCTGTCTTTAATCAACATGTTAAAAGCTATAAAATCCACCAGAATTTCTTATGTGGTATATGGGACGCTTTGGGATACTAGCTTTCAGTAAAGAATAGTTCTTGGCTGAAATATGGATAAATGAGTCTGAACTTAGCTTCTACAGTGATCACTACCCTCAAAGATGAAACTCCAGATATTGTGGTGAAACATGCAATGATAATTACACTATTTGACAAGACAGTTAAATCCTCTTAAGATGAGAACAGCGTAGACTTTCCTAAACTGACTGATATACATCAACAATTGAAGAAATTTCAGTGATTACTTTTCCATGGCCAGAAGCTCTAAAATGGATTTCTAACGGGAAAAGGTAAAATACACCACCACCCACCTGCAATTGTTATAGCTGTGACTGTGGAAAGCCCATATCCCTGGATGCTCCATAACTACCTGCTCATAAGTTCTAGTTAATGAACAAAAAAAATGACTCCTTGTTAAGGATAGTGTAAAACTCTATTTGTGCACACAGATTATCATCTTCAAAGTTTACCAAACAAAATATCTTTGAATTCAGGAAATAATATTTTACTGGACAGAGATCAACTTACCAGCTATGAAAACATAAACCTCAGTAGCAGTGGTTTTATCACCAATCATGAAAACTTTCATTCTTACGAGAAAGATGCTAATCAAGGGATTAACATCCACTCATGTCAAGCAGTTTATTTCTCATTACATTACTGAATCACATTAACAGTTTGTGGGAACTTTGGAGCACCAATTTACAATCAAGACTTTCCTTAAAAAATTTTTTTCCTGGTAGGCTGTAAGTAAAATTGTTGTGAGCTGCACTGCATTCAGTATTCTGAAGTCATCCAGAGAGAGGGATAGACACAACTACCTTGTCTGACATAAATATAAATTATTTTATGTATCACAGAGCAAAATTTCAGAGGACCAGTGTATAAATAAGCCACCAGGATTTTGATTCACACATTTTTTGAGACACAGATAATGTGTCTCAACAAGATTATAAACTCAGGCACCACCTCTTTCTTTCAAAAGGTACTCTTGTTCTTGGTACCTTGTTTCTATCTTGCCTAGCCTGGATTTAAGTTGCTGTGTCCTTCTCACTATTCTACAGATATAAGTGTCTACTCATAAACAGAATGGTCTTGAAGTACTCTTCTAGGTAAAGTAACCTTTTAGTCTAGCAGATTGTCAGAGCCCAGAGCACACCGACCCTTCCTAGTTCGACCCTGTGCACTCAAGGCCAGCTCTCTGAAAGGAGAGATCTGTCTGAGAAGCCCCAGCTGGCCTTGGAGATCTTTGAGAAAAAGCTGGAAGAAGCTGCAGTAGGAATTCCTACATCCTTTGTTTGGGAGATGGTTTTAAGCAGAGGTTGTCATCCTTCGCGCATGACACAGCTGCCTTACAGCTATTGATCTGGACCCTGTGGATCTGGATTCTAACCCTGACCCAGGGACTGACTTCCTGGCCTGACCTCAGACATCCCTCATTACAGTGGACTTGTCTGGAGATCTGGACTTCTGTCTGAGCCTGCTTACTATCACTGGGCCTGTCCCGTTTGCCTCATTCTGGTGCTGTGGAACAGGACTCGTGTCAGTGAAGCCACTGTCTCTGAAGGCCTTGTTATCATGCTGGGCTGCCAGACCTCCTTTAGGGAGCAGCACCTGCCCTTGGTGCTCCCTAACACAGGCGTCCTTAATCAGAAATTGTATTGGGACCTTACAGAAATATAGACCTATACTTACATCAAATAATAATGGCTTAAAAAAAAAGAAAAGAAAATGTTAATTCAGGCCATGAATATATTGTTTGCATATGATATTTTTAAAATGAAAATCAGTTCTGATCTCTCCTTCCCAGACATCTTTTTGAGATACAATTAAGAAGGATCAGCATTTGCAGTGCTTAAATTTGATCAGAAATTAAATCTCCACTGAATCTAATTTGTGAACAAAATGTCAGGTCAAAATGTCTCATGAGTAAATTATTTTTTTTTAAAATGTAGTGGGAAAGCTGGAGCTCATGGAAATCTTTTTCTGTAGTGTCTATCTGAGAAAGAGTAAATATTTCCAGGCACCCCTGGGAACTTTTAAAGCCAGAATGAGTAACTCTGTGATGCTCTATATCAAAGGAAGGTGAAACTTCGATTAGGAAGTGAAACTTTCTTAAAGTCTTCTGGCCAGGCTGCCTCAGTTCTATTCAGACATTTGCCCATAATAAATAGAGATGCCTCACTGTAGGTCTTTAAGAAATTTCAGGCATTTCAAAATGTGGATTTGGCACTGGAAACTTATTAACTCAGATGCAAAATTATGTAGACAAGATATATAAATATATATATTA
>JAOXNO010000041.1:33735835-33806260 GCA_028565335.1 Limnodromus scolopaceus
TTCGGTGGGTGCAGCTTCGGCAGCAGCAGTGCTCTCAATAGCTGGAGATTTTGACACCGATGCCAGTGGCGGTGTCTGCTCGATAACTTCAACTACATGAATAATTCTTCGTTTTTTCGGCTCATCTGGCTTCTTCGCTGCCGAAGGCTCCTTTTCCTTCTGAAAAAGCTTCGTCAGATGTGGCCCTAGTGGACTTAGCTTGACAGGCAAAGATTCAGTCATTACCTTTAAAATTTCTTCTACTTCGGCAGCAGGAGGTGTTGAAGGAGCTTCATCCTCAGTATCAGTCGTTTTTCGCTTCAGAACCGAAGCTTTCTTTTTCTTCGAAGCAGCTATCTTCGGCTCAGGGCTAAATTTTCTTTTCTTCAAAGTTTAATAGCATCTGGACAGGCTACCTGCAGTATGCCAGTGACAGCTTTTGTGGAAGACAGAAAAATGTAGACATATTCAGGGACACAGTTCTTTACTTGCTGTATAACTGTCATAGCCACTGATTTCAACAAATCTTTGACAATAAACCCAATCCAGGAAATTCCCAGTGTTGTTTTGGTATCCTGTTTTGTGGTGTTCAGATGTTCACCACAAAATCCTGTGAACACCCTGGAGATAATTTCTCTTTTCTTCATCAAATATGTCATTCTTTTTTCTAAGGTTTTCACAGTTCTCAATTAAAAGGAGAAAAAATACCCTTTGAGCCAGGTTCTAAACTCCTGAAGAAATAACTAACAATGGAAAGGACCATAGTCACCACAGGGAAAAAGCACTTCTGCTAGCACTCCTGAAGTCCCTTTACCATGTACTCCTACTTACTTTGTAATGATTGCATGTTTTCCCTTCGGGCCCACTAAAGTATTTAATTGCAATTACACTCATTTACATAGCAGATGAGGCTAATTGCTGGTATTAGTTACCAAATGTATGCTTATATTGTGAGGGTAAAAAAATGCCCTACAGAAAAGAAAACGACTATGCCTCTAATTAAGGAGCTATGAGTCAAAGTGAGCTTGTTCAGAGATGTAAATATAGAATCAAGGGCTTTCAGAGTTCTGCAGTGCATTTTATTATACCACTAGTTCCCATATTTCAGAGATAACACTGGCAGCCCTCAGAGTACATACAATGAACTATTCTCATTTTCTCAGATGCAGGGATGATGGGCACCACATATATGCTCAGACAGAGAGATCTAGATTTCTAAAATTTTTAATTAGAAATGAATGCGAATGTTGTATTAGGAAGGGTCTTTGTGTGTAATAGATACACTGAACTTACTATTTTAAGCAGTCCTATCATCTATTCTTTTGGGCCAGTTCCCAGGAAAAGTCCTTTTTTACTTTATTCAGAGCTCAAACTGCTTTGTGTCAATGGACTTCATTTTGCATGTAATTGTACACAAGGACTTTTAGGATAACATGCTACTAAAGTGAATGTGAGAAGCTTCAGGTCAAGTGGAAACCCAGATGAATAACAATGCCAGGATTTGGCCCTGGATAACATTTTTAATATCAAAATTCTTGAAAGATTTGCATCTATACATCTAGCTTTATACAGAGGGAGAAGGCTAGTCCCGGATGGTGGAATGAAGATTTGTTAATTTTAGTTAGCTTCAGGAGGTCACAGTGAGAACAGAAGTGTCCCCATCAGTATCCCTTGGACAGGGTTGAAAAGCTCCCTATAAACATTTAAAAATTAACACTTTATCAAACTGTGCCTTAAATTTTTCCTTTCCTGGAAGTCTACCAAATCTTGACAGCAGTTAAGCTGTGGGTGTGCAGAAACACTACATACCATATTTACTATTATCATCTTTTAGGTAATTCCCCATTAGTCTACTATGTTTTGCCTATGTTCGAAATTGAAATTCTTTTGGTTTGGAGGTGGGTGGCAGGAAGCATCCTTTTCTTTATGCATTACCTAAAAAGCAATTTGAGTGGGCTCATGAAAGGGGTTCCCACATGTTCTGGTAATACAGAGAAATACAAAAATAAATTAAGACAGTATGTTAAATCAATATGCTCTAGTTTCTCTTGGATTTATATCTCAGTTTTTCCATCACTAAATCTAGTAGTCATCGCTGGTTGGAGACCAGTTTACCAGGTGAATGAGAAATCACAGAGCCACAATCACATAATTTTATAACAGCACTGATCTACACCTCAGCTACAGAAAGCACAACACATTATGGTATTTATAAAAGCTACATTTATTTAGATTTCTGCTAATGCTAAAACAAATTCAAAATAATCTCTGAATTTGCCACTTTGTTTCTTTGTTTGATTACAAGTTGTTTCTGCCTCCCACCAAAAAGTAATTGCCACATCCATGCAAAAATCAATTCCAACGTTAAAACCGTAAGCTTGATTTTCTGTTGCCTTTCATATCATATAATGTAAATCCTTTGTAATATATTACCATTCTGATATAGAAAGCCTTAAAGTCACAAAGAGATGGTATAAATGAGAATCTATCCCTCTTGCTTTATTAGTTTTGATATTCCTAGATGCTGCTTTATGCTAGTATTAGATTCATCAGTGTTTGATTACTTACACAGATCATTTCATAAAATGAAACTGGCTGTGAGCCATATTATCAGCCACTCCCTATTTTCTTTCTGAAAAGAAGATGAAAAAAAGTTTTAAACCACCTAAAATGCATTCCATGGATGCCAAGGCCTCTCCCTTCTGAGTGCCTATTCTCGTTAAATATATACCTTTGTAGGACTAATCCCAAATGGTTTGATGACAGGGGTCATGCAAGTGTCATTTTTCAAACTTGTGTGAAAATCCATTTCAAGTCATCTTCCCCTCTTATATTTCACCTCATTTCTGGAGCACTCATGCAGCATAATTACTTAGCTAGAGCACAAAATGTAAACAGGACATCCTCTCTGATAGGAGATCCCAACATGTTGAAAAGTATATGCCTTAGTTCTTACTCAGTTCTGGAAAGTATCCCAAGACTTCCACAAAAAGATACTGTTTCTGTTAATGTGGAACATAAACTTAGCCCTTAACATAAAACAAAACCAAACAACATCTGTCCTTACAGTTTGATTGTTTGTTCCATCCTAGTATAATTATTCTTGCATGACAGCAGCCCCTGCAGGCTATAGCCTTGCTTACTCTACTTTGCCCTGAGAGGACACCCGGCATTAAGAGATGAAATCACTGCTAGTGAACTTTCATTTAGAAATGCTTAGTGTTATAGCACAGTAACATTTTTATAACTCTCTGGGATTTTTTTTTTAATAGCATTTTGCCAATTCAAATTGACAGAGAAAGATTTGCATTTCCAAAATCACAAGTCTCTGAAAAAATCCCCGGAGCTTCCAAGGGCAAAAATGATCAAGGTGAGAGAGAGTTCAATTTTTCACCCCTCTATTCCTTTACAGGAATAAGAAGTAGTTCTTCTAACATTTGGTCATTATTTTAAGGCTTATTTGTAGTGTTTCTACCTAATCACAATAAAATTTTAAATAGCCATTAAAAAAAAAGGGGAGGACATGCTGTAGTTAAATCTTCTGCCACTGAGATAAAAAGGGGTCAAAGCAAGCAAGCTCCCAAAACTGAAAAACTCAAGAAAGGAGGGTACTCCAATTCTAGTACATTTTTCAATATTTCCTGTAGAGTTGGCACTAAAGCCATATGTATCTTAATCCCATTCCTGAACTGGTATACCCTTGGCTGAACATCTACACTTCCTCTGGTCTCTGGATCTGCAGAACTCCCCCAGGGCAGTGTGACTTCATCACAGCCACAAGGCTGTCTCTGTCCCATGAGAGGATTGTGGTCTGCTTGGAAGACTGTCAGATCTAGTCTGGTGTGAAAACACACTTTTTAAAATTTGGTCCTACAGGAATCATCATAATCTAATCTAATCTAATTAGAAACATCTAAGAAGAACAGATATAGATTTTGTCTTGTCTGCACCCTCTTAGTGGCATAATGCATAATGCAAATCCTCTGATCACACAAGCCTCAGGTAAAGTCCACATCAAAACACCTGACTGTGGATAATCATTGCCATCTGATTTTCTGATCATGCAATTGCAAATATTTTCAACTAAAAACATCATTATGATAGTAGTTGTAGTCCTTTACTACCTTTTTCCATACTGTTCAAACATCATGAAAAGAGAGACACCATTTGGCTTCATGGTAAATATGAAAGTTCATGGCTCATAACAGTCTAATTTTCCATTGATAAGTTTGTCTTTTTTGAGCACTACGTAGTTGGTGAAGAGGCTTTCCGAGTCAAGGTACTCCTCCCTTTTCGTATTTTTATTCTAAACCCTCCACACTTTCTGTGAGCATAGAAGCTGTGATTTGGTTTTTTTTTTTTTTTAGAGATCAGTTGCACAAACATTTCAGGTGTAAAATTTAATGAAGCAAAATACAGTATTTTCAAAAAGAAAAAAATAGTTCTTTTAGGATCAGTAACCTGATCCTAAAGTGTGCTTAAGTTGAAGCAAGAAAAAAAGTTCACTGAAACCAGAGCCAGGTTCCCGTGCAGTCTATGTGCCTGAGAAATTGCTTTGGAGTAGGATGGACCTTTTGTTAAGGGACCAAATTCCACTTTCCTTACATAAGTACACAATAGAAGACTTACCTCTAAAGACTTATGGCTCCTAGGCAGATTCCTTAGAGCCACACCGTTTCTTTAGTAGAAGAGGCATTGTGAAGACAACAAAAGCCACAGTTCATAGTGAACACAGACAATAGCCCCAGAAGTCTTTGCCAAAATTATAGGTTCATCATCTAGTCACTATTTTTTTCCAGCAGTGGCCAAAAAGTTAGCAATAAGTGTTATTAATTCAAAACCATGCCTTCTAGCAGCAGTGTTGATCATCTCTGTATTTTTACCCTTGTAACAGAAGGAACGCTTTTATGAGAGAATGTCCCTCAGCTTTTTCTCTCCTCCATTTGTCTATTTTCAAAAGCAGATCACGGGATTTATAGGGCAGATGACCCACAAGCTGTAAATTGTAGCTCATTCACTTCTATATGAGCTCCAGCGTTATCCATTTAGCATTGCTATAGTTGCTCTGCGATGTGGAATGAACAGAAGAACAAAGACCTAGAAGAAGGTAAAAGATTTGGCACTGTCACCTTGAAATTGGTTGGTAGCCTAAGTGCTGTTGTGCTTTTTAATGAGGATTTCTTTTTTGAATCTTTAAAACCTCTTTTCTCCCAGTTTCCTATTGCGAGAATTAGCTGAGTTGAAACACTTTTCTGTGTATGTTATTGGTAAGAACAGAACCCCAAATAAGTTGCTGTTTTAAAAGTGCTATTTGTGAAAGAAAGAATAAAATAAAAGAGCAATTTGATTGATTGTTTGTTTAATCAAAGAGTCTAATTATTTTAAATTTCATATTTTTAAGTTCTTTACATATCTGTCAAGTCTTCATCAAGGGAATTATCCATCACATCTCTACTATGGTTTTGCTATACTTTTCATTCATTGGTTCATCAAGAATTGGATGCTCAGTAAGCAGCACTAGTGACATCTGGGAATCTTCTAATTAGCAGGGGAACCATACTCTTTTTGGGTCTATGCCAAACATCTGAGAGCTGGAAGTGAAAGGAGCTTTACTTGAGAAGGCCTTCAGTAGCAGAAATCCCTTACAACCATAACCCTGAGAGACCAGAAAGTGCTAGCACAGTCCCCTAATGACTATAGTAAAGGGATGTAGGCAGGGCAGCCAGGGGACACACTGATTCAGATGTCCCTCTTGCAACTTCCACTTGTAGAACTTCTATGAAAGTCCCAGTGGCGATAAACGCGCTTTTCTGTCATACATCCCCTCAGGAGGACAGCTGCGGAAACGTCCCCTCCCCTCTGTAAAATGAATCACCCCTGGATAGAGTGGGTGTAGCTGTTTGTACATCTCTTATCATACTAAGGATGTGCTAATATCTTGACCTGCAAACCACAGGACCACCCAAGCCTCTAGCAGCTAAACTGAAATGATTTGGTTGTGATTTATGTTGGGAGGTTTCCTCTGCAATATATTCACCCTTGAAGAAGATGAAGAAAACACATAAATTTGCCTATTTAATCTAGAAATGGAAGAAGAGGATCAAGTATATTGTAAAAAGCTCTCAAAAATGAGTGTGACAGTTCAAGGCATAGTCTTCTAGATACCACGCTTAGATGAAGAATGAGGACACAGAATAATACATAGTCACGTGACCTGAAAAGAAGATTAAACATTTAAGATTCAAAAATGGGAAGTAGAGAAAAGGCCACACGTAGAGCCTGGGAAGAAAAATCAGTCCTGGCAAGAAAGATTTGTATGTCTAGACTGTTTTCCCCCAGTGCAACTTTCCAGACAAGCAAATTTTGTGGAGTCTAAATGCTCTTCCTTGTCAGCCAAAAATTTTCTCTTTTGAGATCGGCACCCAAGTTGGACAAAAGCTTTATGCTTGGCTGAAGGTATTGACATAAACTTGTAAAGACGAAATTGTTGGAAACCCTACTGTGAAAAATATCCTATAAAAAATGCTGAAATTATTTCCATTTTGTTTTCCCTTTAAATGTTCATGGGGGTTGCTGTTCACAGCTAAGAGTATTTCAAAAAGCAAGAACAGAATCACAAACTGGTTTACAAGTTCTGAAAAGTTCTCATCACATGTAATGTTTCTATTTGAATCCAAGGATATGATAAATAAACTGTAGCTGCTTGCCAGAAGCAATTCAAACCTATAATTTAGGTTATTACAGTAAAGTATATGCTCAAAAAAGTAAAAAATTATTTTTTTTACATCAAAGCTAACAACAGCTAACAACAGTATTTCTCAAAGATCTGGCAGATGACAGTCAGCTAAAAGGAATATGATAAACTGGAGTAACCGATGTCTTCTGATAATTTCGGACAATACTAATCATGTTGACTCTTCGTAATGTTTTTCTATACCAATAGCTGAAAGATATATTTAGTGTACCTCATGTTATATTTGAAGGAAGCCAGAATGTCTCTTTTCCCTTAATGAAACAAATTTAGAAGCCAGAAGTCCAAAGAGTCCCTCTATATTCCCACTGCTACAGAATATGTGAGAACTGTTAACATGAATGACATGAGTCTAAAGGGAAATCAAGATTTATAAGGATCCAATATGTACCAAGCTGCATGACTTATGATTTAATTTATCACAAGATCAATGTTAAAAATACACTGGTCTAATGTATCATGGGAGCAGGGTTTACAGAAGTTTTGAGTACTCAGAGAGACAGTTAAAGTCAATCTGAGCTGCAGGGGCTCAGCTCCCTTAAAACCAGTCACTGATAATGTAAACCTCTATCGGTCATGGATCAATAACATTTTATCAGGCATTCAATATAAACTCTCTTTCAGAAGATCCCAAATTTAAACAAATGCAGAACATCTAGGATGCTTTTTTCTTCTCCTTTACATGTAAACTTTTTAACATATGTTTTTAACAAAAATGCTTGTAAAAAAAACAGATCTTGCCAGTTATCCAGGAAAAGCTGGAAATTTCCAACAAAAGCAGAGCACAGGTCCCAAAGTAGAAGAAAGCTCTTGGACAAAGCTGTACTGAAAACATATTATCTTGCTTAGACAAAGGGAAATCCGTTATATCAGTAGCTCCCAAGATATGTCCAGGATCAATAAATCAGAGCACCCTCATACCCTCTTTAATAATACACAGCTACAACAGCTTTTCCTCTTGGCTGCACCCATTTACCTGTCTCTCTGGGTACTTGAGAGTTTTGTAAACCCTGCTCCCATGACACGTTGGGCTGCGCTCAATCTACATTCAGTATGCATCAAGGTTCGTACTCACTATATGAGTGGTTGACGAGGCAAAATATCAGTCATTTTACTGCCTGATGTTTGTCTTTGGCCTCCACTGACAAATTATTCACTTTTCCTCAATCCACTGAGAGCTGCCTGTGTACAGCAAGAGAAAAAGGACCAAAGCATATGATGAAGGGCTTCAACAGATGGGCTCTGGCAGATCTTTCTGCACTGGTGTGAGATTTTACCCACAGCTCACTGATCTATTCTTTGCTATACCTTAAAGCCCCTATAGAAGAGTTAACGAAGAGCAATACGTATCCACACCTCAGCCTGTGTTCATCTTAACTATTTTCTCTGGTGGCCATGCTAAAGCATGGACATATATCTCCTTCTCTTAATATCTTCAGTCCCTAACCTTATGCAGAAATAGAGGACAGGCAGCCAGGGAGATGATGTACAAATTATCATAGCAAGAGCAGCCAGAGGTTGTCTGACAAAGCCCTAAGATTAAGTTCAGTTTCTGTATAATACCAGACAGACTTTCTATCTGGGGATTACAGGTATATCCTGCAGTGGCAAGGGGACAGACATCTGTGATATAATAGTTGTTTTGCATGTCTTTTGCCACATTCATTGACTCAATAAAGTTAGCATGCTTACTGAGAGGGAAAGAGAGGGACAGGAATGGAGAGAGAGAAACATAGACAGGAAAGGAGAGAGGGAAGAAAAGAGAAAGAGAGGGGAGAGGGAGAAAAGAGAGAGGGGCACATTGCAGAGTATATATAATAATGCAATGTTATGTAATGGCTTCAATAACTTCCCTACCCAGGAGATCAGGAATGTCATGATTGGTTTCCTAATCTGACAGTATTTTACTTTTAAAAAATGGGGAAAAGGCATTTTTTCAAACTGGTTGCAGGATACTTAGGGGATATTGTCTTAAGTTATATGTATACCCATGCATCTATGTAAGCTGTAATTTTAAAAACCATTCTGTTCCCTAGCCCAGT
The DNA here is from genome assembly GCA_028565335.1 of Limnodromus scolopaceus. NCBI lineage: Eukaryota > Metazoa > Chordata > Aves > Charadriiformes > Scolopacidae > Limnodromus > Limnodromus scolopaceus. The sequence goes on from JAOXNO010000041.1 coordinate 33,744,608, forward strand.
GGCGGACGGAAGGAAGGAAAGAGATCAGTGGAGAGGAATGTTTAAATAGCTTCTTGTTTTTCACTCACAGGACAGATGGCGTGCAAACTAATGAAAAATAAAACCCCAACTGACATTGTATAGCAGCTGTGTAGAGTGTCAACTATAGGAAGAAACGTGGCCCACTGGATAGACTGTTTTACTAGAAACGAGAGAACTCAGGTTCTAAGCCCAGTTTCCTGTTCCCAAAATGCCTATACTTTTATAAAAGAAGTCTCTGTGCCTCAGTTTCTTCATCTGTAGAACAGGAACAATTAGATGTTTCACTTTATAAAGAGAAAGACAGAGACAAATGATAACATTTTTGTGGGAAAGCCCATTGAAAACACAAAATATTTTACTTAACTAGTGAGCGGTCACAGTGCTTATATGAAGAAAACTGAGTCCTTTCACTGTTCTAGAAATATTTTTGTATCAGTGATCAGAATTAGTATGTTGTGAGACTGTTAATACGCCTAAGATTTAACTCACAACTCAAAGCAAATGAGACTCATAAAGTTCAAGGTACAGTCCTGGAACAAGAAGAGTCCATGAGTTGTTACTCATTTCCTGGGGAGAGCTTTACATTTTTTCCAGAAGGCTAAGCTTTTCCTATTTACATATTTTTGGTCTGCAAAAATTCTTTCTGTAATATGGTTGACTCTCTTCTTTTTCAAGTTGCAGTGCTGATACTGTTCTCTTCAGCCTATGTCATTATCTGCCAATCTTTTCCTGCTTTTAAGATGGTTTTATATTTTTTCTTTCATTTTTTTTTCCCTCCTTACTCAGTCATTGTCTTGAAGCCCTGAGAAGAGTTCCTATAATCACTATGATCACAACTTAGTCTGGGAAGACACAGTTGCCTTTCTACTTAAGATAAGTCAGGACAGAACAAAATTGTTGTGATTTATGTCAGTTTCCAAAGGATCAGGGCTAGCTGCAGGGGTTACCTTGATTTTAATCTCTTGCCATTTTTTTCAAAACAGAGCAGGAAGAATCTCTCCCATAGCCACTACATTTTTTCCTATCAGGCCATTATGGAAAAGCCACATTAAATTTTCAGAGTAGCAGTGAAGATAACATTGTGCCTCTCTCCGATGCTTTGGAGGCTATCAGCTTTGAAAGGAAGTATGTGCAAGTTTAAAGTTGCAATGATTGTGTTCGACTACTGCCTCTTTGATACACCAGATCTTCTGTTTATCCACTGGATTTGTGAGGGTGGGGAGGAAACACGGCTGTGATATGATTCAAGATGGTAGATATAAAAGAGTAAGAGATTTCCCCCTGCATTCTCAAATTCTTCCTTTTCTCTAAAAGACTTGAGGACCGATTCTTTCTGTGGGGATTTACATCTCAATGAAGCAACACCTGTGCTATGGCATTCTCATAGTACTGTGTATCTACTTTTTCTGTTTATAAATCTAAAGAAACAGATAATTTCCCCTGAATATAGCAGTTAAGTATGACGAGGTTTAGGGAATTTCTATGCTGTGAAAGATTTGTGCTATAAATTAAATCCTTATTAACCAGCTTGTCTAGTATGTTCATGGCACAAAGGGACATATCTTATTATGGTATTAATGATAAAACAGAAGAACATAGATGTCTTCTTAATCTTACCCTATGAAACAATTCCATCACATAACATGTTATCAAGACTGCCTAAAAATATAAATGATACTGGCCATATATATAACTGTAAAGTACATGTAAGGTCAGATTAGTTAATATAAAGTAACTGAAGAAAACTTGTTTATTGTTGCCGTAGTGGTGGAAGTGATGAAGTGGAGCAAATGCAATGTTTATCATACTGTACACATTAAAAGTTATGATTGCACAGGAACATTTCTCAGTTAAATGGTATGTGTCGGAGAAAACACAGCACCAAATAACAAAGAAAGGAATACATTTTGTTCCGCCATCCTTTTCTCTTTTTTTTTTCTTCTTTTCAACTAGATCCCTAGTGTAGCCTAGAGGATACTTTATTTATGTCCCTGCAGTTCAGGGCCTACAAACCAATTCATCATGTTGCTGCCTTGCCTCATCTGCTGTAAATGAATGACCCCTCCTGCAACTTTCTGAAGTCTGTTTGCCATTATGCAGATTAATGCAATAAATACGCATATGTGTGTACATGTGTGTGTGAAAAAACGCATTGATGGAGTATATTGCGTTATGTTCCACAGCCAGCTCCATCCAGAATCTGTAATTTAGCATTCAGTAAATATAAATGACTCTCCAATACCTCAAGGAAATGTGTCTGTGTTCTATTGAGTCATATCAATTTTTTACTTAAATGCTATAAAATAGATATTAGCTTAGACTGTCTTTTGCATGCAATAATTCAAATCAGATTTATAGCTTTGTGTCATAGACGTATTCCATTCATACATGAAGAGGTTAGAAAATCTGAATTAAAGTAGAGGACCTAGAATGCTTTGGGTCTCTTCTTTAATAAGTAGCATAAAAAGCCAACTCTGTACAACTCCAAGTCTTTGTATTTTACACTTGAATGTGTTTTGTCAATAGGTATGTGAAAAAAGATTAGACATTTTGAAAAGGGTAAACAAAAGGAGTCTGAACCAAATTCTGTAAAAAATCGTTTTCACAATTAAATTAATAGAGGGATGGTTTAATCACTGGACTTTAATCATATGCACTTTCCTGCAAGCACAGGAAAATTTTGACTAGCACAAATAACCTTTTTGGCCTGAGTAGAATGAGACAAGTTTGTAAGCATTTAACACGGGACTGAATATTTCCAGGATCAGCTCTTAATCTGAAGCTGGTTTGTTTATTGGCTGGTGAGCAGTATGCTCATCTTTTCAGCACAAACAAGCAAATGGGGTAGATTCCTGCCAGTCTTTAATGTCTTTACAGTTTTCATTTAAAAGAAAAAAACCCAAGCAACAACAACAGAAAGAATCCCAAAGAGTCTGTTTTTTAAAAATTTTGGCTTTTGAAGTTTTTCACATCCCTTCTTGGAACACAGTCATTAAGGTTTTACTCTGTAGATATTTTCTGATTCTGTAGATATTTTCCATACCCAGTTTAAGTCATTTGATGAATAAAAAGCTGACAGAAACTAATGAATTTGTAGAAACGAATGGCACACAATGATAACTAAATTGAGTTAAAGACACGAAATAAGAACCCCTTAACAATTTCAGCTGCTTATTTCTGGTCCAAAAAATCAGTTCTTTGCTATCAGTTTTGATAAGCAGCCTTCCTCGCCGATGAGGCTATAAGATGATAATGTCATTCAATAACTCTCACACCCTTTCCTGCTATTTGTCCAGTGAGGAAACTATGGGTTTTCTTGTCGTGTGGACACAGAGGAAATATCCAGCAACCAAATACTGACCCTTGCATGCAAACAGGTCCATATCCTCTTTCCGCCTGACAACTTCCTTCCTGCCTGCTAGGAACAAATCTACTCTTCATTTTTCCGGAGTTCTTTATACAGACTACTCAGAAAGCCCTTGGGTAGGTACAAACATTTTATTAATGTAAACTTCATCTAACAGCTGGATACTTAGGGCAGCCAGGCCCAAATTTACAGTAGATAATTGTTTGCTGCTTTTAACTGTAGCATTGCTGCAGATGAGTCACTAAATGGTCTGTGCCAGGGATTAATATAAAGAGTTTACTGAGATGTATGGCCTTAGTTTAACAAAGACATATTTGCATTTCTGATGTTTTGTGAGGGCTAAACTTAGGTAAGATGAATCTTACTGGGTCTTTCCACAACATTTCTCTGCATTAACGAGAAAGAGGAAGCCTTTTTCTAGATATGAAGAATGTAGGGTTTATCTCCTGTTTGGCAGCTCTAAAGACAATCACTAAGACCTAAACTCTCTCCTGAGTGATGTTACTGATCAGATAACCAGCAACAAACCAGCCAACAAACAGCTAACGGCTGACAGCAGAGAACCAGTTTCTTAGGGCTGTATTTGCTGGGGTGGTCACCTATGTTATTTATTCTTCTCTTGAAATCTTGATTTCAGAATGTAAAAGGAAAGCCCAGGCCATGTTCTGTCTTATTCCCATTGATCAATTACTTGGGAAATATCCTGTGGCTCTACACAGACTTGTCATTCTGTGCTGTTGAAAGAATCTCAGAAGTTAGTAATTAAGTTCTCAAGAAATTCTCCCTCAGTCAGGTGATTAGCCCTTTGTGTGACTGTGACTAGGCTACCTTTCATTGTAAAGACAGTTCATTCACACTTAGCTTCGGAATTGTTTATTATACCATAACACTCTGCATTGATATATACTCATCAGAAAGAATCTTTACTGGAATTTGTACATTTGTGCGTATGTGTGTGTTCCTCTCATCAGAAGAATGAACCATAGAATGGTTTGGGCTGGAAGGTGTCTCTAAAGATGGGACCAATTTCTTACGTATTCCCATTTACAGCTTAAGAGTAACTAAGCAGTATTCAGCAGAGTCACAAACATATGTGAATGGTCAGAATCGGGCCCCTTCCCTATGAAACGATAGATAGTGGAGTCCCTCATAGTGCTGCAGCATTGTGACATACTGCAGGGCAGCTGTGAACAATCTCTACCACACGGAATTTCTGCAGTGTTCCCTGAAATCTCTGAGAATACATACTTGTTTGGTAGATGTATTGGACTGCCAGTCTGAAAGAAACCCAAATCATCACTGATAAATATAAGGGGAGTTGCAGGGAGAAAGAGCAAAAAAGAGAGAAGGAGCTAAAGAGGAAATACCATATACAAAAGTGAAAGCCATTCATTCATATTGAAAGTTATCATTACTATATTACAAATGCCAATCGTATACAACATAGATGTTGTGTAAAACAGTATCAATAAATATGTTTTGTGTCACGATAAATAATTATTAGAAAAATTTTGTATAGTTGGAGTTGACAAGCATTTACAATTATTTTAATGGCATTTAGATTAATCATATTTCCTCTCCTATAAATATTTATGAATGAAATCTTAGTACAAAGTACAGTCTCCATTTTAAAGGATAGCAGTAAACTTTTATAAACATATTGTTCTGGTACTCATTGTCAATGCCTCCTATAGTTTAAGTTTAGAATACCTTTACTTTTAATATTTAATTTATTAAATAATATTACAGGTGTATAATAATATTACAGGTGCCCAACAACTGGATACTTCAGCTGTTTGCTGTTCTAGCATCTACATACGTATACCAAAGACCAGATGGGCTGTGTGTCAGCAAAACTGAAAAGCTGAATTTTTCCTAATGTGGCAAGCAATGGAATGTTTTACTTTCCTTAACACTGCCTGCCTTTTCACAGAAAGCGAGCGAGCAGCGGTCGGTCAGGCCCCAGAGCGCAGCCCCAGGCCGCAGCGAGGCCTCTCCACCACGGCCTGGTCCCACAGCCCGGTAAGGGCCCGCTGGAGCTCGGGCCTGCACCCACCCCTGGCCTGCCTTTAGGCGCCTCTCCTGGGTAGGCTCCTTAGACCACTGTCGGGGTCCCTTCTCTCCTTTTGCTCCTGACTGGAGCCCCAGGCTGGACCCCGGACCAGGCTTGTCCCCTTGCAGCGCTGGGGTCTGTTGATGGGCCCCGCTGCGTGCAGGCCCCATGGGACAGAGCCCATGGGTGAGGGCACGGCCTGCTCCGGGGCTGCCCAGGGCTCCATGTCCCTCACCGTGCCCTGACAGTCACTTTCAGACTAGAGTGGCTCACCTTGTAAGTGAATGGGGGCAGAGATGGAAAACCAATATGATTTGGTAAATGAGACCATTCCGCAGAACTAGAGCATGGCAAAACTGAAGATCAATGCTTTTCACCCATACCTCTCCAGCTCAGTGGGGAAATCATGACTGGAAGAAACTGTTGGATTACAAAAGGAGAGGACATTTGTACAGACAATAAGAATATATGGCTGTATAGTTGTTACTAAAAAAAACATAGAAAGGCAAAAAAAAAGGAGCAGCATTTAAAGCAATTCTTCAGGGTTTAAAACAGCTTCTGTGTGCGATCTTAAGTCCTCCAGCTGTGTAAAGTTCTTCTTTCATACAAAAGATAAAACACTGCAAATAGCTTCTTGGACTGCACAGGCTCCAAGTCTGAGCAGTTTTAGCAATTACTGTGTGCAACGTTTTTCAGTAGATACTTTCCTAATAAGAACATAATGAAGGCTAAATTGCTTTTTCAGTTATGGCTGAATAATTTGAAATAACCTCCCAAGTTAAAACACTACTCTGACATCAGGTTAACCTGCATTCCCTAGCACGACAGTTATGGTGTCAAGTTCTGTGCCATGTACACTAGTATTACAAGTAAAGTGATTCTAATAATTCATGGTAGGCATTGTTAAACCTGAGAAGTTGCACATTAGATTTTGCTTGGAGTTGCTTTCCAGGTTGAATTTTCCTGAAGATGAAAGAAATCAGATTGCCAGTGTTCCTCTGCTCTATGTAGAAGTTGCAAGAAAAAGCCCATCTGTTTGATTCTGATACAGGATGGAAGTAGGTAGCATTTTTTAGCATTGGGTTATCTCATTCATAAAATGGTATTGTTACTGATGCAATTGGTAACTTAATCCCAGCGCCAAACTACTGGCCACAGTCAGACTTGTTGGAATGAAAATTATGAAATCAAAATTACTTTTTTGGTTAAAATGAATCTAAACATGTTAATCTTTTTGCAGTTATATAAATGCAACTAAAGCTTCCTTTTTTTCTTCTGCTTGCGTAAAGCCAGAACTTCAGAGAGAATTCAGACTGACATTTGTTAAAGTCATTTTCAAAAAGCAATAGCAACAAACAGAAAAAATCATCTTCTTAGCTGAGCATGTGTAAAAGTCAAATTATTAAGTAAGGAAATGTTTGCAATTTTTATTGTGAGACAGTATATATGAAGTGCAATTTATGAACAGAGACAGCTATTTAAAAACACTGTCCTGTCTCTGGGTCAAACTGATACAAAGATACTTAATTATTGCCAAGGGCCTTTTTCCTTTTATACCTACAAAGGGAAAAGCACAATGGCAATAAAACCTAATAGTTCGCATTTTTCTGCTACAACAGAATAATAGTACCATTGATTGGCCTGTAGTTCCACTTACTCTTTCAGTTGCATATAATAATCTTCAATTCCTGTTTAAATTGTTTTCATATTTAAACAGTTGTTGACTTTCACCAATGAGGAGGCTGCATTTCAGCATTAAACTCTGGAGACTTCCAAGTATAATGTAATGTGTATATGTATCTATTACTGCTCATCACTATCACTTTATCACTTATGTACAGTAATAACACTTAATATTTATGTTGGGGTTGTGTCTAGAGGAATCAGTCAGATGAAGGAAACTAAAATAATATAGATAGTAAGTACATAGCTGTTACTCAAACAAAGTGCAACTCAAATAACACTTGGAAATCTGTTGTTTTCATGATATCTCTATGCACTTTGTGACAGTAAAAGAACTGAATTAACATGTATTTTCCTATTTATAAAGTAAAACACTACAGTGGATAGAACAGAGATGCAATCATCTCTTCTGTCAAGCTTAAGAGTATGCTCATAACTGTCAAAATGTACTTTGGGATTTAGTGGTGCTCAGGAGAAAATCTGTGATTTTTTGCAGTAGGTTTTATTTGTGCTCAAGGGAAAAAAATCAAAGAATAAGCTTCAGTTTTTAATTTAGACTTCAAGCTCCACCTACAACATCACTACCTCTTGATGTCACATAAATATCATTTAATGACAGAAGATAGATGACAGGAGGACTCTTTTCTGTAGTCTATATTATGTCGTAATTCTAACAGTGTTATTATGATCTTTGAAAACAGAATTGTAAATCATTAAGTCTTATGTAAGCATGAATCCAGTTATAAGTGAAAATATTGCTAAAATAAATTGCTTTTGAAATAATAAAAAAAACCCTTTGCAATTTATGTTTCATAACTTTCCTAGAACTGAAGATTGATAAGTCACAATTTCACTTTGCGTTTCTGATACTATTATTGTTGTTGGTTTTAATACACTTCGCATAGGCATATGCCCCAAGTTAGGACAGTGCAATTACAGAAGTTTGCTGTCTTTCTATTTGATCAAGCCCCAGTTATCATAATTCTACCCTTACCTACATATTGTCTATACAGTTTTAAAATCTAATTTCTAATTCAGACTCATTACTTAAACAAGTTCTTCTTTCTGGCCTTCTTCACTTTCGTACTTGTCTCGTGTCAATACAGAACATTGATGTTAAACATTTCACTTACTTTGGCTGCCTCACTAATTTTAATACATCTGCAGGCTGCCACAGTATGTTGAATTAGGCTAAAAGCTTTCTTGTTTTCAAGGACTTTCATGATTCAATGTCTCTCTCCTTTCATCCACTGCAGATGCCGAAGACTGTTACTGCGCTTCTGCAGTTCTTTCCCAAGGATTTGGTTTCCTTGATACACATTTAAGAAATTAGCCATGTGATATAGACAGGCTATTTAGAAGCTGGAAATAAATTGTCTAAAGAAATTATTTCTTTAGCTTATAGCAGAAGAATCTGAAACGGAATAAAATGGTTTCCCTTTTTCTCATCTTTGTTTGGCAGTCATCTTCAGTTAGTTATATTTCTGGGCAATGTAAAATGATAATAACACAAACAACCACCTATGAGAAATGTTAAGGTTTATAAATGTAATCAGAACTTCAGATCTCTTAATAAAATACTAATTATTTAATGGTGAAGACAGCTATGTTTACACTTCTAGAACTTTATTTTGCTCCATATTATTCAAGTGTGTCAGTGATCAAGCTTGTCAGTGATGGGACTTCCCATTCCCCTCTCCTATTTTCTTGTTAAAAAAATTTGAGAACTAAAAAACATGGATCTTGCATCCAGGCTATCAAATTGCATTAATTCTGTAGGTTGTACTTAGAGTGAGACCATCAAGACGGACAGGTCTATCTCTATTAGCACAAAAAGAAGTCTCTCCCAAACTGACTGAGCTATTAAGCACAAGCATTTATGTGTAAGAGAAGCTTGCCCATTTCTACCCTGTATATAAGTAAAGGATCCATTTCTTTTACTAGGTATACTAATAATATTTCTTTCAAACAAATATCCCCTTTTTAGGGAAAAGGGGAGTGGGAATAAAATTATTTAGAATATTAAAATACGTACACTGTACATGGATATATAAAACTGACTGAATTTTTTGTGTATCATATTTGTGTAACAATAACTATCAGTTATTGATACTAAATTGTTAGTTATTGATACTAAAAGTATCAAGCATATTGTGTCTGTAATAAGTTTCTCCTGTAAATCCAACAACTTGCACCAGCAGTGAATCAGTGCCACAGAATTACTCATATAATAGAATTTTCTAGGAGTGTCCAAAAATAATAACAAAGAATAAAATAAAAAATGTTTTTAAAAAATCTCCTTGGCAAACAGGTGCATTTCAGTAATAAAGATAAGAATTTTTAATTCAGCTTACTGAAATATGATATTGCATTGGTTTGGTTTCTAATGATCAGTAAACTTTATTCCTCTTGAATTGAAAGAAAATGAAGTTCTGAATTGCAGTGATAAAAAAATGATTTTTGGCACATATGCAAAATTTTTTATTTTTAGGGATGACATAATTAGATTCAACACCCACAAGCAATCAGAGTACATTTCAATATATTCTCTGTACTGCTTAGGTCATGAAGTCAATCATAAACATTAACTGAAACAAAACATTCCTTGGGTAAATCAAAGGAAGTACCACTGAAATAACATAAGCAGCAGAAGAAAGCTTGGAGTCTTTCCACACTAATGTCTGATTATGTGGAACAATGTCAAGAACTCAATGAAGTACTTGTCCAACTACTGCTTCTCGCCAATTTTCTTCTCTCAAGAATATTTAAATGTAACTGGAACAATTAACATTTAAGAAAGTTCAGCACTTTATAGGATTGAGTCCCTTATTCATTGTAGAATTTAGAAAGCTTTTAGAGACTGTCAGAGATGACAGAAAATTCCATACAGTCATTAACGAAGTGTTGTATGGTGATACAACACATTGAACTGCCAGAAAAGAACAGCAGACCTATGGGGTTCATCAGCTACGGGGTTGAACTCCTGCCATTGGTAGCTGTGTGGAAAATGGTACTTACACCATATCGTTTCTTTCCAGCTGTGGAAGCTGGAACCGAAGGTATGTACAGTCTGTCTGCCTTCTTGTTCAACCAGCACGTTAATGTACCTCCGCAACAGCTATCATCAGCCTTAAGGCATGACTTTCCACTGCTTGGTCTCTTATCAGAATCAGTTTTGCACAGAGATCACTGTGGTTTACTTGTGCTTTCTGGTAGTGAGGAGAGATGGTTTGGGATCTCAAAGGATATGATTAAGATTCACTTTTGGTGGCGTGGACCACCTTTGTATGAATCGGATATGTAGAAGAGAAGTGGCATCGGTACTGTTCCTGCTGATTTGATGGTATTGAATACAATGGAACCTGATCAGTGTGAGAAGATCTTCACCTCTTGTCTGTCACTTCATTCCTGGCTCTTGGGACATCTCATTCACGAGAAGCATAAGCTCTGGAAGGAATCTTATCCACTAGATCTATTTGTTTTAATTTTTCATGAAAATGTCTCCAACTGCCTAAGCAGCCTGATGCTAACCATTCATGACTGAGTACTGTTCTAGCTGTCAAGACAAGCAGGGGTAGCCTGCAGTGCCATTATAGAAACCCACAAAGATAAATCCTGTGTTCTTGAGCATGTAAGTGAACATGGCTGGTTGAAATGTTTTTAGACGTAGGGTAGAATGCAGTCAGAAATTAAGCTACCGATGTCAGCTCACCCTTCACGAAGGGCTTTATGAATCACTAGGAGGATCCTTCAGAAGAACCACATTTTCAGGCATGAGGTTTATTACCCAATGCAAAGTCTTCAACATGCAAAGATTTCTTTTACCTACACTCCTTCACAAGGACATCTGATGAAAGAATGACCATTTTCACCTACTATGAGTATTTCAAAGAGAAAAGATGTGTCAATGGGAAAGAGCTAAAGTAATGTCTTTGTAGCTTTTAGAAGGCTGATGTTTGCCAGATATGTGCCCCAGAAAAAGAAGTAATGTTTTGTTTGCGTCCTTTTGTGGATGACTTGCATCATCCAGAGAGATTTGAATGAGTCTGGTCTCTTGTATTCAAAACATCTTAATTTGTCCTTACCATGCAGTGTTTAAGCAACTTACTCCTACAGTTTGTTTCTTTGTCAATATCTTTAATACATTCTAAAATAAAAATGGATGTTTAGCTTAGTATGTTAGAGGTTTCCAGATAAAGCTTGAAAAATCAATAGTGTAAAAGCACTAGTAACTTACTTTAGAAAATGTATTTCTTTTGTGGCTCTTGGTAGAGAAAAAAATCAGTATGATTTGTTCTTCTGAGAGTCCTACAGGCATGATAAATGCTTCCTTTACTAATGCACCAAGTCACTTATCTTTCAGCATGGTAGGAGGCACAGCTTATTTTTGCTAACTCTGTTAAACCTATGAATCTAAAATAACTACTGGAAACTGAACAAGTGTGTCAGCTTCTGTTTAGCTGCCAGTGAGGCAGCTGCTGCCCTTGCAGCCACTGTGCAGTATCACTGTGAGGAAAGGGTGAGAGTTTCCAAGACAGCCCAGAATGCTCATTGGGACCATGCAAGTCCAAGCTTCAGAAATCAACTGCACAGATCATTTCTTCTGAGTCTTCTGAGAGCGGATAGATGCACAGTTTTTCAAAAGACACTGAGAACTGTGTGCTTTGGAACTGATTTTTGTGTCGCTGCTATTTATTCTTTCTTCTTTCTCAATGAAAATCACTACTCGTTGATATACGTATGGACAAATCCATAATAGCAGAGATTGACTTAAATGGACACTGAAATAAATGGTTGTCCTAAGTTAAAATATGGTATTCAGGATTTCAGCTTCTAGAATAAATAAATAATCTCCTTTATGTCTAAAAGTATATACAGATTAATGACCAATAAAATTTTTACATGTAAAATGATCACAGAATGTTACTTCTAATCCATTTTATGTCTAAATACAGCAAGGTTTTTCAAGAAAACGTTTCATAAGAACCTTTCATGCATACGTTAAAGTACATGTCATAGCTGGACTAACATAATGGAGTGTTATGAGCTATTAAATTAATGAGTCATGTACTGAGAGGAAGATGTACATCAAAGGCTAACACACTTTCTGATATGCAAGCATGCACTAGTGTGTTACTTTAGATGCTCTAGCACGTGGAAAGACACAACCTGCACCAACAATCTTTATTTGTAACATACCCTTCTCTGTGCATAGAAGGACTGAGACCTACATCAGTAGAATTCAAAGCTGATATAAATGATGAAGAAATTTAACTACCAGAGAGTCAGTCTAAATGGCTGAATGACAACAGAAGTTATTCCAGCTTTCATGCTTGAATCAGAAGAGGGATAGAGTTATGAAAGGAGAAGAAAATAACAGGAAGAGTATAAAAATAAGTAAGTCTGAGGACTACCTCACTGCACACATATTCTTCTGGTTCCCTGACATCCAAACTATGTTAGCTATCATTCACTTCCATTGATTTATTGGTGAGCTAATTACACCATCACTTTCAGTTTCTCTGTATACGGCCAGAGATGCATGACCTTCTTTGTAATATACAGAAATGATCTGATCCTCAAATTTATTCACTGAAACCGTGACAACAGTCTTGACTCTTACTGATGAGTTTATTTTCACTAAGGTCATGAGATAACTAGAGCCAAGTATGTGCAAGTTTGGGGTCATCCATAATAGTGTGTTCACATCCAAGTTGATTTGAAATAATCAATGAATGAATAAACAGATGTTGGATGAAAGAAGTACAACACATACACAAAGTGTATATATTCTTACCTTACAGAACTGAACATTTCTAGGAATTGTTGTGATCTGCCACATACATAGTGCACTTTAAACATTTTCATCTCCACATTTCTCAATGCTATATTTTCTACTGCTAATATATGCCATGGCAGACTTGTATAGTGCAAAGAACAAAAAAAGATACAAATACTGAAGAGTCTGTAATCTATCTAATCACAGCTCAGTTGTTCATCTGTAAGGCATCACTGTTGAGCAGGGTGATGAAGGAAGGATTCATGTGTTAAGACATGTTATTGGGAATCTGAAGATCTGGCTTCTCTTCCTATTTCTTCAAAAGATTTCATCCTCAATCTTCAGCATATCATTTCAGGTTTGACTCAATGCCAACAATAATGACAATCTTTATTTCTTGGTGCTAGAAGTTCTGTGTAATGGAGACGAATAATGGTGATGAGACTGTACCAAGGAGCTGTTATGCATTTGTTGTGATGTGCCTTGGTATTCCCAGATGTCAGAAAGTACAGAGATGTAATTTATTTGTTACTGGTGGATTTTTTCCCATTTTATCATCTGCTAATGGACATAATACGTTTTAAGAAAGGCTTTGAAGGATTACAGTGAGAATACTTGGAGAAAAAAAAAATAATGCTAAGTTTCAGCATATTTCTGCTACCTGAAACACTTCTTAGACACACAAGAGTATTTATCATTCCAATATTTTAATTTTATTAAAGAAGCTTGACAAAGAAAAAAATACTGACACTTTCTTTCATTTTGCATTTTTGGTAGAAATACCATGGTGTGACGTACTGAAGAAATACCTAAAATCAAATAGATACTTGAAATTTGTCAGGTCTATGGTAGCTTTCATTCGTTGTCTTTCTACATGCATAGGAAACAGTATGATGCTCATTCATGGAGTAGAAGAAAGTGGATAGTGTCTATAATGTTTCCACTCTTTCTATTTTGAAACCTTTTCAGCTTAAGAAAATACATGGAGTGGCTTAAAGAATCCTTAAATACATTACTTCATTCCAAACTCTTTTCTATTCCCTATAGCAGGAAAAGCAGAATCTGCCATTTCTATTGTGCTGTATCAAAGAACTCCTAAAAGATTTGATCGAGAAAAAAATTATAAATAAAAACACTATCATCACCCCTCTCATAAGGTCTCATACGCAGTCACAGTTTTAAAACAAAAGAAAGAAAACTATATAAAACTTTAAAAAGACATTTTCAAATGAAATAATGAAACATATATTTCAATTAAGATGAAATACATTGTTTTAGTATGTCATCAGAGCCAAATTGTCGCATGAAAAATTACTTTAAAGCTAAGATGCATTTTTTTGTAAAAAAACTGGCTAAAGAAACTGTTAATGTACCCTTAAGGTATGGCATTTTCAAAATATCTTTACCATTATTTCAGTTAGTAGCAATATTTACTTTAACGAGAACAATCAACATGAAACCAGGATTAAATGCTTCAAAAGTCCCATTCTTGTTATGTCTCCTTTCTTACTTAAAAATATTGTTTTGGAAAATCTAGTTTTCCATACAAATAAATTCGGCTGATATAATTACAATTTCAGAGTCTTCTGTGAGAAATCAACAACTAAAAATACTCCTAAATATATGAGAGGGCTATTGTGAAAGCTATGCATGGCTATTGTTGACTTTCTGCATAAAACAGTCTTGCACATGGGTTTTCCACGCATATAACTGCAGCCTAAAAGACGACATTATGAGAAACCTTCTGACAAATTGATTAATAATCTTGAGCTGCTGAAGTTCAGCTGAGTGAGCAATTAAACATTCCAAACAGCAATGAACCTTCAGAGATAATTTATGATAATTTTATGCACAAGAGCTCAGTGGCTTTTTAATTTGATAGAATGTTAGTAGCATAGATTTCTAACAAGGGAGTTTCAGTGCTCCATACATCACTGAGATTACTTAAACATTTCAAATGTGGTTGATGAATGAAGTTTCCTGAGATGTGAGGAGATACAGAAGGTGTCAGAAGGTTGAGATTATTCATCATATCAATTATTGAAAGTGGATGCATTGACATCATACTCCCAGCTCATATTTTATAGCCATTATAAAGACAGAGCAGAAATAACAGACTTGGTGGACTGCAGAACTGTCAGGATATCCAACCTCTTCCCTCTTTTATTCCAATATTGTTCTGTCACCACACAGTCTTAGCACTTCCAGGTGTTTCTTTGAAAATTGTTCATAATATACAGCAGGAGAACAAGATTCTTGGGATATCATCAGCAAATACCTGGATCCCATACAGATCCAGAGAGAAAAGGGAGGTTAGATAAAATAACATAAGTCTAAACTTAGTTTGCCAGAAATGCAAATACTGCGTCATTTTTGCTGAGGGAGAGCAGGTTTCCCTACATTCTTCCACATAATTTTGTACTGCTTTCGAAAAACTGCATAGGGTAGTACATTTAAATAAGTCAAATATTTTTAATTCCTAGAATATTTCCCCCTTACCCTTTAATTTATTGTTTTGGCAAATAAAATATAATGTTTTAATCTTGGATTTCTGACATACTTTGACAGTTTGAAAAACACTAAGCTAAACTAAAGTAAATAACGTAAAGGGGCCTTCTTTATTATATGAACAAAGATAAAGTCTCTGAATAGATCTCTGAAGCACTCAGATACTACATGTTTAAGAGAACAGCCAGTTGGTGAGATTTTCTTTGTTTTTAACACTACTATAATGATCCTGACAATAAATCATCATTTCACATATCCAAACAGTTATCCTTTCATGCATGCAAAGAACAGAATGCCGGAAAATGGAGACTAAAGGCAGACACAAAAATGTTGCTAGAAGCAGGACAGCAGCCTGTTACTTAAACTCCTTCAAGTGAGAGAGCAATTCATTCATGTAAAGCGCTATTAGTCAAAATACTCCTCAAACCTCAGGGACTGTGCAGACAGCTTGGAGAGTGATAGGTAGGAGAGTGGGAGTGTTTGCACAGACCTAATGGCTTCGAATCCTACTTCAGACTAGAACTATTAATCTTAGGTAAATGAAAAGAGTTGTCTGACCCTTTGTGTGTCTTCAACATTATTGTTTCAAGAGCTGACTCCTGCACAGCTCCAAATGCAGTATCAACACCTATTGACATAATTGAAAGTCTCCCACCCTTGAAGAACGGAGTCAACATTAGCAGAAGAATCACAGAGACTGATAAAGAAGTTCTATAAACATGATGATAAACGTCTGGAACTGAACAAATGCAACAGAGTTGGCAAGCAGCTCCCATGCCCGCCTAGAGACAAGTAGGTACGAACTTGTGGCATTGAGGTTCTCTTCCTTGAAAAGCCTACATTAGCTGAGACAAGAGTTAGTTTCACTCCCATCTAAATAAAGAGAATCCTTTTCCCAAGAAGATATCAAAATATCAAAATATCTTTTGAATCAAGATATCAAAACACTGCTCACGGAGGAAAATTCCCTGGAGAGGAAAGAAAGAACTCCGAATTGTGTGAATAAAAATAAATTGTGAAAAAAACCCACAACTTAGAAAACTTGACCCAATTAAAAGGTTAAAAAAGTGGATTTGTTTCACCAAGAGAATGGATTGAAACAGCCCTCAAACACAAAAAGTTGGTATAAACATTATGATATTATTGTAACCTCTAGTACATTGCTGCAAAATGAAATATTAAAAAGCAAACAAAAACATTCTAACTATGATGTGAATTTACTCCTGGGACAAGGTATCTGGAAACAAGCTGTTGAGAAATTTCTATTATTAGAGTCTTTTACCAAAAAGTGACTCAAAGAACTTTCGCAAATGTTAAGAATATCTTTAACCCTCTATCAGAACTCGGTATCGATCCAGGTAACTTTTCACGGGCCGTGTCTCTGTGTCTCAATTTAATGGCATGTAATACAGAGCTCGAGCTGAGAACAGGAAGTAAGTATTATACAGTTTCAAATGAGATAGTGGAGGCCAAAACCATTTACTTTCTTATCCACTGTTAATCATTCTGATGGTTTGCACAACCTTGTAACCTCAGCTCTCCTGGATTATCAAAACAGCGCTATCTAAAATGTTATATACCACAGTATAGTTCATGTCCTCTTCAGGCCTGTGCTCACAAATCTCTGTGAAGATGCCTCCTGGAATGCAAACCAAAGTAGCAGTAACTCCAGAATCTATAGAGGGAATGCACCTCTCATTTTAATGCACTCAAATAATAGTACCTGGGTTAAAAAAATGGTTCACCTGAGAGCCTGCTGCCACAGGGACATTAGGACAACATTTTCAGCCTAGTTCCACCAGCTAGTTAGTTAGTCTTGATGAAATTTCCCTCAGTTACCCAGAAATAGCTTCAAAACTGGTCTCTCTTCAAAACGTTGGCAAAGAATGAGTATCTCTGACACTTTCTATGTGTGAAATTAAGGGAGACTATTTTTTTCCTTCCTCTTTCTTTGAGCTAAAACAATGTGTATGGAGAAAGAGTGCTTAAAATCTTTTTTCTTTAAAATTAATTGAAACAAAGTTATTAAGAAAATTATAGGAAAAGTGCAATTGTCATCTGAAAATGTGCCCTGACAAATTTGGACAATAAATTAAATCTCTAATAGAGAAATTAGAGTCTTGCTCCCAATGTAAGCGTCAATGCAGCCTTACTCAGAGAGATTATTCTGATGTTTCCATACTGTGCCAAGCAATGTTCAAAAGTACAATTATTTGTTTGTATTCTTGAAGAGAGATATACAAAACAATTCCGAAGACCTATTTTACCTATGTATGGTAATGAAAATTAAATACTAATAATATAGTCAACTGTACTATAGATATGAAAAGCAGTGCATACCTCAAACTTGAACTTATAATACTCTTTTGACAGTAATATTATAGTTCGGTTTTGGCAGCTACATTTGTTATTTTTCAGGCAAAGTTGGCAAAAACTCAAAGTCGTGGAAACATTGGGTAAACTCCAGCAGCCCTTTCTTAGGCAAGATGTCTATTTAAATACAAGATTTAACCTACCTTTTAATAGGATAAAAATGGATGACCTGGATGAATGGAGTATCTTAAACTTCCTGCAAAATAGGATAGTTTTCTTGTTTGCACTATTTAATGTTTTGATTTCCCATTCATTGCTGAGGCCGTAATGAGCAACAGTTATTACATGGTGGCTCAGCTCCAACATAAATCATTTAACCTCCCCCTCTTTATTGATTTATATTAGCATTTATAGATGGCACTCATTGTCTTTATAGAGCCTGGGATCTCACAGTAATTAAGTTCAAATTTAAAATAAACAATGACAGCCAATATGGGTTGTTGAAATATCCTGTTTCTTGCCTAATGCCTACATTCAGTTTAGATCTCATCTCGCTGCCATTCTAAAAATTCTAACTAGACAAACCAAATTAAACCAAACAAATAATCACAGGGAAAAAAGAACAGCAGGGAAGGCACACATTCAGTCTTGAAATGACGATGGAATGGGTTTTTCAAAATTATAGTGTCAATGTTGTATCAGATGTCTCTCTCTTTTTTGTGGTGATACTGTATGTAAGCCTATCTAGCTCAGTGGTACCTTTCTCCTGAAAATATTTTAATCATAACTGGAGAATATTATATTACATTGTCTTGTCTCCAAGTCCTCTAATGCTCTTGAATGCATAGTAAGTTATTCTTCTCTTTTGCTCTTGGGAGACAAATTTATACTTTACTTAGAGTACATTCATGTAGTTCTCAATTAGTTCTGTTGATTTAAGACCACAACTACCTTTAATGGTCAATGGTCAGCACTGTGTACAGTAGCATAAATATGGACTGCTACGAGAAAACTTTTTTCCAAGCCATGAATAGCAATCCTCACATGCTGCAGGAACAGAAACCAGGACTATAGTTGTTGTTGGTTAACTGGATCTCTGCTAAATTATTTTTCTTCTTACATAATAACTGTCAAGATATAAGTATCATAAATATTATTTAATGTATTACAAATATTACAGAATTCTTATAAATACTATTTTTAAATGGTCCTCAAGAGCATTTTTCTATCTCACAGAGAATATTCAAATGTTAGTTCAGATTGGAAGCTCTCACATCACTGAAGCCTTTCAATGAACACTTTCTAATTTAAATTGAAAACCTCACCTGGGTGTATTCTGACAATTATAAAAAATGTGGGGAGAAACCACTAACTGCGCAGCTAAGCCTTAAAACACTTGTCTAAAAATAATCTGATACATGACTCTCCTGCCCATAAACCCAGCCCGAGCCCTAAGCCTGGGCAGAGATTTCAGTCAAGAGACATGGTGAAGCCACAGTTGGAAATACTAAGTGGGAGAGAGCTCCCATATCAGCCCACAGAGTGGCTGTGGCTTGGCAACCTCTTTGCAGCCCCACTCTTTTCACGAGTCTCATATCTTTTGCTTCCCCTATAGCCCTAACTCTATGCCTAGCCCTAAGTGTGGGTGGATGCTTCTGTGGTGGGACATGCTGAAGCCCCTCGTGAAAAGGATGCAAGTGGGAGAATTCTCACAGAAACCCCCACTTTTTTTCCTTGACCTTTTTGCAGCACCACTCTTTCTTGTATCTCAGTCAGGGAACAATAAAGGCAGATGCTGCTTAGCAGGGGAAAGGGAATTTGGGAGCCAAGCATCACAGCATGGCAAGCAGAAGCCATGGCCTCGCCAACAAGAGGGCTTAGTCCTGTCATACAAGCCAGGAATTCAGCCCAGGGTCAGGGTCCGAGTCCAGATCAACAGGGTACAAGCCCAGGCACAAGCACAGCTGCAAAGTAGCTGTGACACAGTCCAGGCATAAGCCAAGTGCGAGAACCTCTGCTTAATGCAGCTGCAAGGGGTAGGAAGCCCTGCTGCAGTTTCTTCCAGCTCTTTCTCGGAGAACTCCAAGGCCAGTTGAGGCTTCTCAAAGTCTCGTCCGTCAGAGCTATCCTCCCAGGAGCAGGGAGGATTGTTCTCCTAACTGACCCTCAGCCTTGCAGGAAACTTCTGCCATGGGATATACTGAAGCCCCAGAGGAAAGTCTGAGCAGGGGAGATGTCTCGCAGCAGCCCAAGCTTTGCTTTGGCAGCTTCTTAAGGAGCCCTGCCCTTTCCAAGGGCACCCGCTTCCTCCCTCTCCCTACACCTAGTCTTAACCCTAGACCTGGTCTCCGAGGTTTTAGTACACTTTTCGTTAAGTCTTTCTGCTAGTCCTTGAAATGTAAATATGTTTTTAAAAGACTTAACTAAATAAAAGACTCTAGTTTTCCTTACCTACGTGATCTTTTATTACTGTTTCAAATGAAACATTATTGATGTATGTGGTATATGTGTGTCATGGGTGAGCTTTATTCCCTGGTAGGTTATGCTGTACTTCCATCATTGTTTTTCCCTACAGAGTGATCTGTAGAGTCTTCTTTATGAGATTTCAGTTTTCAGAGTAACACAAATTTCCTGCTGTGATTCAGTAGTTTTATGTAAAGAGCATAATATTGATCTGATTATTTTTGACTGCTTCTGCACAATAATGAAGTAGTTAGTGTAAAATAGTTGTATAATTATATAAAGCTATATTTCTAATTTGAATTTTGCAATGTCTATTTACACTTTATTTTAGGTTTACTTGTTTGTCTTTATCATGATGTTTCTTTTATCATTTATTCTAATTATCTAACTTATCATTGTAAATAATTTCCAACCAATAATTTTCTCTGTTTTTCACTCCAGGAACCAGGGACAAAATAAATCTGATCCAAAGCCATGAAAATTAAATGAAAAATCCAGCATTAGGACCAAATTATCATTTAACTTTTTCACTGTTTTTGCAATGCTGCAAATTGATCCCAAATCATTCTCTTGGACATTTTTGAAACTATATGTAAAGGAATTGAATTGTGCTAATTGCTGTTGGTTTACTAAGTGACAAGGCATTGTTTCTGTGATAAGTATTCTGATAGAATAAAACTGTTAACACATTTTACAAACATGTCTCTGAATCTCATATTTAACTTCAGCAAACATTAATGCCAGTGAAGCTTGGTTGCCTCAGTGTCTGCAGAAATGAACACGAAAGAACTGTGAATATTTCTGAATTCAGCTCATTTTAAAACTAGCATGAATAAAGTACAGATAGCATTTCATATGACCGATCAACTCTAAATATGATTATTTTTTTTCTCAGTAAGAGCCGGCATCCAGCTACAGATTTACAGCCTCAAGCAACATTGCTTCTATTTTGAAATCCTGGTTAAACACCTTAAATACGTGAGTAGTCTTACTCAGACTGATAATTTAACTGACTTCACTGTGAACTCAGAAGGACTACTCTTCAGAGTAAAGTTGCTCAAGTATAAGCATTTGCAAGAAAGAAATATATATAGAAATACATATAGAAAAGATACATAAGAAAAGAAACAGTTTAATTCCTGATTTTACCTCATAAATGCTAAAGGAAAACTTAGGGAAGATAATATATTTTCAATCAAAAGATTACCAAGATTGCTTTGTTCTTTCTTTTAACAAATAGATGTATTTTATAACACATATATAATGAATTTTATAATGTATTTTTATATAAAATATGTATAGAAATCTAGAAAAATATAGACTATACAGACTACAAAAGTTCTGTAATTGCTAAGATTATTGAGCACAGAATGACAGAAATCCTCAAAGCATTCCTTTGAAACTGCCAGGTGAATACATGGAACAAAGCATATGATTTTGTATGACATATTCCTGATGTGAGGGAAAAGAAAATGGATATCAGGAACAAAACTAATAATAATCTCACTTGTTTCAGGATTAAGTCCTAAATAGGAAATGTTTGATTAAAAAAAAGGTGCAAGATGTTTTTTTTTCTTTATTTGGGATGCCTGACAGTGCAGTCAAGAAGAAAAAAGTGGCATCCAGAAGAGAAAAATAAAGTCAAACTGTTTCTCCTATGTTAGTAAACAGTGATTTCAGAATGGACGCTACAGAGGATGAAGGGAGAAATTGTATGATGGACTTCCAGGAAAAAAAAACCCACATGATAAAGAGACATTAAGGACAACTTCCCTGCTATGAGAATCTGAGACACAGACTGATGTTCACAGATAAATTTCAAAAATATTTAATTACCACACACATATCCAGACCTCACTTTGAGAGAAGACAGTGACACCAGCAGTATGCATACATACAAAAACACATCTGTTAGTAATACACTAATTATTTTTCACAGTGTGTTTCTACTGCTGGACCCTTACTGCAAGCATTCAGTTGACATCTCAGTGTGAGATGCACAAGCTGAGAGTCAGACCCCCAAAAGGTACCTGCTTGGAAGACATGCATACAGTGGTTACCTTGGCAACAGACACACGTGGAAGCTCTCAGAAGAGCTTTTTTTCTCACATATTCATTTTTTTCTGCTCAGTCTTGGTTCATATGTATACATAGGTTCAGGCTACAAACTTTGTCAATCAAGCTACAGCTGCACAGTTTCAACTCTGACTTTTATTCTTTTCTGCTTTCCAGCAGCTTATGATGAACATTTGCTGATGAATGGAGAGACTGGTATCTGGCAGAGCATGCTGCTCCACTAGAAATACACAAATCTCTGCTGAAACTTTCCAGATCATTTACATGAACTCTTGAAGTAATAAAGGTTTCTAGTACTAGTGAAGAGACATCTATATACAATTGCATATGGAGAACTGCCTGAATAAGAAACTGCAGATACTGAATCTTCCCAAACTTTTTGACTTAATTTACTTGTATATGCATGCTTAATATTCATAGCTATACTAGAACTTACATTATTATTTGCTAGAGTCAAAGTACTCTATAAGTGTTAAGCATTGGCATCTCTGTTTCACAGTGCAGAAAATTATCCCAAACATGTAATTTAAGTTATGTTACTTGAAGTTGCCTTATTTTGGAATCAGCCTCATTTGGAATCAATTTGGAATGTTGTAAATTGCTGCCTTATTACAGCAAAAATTTATAACTCATCTGCAAATATCACATAAGCAGTCTGTTTTAAACGTGGCTTGTATATCTTATCATGTATTAATATTAGTATTATCAGAAATTATGAGATAGAAGAAATATATTCATTATGCTCCATCAAAAGTCCAATTAGGTACAAGTTTGGAAGGTCACTTTTTTTTTCATTTAGGCTTCTTATAGATCTTCTTCCAACTTAGCTCATGCTAGACTGGTTGGACATGATTATGCTCTTCATCACATTTTACACAGACATAGCTATTTAATTTTCACTGGTATAATAATTGGTCTAGGAGCAAATCTAAAGGCCATTGCATTTATTTGTCAGGCTTATCAGTATCCTCAGTGACTGAAGAATCAGTTTACACGATACCTATTCCTGCTGTTTCATCCCCCTAACAGAAATAATACCTTGAGACACTAATGGCCTTTTCAGCTTTGGAAGGGACTTGTATATATATTTCAGAACAAGAATCAGGAGCTCTTTGTGTGCCTTCACCTCTGGCCTGCTGGTACTGGCAGCTGATGGTGCTAGTAGACCTCATCCTATTGTGGGACATAAAAACATTATCTCCTACCAATTCTCATATAAGACCACTGAGGGTGTAAACCAGGACCTATTGTATTAATGGAAAGGTTCCTGCATTTTAGCTGGCTTTGACATAGGTTTTCTACTTCTGCAGTTTCTACTGATTCATTACACTATCCAGGATGCATTTTTATTTCTGTCAGTACAGGTGAAAATATAGGAAAAATAATACTGTCTTCCTTATAATCCAGTATTATTTGTAATGGAAAATAACAGAAATGCAAAACTGTTTTCAAAGTACTTTAGCTTTAAATAACAAGTATTTGATAGGGTTGTTCTGCAACTATTCACTTTGTTTTGAATGCTTAGTTCTCTCCCTGTCTCCTTCTGTATAATTTTTTTTTAAGTATTCATTACTAAGTTGTAAATCTGGCCTCTATTTCTGCTCTGTATTATTTTCCAGCACAATAACCATGCTACTGTACAGTAAGGCTAAATGTGAAGGATAGGTAATAATTTGTCAGTGTTTCAAGCAGAATTCAGGGACATTTCAAAATGTTTTTTGTGATTTGGGCTTCCAACTTTAAAATGTGATGTATAATTGACATTTTGATACTTCGAGGCCATGGTGTATTCTCACACTTCCATGAAAAAAAACCCAACTTGCTGACACAATCAGGAAACAGATGGTGACAAAGATCTTGTATTTAATATGCCAATCATCATGCTTTACTTGCATATTATCATCTCATTCATGAGGCCACTATATGAAGGAATTTTGCTGTACCTCTGCAAATCAATCAAGAAGTCTTTTAATATTTTTTTTAAAATATAATTTAGGTCTTTCTTATCCTTTCTATGCTTCATTATATTTGGGGTGGAGTGTTTATGCAAATTCATTACACATGAATAAATGCTTTGACAATTCTGTGGCTGGGATAGATGTCAGTAATGAAATATTCACTATAGATAGCTTCAGCAGAGAGACCAAGAAATGACTTGGCAACTGAAGTATCCACATTTTCCATACTTTGCTGTGGTCCTTAATCCAAAGGCAGTGACATAGTAAGACACTATGAAGGATGATGTCGAGTAGGAGGATGGATTTTGTAATGTGGCCTCATATCTACTAAGACCTGGACTTCAGTCAAAATTTCTGCTCAAGAAAACCGCAGATGGCAGATTACCAATATATTTCAGTTAGAGCTAGCACTAGATTTGAAATCACTGAGTATCTGAGCCAAGCAAACCTCTTCTTCAGCTCTGAAAATAGGCATTTTCCTTGGAGAGTGTCTGACTCAGAGTCCCATCATATAGGAATGAGTTCATCCACTCACAAACTGAGCAAGGACCCTTCTTGGATAGCCTGAGGTCCTCTGAAGATGCTTTAGCCCATTATTGGAAGTGGTAAGAAAAGGCTGGTTCTTTCTCCTTTTTTTCTATCCTGCAATATCCAGAGAAAGCTTCTTCATAAGTGCCAAACATTCACATTTAGAGGGAGTTGGGGTACAGTTAGCACCATTTTTTTTTTCTGTCTCACTCCTACTGTCTATCTATGGGTTCCCCAGCTTCTAAAATGTATATCTTTCTATTTAAAGAAGTAAAAAATATTTCCAGTTCTCTGCAAAATGAACAACACAAGCAAGAGGACACAGCATGTAGCTTGACTACTTACAAATGCCTCGTTACCTGGGATAGAACATGCCTCTGACCCGAGTATAGTTAGGTAATTATTTGAAAACTTGCATATCCCTCCAGAACTGGGTGGAAGTATACACAGGCTTTTATCTTGTGTAAGATGTGGGGAGAAGACATAGACTGGTTTTGTGCTGAAACTTGGGAAAAAGATATTTATGGAAGAGAAAAAGGAATTTTACACCATTATTCAATACAATCCAATTCCATTCCACGCATAGAACACTGTAGTAGCCATTTCCAAGACAGAAGTCTCATAAGAGGCAAGGTGGTCCTAAGTGCAAGAAAAGTGAGCCTATACTTCTTCCACACGTGTCACAATACAGAGTTATGGTAGCCTTTCAGCATATTTCTTTTTCTCTCCAATTCTCCTTTCCCAACCTCCAGCCATTTCAGACTACTTGCAATGCGCTGTTGGACCGGATCTGCGTTGACTTGTAACTGGGAGTTCTGCCATCCCTGTTTTGTTCTATTCCCTTCCTTGTGTGGCATTCTTCATTTACCTTGTCCACGCAGGTTCACAGTTTGCGAAAACAGAAATCCTCAAAGTTGCAATTCTGTTTTCCTTTTAATTGTCTATGTAGAAAAAACCAACAATCCCAGAACCTCACCAAGCCCAATACAGCATTGTGTAACAGTTGAGCTGTTCTTAAAGACAGTCAGATTTATTGTTTGTTTCATTACTTATCAAAGACAGTGGCTTACACACCTTGCACTATCTAGACAGCAGTCTCTTGGGATGTCAAAAGTCAAGGTTACATCAGCTCTTGACTTTATCCAGGCTCTATGATGTACAATGTCACTGTAACAGAGCACTTCCTCTTTGTTCTGGGGCAACTTGATTCATAATGAGCCCATCTAGGGTGTACTCAGTTTGCGATAAAGAGCTCTACACAGAGGCTCCTATTTTAGAGAAACAGGTGTTGGCTTTGATTAGAGAAAAATGACATCATCCAAGGGAGAGGAGAAAAAAAAGCAAAGGGAAAGGAAGGCAAAAATAGAAAAAAGTGGCAACCAGACACAAATACATTTGCACATATAAAGCTGTTCTAATGAGAGCCAAATTGATTTGACATTCAGTGGCAGTTTGAAGCCAAAAAAAGCAAAGCAGCCTACAAAAGGCCCAGCTCATTGTTTATGGAGTGTCATACTTCATCATCTGTGAGACCAATAACAGTGATGGGAAGACCTTTAAAAGCAGGGAGTTTGCACAGAATGGCTGCGTGGATACCGCTGGTGTCAGATCCAATAGAATGACTGTGAGCTATTTCCTGAATTGAAATCATGTTTGTCAGATGAAGTAGATGCTCTCTACAGATTATATCTTTGAGAAGAGGATTTGGTACATTGTTAGAATTCTTGGCTGATTTCTCATAGGCAGACACAGCCGCAATACTTACCCCATGATGGGTACTGATCACCAAACTGCCCTGAAGAAAAAACGTAGAAAAGAAAAAATTACATAACATGCAAATGCAGCTTCCAGTACATGAAAATTAATCCCTTTATGAAAAAGTGCTTTGCACAAAATCATGAAAATTAATGTAGGCACTCCATTCATCATCCTTATTTTCACAGACAACTTTGCAAATATTTTTACAAACACAATTTTTACATTTTCATGAAAGTAGTGGACCCCTGTCGGTAGTAGACTGTAGAGTATATTTCGTCCATCTCTGCTTTCAGTTAGAACACCTGGTGAGGAGTGACATGTTTATCAAATGTTGGAGAATGCCAACATGAATTAAGTAAGCCTTCAAAAAAACGTGAGATGCTATAGCCTTGTACAGGAAAGGATATGTGTAGAAAGCAGTCTCTCTCTTTCTGCCTTCTAGCTATAAGCTCAATCTAGATATCACAATATTGATATTAAATTCTGATATTAATGTTGCTGTTTAGATTTCACTGGAAAATCTGTTTATTTCTTGGGGCAAAAATCAGGAATTACAGCCTCCTGGGTCTCAATTATCTAATGACTCACTGGAATACAAATAGAAAGTGATCTCAAATTAGCAAGTCATTAATCGCATTTTACATATAGTATGTAGTGTGGCTTCACAACTCAAAAAGCACTTTCAGGGTAACCAAACTTAAAATGGATGGCACAAAAAATTGAGAGACAAAATACATGGAGGTAGGTCTAAATGAATAAATGACACATTTTCTTTCATTCACATTAAAAACAAAAATCAGGTTAGCCCTTTTTTGTCAGCCTTCCATTCTGTTTCCTGTAAATATTTGAGTCTGTGAGTTTATTAGTATGACCACCCACCAAAATAAATAGATGAGTAGGCCAAAATGTTGAAATATTCGCAGAAAGCCAACATTACATCTATATTAAATATTGTATTCTGTGGCATATGAAGACAGTGTACATTGGTCTTGAATTATGTATGCAGATATAATTCCTGCTGTGTTATCTTTATGTTGTAAAACATATGACTGAGTTTCTTTTGTCATATTTAGGAGAATTACAAGCCACACTGGAAAAAATTACAAATTTTCAATACTAGAGGATAGGTTTCTAAATTCACTTTGTGATAGTACCTAGGGATTCAAGGCCCTATCTATTCTACCACAGCCCTGACTTCAGTTTGCAGGAGAAATGGGGCTGCTCTGTGTCTAACGCTCACTGGTTTAACAGTCAGTCTGAAGTCCTGCAGTCATGGCATTAATTCTATTGAATTAAATATTAAAATGCAGTCAGCATGATAAGCCCGTCAACAAGTAGATTTCACTTTTCTCAGGCTATATGATTCTCACAGATAATTATGTTGTAGAAAAAATAAACAGGAAGTCGGTTACCAAAGACTGAAGAAATGCATTGCTACCAAATTTTAAAACATTTTAAATGTTACCTTTTAGGATTCAGTGTCAGAATTATAACACCACAGAAGTGAACGCGAGCAATTTACATTTCCCTTAGAGCTATTGTTTCACACTGTCTGAAGATGCAGGCTATGTCTTTCACTGCTGAGAAACGATGTATTTTACATCAAGCAATGTAAACTTTTATAAATTAGTGAAAACAAGGGAAAGATAAATTTCACTTTAATGTAGCTAGTCAAGGTTAACCTCAGGCCCACATCTGCCAATATATTGAAAAAATATGAAGAGAAATCACATGATGCTAACACTGAAAATAAGGCCTTTGCAAGAGAATGCTGTATTAATTACCTGCTGCTCACATTGGAATCTTCCCACCACAGTTCTGCACTTACAAAGTCTGAAAATACCTTGCTTTTTGGTTTTTATTTCCTTCCACATCTGTGAAAAGCGACAGCTTTTATACGAAATTCTTCTTACACAGAAAAGAGATAATCAAAGTTAGTTGGCTTAATATATAAACTTTTACACATACATTAAAAAACAATAATTTATTGGTACAAATTTCAATGAATTATTTCTATTGGTTACAGTTAAAATATTTTTTTCACTTAGTCAATGTCTGCTTTCTGTGCTATATCAAGACCAAATATTATTTGTAGGAAAAAAATCATAATTTATCTTGAGAGAGAATATGTTAAATTTCTTGTCTGGTCATGGACAATTTATGTACCAAAAAAGTGACATTCAGAAAACAGTTTTTCAGTTTGATTTTTCCTACCAGAAAACCAGGTGTCATTAAGCTGGAAAACTGTTTTCAAGTACTAGACTTAGGCAGCTGATTCTTCTTAATTCATCAAAAGGATCAAGGACACCTGATTTAGATGTGGTTTTTTCAGCAGAAAGAGCAGAACCAAGTCACTAAAAGACAAGAAATAAAAATTTTAGTTTTATTTTGTTTTCCTAACACTGAGGGTGATTAACTTCTGGAACAAATTAGCTCAGTAAGTGGTAATTTCTTCATAGTCTGTAATATCTGCAGTAGAAATGGATTTCTTTTTCCCTGAAAGACATGCTTAACTAATCCAAAGCTGGCACAAAACTTGTTGCCAGAGATAAAGGTGTGGGAACTCCCCTTCTCTGATAACTTATACTATGAGTATAACTTTGCATAGCACTTCCTTGCCAGTAGGGTTTGGATAGTTTAGACAGACGGCTCCTGAGTGCTGCCTGACATAAGTTACTTGCTCAGAAAACAGACGTAAGATAAAATGTTATGTGCTTGTTTTATATGAAGTTCTAGTAGCCTGAACAACCTAGGGATTTCTTTAGTCTTAAAATCGACAAGTTTCTTTTAGTATCTGTAGGACATACCTGTACACACAAGGAACAGAATGAAACCCTACAGGAGTGAAAGTATTCCTCTGATCTATTCCAAAAGTGGTTCTTTGGATTTTTAGCCCCTCAACATATTCAATCTTATCTGCAATACTGTAGTGAAAATAATTTTATTTGTATTCTTTTTACTTCCAGTGTCCACAATCTGTTTACTTACATTCCATGCAGACTAAGACCGACCACGTTTTATTCCATTTATCCAGATTCAGCTGAATTGCCTAGTAAACCCTAGCCTGCTACTCCTTTCATAGCTCAGTGGAGTCCCTGAGCCTGCACGGGTGCTGCTAAACACATTCTGAAGAAGACCAGGTTGATCAGGCATACTGAAAGCCTCATTGACATAGGTAATCTTATCTGCTGATAGCAAAAAGACTATAGGACAGCATTAAAAAAAGCAAGGTAGGATTTACACTTAGATAACAAAGAGATTTGATGCTGGGTTTCTAAACAGGACAGGTTAAATACAGACACTAAATAATAGCAAGCAATTACACACGTTTTCAGTATAAACTTTCAGGGTAAAAACCCCGTCTTTTCAAGGAAGTGTGACTGCTGACTACAAGCTCTGCTCCTTAAAGACTGGTTATTTTTTAAAGAGGAAATTTTCTGCTGCTTAGGAATCCAGTAAGAAATTATTTTCAAGAGGAAGGAAAGATAATAGGAGTTCTCCTGGAAGAAAACTAAAATGTAAGTCCCTCTTTTCCTTGTCTTTCCTACCACGCTGTATGACACTCTCTTGTTACAGTGGGATATTTGGAGGCATACTTTCTAAAATAGTTCCCAGCCAGATAACCTTCGTTCATGCCAAACTGTTCATTTTGAAGCTGTGAGTTCCCTAACTGAGGCTAGACTTAGCCATCTTTGCACAAAACTATGGGAGGCTCCAAGATGTCTCCTGTGTGTCATTAAACCCACCTGCTCGCTCACAGCAGCCATACCAGGTCTAACTGTGCAGCTGGAAATGACCGAGATCAAACTGTGCTGCAGCAACTTGCAAAAGTTGAAAATGCGTAGCTCCAAGGAAGTTACGTTGCAAGAAGTTCACATGACATCTGTTTCCACGAGATACACAGACACAGTTCATGCACCATTACAAGCCCATCAGTTTCTTGAAAGACAGAAACACCCATAGTATAGCACATACATCTCCTGTGCAGGCCTTCACTAACAGAAAGCGGTGTGCATACACGTCTCCAAAATGATGGTTTTAACATGATTTCTGAAGGTGTTTAACTACAATGTAAGAACTCAATACTGTTCAGTGGCTATTCTTTGTAGTTCAGAGTGGGAACCTTAGATGCCCTGAAACAGCTCATATTCCTGGATATGTCTGAAGTTGGATGAAGGTGGCTACCTTTTTGCGTAAAAAAATGGGGAAAATCAATTAAGACAATGGGGGAAAAGATATTTGAATTTCAAAAATATTAATTGCCTGCCATCCTTTGAGTGTTGCAGAATTTTTCTTGTTCTGAAAACCAAGTGATTTTTGTTTGGTAGTCATCCTGAACGTGACTGTTAGAAGAAAAAGCTTAAAAGCAGGCATGTCAAATCCCTTTTCATAAGGAACCGGCATACACAGAAAACTTTGCATTATATCTATTAAAGAACGAATATGCAAAGTGTAGAAATGTCTTCTGGCAAGATACCTGAACTACAATAAAACTGTTATCTACGAGAAAATGTTCCACAACAGTAGGGACCAGTGAGAAGAGCTATTTCATTCCTGGCCCTGCCTGTGCAAAGATGAGTAGTATTCTCAGCTGTATGAAAGCACAAAACAGGAAACAAAGAGAAAACAACCCTGCACCTTTAACAAAATCGGCTTCTTCAATTTTAGCAGCAGCAATAACTATTCAACAATTGGGTTTTAGTTAATCATTTAATTAGTAAACAAAAACCTGAAATACCATCAAACTAGATAAAGATAGATTGCTCTTTACGGAGCAGTTTCTGGTGCTAATAAAAGTAAAACAGTGTGGTTTTACTTTACAGCTTCTTTCCTCCATTGCTTTATTTCAGCCACTGAAGTAAGATGATATGAACAGGAATATATGTGGAAAGAGACTGGTTTGGTAAAAAGCTGTTCTCTTATGCAGCTTCTATTTTCATGTAGAACTACATTAAAAAACTGAAGTGGAAAATAAGGCAGTTTTGCAGCGGGTAACGTATAAGCAAACATACCTTTATTTTCAGCATAATATGTGAAAGCAAATTGAGTGTATTTTGGTCAACTGTGAAATGCCATTTGTAAATGGAAGTAACTTAGGTTCATTAGGATTTCTTTTCCCCTCCAATTCATTGCAAGTTTGCTTTTGTTTATGAAAATAGATTTGATCAGCTAATCAGAGTGTAGAGGTACTGTTCCCTCATTCAGCGATATTCGGCAGTTTTTACTCACTTTTATACTTCATTGCATTTTCACTCTTGGAAACTCATTTACATAATCTCCGTATGGTCATTTCACAGTAACTGTATGTGACTCTGGATATGCCAGCTAATAATTACCCTAAGCTATCTGAGAATACCTAACTACATAGTGACTATACAGTTATTTCTTAATACCCAAACTCTAGATTGAAAGCCCTCTGACTGGTCCAATACTATGAAATGTCAAGCTGTTTACCAACAACAAAGACTGTGCCTCTGCTTCTCAGCCCCTGCAGCTGAAGCAGAAAATGCCAGTGTTTACTTAAAGAAGAAGGGAAGAAAAAACCCTCTCCTTCCTCTATGCTTGGTCCTGTGGCTGTTGGAGTGAATAGTAGTTTTTGTCATTGATTTCAATGGGAATTGAATCTGACTCGCTTTCTCATCCTTTTTATGGCCTGTCCTCTTGCACTTCAGGAAAATACTTTATTTACAGAGTAATTGTCATAAAACTATAATTTGTGTAGATGAGATTTTGCTGTATTTCCTCATCTACTGGCTTATTTTAGGTTTCCCATCATATCTTATACAGAGCCATGATGTACACGTCTGTACATGTGAACACATAATTTCACTAGAAAAATAAGAGAGGAATCAAGAATTTTCCCCTGGAACTTTTTTAGGCCAAAATCTGCAGGTATTTTTTCCTTACCATCCCCGAGCTTTTGCCACTACTTTCCATCATTACTGTGACACAAGATGGCTTGTCATAAGACTGCTTCCTTTTGTCAGAGCAGAGTTTGGATTAAATGATTATGGAAAGGGGCAAAGGCAAATTATGAAAGGCAGGACTTCCCTCCCCTTCCTCCCTAGCAATTGAATTAAAAAATGCCACTGACTTTAATCACCAGTTACAGGGTATTGAATTGTACAGGGTTTTAGAATTTGGCAGGAGAGTTGAAAAATTTCTGAATGGGGATAAAGGAAAACACAGAAAAGCCTATACAAAAATGCAGGGGAAAAAAAAGCTGTTTTCTTTGATATTTTACAGAATACACAGAAATAACATTTGGATAATGATTAAATAATACTGAGAAAGTCTACTGAGCAAACAAGGAATTTCTCAGGGTTCTGTATGTGCGTGCTATTTAATTGTTTTGGATTTTGGTTGAGATTTCTTTTCTTTTCAAAAAGAATGATGTGATCTAAAAAGAGAGGACAAGCTTGGTTCAGTTATAGCTTTCATATAATTACTACAAACTAATGCAAATTAGACTGTAGGTCTGCTCAATGTACATTTCTGTGCTTGCCAAATTATGTTTGGCAGTGTGGTCAAGCAATAACAGATGCACACTGTGCCTAGTTTTCTCGGGCTGTTCAATAATTAGGAGGGCCATGTATTATAATAAACCACATCCCCTTGGCTGAGATTTGGATGCAAATTGCACACTAATTCACTTCCAAGTTTTTTGGAAGCATACCAAAAGACATGAAAATTAGGGAAATATACTATTTACTTCGGGAAATGTGTTTAAAACTAAATAAGGCTCATTTGTAAGCTGTATTCATCTATTCCATCCTTGTAAAAAAAATTAACAATAAGTTCCCTTTCCTTTACACTATTTAGTTCAGCTCTAGCACAGAGCAGCTAATGTGACACCTCTGCAATGTTCATGGCATCTCTATTATTCTTGTATTGAGAGAGTACAATATAAAAGACAGTTACTCTGCTTTGTATTTCTCTAAGGTACTGCTGAGGTTGAGTGGATGATATCAGTTCAATGAAAGACTTGAATCACACTGCAATCCAAATTCTTTGCAATCAGTTGAGTTGTAATGGCATGCTGTTTATAGCAGAAAATTCATCTTTTGAAAAGGCTGAAGATTCTTTACCCTTAGCTATTATACAAAGGCCGAATGGACAGATTTAATGAAAAAAATAATACTTAAAGAAGGAAATTCTAGGAAATCCAGCAATGTAATGTAGTTACATGCATATATGGAACTACACCTGTCTCCAAATTCTGTGGAAACGGAAAATTAAAATAATTGAACTTATTGCTACACGCATTAACAGGTAGTTGGGTTATTCTAAAAATCATTTAACAGTGAGCTGCCTTGCAGTAACAGTTAACACTCTTAAACAGAGAATTATAATGCAACCTAAAAGTGGTATAATAAAAGATGCATCTCTTGTGTTTATTGCCTACTAACTGTATTGTGATTGCACTGAAGAGTCAAGCTCACAGATTAAGACTCCTCTGTACATGCTCCAGAAAAATACATAAAAAAAGGCAGTGAAAATAGCAGAAATCAGAATGGTCTCATACGGTATTATTTTAAGTTTTTTGTTTTAAGAAGAGATATCATGGAACCTCTTGCCAAGTATTTTAAATTTTACAGTGATGTTCAAGCAGTTCTTTGCAAGAAGACAATGAGGCAAAACTTAACTTACCAAAAATATAAAAACCCCTTTCAATATATTCTACACTGCCAGCACAATTTTAGTGACTACAATGTAGTTTTGACATGGGTGACTTTTAGTTGTAAACTAATTCACATAAGTACCAGCAGAAATAGTAAAGCAAAAGTCAGTAGATTACTGAAGGAGTCTTAACTATTAAAAATTTGATAATACAGAAATACAGGCATAATGATAGTAGTCAAGTGTCCCAGTATGAAGTTTGCTTTTTAGGAGGATAAATCAATGCTGTGACATGCACCTATGGCGAGACTGCTACGTATGTCAGGTTTTGTAGTAGGTGGTTTTTAGGTCTTTCTGAGGTGTTTATCCTATTTGGTGGTTGTTGGTATTGCAACTATATCATCATAGACTAACAGAACAGCAACAAAGTTTTTGTTTCCAGCACGATGAACACAGAGTTAACTACATAAAAGCATTTTTTTGGCAAAAGTACTGTTCACTCTGTATGTTGAAATCGAAAACAGGCTAAAGACTAAATGTGGAAAAACAGCTGAAATTGTAAACTTGTTTGAATCATTTATATTAAGGGACTACAACGAGCTGGAGGTGAATTTTGCAAAAATAACTGGTTGAACAACTTAGTAGCAGATAAGCCTCAACACAGCTAAGACCTCCCTAAAACACATTAGTGGAAACAGTCTAAAGTATTTATACATAATGATGTCTCCTGAATTAGTTGTAACCTCTCAGGAAAAAAAGATCTAGGCATTACTGCAGACAGCTCAATGAAGAGACTTGTTCAGTGGTGATTAAAAAAGCAAATAAGATGTTAAATTGTGTTAAGAAGGGAACAGAGAATAGAAAAGAGAAGATTACAATTCCATTATATAAATCGATGGCACATTGATTACTGTATTCAGTTAGACATCTTATTTTAAAAAGACACAAATGAGAAGGTGAAATGAAGTACAATGAAAATGACAAAGGTGTTACTTTCATAGTCACTAAATTATGTCAGCCTCTCCAGAAGCATAAGGGACTAAGTGGAAAATGTTAATCCCAATTTGATAGAACCATCCCCAGAAAACTAGCCCTTTTTCTAACATTTATCAGATGCAAACCAACCCGGTTTTTAACATTTATGAGAGACTGCTTCAGCATGCTGCCAGTGTCAGATTCAGGAAAATGCAATGATGGCATAGACGTTTTTGGACTCCAGTCATTCTGTTGTGTGCTTACTCATTGTGGATGCGAAGTATGTGTAAATCCAAACCAACACTTGAGAAATAATGTAATTTCCATTTTTAATGAAGAATCTTTCTTTGAAATTAGTCTTTCCACTTAAACTTCTGGATATCCCTAGCTTGTTGCATTTTCTTGCAAAGGGGAGCTAGGGGGGGGAACCCGAGGTTTTTGGGGCTTGAGAGTGGTGGTGGCAGAAATTATTAGTGCTTTTATGAGGATTTTGCTATTCTTTTTATAGAAAAAAATTCATTGAGGTCAGTTAGAATGCATTAATAATAATTATATTGTTGTGAAGTG
This sequence comes from Limnodromus scolopaceus, assembly GCA_028565335.1. Classification (NCBI taxonomy): domain Eukaryota; kingdom Metazoa; phylum Chordata; class Aves; order Charadriiformes; family Scolopacidae; genus Limnodromus; species Limnodromus scolopaceus. The sequence goes on from JAOXNO010000041.1 coordinate 33,780,277, forward strand.
ATGAGGGTTGTTACATCTTGCCTGAACTGTTCAAGACAGCAGAATATATATGTAGCAGCTTCCCCAGATTTGGAGAAGACCTCTGAAAACATCAAGTTTGTGCCTATCTATGTCTGGTGAAACAATATGTGTGCATGTTAAACATTGAAAATAGTCCAAGAGCTGCCATTAATTTGAATTGATCTGAAATCATTATCTAGAACTGCCAGGAAATTGAAAAATTAGTTACTTCCACGACTCTTATCTGCAATACTCCACATCTTTTGAGGAACGTACAAGAATGTCACCGTCATCACTGCTGCTAACTTCAACAGAACATTAATTCATTAAATATGGAAGAAAGTAGTGAAGATAGGGTGCCTCTTCACTCAGAAGAGATTTTGGTAATACGCCCATATCCAGTTACGCTCCTTCTCTGTATGCGAATGCAGTACATGAAGAAGTCTCTCTGGAGTGTTATTGAATGAAATAGACTTCTAATAACATTAAGTAAACTATACATCAAGTGTGTAAACTTATATGATACATGTATGGAACACTTTGGATCTGGGGCAGACCAAACACATTGTCAATTTTCTTGGTCTTGCCAGCTATGTGCCTTCAGCAGTTGACAGTTTTTGTGGAGTTTCAGTCTATTGTACTAGAGGTGACAGGATTACACTGGCATGCATTCTCTATCTATTAGATTGCTGCCTGCGTTTAAAGCTCAGGAATCTCTGCAGATTCCTTCTAGTCAGTACTCCTATGTTCTTTATCAGAATTTTCCTAGAATAACATCACCTCTACCGTAGTGTCAGGTGAAAGCCACAATAAACAAATGAATTTCTCTACATTTGATTCATTGTATGATATGCTGACACCATTAAAACGATCATTATGACTTACTGATCTCTTTATCAGTCTCCCTCAATAGCTCTGGCAAGTTAGAACTGAAACCAAGCAATAATCTTTAATTAATTGACTGTAAGTAATCTTTTCAAAGTTCATAGCATTCAAAATTTTCAAATAAAGATGGGAACATTTATTTTCAAGCATTTTCAATTGAAAATAACCCATTTTACCATTACTCCACTGAAAAATTTGGATAATAAAGTGTTTTGCTGAAAAAATGGAGATACGTTTTTGTAGTAGTAGTATGCATATGTATATTTCTGTTTACTTTCCTGTTCATTTATTTTTAAAGCTAGAGCTCAAATTTTCAAAGGTAGGGAGTTGAGTTAGGTGCCTAAATACTTCCACATGTGTGACAATAAATCTCAGTCAGATCAAGGTTTAAAATCTGTTTTCTGCTGCAGAATAATATATTGGGAGTAACATCTGTAGAATATTCTGTTTTCATCACTCATTTTTTACTCTTTTTTAAAAGACTTCAGGAAACTCGGCATCTCTGTTTGCTAGGATGCTGGCAAGTATGCTTTGTTCAAACCTTGGAATGCTCTAGGAATGGTATAATGACTAAGGATAAATTATTCTCTTGCAAGATGATGTAAGCAGTGTGACCTGTTTCCACTCAGAAAAAAATATCAATTCTTCAATATTGCTCAGGAAATCCCTTCAGTCTAGTGACTCTTATTTGTCATCTTCATATTACAGAGCTCATACTGGTAGCCTTTTTTGCTCAGATATGAAATATAATTTCTGTATTTACCAGAGTGTTTCTGACCATGTTACTCAGACTCCCCTTTTGTAGTTGTCCTGCAGTTCCTTGGAAGAACCAAAATCCACCCTCTGAGATCGTCATCTGGCAGTTATGGAACCAGCTGAAAAAGAGCTTCTCATCAGTTCTTCCTGGGTCATACGGACCGTGGTGCAAGACCAGAGCCAAGTGGGAGGGAAACTTAGATATAAATTACTCACTGGAGGAATGGTGTGACATTTGCGAAGAAACTAAAACAATTACTGCGAGACACAGGCTGGTTCTCTTTCATTGTTTCACAGAGTAAAAAGACAAGCAAAGGTATATGTACCATGCTGCTCTTTGTACGCTGGCATTTTATCACTGGCATTTTTTCAAGACATGGTGCCTCCCCTTTTCTCTCTGGCATAATAAGTTTAATTGCTCCATACCAGGAGTACTGTTTTATGAGGAAGTGTGAGGGACTGCTCGAGACCGTGCTACACCTGAGCAGCCACAACATTTATCTGGAAGAAACATGTTCAAATCGCCATTAGGCCTAAGACGTCATCAGACCCACATCTACCATACCCTCAGCGGATGTTGTAGCAAAAAATCTACCTGGCACAGGATGGGAAGAAGATGGTCCTTCACTCCTACCTACTGTTACTTCACATTTCCTGTGTGAAAAAGATGACTTTAAGGAGCAGGTTTAGGGCAATGAATCTTATTGTCCTAGGTTGTCTCCCTGCAACCTAGACATGTAAATATCACCCCTCAGAGACTCAGGAGAAATCTCTATTTTCAGTATTTCCCATAAGCTATTTTAGGGAACTTTTGGTCTGTGTTATGTTTTTATGGATCCCATTGTCAGCTTTCTCTCCCCACAGACTTCATGTAGGGAAACAAAGCATCTGGATTCCAATAAGCAGTGGGTTTGATGCTGCAACAACCAGTCAATGTTTTGATGCCCAAGTGTGTTTTGCAGTGAAGTTTTATATCCTCAAGATTTTGACAACCTTTGCATTTTAAAGAAGTAGGATAAAACTATCTCAGAAGTAGTTACGAAAGCTGGGGACACTTTTGTTAACTGAGCTGTCATTTTGGCATGGTATCAAGCCCATGGCAGACTCACTGAAAAAATATTGCATCACAAAATAGACCGTGTTACAGAATCTTAGCATGGAATATATCTAAGAATATGAGGTCAACCTGTGCTTGTTATCTCATAGAGATTAAAAAAAAAACACAAATAAAAATCCCAACCTAGCAGAGGGTTAAATTAAAACTAAGAAGAATCTACTTCAGGCAGTAACATTTTTCAAACCTTCCTTTATAATTTTTGCTTATCAAGGAGTGCCCTTCTGGTACATCAACTGAGCCAAGACTGAGTTCTCAAATACTATGATGGCTTCTGTTAATTAGATAGTTTATCTGTGATGAGTTGTTGACACTGAGATGATTTGTGTTAAATAATTTTAAAATATTCTGTGGGGCACTAACTTAGATGCATTGTTTGTTCATATTCCAGGCCCCGGCTTCAATCTTTTTTACAGCCTTCGACAGAAATGAAGTTGATGCTTCAGCAAACTTCTTTAAGTCAGAACAAGTAACATTGGAAAGATATTTTGGAGTAACTGGAAATCTCTGTAATAATTTTGTCTTTTTATACTCTGGGCTTTAGTTTAATGCCATAAAATTTGAATAACATTTTTGGTAATATTATTTAAATACGCTCAGTATTGCTAGCTTAGCATTTCTTAAATATTTCTTTGGTCATGCTTTCCCGGTCATCCATAAATCCATAAAAAAGGCTACCAGTACCCAGATCCAGTCCTGCATTCATTTTGCCCAATTCAGGGAAAATGCAGGAAAGACTGCACTTTCTCCTAGGGTGCTATATTTTTATCTATGTTCTATCTTTCAGTGGGCTTTACTTTCATGGGAAAGGTGAACAGGCTGAGTTTTAATTGTGAAATACACTATTTGTTATAAAAAACCATGCACTGTATTTCAGTGATGCTTACTAAGTATTAGACTGTTTGAAATGAAAAAAAAAATTAAGGCTGCATGTGGATGAACCAAGGTAAACACAAGTAGGAAGCACTCTGGCACCAAAATAGCAGGAACACATCATTATTTGTTCCTCTTGTTCTGCTCCATAACCCAGTCCTTCCCTTATATCTTGCTTCTCTGTTCTTATACGTTTCCACTTTCCCATTTGCCTCTATTCTTTTCTTTCCCCCTTTCAACAAAAATTATACCCTTCTTTCTGACTGTTTTTATCCACTTTTCTCTTGTTTGCCTCCACTCTCTCTCTAGTCTTTAAGCCCCAAATGCTCCCTTTTCCTTCTCAACGCCCCATCCTTCCTGAGTGGGAGTGCTGCCCATGCCGCTATAACACCTCAGACTCTGTTGTGATCTCCATTCTGCATTTGCACATGGATACAGTCCCCTAATTGAGAGACTTTTTTTTTTTTTTATTAAAAGCATTAGACATTTATATGTAGGAATAACACTTGCAGAGACATTCTCTAGGTTAAAAGTTAAAAGGGATGTCAATCATCATACTTCAGAACATAAACAGATTGCCAGCGTGGGTTGAAAAGGAATTTTCCCCACATAAATTCATAGAAGTTTGAAATAGAAAAGAACTAATAGGTCAGCTAATCCATCTACCTGCCAATTCAAGCTTCCTCCCCACCATGTATTTTGCTGTTTCTTTGGCCTCTCAAAAATCTCAAGCGATTTGACTATTAATGCTTCCCCATAGAGATTATAGTCACTTAGTGCAACAGATTTTTTCGGGCAGTCAGTCTAAACTTCCTTTTATTACCTTCATACCACTAGTCTTAATGGTATGAATTACTACCATCTACCATATTAAGTAACATTTCCCTCCTGCTTTAACTTTTACAGTTTTCCAGTAATTATAAATTGCTGCCACGGCCTGTTTGATGATTCTTACCTAACCTATCAGTTGCCTTTAGCTAAAGAAAACCATTATTTTCAGTATCATCTCTGCTTAAAATGATACTTCTGTAACTATAACACATGAGAAGAATCACCTACACCACAACTGCAGGCAGACTACAGTTTCTGAAAATATATACAAATACACATAAATAGATTTGCTAACAAGAATTTCCTTATATGTGGTACACTTACACCCATGCAAAATTAATGTGCAGCTAACTCTATTCTAATTCTATAGCTCTTTCAGCTATGTGAAAGTTTCTGTCGTACTCAATTCTGTCCTGTTCTGAAATTCTTTGTTCAGGGAGGAAGACAGCTTTCCAAATCAGATCTCTGTCTCTTCAGTGGTAAAAATCTTGTTTGGGTATTCAGAACAATGATGAATTTACAATGAAATAAGAAATACAGATAAAAGCTTTAAAGCTTGACAGAGAGGTTAAACAGGTAAAAAGAATGCTGTATGTCCCTTCCTGGGCCACTTAAAAATCATCCCACTGACCACTAAAATTAGTCAAACCACAGTGCTCCAGCAGGATTTACATTTCTCATATCCTAGCTTGTAAACAAGGGGAAGATCAAAAAATGCGCAGGTAACCCTGAAACAGGCAGGGAAATATTTTGTCTCCGTCTTAAAGGGACACACACTCTTGCAGATGTGACAGAGGACAGGGTAAGAGAGCACTGAATTGCTGCCTAAAGGTATCACACATGAGTCTTATGTTATGTGTGGGATTAGTAAAATGCCAGAATGAATAGGAAGGTATAACTCTTCTTGTACTCTGCATTATTGTTATAGCACCTAGGAGCCAGAAAACCAACAGAGAGAATGTCAACCCTTGCCGCAAACAGCTTTCAGCTACTATCTCCAGTTTCTTTTTTCCAAGACAAATGTAACTCTCCACTCTTCTAAACCTCACATCATAATTTTTCTAGAGCTATGGCTTTTTCAAGTCTAAGGTTTTACTATTGAGACATTCTGAAAGTCTGGTGGTCGAATTCTATGTAGCTGTTATTGGATGAAAGCAGCTAGTGACTGCACTCCCTAGCCCTCAAGATATTTTCAAACTCCATTGACCTGAGAACAGTGGTCTAGGCTGCCCACAAAGCAAAAGCAAAAGTGGTCCTCCTGTAAAAGTAAGCTGAAAAGTACAATATAGAACTTTCTATTGCAGGTAAATTTCTAGCATAATTCTAGACAGCAAGTAGGTAATATCCTTAAAATACAGGTGATGAAATGGTTACTATAAAGTATCCTAACTAGACACATTTCTGTAACTCTATTTTTATATTTCTTTACCTCCTTTGTAGATTAACGTAAACACAATTAATTAATCATGAAAAGCAACTCCTACAGAGTAGAAGCAGGATTTTAGCTTCCAAAGCAAGTTCCCTGCCAGACCTGAAAAATCTTATTCATTGTCAAGCAGTGTCACTCTTCTTAGCCAGCCTTTGATACCATGAGGTGCAGCAACCAAGAATTGCAGCAGTCTGCCTGTTTTTTGACATGGATACAGGATTGAAATATACTGGGCTATTTGCACCATCTGGTACATGCATTTCAGTTGAATGAAAGCAGATGAACTCCTGGGCACTTTGGTGATGAAACACCAGGAGAAAAGGAAACAAAACCCAAGAGACAAAAAAGTGTTAGTGAGGAAATGAAAGCTGAATTGATCTCATTTCTGGACTATGGAAGGCCATCTTCTAGGTTTCCTCACACTCGACATAGGACCACACGTTTGACTCCTTGCACTTTTGGAATAGGAATGCGTTAGATTAAGCAGAATGTTCTAATGATCCTTTTTAGTTTCAAAATCTAGGGATCTATAAATATGTATATATCAGTGTTGCTGTGACTATGATTTGCAGCTGTCAATCAGTTTGCCTTTATGGCTGTAAATTTTCATTTCACTAGATTTTTTAGTGTAGTCTTCTAAAAAGAATAAAAGTCTACTCCACATCTCCACATTTCAGACAGAAGAGTAATGCATGATTAACAGTATGCTGAGAGGTGTCACATTCACATTAACACTGATGTGTGAACCAGTGGTCAAATGGCAGATTACATGTCTGTCACAACACATCAGGGCAGTGTTCCAGTCTGCCAGCTTTACCCTGCCCAGCTTCTTCAAACAAAGAGTTCTTCCGAAAATTGTAGCACAAAAAGAATGTTGAGCCTTTGGGGGAAAAAGAAGTCTGTCTCACGGTCAAGCTTTTTGAAGTCTTAGTAACATCAAATGGCAGAAGGGGTTACTCACAGTGACATAACCTTGCAGGTTCGTGCATGTCTATAACACAAATGTTGCATATGTGGCCTTATCAAAGATTTTCTGCATGATAACTGTATTACTGAAAAAGTACTACGGCTGGCATATTTCGATTTGGAGAAAGGATGCCAATTCTATCAAGGCTAGAAAAACTCTGACCCAGTTCCAAGAGAAAAAGCAAGTTTTTGGAATATCATTTGAAGTAAGAAGTTCCAGTTCATTGGAAATGTCATGAAAAGTGTCCTTCTCCTTTTGTCATAAGGACAGAATTTTATTTTTTAAGTAGATAATTAACTAGCTGCTTTATTTCTTACATAGGAAATAGTCACACCTGAAACAGAAGTGACTTTTAGTGGGTAATGATGTCTGAAGCCAACACATATAATGAAGTGGAACATATTTTCAATCCTTTGGGATGTTTTCATAATATTAAAAGCAAAATTTTAGACAATAATTGTAATATTGTTTGCAAAATCAAAAATACTTTCTCAGGGTTTAAAAACGCTTTCTAGGGGGCTGTGAACATCACGCTCACTTGAACAGTGCCTGACTTCTTACATGCTGTAGGTCCCAAAAGATCTGCTGAACTTTCCTGGAAGTTAAATTGTTGTTCCAGAAGTGCTTTCACTGCGCTGGAAGTATAAAATGGAAGGTATCTAGGCTAAAAAGTTGAAAACACTTAAGTAACATAAAAGTTAAGTTCTATTCTGAAGAATACCCAAGTTACATAAGTCTTATTTACAACATAAAAAAAGGTATGCTGAAGAATATTATCAAAATACTATACTGGGAGTAGTTAGCATATGAGCCAGTATTTGGACACAGCCCAAAATGAGTATTTAAGTATTGTTTTGGCTCATGTCTTAAATATTAATATGTGTTTACTACATATAATGGACTTGATGATAACCTCTTATAAGATTTTAAGCACTGACTATCAGAATCACTCCTGATTTATACAAAAGGAAGAACTGGAAGATGTATAGTTAGGATATGGAAATAAATTTATATACATAATATGTGTTTATCTTCAATATGCTCTCTCTATATAATAACATAGAATACATATTCCACATTCTATAAAATATTGAATATTAATACATAGAAATATAGTACTCCTTATATAGTGATTATTTGGATTTTTACATTGATTCCACATGGATACACATTTCCATGCAAATTATTGCAAAATTCAGTCCTTTTTATCATTATTTAGCTTTTACTAAAATCCTCTTCTCTGCTCTTAATTTAAAATATTGAAGAATACCTCTATAGTTGTGAAGATCTATGAATTTATATACTGCATACACATTTATTTTTAAACTAGCATATTATGGTGATAGGAAGGAACTTTTATAATTTTCCTTTTTTTATTTGTAAATTATTATTTAATGAAAAAAAATACCACTGCTTTGTTAGTGAAACGAAGTTCAACAACATTCAGATGAGCCACAATTCAGTTTGTCAGGCTTGGCTTCCTTTCATTTTTTTTTTTCTTCCTGACACTATGAACCTGCTGCTACTGTCATAAGATGTGAAGTTTATTTCTGTATACATTTTGCTTCTCATTTCTGTATGAATGGCTCCTATGTCTTGAGGCACAGAAATGTTATTTTCTGTGGACTGAATTTAGGCTTCTCAGGAATAACATAGGTATGGCATGTTACAAGCAGAAAGAGTAGCTAGAGGGTCTGAATTCCACCTTTAGCTATCTTCTTTCTAATTCACTTAAAGTCACTTAAATAATTATTCTTAAGCAAAGGTCCCACTGTATGTTACAGTACTATCCATAAAAAGCAACTATAGTTGTGCAGCACAGCATGGCGTTATAAATGATACAACAGTATAATATTTTACATTCAGAAAGTAGATAAAAAACTGTGCACAACATACATTAAATGCTTTCACTGATATTCATTAATTTTATTCTCATATTCAAAGATAGATAATCTTAATGAAATGTATTTTAAGCTCTTATAAATGCACACTTGAGCAATGTAAAGAAGTATTAGAAAAGTGTCTTATATTATTCTGATAGGAAGAAAAAAGGTATACTTGTATGAAAATATTCTCAAGAAAATCTGAGCTGATACCTGGAGTTTATTACCTGTGAAGAACTTCCGTACTTACAAGTGGAAATTTCATAAGCATTTATTATTGGTCAGCTCTGTTTCTTTTAAGTGTCATGCACATTCTCAATAATTTCTGCAGAAGCAGAGTTTCTTGAACTGTAGGACAAGATTTGTGGGGAGAATTATGTTATTAAATTAGCAGTTAGGCATCTAAATAACATAACAATATTTTACCTTGTAGCAATCACAAAATCCTTACTGAACTGATGTCTATAACTGTCTAGAGCTGCTCAGCATATAGAGTTTTTGCAAATAGTATTCCTGTAATGTCTTGTTAGACACACGCTGAACAACCTATACTTTCAAAACACCAGAAGAAGTATCCACTAACACTCTAAACCCAGTGTAATTCACAGATTAATTTCACAACCCTGTCTGTGGGTCCTGAAAGTATTGCCTATACTTAGCTGTCACTTACAGACTGAAGTAATTTAAATTATCCTTGTTAAAGGTTTGGTTTTGCTTCTGTAGTTCATTTCAGAAATGATTTACACACATGGTATTATTATAATATAATGAGTCATCTGTTAATTATTTTTGACATCTAGGATAATAAAAATATACTAATGTTCCAGTTATTAATAGCATTGGCCTATCTTTATGAAACTCAAATATACCACACTGCCATGACTGTTGGAACCAACTCACACTTTCATCTTTAAAACGGTGCAGGTATTTTTGGTATCTAACTTCTGTGAAGACGAGTACAACCTGCAAGTCTGTCTTTACGTAACCCCAGATAAGCAGTGTTTAACCTACCTTAGTTTAAAAGCCTTTCAGCGAAATGCACGATGACTACACATGCTATCAAAAATAATCTTCGACCGACCACATGCTGTGTAAGGGTACCAGCGAAATACTTCATAAACAGACAGAATGCAAACATGCACAAACACACAAACCACTAATGCCATAAACAACCTCAAGCACAGTACAAACAAAATGCATGCCAAGAAACCTGCTTAAAAATTTGTATTATAGAAAAATACACTTTCAATGTCTGAAAATTTATTTGACTACTTACTGTACAATAAACAAAACTCCACAAAGTGCATGATCGCCCTTGAATGAAACTTCTGCCAAGCTCCACTGACTGTTTATTATTCACTGTCCCTGGATATATATATATATCTGTGTTGCATGATCTTAAGGGTGGCTCCTCTTGTCCTCCATGCTTAAGTCACCTAATAAAAATAGGCTACATGTACGTAATACCTGATCATGTGTCCCCTATATGCTTATCACATCTATTAAAAAAACAGTAATTATTAGGTACGTATTTGGGTATTCAGCAAATACAACAACCTAATCACGGAATCAATTTACTCCTGATATAAATCCCCTTCAACACCACTTTGCATCTGTAGTTAAATTCAATTCTAGAATATAATTTAAAGATAGAGTTTTGTTCTTATTGGACTGCTTTCAGTGCATATGAAAACCACAACCATGCCTTTGAAAAGCCCTAAGGCCTCACAACGGCATCACAAAGGCAGGCACTTCAGTACCCGACATGGCGCTCTGCTGCCAAGTGAAGCCCTCAGCCCGCGCTTGGCAGGCAGACTGGCTGCAGACAAATCTGAAGAGCAGTTAAGTTAGTGAAAAACAGCGAAGGTTGCTGTTAAGTAGAAAATGCAGAGAAGAAAGTCAGAGCCCAGAACCTGTCCCTCACAAGAAGTTAGGTCTATCAGTTCAGTCTGTATGCTGGAGTTTAGTCTGAGATTCCTCCACTCCAATCTCTTCTGGGGAGGCTGTGAGTTAGGACCCATTTAGCACACAGATTTAAGAGAGGAATGGCAAAAGATGTAATTTCATGAAAATTTATCCCAGATTCTTCCTGTATCCTTTTACTACTGATGTGGCAAACAGCAGAAGAGTGTTGTGGCAGGCCCTGCACTGCATGTTCAATGCCCAAATATGTAACTGCTAACTATAGTCTTTCCCTTGCTGGAGCTCTGACTTTGATTTTTTTTTTTTCTCACACAGGTATTGATGTTCACAAAACCTGCAGGAACACTGTGATATTCAGCCCTTTGAAAAATTCATTTACACTGACCAAATGCTTCCAGAAAAAATCGTGCCAGAAGAGGGCAGAGGAAAAAAAAAAAAAGACTGGTAGCCTAACCCTCTCTATGTCAATAGTTAAAAGGCTCAGCTGGACGCAGGACATCCAGGCTGGAGTGCACTGAGAATCAGCAAGTAAGCTGACTGGTAAGTGGTGCTGAGAAAGAGAGTGAAAGTCCAGGAGAAACACAAATCCAAGCATAGGCTTGCTGTGCTTCCGAATCAATGGCTACTAAGAAATACTGAGGTAAATCTTTCAGAGCATTTCTAAGCTGCCACCTCAACACAAGAAGGTTTAAGGAGCACAGTGAAAAAACGTCAATGGTCTCAAAGTAAGCTAGTATCAGAAAACGACCAAATTAAACCAAATAAGTTTCACTGATGACTAAACACACTGCAGTGTGGGCACTGATTTATCCGTTCTGATGAGTTGTACTGGAGCAATTTACCCAGCTGTCCATCCAGGCAGGAGAAGTCACTATTCCCATGGCAGAGGCAGGATGTTCATTCCCTAGATGCTGCTGTTTATAACTAAGCATATTAAAGTAAGTGCAATTAGTGGTCTTGCAAAGTAATACAGAATTTCATATCCCAGATTGGCTTAAAGGTGATACGTCACCTCTTCATCCATACTGTTCAGCAGACGCCCCAGGAAAATTATAATTTAAATTCAACAAATATCATGAATCTTCATTACCAGATTGCACTGATTAAACTAGTCAAATTCTAAATGAATTCAATTAAATGGGCATAACTTTTGCACTACAGCTCAGTCCTCAGAAAAGAACTACTTTTAATTAGATTATTTACTGTTCTTTGTTTTTATTAACACTTGTTTAATTTGAAACTGAGTAAACAGTAATAAGTAAAGACCTTTTGTAAATTTTCATTAAAGGAATCAGTGTGTGCCAAAAACATGTTTCTGGATACTCTTCAGGAGTAGGAAAGACTTCAGGAGAAGGTGGCAAACCAAGCTATCACTGATATTTTAGAATTTAGGGATAAACACACACACAAAAAATATTTAACCAGGTGGACATGGAAGAAGTGGGAGTTCGGAGGGTTTTATTTTCCAAACCTTTTCCTAAATCAAAATGAAGTAACGAGATAGTTATTTTCCTTTTCTTTACCCTTCAGATCCTGCTTATACACAGCTTTAAATGTTCTCCTTTATTATCTATGCATCCATATTCTCTCTGTTTCTTTTTCCCAGTGATTGTCTGCCTCTGAAGAATACTGATTAAGATGAACTGTGTTCCTGCCTAAACTCAGCAGAAGCAAGTTTTTTTCAGTTTTTCACTCCAACTAAAGGTCAATTTGGGACAATCAACACTACAAAATGTAACATTATGCTTTTGTAAATTTAAAAAGGACTTTCTCGTCTTGGTAGTAGAATTCTGACACAGTTTCTGTGGCTCTTTTTTCCTTGGATATAGCATAAGGAAGTTGCTGAAGATACAGTTATTGCATGCCTTGCTTTTTTTTAAGTAGTTACCTACTTGCCCAGATTCTTTAGTAGCAACAATCTGCTCTTGTTGCAATGAAGTAACTTTAGTTTCTATGAAAAAAATAGAGACACTAAAGCTTTGGCCTTGGCATGGATCAGTATTATTTGCCTGAAACCATGCTTGATTTGGAAGGTTTTGGCTATGGTGCTGCAAATCCCTTGACACAACCTCAGACTTTAGGTCAGTAGGGGATATTCAAGTTCCTTTGTGATAACTGAGCATGACTCAGTGATTAAAGATGTTGGGTGACCCAACATCTCTGGGGCTCTGCTATAGAAAATAAAGTCACGGCCAGAAGCCTTTAAAACCACATACTTGTCTGTGTGTTTATTAATGTCATCCCTAGTGGCAAATGCAATATATAGTTTAAAAAAATAATGCTCTATTTTTTTAAACTGGATTTATAAAGTCCAAATGTTTGCTTAGAAATTAAACATTTTGGTACTGGGGCCTGTAGGATATGTTGGCAGTGGAAAAACTAACCTACACCAGATGGCAGAGGTTAAAGAAATACTATAAAATATGGCTTCTATTCATACAGTTCTCAGACAAACAGAACCCCAAGCAGAAAAAAACTGTGAAAGTGGAAAACCTTTTCATTTGCTTACATTTCTCTTTGCTACTCAGCAAACCTGAGAGGTATTGTATCATCACGTATCAAGAAAGTAATATGCCAGATTGTTGTAACAGGTGGAATATGTTTGTTTGTAACACGTTGAATCTGAAATAAAGAAAGGACCAAAGTTACTAAAGGTTCTACAAAAACATTTACAAAATGTAAGTACCTAGGTTTAGTACCTGCAAAGCTTACTGCATAAATGAGAATTTGGAACAATAGCTCCATTTTGAACACAAAATATAAAAATTAAACTCTCAATTTTTTTACAGGTTCAGTTAATTTAGCTACGTGAACATGTAAGTTAAGGAGATAACTCTGCATTATCATTTTTAATTAACCATTTCACAAATATAAAGGAGAGCAATTTTTATCTAGACTTCATCCTATTTTGTCTAAACCATGTCGTCTTTATACTACATCCTTAGTTATTGTATTTGTTTCTAAAGCTTCTTAAAATCACAACTGTTTTGTAACTTCAGTGTGCTTGACTTACATAGCATTTGATGAAGCTATTATTTCTATAATATAAATGCATCCTTATAATAGAAATACTTCTCAAATACTTTTTGTCATTTCAGAAAACCCACTTTGAACCCCAATCTGTAAAGCAAAATGTGCAATGTAACCCATTTTCTTACCATATATGTAGTTGTGTGATGTTTAAAAAAAGAGAGGAAAAAAACTGATGTGAACTTGGGCACAATGGACCATGCTGTCAAAAATATTCAGTTGTCAAAAATGCAGATGGCATAAAAGCACAGAAACAGATCAGTTATTGGAGGTTTTTTTTTTAACAGGAGCTATTGTGTGGATTTTAAAAATTGATTAGGTGCCTAAAAATGTGTGTGGGTGGCCAGTAAGGTCTTCAAGGATACCTATACAATGTCTTGAAAATCCTCTTTATGTGAACAATTAGGTAATTAGTATCTTGAGAGACAGTCCAATGTCTGAGATGATAGAAAGGAATGTTCTCCCATATTAACAGTGGTTAAAAAGCAAAACAGCACGGTGCCTGAGGAGGGAAAACCTGCTTGAAGTCTTCTCCTTTTCCCTTAAAAACAAAAGAAAGAAAAAAAAAAAAAAAGGAAAACAACTATTGAGCAGCTCTTGTGAACGTTCTGTAAAGATTTTATGTATTTGAAATTTCTAAGCTACAAGCTCAAACAGCACTACTAAGGGCATTCAAAACGACGATTAAGATCGGTAACAGGCTACCTGGCCAATCTCAAGAGTTCAGCTAGAGGCAGGCTCTGCCTTTTCCTTCCTGAGCTGTTCCCAAGGGACAGAGAGGAATCTTGAAATTCAGAAAGTGCTTACAACCACTACGACTGTTTCCTCCTTCTGCCCACTCTAGTTTTGCCCCTTTTGCCTGTAAGAGTAGTGGCATTTTAGTGTGAATACAAAGCCCCTTTGCGATGGATAGAGTCAGTGTTCATAATAAACTCATCTCTTATTGCTAGGCAACACTGAGCAATGCGAATTTGTCACTTCTGTTTGGTGCAACTTTCGATTTCACCTCCAACTGTAACAATATAGCCTGCTATATTTTAGATGCCACTGTGGTTGGATGCCATCCCAGGAAAGATGTGAACTACTACTGACAGGGAGTGAATGACTGGCAATGGGCATAAGCAGTTTTTTGATTCTTAAGCCTTGACATATAATTAATTGTTAGATTTATTCTTCTATGAAACTCATACTTCATGATTCCTACTTACTGACTGCCTTTTAGAAAAGGCAAATGGAACACACAAATTTCCAGTGAGGTGAAGTTTTACTTGTCTGTTTACCTTTTTTCTTGTGGTATTTGCTCTGTTTGTATTTTTCTGCATGGGCTGTCTTTCTGAGGGGTGACTGTATGTAAGATTCAGATATTAAGTACCCTCGATCAAGTGTATGTCATTATTTCTAAGGCATACCCAATTAGTCTTTCAAATAAATATGTTCCTTACCTTAATAAATTAAGGTTCAGATTACAATAGATGCTGGGCAACTCTCCAGCACTGCCAAATACCCCTAGCACCCAACACCCTCAGTTGTCGAGGAGCTCAGATTATTGCAAAATCAATACTGTAGTCACAATTTTTTCAATCTGAAGTGAAACCCCCCACTGAAAACAAAATAAGTTTAATGCTATTACATGCTATCTAGGCTTTTTTGATTAGAGGACTGATAATTTCGTTTTTAAAATTTGTGTGTGATTGTCTAACCTGGCTATTAGGTCTCTGCTCTTTGATCTTTGAAGAATTAGGTCTGTTTGGGGGTAAAAAAAGGGAAAACTGAAAACCTATATTGTTTCACTACCTTTGGCTAAGACATAGTTAGAAAGAGGGACAAATTTATACTTCAAATAAAATATACATCTTCTAAAAAATCATCATCCTGATCACCAATATTTTCTCTAAATGTTTAGAAACATTTCACGATCACATTAACTACAGAAATATGCCAAACAACTGAGAAACTTAGCAATATTTTAGTCTTTGCATATTTTCACTGACTCACTGAAAACAAAAGGAGTTTCTGTAACTGTATGAATGAACCATGGCATGTGCGTGTTCTTTTAAGAAAGGCCAAGGGTGCAGTTCTATTTTCTTAGCTCTGCTTTCATATTTATGTGTCTCATTTCCAGCTCATTGCTGATGCCTTAGTTGCACTATCCATCAACACTTTTATCCTCCTTGTTCCTCAAAAAGAACATAAAATCCTTTTTTATGTGGTGGTAATATTATTGCAAATAAAAGCAAATACCAAAATCTTTATTAGTCTGCCAAAATAATAAACTATTTAATAAAAGCATGCTGTAAAAATAAGGTCATTTGCATCACTCAAGTTTCTTGCAGGAAATACAGAGAATTATTGGTCAAAAAGTACAAACTGACAGCAATTATTTCTGTTGTTGATCTAATGCTGCCTGAAAATGGGTTAAAAAATGCACTGAGGTTTTGCAAGTTTGCTGTCTTTAAATGTTTGTTTTTAATGCTGTTGTATACAGAGGAGCCTGGGAGAATCCAATTTCTCAAAGCTCTGCTTTTTTACCAATCTTCTCCATAATGGAAGAAAGAGAGACCGGATAGACGCTATTAGAAATCTTTACTGCAAAGCTCATAGTAACCTTCTGACTCCCATACTGCCACAAGATTTATCATCCAAATATTTACCATTTTTATATTCTGTATTAATTGTATTTGGCTAGGATTTGTGTCAGCTTTAGCTATATGATTTTTTTCACCTTTTTCTTTTGTCATTCTTGCAGACAGATCAATGCAAAGCTTTTATTTAAGAAGTTTGTTAAATGTTTAAAGTTAGTCAAAATATGCTTTCAAAATCATGCATCTAATGTCTGATCCTTTTTTCTTGTTGTACTACAAACCTGACCATTATTTTCTCACTGCAGTTTCTCTCCCCATCTGGCAGTTCTGCAAATATGTTATTGATAGAGCACAGAAAAATCAGTTGCCGTGGTGAGATTTAAACACTGCTTGTAACGTCCCTGCATATCTCCCCAAAAAAGCCTGCATATAAACATTAAAAATAAGCTAATCTTATAAATGTATAAGAATATAAATGATCTTATTCACCAGACACAAATTATTTACCTTAATTGCATAAATGCTAGGGACTGATCTTCAGAACAACTCAGTTAAAAGGCTTCTGAAAAGAGTCTTTTTTAATGCTTATTTCAATGATGTTTTGTAACTTAAGCCTTGCAAACCCCTATAAACCTCAAAATACTCTGCCAGGTATATCTATGCCCACTTTACAGACAGGGAGACTGAAACAAAGAGCAGCTGAAGTCGCGTGAATGATCACGCAACAATCAACAAGTTACTGACCAGAAAATAAAATTCCAAGATTCAGATCACTGGTGTTGTCCCAGTATTTTGGGGCTCTACTGCCTCTGCTTCTTAGGCACAATAGAGATGCTCCACTTATTTAAAGGATGAGACCTGTATAGAGATGAAATATTTTTAAAATACATTATTTAAATTGAAATGAATACTTCATGGAGCCCTGTTAGTATATTCAATCATGCCTTAAACCATAAACCAGCCAGAAGTTATTCTCCTTGCTTCACAGACTGCAGACTGCTGAAAGCTGAATTAACCCTTCTATGAAAAAATGTTTAGGACGTCATGTGATATGTGCAGGGCAGATAAAAAGCAAGTATGTTAGGAACAGCCCTTTTTTATTTCTGAAGGTGTGGAAATTTGATATTTGCATATATTAATAGGTTCGATAACTAAGTTTTTGTCTTGCAAACACCTGAGCTGGGTTACATATTTTGGTAAAGTCACCCATATGTAGCTAAATCAGTAGTTTCCAAAGTTGACTGGTTTGGATACTGCACGCATTAACAGCAGTTGCTGGAGTAACAGCTCCCAGATATGCAGGACTGTGCAATTCAGCAGGAAGGTGTTAAGAGTCTTAAGACAGCCGTACAATTGAAATAAAGAACACGTACAGCAGTTTCAGAATACTCCATGATAAATCAGTGATATGGTTTAAATTAAAAGCACTTGCATTGTATGTGCTTGGTATTTATTGGGATTGCTATGCTATGTATACATCATTAAGACAAACCGTACAGATGGGATTTTAAAAGACTTAGATAATTTTATGAATGTTAATTAGAGCTTTGTCTACTCAGGCTAAGATATGTAATAAAGATATCATCAAATCACGTTTTTAATAATATTATAGCTTGTATTACCTGTAAAACTCAGCAGATTTGCAAAGGTCTTTTAAGGATTATTTCTGAGCTGGGTTGCTTAGGTACAAGAGAATTAAGTAAATTGTCAACAGTGAAACAAATCGGTGGAAGATTCCTGTAGATAACAATTTGTAACTGAAAAGATTACAGGTTATTAAAATTCCCTTCAGCTTTTACAAAAAAAAAAACCAAACCCAACCAACTGATCAAATAAACAACCCAAACTAGGCAATGGCAACCAGCAAATCTGTGACATGAACTCATGGTTCACAACCTGGCCATTCAAGTAAATCTCTGCAGATAGATAGTAAAGTTTTGCTCTTCTCTCAGCTCTTATTCCTGAAGTTGTAACAATTCTGTAATGTCATTGCAGTAATACACTGACTGCAAAACCCTATGTTTTTGAAAATCATAATGCTTACAGTAAGACCAGATACCAGGTGTCCTAGTTTTTGTCTTTGCCCAATTTCTCAGGCGTTATAGAACCGACGGGACAACTAGAAGAGATCTTTTTGTTCAAAACCAATTCATATCGATATAGTAATCGGAAGCATCTTTCAGACTCTTGCAAAGTATTTCTTTACTTCAAAGCTTCAACAACATCAAAGAAAGCATACAGACAAAGCAGTGTTGGAAAGGAAGTAACATGCCCTTATTTTTAGCACTTGCCCACTTGTCACTCTTTAACTCTCATCTGCCTTTCAAATGTAGTGTAATCTAATTTTTATGCATACTGTATGCTCGTACAGACAATTTCCTCATTTCAGAGTATGTCGAGTTTGGTAAAGGCTTTTGTACTTTTCCTTAACCTGTTTCAGAAATAGCACTGTCACCATTTGTCTCGGTAATATATAGGATGATGGAAATTGACATTTTTCTATATAGAAGTGAAAAGAATATTAGTTTTATCAAAGACTAGATCCCCTCTTCCCCTCCAGTTAGATTTGAATTTGGTCACTTCAGGGCTTACTGTGTAGGATGATTTTAAGCAATGGTCCCTGTGGTTGCAGGCTCTATCACCTAATAATTGACCATGACAGGAATTATATGTCCAAAGCCAAGGGGTAGAGTGAATAGCATATGTCAGGGTCAATTATAAGGTGGAAGACCCTGCAACAAAAAAGACTGTACTGATTAGAGCATGATGTTGACATGGGAGCTGATGCTTCAGTGTTATTTCAAAGGGCACTGTCACAGCCACCCTTCCTTGAGGTCTCAAAATCAGAGGCGGATTATGTCAGTGGCTTATACTACACACGATGTAATAAAGTTCAATGGGACATTGAGAGTTACAATTGATTTGTTGCTTTTTTGCAGTAATAAAATGCTTTATCTGTATCACTCAAAATTAAGCTCGCTACTCTGCTAATTAGGTCAAAACAGCTCCATACTTACTGGATTAATTCTCTCTTGAAAAATCTGACTGTGAGATGAAAAGAGTGTTAAATATGACAGAGTTAAAAACTGTTTTGATTGTTAAAATTATTAACATTATTTGTACTGGCAAAATTGAACAGAATAGGAACAATGGAATAGAGAGAAAATAGTCCTTTTTATTACTTAAAGCTATGCTATAAATATTTTACGATACAGGAAGATTTTTGCAGTGAAACAAATGGGCCAAAAAAGCTGCTGTTTGCTTATTCCCCTGGAACTTCAGCAGCTTTAACCTACTTAAATGTTCTTAATCAGTGACGAACCGCAGAACCATTTTGTAAGTGAGTAATGGTCCCAAATTACATACCACCACAGTAAGACAGTATAGTTCATTTTTATATTTTCATTGCACCAGTTCAATTTTCTGACCCTTTTCTTTGAAAGCCGTTTCTCTAAATTTCTGCATCCCTGTAAAAATATCCCAGTCATATCTGCCTACAAGATCCCAGTGGTTTAGCTCATGATGATGGAGAAGATACTGCAGCTTAACCTCACTAACTAAATAGCTAATTTCTCTCTGTTCTCATTATCCACAACCACATTTTTCCTGGGTGTTTTGCAGCCATCAAATAGATGGCTAACTCACAATAAATTAAGCCTTATAGTAGTAGACTCAAAAATGTTACATGCTGAACATGTTGTAAGGGTTACTGAGTCTAAAAGGCCTTTTTCTTACCTAGAATGGTTAATAGGAGATCATAGTCTCTAACACACAGAAATGCTCAAAAATTTCCATCTTCAGAGTCTTCATCGGCAGTTAATATAGCTGCACAAGAAAGATGTCAGATAGCAGGGACTTGGTTTTGAATCTTGTACACGTACTTTATGATAAACTCATCTCTGATCTACACTTGTTTCAATGTAACAGTAGAATAGCTCTCACATTTGTTTTGCATTTAAAACATATAAATTTAAAAACTGAAATGCTTTTTTCTAAAAATTCCATCTTTTTCTTCAAAAGTAAGAAAAAGACAGAAGGATATGAAAGTTCTTTAACCTGTAAATTCAACATCCACACTTAACTCTTCCATTACAATCAAAATAGATATAGATAGAATAGAAACTCCTTTGGTACTACCAGGTCTCTGGAGAGCGGAAGGTGCCCAGACATTTCCCCTCCCCCTGCCTCGAAAGTACAGAAGGACTTCCTATGGAGAAAAATACATTAAAATCCCATGGATTAAGCTGAATAGAAAAAAGATAAATGAAGGATTTTGCCAGTCAAACTTGACAGTTTCCCTTGGTGGTAATTACTATTAGTGCTTTTACTAATAAAGTAAAAATTTAAAACACTGAAAACTGATCTAGTCAAGTGAAAAAACTGTTCAGCTGCCAGTGAATATTAATTTTAGCTTGCACTAGAGCCTGCTGGAAATGGAAAGAGACTGGTCATTTTGACAGAGGTGTGACCTTATAAGGTTAATTTTATACTTCTGACTCACTGAAGATTGGTAGATTAATGAAAATTAAGTTGATCCATCGATTAGAAAAAGTGATATCATACAGGGACCATTACCTATCAGTCAAGAACTTATATAATGCTATCTTAGGCTAAATTCTCTTTCTGTTGCAGTGGTTAATAGATACAGGTCTAAGAGTCTTCTTGAATGCTAAACAGAAGACAAAGTAAAGTTGCTGGATTTCATAGTTCTACAGAAACAAGTCAAATCACCGATGAAAATTACTAGCTTTGTCTTATCAGAACTAGGAACTATAGGATTAGCTGTATATATTTTCATTAGTGCTTACATGGAGCACTTAAGAGCAAGAAGCCCATAGGCCTGGTAAGTCATCCTTCACGTACAGCACTGATCACCAGGGCCCAATCTGTGCGAGTGGCTGGAGACAAACCAGCACTCACTGCATGCCTGCCTCTGTCTGAAAAGAGGTGAACAAGGTGTCTGAGCTAACCTTCGTAGGCTGTATTACCTTGGGCATAATGCACTGTTAGCGTAGTTATGCAGCATTCAGAGCAAAGCTCTTCATATACGCTGAGCTTGAAATGTAGACAGAATGACCTTGTGCCCTTCTACACCCGGCCGGGGAGATATGTCTCTGGAGAAATTTCTTTCATTCAGTCTTTAGTAGTATGTCAATACATCTCATGCTTCCAAACCAGAAGTTTTTTCCCAAAATTTATATATCTCATGGAAGAGTTGATAATATCCTGTTTACTGTGAAGGAAGTGAAAATTCAGAGAAGTTGTCAATGACAGGCAGCTAAAGGAGCTCCACAGCCAGTTCCTCAGTTGAAAACACAGAAGTATCCCCCAGCAGAATCTCAAATCATTTCTCTGTACTACATTAACAGCATTGGGTATTAACAGCAGCAAAAATTCTGCCACCTGTTAGATGAGGGGAACACCTCTGACTGCAGGAGAGTCAGAGCAGGACACTAACGAGGGGCAGTAAGTGGCACATTGCCAGCTGCACCCATGAAAATTGTAACATTCCCGTTTCGGACTTAGCATGGTAAGCAAAGGAGATGATTTTCAAAACAGAAATATTCTTCTAACATTACATCTGCTTTATATATGCAGCATTCCATTACTTACTGGTGATTATAATAGGAAATCTTTTAATTAAGAACTTCAGCAGTTCACCTTTAACTGCCAATCACGGGATAATTGGCCCTTTTCTAATAGGCGCTGCAGCTCAGGTACGCTAAAGTGACTGTTTCTCAGAATAACTTACTGAAAGTAAGTTATTTTTGGAACTCATTTATAAGAGAACTTAATTAACTATTCCAGATCGTTAGGGATACTGCATTGCGTTTTTTAATCCTCTGACAGGTTCTTCCAGTTATATTAATTCATTATAATTATTTTCAACTTTCTAGGCAGAAAAGGGTGAGAAAGAAGCGCTGAGCCATTGCTGGCTTTCTGTACAAAGTAGCCAGTACGTCCCCGAGAAGAAAGGCAGCTTTGGTGAATTGTATTGTTTCAGCTGCTGCAGCAGCACAGCAGAATGTCTCGGAGCCATCAGCTTGAGAGACGATGTGCTGTCTTTTGTCCACTGTCATATGGCAGAACCTTTTAAGAGCAGTGACACTATACCAGTTATTTCATCAGGTGAGTGAGAGTGAACAGATTTTCTCACTGAATATATTCCAAATAATTTGAAAACAGCATCTTTTTGGGTAAAATACAGATTTGTTTTGAAACCCCACTTTACTAATTCAATTTTGACATATTTCACAAATTCTGGGAGCCAAATCCCACTTTTTTATTTGTGCAAATAACTACTGATGTCTTTATCAGAAGGAAGCAAAAATTCCAGTCTCACTAGCAAATGAAGCAGACTTTGGTCCTGCAGTGTCATATGTAACTTCTACTTCAAACAAGTCTGACTTGTAAGTGGAAATTTGTTTTTTTGAAAGCTGTAAAACTGAACGCAATAGAACCATCTGCTGAAAAAACCAGCAACATTGTATCAGAACAGATTAATAACAATAGACCTTTGAGAAAATAGAGGACCTCAGAATTATTCTCTACATGAGAATAATTATTCTCTACAATGCTACTTAGAAGAGAGCTTCACAAGTCTCTGAATATTTGTTATAAAGCTATGTGATTAAAGCTACTGTTTTCATGGCTCCTCCATTTTCCAAAGCAGCAGAATAATTTAGGTACATGATTTTTAGACTTCGCATGTATCATTGCTAAGTAGCGTGAATTAACTGTTCACAACTACTAGCTGAATTATTCTTTGTGATAATCAAAAATAAAAATATTTCATTCAAACCCAGAAAAGATAGAGGTGATGTATGATAAAATACATTCCTCCCCCCTTCATTTTTTTTGCAGTTAGTCAAATACCTTTCTTCTCTCTTTTTTTACAGTTCCTCAGAAGTGTGGTCATTTTCTACCAGTTCAGGTACTGTGCAGTATTTCTTCATTCAATTTAGTAATCTCTGCTAAAATCTCTGAGTACACTGGATTTACAGTTTTAATTCAGAACAGGCCTCCACTATCTTTCCGAGCAAAAAAAAAGAAGCCCCGACCCCTCACCAAAATCCCTGCCCTTTCATCAGAATTTCACATCTAAGTAACCCTCTTTCAGATCATCCAAGATGTTCTGAAGAGCAGAAAAAGCTTTCTAAGAATTGTGTATTAAGTCATCATCACTACACTAGAAGAAAATCCAACAGTCCTGTAATTCATTCCAATCTAAGTCAAATATTTTGTCTCATAACTGCTGGCCTGTGATGGTCAAAGCATGAACTGAGCTTACAAAAATGGGCTTTTTGTAATTATTCCTATACAGAAAAATCCATGATTACTAACTCTTCAAACTATTTATCCAGTAAGTTTCATATTGTCACTTCTTAACTTCTCAAAACTGTATTTAAGAAGGCATCATCACCTTCATATCTGCACATAATTATGCACTCCTATTTTACAAGTTCCAGTGACTTATTGTACAAATCACATGCAGACTCAAATAATCTAAAACAACCAAAAAAAGTGCTACTTCAAACTGTTTCATGACCTGTGAATAAAAAATGTTATATTTTTGTCTCACTGGGCATTTATTTTGGCGTATTCAATGCTATAAACAAAATGCTTTTTCTCAGAATATTTTATTCTCTGTTTTCTTCCATCCTTTCTCTTCCCACGACCTTCAGACCCAACAATTTGTGTGCAAGGAACTTGTTTCCTAGAGGCTTGTGCAAAGCCTGAATGGTACAGACTGCTATATAGCATTGTATAATACCAGGTTACAGGGGTATGGTAAGTTAGCACTCGCAATGTATAAAGCATAGCCCTTCAGCCCAGCCCTGAGGAACAAAGCCCTTTATGGTAGCTGCACCGATTGCTGCAACTAAATTCAATCAGAACCATGAACTGGCACTTCTGGTACAATGTCCAGGTGGATTGTGGACACCAGTGGTGGCACTGCAGATGAAGACACTGAGTGGGGCAGCGCCCAGGCTCACCCGGAGGCACTGCGCTTGTCCCCACTGACCCTGCACACCAGGCTCCAGCCAGGGTGAGCAACCAACAGCACACCAGTGGTTTCCTCTCCCATTTTGGACCCACAGGCTCTTAGAATCAAAGCCTGGAAGAGCCACAGTCCCTCAGATCACTGCTAAAAATGCTGCCACAACTTCCCCAGCAATGGTTTCATCTGGTGGTATAAGACTCTAAGTCTAGCAGTATGGTTTCATCAGCAGAACTAACCCACAGGTTTCTTCTGTGACTTGGGACAAATGAAACTGTGTCTGGATTCAGAGACTGGGCACCCGGGTAAGCTTTCTGTTGGCTGTGCTTGCAAACCTATAGCGGTGTCTGCCGTCTGCGTTAATAGGATTGCTCAGAAAATTAGCCGAAGATGGGGATCACGCGACAAGATTAGATTTTTGGTCTGCCCGCCTGAGGGTGCAGGGCGACATTTCATGTCCGCAGGCCGGGGCAGAGGCCTTCAGCCCGGCAGCCGGGAGGTGAGCTCTGCTCCGCTCTGCCCTCCCTCCTGCTCCGGCCCCCCGACACGGGCTGCTGCGGGGCCCTGCGGCCACTCGAAACCGTTCTCCTCCATCAGCCACCCAGAAGGACGCGGTGAGGGGCCGAGGGAGCGCCGCTCTCTCGCCCGCCGCCCCGCAAGCGGCTGGCGGGTCACTCGCCGCCGGGCGAGCATCCGCCGCCGGCCCGTTCGTCTGGCGGCTTCCCGGGGCGGCTGCGAGCGCCCACGCCGGGCTCCGGCTCCCGCAGCCGCGATGAGGGCTGGCCCGCGGCATTTCCTCCCCTCCCGGCCTCCCTGCCCCGGGCCGTGCTGACGCCGGGCTGCGACTACGCCCCGCTGTCCCCTTCAGCAGCCACCCAAGGGGACAGGGACGGGGACGGAGCGGCCGCCTCGCTCGGTCGCTCCCATTGCACAGCAATCGCTTAGAGCGGATCCGCGGCTGTTCGCTGTAGACAAGCAGGAAGAAGGCGGGCAGGGCAGCTGACTTACACAGCAGCAGCCCCGGCAGCGGGCGGCTCGCCCGGGCCTACCAGCGCGGCCGCCCTGCCCTCCATAGGCGCCCCCCGCGCTGCCTCCGCTGCTGCGCCCTCCACGCCGCCCTCACCGGGCCGCGCCCGGCCCTCGCCGCCTCGGCAGGCTCTCAGGTCCACAGCAGAGGAACCGTCCCTCTCCCGAGCACGGCGAGGCGGCGGCCTGCCGCGCCTCCCGCTTGTTCAGGCAGTCTCCCGGCCTGCCCCGGGAGGAGACTCCGCTGAGAGGAGGCGGCCAAGCGGCAGCAAGAGAGGAGCCGGCGGCGTGCGCGCCCCAGGGTGGCCGGGACGGCCGCTCTCCTTCCCCGCTGCGTTTCGCAGCTGTCACGCACCTCCCCGTTAGCGCTACCGCCCCCCCGGGCTCGCAAGCATCATGAGAGTAGTGGCTTTAATCAGGTAACGGGCTGAGGGATCGCCCATGCGAGCGAGCGAGCGAGGGGCGGCTCGCAGGCGGAGGGAGGGCGCGGGGGAGAGGCTGAGCCCGCCCGGGAGCAGCCCCGGGGGTCGCGCTCCACCCAGCGCCGCCTGGGAGACCCGCCTGCCCCGGCGCTTCCCCCCCCGTGCCTTTCCTGCCGTCCCCCGGCTTCTTCCCTGCGTGGAGCGGCCGAGCTCCGCCGGCGCCTCTGCTCCCCGCCGGCTGCCGGCCCTCCCTCTGCTGCC
>JAOXNO010000041.1:33806360-33863714 GCA_028565335.1 Limnodromus scolopaceus
AAGAACTACTAGTGGCTGGTTTAAAATCAAAACCAAAAAACCCCAGAAAACAACGCCCAAAATTATTTCCCCCCGTGGCCTGCTCCCCGGTGTCCCGAGGCAGCCCGGCTCCAGCGTGGAGGGGCTGCAGGGCCTGAGCCGCTTGCCCCGCAGGTGGCGGGAGTTCTGCTCATTTGCAGTTGGATTTTCCCTGCGCTTTTCTTTCCAAATACCTTAAGGTCTCTGAGGATGAATTTTCTGAAATCTCAACGGTAGATTTTTTTCTAGTGTGTCCTCTGGGAGAGATTTCATTTTGCTCATTTTTAAAACGACAAAGCTCGCTCATTTAAGTAGTTGCAGTTGGATGCAGCCCTACCTGTCAGGGGCTGCTAGTTTTGCTTCTCCTCACGCTCCTGCCGCTTCTTGTCAGTTTCTGCAGTTCTTGTACTGTAAATGGCTTTATTTATTTATTTATTTTAGAAACAGATTAACATTTTCTAACAAGGACAGATGCGTTCTTTTGCTGAGAAATAATAGTTAATGAAAAAACAACAAGCTAGGAAGCCTGTAAATGGAAAAGGGTTGTGCAGATATGAGCAATATATTTTTATTTTTGGGTTCAGTAACCTATATACTGGAGTCTTAACATGTAATGTATTAAATTCTCTCAGGGAACGTCTAATATCAAACCTCGTTGAAATTGGGGTTTGGCTGCAACAATTGCAAATCACTCCAAACATCATCCAAGGAGGAAAAGATACAGCAAATGTTATCTATGTTTTTCAAGATTTGCTTAAATAGAGAGTAGGAAAATCAGCTTCCGTGCTTTTTCTTGTTTTATAGATAAGATTTTGTCTTCCAGCCTTATTTATTTTGATATTCTCTAAGCAGAGGAATGTGTTAAAAGGCAGGATGAAATAAAATCTTAAAAACATGTTTCTGACACAATTGCTATTTTAATGGGCAATTTTACAAGGATGGATTTAGTTTCAGTAATAGTTTTAAGAAGAGTTTTAAAGAGACATCAAAGTGTCTGAAATCTTTGTAACAGAGCTCGCCTCAAAGATCAGAGGGGAAAAAAAGGTATTTGAAAAGTGCTTCTTACTTTTGAAAAGGTCAGGATTATATATAAAACTACTTTAACCTGTTTCTTTTTCTTCTAAAATGTTGGCCACACTTCAAGTTGATAGTCTTGCTTTAAGGTGGTATTTATAGGGTAAACCCTGTATTGTGTTTTGTGCTAAATCATAGACATTTTAAAGCCAGTCTTCTACCTGAAATACGATGTTTTTCAACTCCTTAATTCTTCTAGAATTTTCTTACTGTAATTGGTTACACTTGCTAATAGAAAGGAATTTTGGTCAGAAGTCTTCCATTGACTCGTATCTTTATTGTTACTGTGCTTTTTTTTTTCCTGGTATTTTGTTTATTTATAAGCCTACCTCTTAACATACTTGCAACGTTGTCAAAATGAATCCTGATTGTGGCCTGACTTTGTAGAGTTTTCTACGAAAAGGCCATGTGACGTTTTTCTGTGATGAGAATTGAGAGCAGTTCCCAAGCTACCTCCGTACCTGCCTTCATATCTTCTGAAAGCCTTTTTTCTTTCTTTTTTTTGGTCACAATCTATGAGACAACAGCCAGGCTGGGACTGTGCTGAGTCCACCTTCCTCCCACAGCATGGGCTGTCTGGCTTCATTGTTCTTAACTGTCATGTGTTTTACAGCTAGAGTAGAAGGCCTTGTAGGTAGGCACCAATTCATTTTGTTTCTTGGTATGGTTAGTTTTTAAGGCCATGGTAACAGTACTATAGAAAATAAATAGCCGTACAGTAGCATGTGATCCAGTGAGCACGCTACCAATTTTGATCAAGTAATCAGTAGTCAAATGTGGGCCTCATCTTAACATTATTTTTTTAAAAATATAAATTAATTGAAAAGATTAAAAGATTTATTCTAGTGTCCTTTTAATTTTCGATTAAAAAAAACCCTAATATTGAAATGCTCTAAACAGCATAGGCAATTATCTTCTGTCATATAATTTTCTGAAGTTGTGTTTGGAGTTGAAATCGGAACTAGTGGGAGGCTTTTATTGTTTAGAATGAAGTCATTCAGAAAAAAAAGAGCCTTTGTCTCATTATGGTTCTGTTAAGCCTGAAATTTCACATTATGAAGTGAATACTATCTACGTTTTCAAGCTATCAAGCACAGTATCCAGAATTAATGAACACGATTTTTTAAATTTTTGTGTGTCTATATATAGATTATAAGAAAGTTGTAGGTATGCATGAGAATAATGTCAGGTAGAGATGGAACCTTGAATTAGGAATCTATTTATTACCATATTTATATTTATTTTTACAACACCAAAACATAACAGATTTTCATAAAGCAAAGCTTAAGCATGAAAGGATGCCATGTTATTTATACTATTTCTACTTGAGGTTTGAGTTATATAGCAAGTGAAGGTCAGGGTACAGAATTTTAGCATGGATAAAACCAGAAATCGAGCGGAATAGCTGTGCGGTTACATTCCTGTAACACACTAAGAGGACTAGATAAAAGTGGGAACTTTACGTTGTAAATGTTGAAGATTGTTAGTAATGTTGTGGTCACAAGGAAGATGACAGTCTGTTGTAGCAAGGACTGCTTGTACTATCGGTTCTCCTGCCCGTGTCTCAGAGACTCTAACACAAGATGCAGTTTTACGGAGCTGGTCTAGATCTCGGTTCCAGTTCCTGCCCTGGACTGGTTCTTGTCCCTTGGCATTTAAAGAAGCGGCACAGAGTCTCCACCTGCAGCTGTAGTTTGAAGGTTGTGAGTCTGAATGTGGTTTTTGCAAGCAATGTGTATTCTAGAGCACTCTTAGTTTTATTGTTAGACAGTAATATTTCTTTTGATAGTGATTGAAATCCATGAAGAATACTATATTTCAGTTACACCAGCAGAGCAGGATTCTTTCCTCACTAAGAGTGGAAAAAGTTCCGGTAGACTTTGAATGAATGTCAAAATTAATTGTATTCTCTATGTTAAAGAATCATCTCTTGGCCTCAGAGAAGAATATTGTTCTGTTTGTTTTTCTTTTTTTTTTTTTCAATCAGCAGTAATTAGTTTTATTTGCAGTTACATGCAGAAAAAAATTTCTGTGTTCAGTGCAGTGTCAACTGACCCTACTGCCTGTAATGATTGCAGCTTTTGAGAATGGGAAGTACGTTTAGAATGGACTTCGGGCAAAGTATCCCATGAAAGATGAATGCTATTCCTAACATGACAGTCTTCATTTAAAAAAGGTTGCTAATGCTGGCAACTCTCTGGAGCTGATATCGGGGTTTTTTTTAATCCAAGTTATCTAGTAACGGGTACAGAATAATTCATCTCTGGAGTAGAAGACAGTCCTTGTTCTGAAGGGATTCCAGCTGTGGCTGTTCTTTATGGAACCTCTCAGATTAGTAATAAGATAGAGAAATGGATATGTGCTTTATGGATACTCTATGTAGGCACTATACATATATAGGAAATCTTCCTTTTCCTATGGCTAATATTTTGCAATCTTTTTTTTAATTTCAAAACTTTATAACCAGATCTGACGATACTGATTTTTAAGTAGTTAGGCAAAAGTCATAAGGGACTAAAACTTCTATCTGTACTTTTAATTGCCACTCTTTTCTTTTTCTTACAGTGGTGGGAAGGACAGCTGTTATAATATGATGCAGTGTGTTGCTGCTGGGCATCAGATTGTTGCTCTAGCCAATTTAAGACCTGCTGAAAACACAGGTATGAAAGCCACGTTTCTTACATCTTTATTTTTTATTTTTATAGAAACAATGTGGGCACAGCTGTGCCTGAATTAAGTCCCTTTATGTGTTTTTATATAGTTTTGCATATTGAAGGGTGATCTAGAAGTCTTAAAACAGGTAGAAAAAAGAAAATGCTATGGAGACGTATTAAATATATTTTTCCTCAAAGGGGAAAAAAACAAAAGAGGATGAAGATCATTAAAAGAAAAACTTACATAGTTTGAAAAAAAGAGAATAGAATATTCCTGGTGGTAAACAAAGGGACTGTGTAGCACAAATAGTAAAAAGTGGCAGAGCATATCATTAAACAAAAGAAACATTGTATTTCTAGAAAAGCTTTAAACTGTCATAAACCATTCCAGCTGCCAAACATACACAATTTTGCTGCTGGTCATTCATTTTTAGCCTTGCATATCTTCATTATTCTAGCCCAGTGTTTGTGAACTGGTTGAGGTGCTGATCTGAGTCGGAACTGACCAGGGTGCACTTCTTTTTCCTGCCTTTTTCATTCCTTTTAGCTTGGGTCAGTTTTCTGATCAGTTCCTCCCAGGCTGCACCGAGACCCATTTCTGTGAAAGAGAATGGGAGAAACTCAGCGTAAGTCAGTGGTGAGGTGAGAAGGCGAGCTGAGTACTTCTGTGTTGGACAAGAGCAAAAATTGAACTTAGCTGAGATTTGAAAAGGAAGTGAGTTGTTTACCAGTTGGTAGGGGAGAATGTTAAAGTATGTTAATATAGGTTAACTGTTCAACATATGTTAAACAATTAAATATGATATCTGATAACCGTTTGGTAGGAAGATACACAGAAAGAGAAGGAAGAAGGGAGCTGCCATCACAAATGAGTCATGGAAGGAACTGGCAAATGCTGGGGAATACAGGAACAATTTATTTTCTGGGTAGCTAGCACATAATCATCTCTAATCTTGTTGAAATATGTTGTCTTTAAACTAATTTATCCACATCAGAAATGTAGAATATTGTCATTAAAATCATAAAATGCTCTCTTTAAGTGGGTAGTTGGAAATTCTGTGGAAAGTTAATTGAGGTGCTTCAGGCAATAGCGGATTCCATGCCTTTCATTTTATTTTATCTTGTACCACTGTTGCCTGGAGAGTCTCAATTAATAAAAAACCTGTGTATTCTGAACTGAGTATCAGTTTAAAGACCTTGTCATATTCATGTATGTTGAAAAACACTGAGTTTTCTTTTAATTCAAGTCTTCTGGTCTAGGTTGGTTAGTTGTGATTATGGGTTTGCATTTGCCTGTTTTAAGTAAAGGTGTATCTGTTGTATGGTATCAAATGAGACATGACCTAATTGTTACATCACAAATTAGTTATCTTGATCAATGTTACAGACCTTTCTCTTCGCAAGATGTGTTACATAGGTATACAGCAGAGGTGCTTGATGTGTCTATGTAAATTAAGAAAAGTTCCAGTATTACAAATTAGATTTAAAATAGTGAACTGTGTTAGTTTTTAATAAATAAAGTGGAGATTTCACCAATAATGATGTATTGCTTTATCAATCTGTTTGAAAAATTATCTAAAAGATTTTATATGTAAGCAGTTTATTGTATAATTTGCGATTTAATTCTAATCCATGATGTCTGCATTTTAGCTGCTTTTTTCTTATCTGCTAGTTGCAAACTACTTGTAAGAAAGTTCAGTTAAATTTTTCTCCTGGTAAAGGAAACAGCAGCAAAGAATTGATTTCACTTCGAGATTATTTTTTAAAAGGAGTGAAAGTAGAAAGGGCCTGGATATTATAACAGATTTTGTTTTTTTATATTAAGCAGTGTCAAAACATTATAGTCATCTACTTTTATTCTACTTAAGCAGAAATAATCTCCTCTTTCTTGAGGACCAAGGTAACAATTTTAACAGTAAAGTTTTTGAAATTTTGACGACCTGTTGCATGTTCTCAGTGTTGCAGTATATTCCAAATTTCTTGCTGTGAGTGTGTTGAAATGCATCTGGGTTTAGGTCTCTGAACTGTGTTCCTATTAAAATTACCATATAAATAGGAGCAGAATTGGACTGCTATGAGTTTTTTGGATAAACCAGGGGGAATACTAAAGAAGAAATAGACACCACAATTTCCAGAAAGGCAGCATATTTGTGACAGATGTCTTCCTCTCCATGTGTCTGTTGGGTGGAGAAATTTTTTTTTTATTTCCATCTTTATAGAGATATTGTCACCAAACATAGGTTTGTGAATCAAAAAATATTAGCATTGAGATTTTCTTCGTCCTTTGTAGTAATGTGATTATCTGTAATTGTTGATATAATGTACCTAATATGTTTGTTTCTTAATTGTGGCAGGGCAAACTGATGAACTGGACAGCTATATGTATCAGACAGTAGGACACCATGCCATTGACCTATATGCTGATGCATTGGATTTGCCGCTGTATCGTGGTTTCATAAAGGGTACCAGTGTAAATACTGGAAAAGTGTATACCACATGTCAGGAAGATGAGGTTGAAGACCTTTACCACCTCTTGAAACTTGTTAAGGTATGCCAAATGAAAAGAATTAAATAATTGGGGACAATTATATTGCTTAACTCATTTATGAATTTAAGTAAATGATCCACTTAGGTATTTAAGGAAAGCTTTGAGAAAAAAATTGAACACTTTTACTCTTGCAAGTTTTATTTCTATTCCTTTGTTCTTCCTGGCATTATAAATATATAAAGTGTAACTTTACTTCCTTTTCCTCAATCTAAATCAGACTTAGTAATCCCCATTTCAAGCCAAAACCTTGTTCCTATTTAATAAAAATACCTGTAACAGGTGCTTGGCATATACTACAAAAAACATAATTGTGAAAATTATCTATAAATAAAATACGTAGGTAGTTTCATATTTGAAACAATGCGTTACTTGATTACTGAAATGAGAGATTTTTGTGTTTTGTGCATTTATCAGTGTATGGAAAGTAATGTCTAGACATTTCTATTTGTGTACACTTAGCTCTGTAAACCAGAACCTGTTATTTGTTTGTATGTTGCAGATCGTTCAGAAAGTATTACAGAATATTCTACAATGATAGTTTTGGTTCTGGTAGCCCTGTAACTATATTCTAATATACCACATAATAGCAATAACATCTATCAATTCTTTTTATCTATAAAACCAATAAAAGGGAGATAATGAATGTTATTTCCTAAAACATTTGAAATGCATTCTGTGTTCTTTTCCAAAATGTTTCATGTAGTACTTTATTTTCCACTGGGATTAAATCAGATCTCATTGAAACAAATAGAAGCCCTCCCATGGGCTCCAGAGGTTTTACACCAAGTTGGAGTGAACATGCTGTCTTTTCCAGTTAATTGAGTTGATGACTGCAGTGCACAGTACTAAAACAGTACAATGTGCAGAAAATCATATTAATTGCTATTTTAAAAAAAGTAAATGCACGTTTAATTTTATTGATCAAACTGGTAGACTACTTTCTGAAATGTCAGCTAAAGATATTTGTAGTCTTCAATTCAGGTTCTGAACATTTTCTAGCTCCCTTTCTTCCGTTGAAATGAGAATTGAGATTCATGAATATAAAAGCTTCAGGCTTATTCTTTGTTCAGTTTTAAAAAAAAACCAACCTTGCAGATAAGACCTAGGAATGTGGTTTGAGTGCAGAGTGCTTCCTGAACCATGTTTTAGTCAGGTGTTACATCTTCTAAGCATTTTAGCAGGGAAATCGTGTTCCTCTAAAGTAAATTCAAGATCATGCACCTGTGTTGGAGTACGAGACTACGAAACAGAACAGTGCATGAAGGCTGTATGGCCTCAAGTTGCACCAGGGGAGGTTTAGTTTGGATATTAGGAAAAATTTCTTCACTGAGAGGGTTGTCAAACATTGAAACAGGCTGCCCAGGGAAATGGTAAAGTCACCATTCCTGGAGGTATTTAAAAGACCTGTAGATGTGGTGCTTAGGGACATGGTTTAGTGGTGGACTTGGCAGTGCGAGGTTAATGGTTGGACTTGATGATCTTAAGGATCTTTTCCAACCTAAATGATTCTATGATTCTGTGATTATGCTCTAAATTGCTTCACAGAGGTTTTAAATGGAATATGTGTATCATGCAGTACACGAATTATAAGAAATACGGTACAGCAGTTTTAAATTATTTTTGAACCATGATAGTATTAGAAATTAGAGGGACTCTTATATTCTGTCTCTTAAACCTGCATACTAACAGCTTTCTGCCGCTGGGTAAGATAATAAATTACTGATCAATTTAATTAAAAATGGGCAGATTAGTGGCAATTAAGATGATACTTCCTTTTCGATTCTTGCTGTCTTTGGAGAAATGGATGCCTGACATAAATTAATGCTAATGTTAAATCTTGACAACTTCTGCTTTGGAAGTTTGTACATGATAATTATAACTATAGCTGAAAGAGATGTTATCAAGTTGTCTGGAACTAAATAACTATTTCTTTCCTGTAGAGAAATATTAATTGCACTATATGATATTTTAAAGACATAAATATTAAAAATATACTGCCTTTATGTTGGACTTTGGATAACCTATCTATGAAATTCTGGTGCAAAAGTTTCAGTAGAAGTCTTGCATATTCTGATGAATAATTGAAAAATTATCAGGGGGACAAACTACAGCAGCTGTAAATCTTTGGATTTTTTGGTTTTAAGAAAAGTACATTAAAATTTTTCTTTTGTGTGTTAACAGTAACTTTGAAAGCTTTCTATTTAAATTTTTTCACATTTTTTTATAACTTCAGGTTTGTACCTTTCCTATGTAATTTTAATCACTGAGGATTTTGCTTTAGGTTTGGTGGTTTGGGGGTTTTTTTGTTTTGTTTGCTTTTTTTTTCCCTCCAGATGTTAATAGTTTTAAACAGAGAGCTTAATTTGCATTCAGTTGAAGGGAGGGGAGGTATTCTGCGGAAGCCTTGTCAAAACGCATCCTTGAGTGGACGTAATTTCAAAACACTGGTCAAACTAACACAGCTCTGTTTTTCTGTCAAATGGTTTGGGCCCAAGAATACAGGAAAGGTGTGTCTAGATCAGAATCACATAGTGCGCCTCACTTTCCGTTTGTAAAGAACACTTTTATTGCAAGTGCTTTAGTAAAAAATTAAACTGAAGCACATATGAAAATCTAGTATGTATTTGAAAGTATTTGATTAGTATGTGATTTGAAAGTTATGAGAACAAGATTTCTATAAAGTTAAATATTCCTCTGCAGTGCTAGGAAACCCAGGACAATAGTCCTGTTCTAGCTCTTGGGACTCAGAAAATGATATTGACTGTCAATGACTGTAAACCTGCTAATTTTATTGTCACAAACATAGATGATTGACAGGTAGAAAGGAAATTTATATTTATTTTTTAGTTGCCTAATGCCCTGGTTTAGATTCTGCATTGAATATATATTGTGAAACATATCAGAGTATTTATATGATGTCTAAAAGTATGTTACTATGTAATCCTCACCTGGTAGTACAATATTTACTACATATATAATATATATAAATATATAATACATCTATGAGACATACAAATCCTGAACTCTAAGGAATAATTTAATCTACTGTCCATGTTACTGTATAGGGATTACTTACACTCTTGTTTATCCATGTTTGTTGCTTTGCATATTGGAGATTTTTACAACAAAGCATGTAAACACTAGAGTTTCTTAGTTCTCTGAATTATCCTTCAGGGTTTTACCATGACACTGTCTTTGAAACCAGGAAATGTGTGGGAAAACTGTGTTTCTTTCCCTTTAGTGTTTGGAAAGACTGGAGCATGGAGGCATTTTTATGAAACTTTCCTACAATGTACTTCTCAATATAGGCATATTTAACTGCTTTCTCCCAGTTACAATGTAATTATGATCTTGTCCAAATAATATGCTGATGTTTTATGTAAGCACATACAGAAGTGGTGTTAGATGGTTTGAAAGTTGCATTGTTTTCTCTGTGTCATCCAACTATGGCTAAACTTTCAAAAGATAAACTAAAGATAACTAAACTATCAAAAGATAATGTATTTTAGTTCTCAATTTCAGCAGATGGTTCTGTCCTCTTCCAAGTTTCTTGCCTTATCTTTTCTGCTCTGTGAAGGCTTTGCCTTTGTTTGGTAAGCTTCCACTGCTGGAGTAATTTGTAGAATTTTGAACTTGATAAAAATGTTTTTTCTTCTAGCTATTTTTTCATCTTTTCCAATAAAAGTTTTCATTACTTGAGTTTTTTAAAATTAGTATTTCAAAAATTGTGTCTATTCATAGTTTCTTTGTCATATATTTCCTGTGTTTTATAATAAACATGCAAGTTGATTTTCAGTGCATTTTCAGTTTTAACATGTTATTTCTGTCAGAGTTCTTTTTGTGGTGCACTTTGTGGGTTCAGAACCTACAAGCTTACAAAAAACCAAAGAGTACACTTGAAAGAAATTAATATATTGGATCTCAGGACTGAGGGATTATTAATTATGATATCATCCATTGATCATCAGCTGAAAAATAAGAATTGATGTTGGATATATCGGTTGTATGAAACATTTGAATAATAATAGTCTTTGCTTGTTGCACTGTTTCATTTTATCAGTAATGTGGAAGGGGAAAGAAAGAAAATTTATTGTCTAAAACTGTCACATTCTGAAGCACTGATCTTATAACTCAGTAAGTCACTAAGCATAAGTCAGTAAGAATACGTTTTTTAGTTATAGCAACAAAGATCTTATTAATACATGATTCCTGTATTTAATAGTTACTTTTTAAGGACAGGATCATGATTTTTGAAATGGACCCAGACTGATGTTTACTGAAGGCAGGAAGTATTCTTGTCTGAGAGTTAAATTTGCAATAGCTGTTTGATTTTAGATGTTATATATATATAGATGATATTTTGTCTCAAAGTGATTTGACTGTGCAGATTCAGATGGAATCGAGATAACTTAGGTCCTGTCGTTATTCAGTGAAGCTCCCAAAGACTTGGAGTTCTTCAGATAACAGTTCTTCAGGGTTTGAGATGAATGGATGAAATGCAAGGTTATTCTGTGGTCTTTGAATAGGGATTAATTCCCTCACAGGAGATAAAGCTTTCAGTCCATCATTATTGCTAACCTGCTAATCTGCTAGACTTCCATGCTAAGGAAACGGTCTTCCTTCCACCCTTCTCCAGAAAATAGCTGCTGTGAAATGGGTGAAATGAGTTCTCGGATTCAGTCCGATGACTGACTTTCTGTGGCTTTTATACAGCCAAAGCTCTCATCAGGAAAAATAAATTAATGAATGTAACATGGTTTTATGCTCCAGGCACTGCTTCACTCTCTTCACTGTTATAAAATGTGTTCAAAAGAAATAGTAAAGTATTTAGAAATAGTCACTTGGCTTTTGGGTGTCCATTTTAATCAGCTCTCGGTAGTCCCTGTGACTTCAGTGGTAGTATTTGCACGACGAAGACTAATAATGTACTCTTAACTCATACAAATAAGGCTTGCAGATTTTCTTAGGAGTCTTAAAGATCTAAGTATTATTAGTTGTGGAATCCTGACTGATTCTGTAATCTGAGGACCTCAGCATGCTGTTCACCAAACTATTGTTGCAGTTTATAAGTTCAGACAAAGTAGGTACCTTCCCCCTCTCACTGATGGGATTCAGAAAGTTCAGAAGTGTGCAGAACAGTTCTAGTCTAGTCATAATTTCGCGTGTTTTCAGTTGATGAAAATCTGATATTTTCCCTATTATGACTTGAATTATTTGTAGATTTATAGACTAATGCCTCAAAGATATATTTCTCAACATTTTTAAAAAAGATTATATTGTAGGAAGAGAAATTTGTCTTTATGCTGAATTTCCAACTAATCACTCCTCAGTTTTTACCCCTATATTTTAAGATTATTGCAAATCAAGAATCCCCTGCCCTTGATATTTTGATAGATTAACTTTATATATAATTCAGCAATTGAAACATAGTATTTATACAGCAAATGAAATTGTAACATCAATATTGAAAAAACATCCCAAAAAAATCTTTGGCATCGAGTTAGGAGGAACAGTGATAAATAAAACAATGGAATTTATTTTTTGGGTCCTCTACTACTCATGTTGATTAGATGAACATTTGGAGACCGCATCTCTTAACCACAGTCCTTTTTGCCTTTAGACATGAAAGTTATATGTGAACTTTTTGAAATTGTACGAAATGGCTACCTATGCTGACAAGAAATAAATAACTGTACTTCTTCATAAAGTAATTTTTTTTTAAGACAAAATTTTGCAATTGTTTTTCATGTGACATGGATTAAGTTCCTCTACCTTTCATCATGACTAGATTTTTATCTGTGAGAATTTTAATTGTCCGTTTGCACTCACCATGTTCAACAATACTTTTTTTAATCGACTTGTTATTTTTTCTTTTAATTAATTCTGGAGTGGAGCTCCATAACTTCCTCCAGCTAGGGGATGACCATTGTCATCAGCAGTGAATAAGGGTGTGAATTAAGGGAAGACAGTAAGAAGTAACTGCGTAGTTGGCAGTGCTTTAAGCAGTGTAAAAATAATTATGTATCTTGTTCTATTCACAAGACAGGTTTTGTTTAGGTTTTGTGGTGGGTTTTTTTTTCCCTAGTTTGAATTTTAAAATAAGATGGGAACAAGGAAATTTTTTAATCAACAGGATGCCTGGCGTTCTCCATGTCTCATCTGAACTGTTCAGGAAGGGTCAATTTTTTTTCCAGAAGGGAATCTTGAGCAACGTCTTTGAGGTAGTTTCTTACCGTGAGAAATGTTGAGCTTTATGTAAACAAAAAAGTCACTGTATTTCTCCCTGTTAGGTGTGTGGGGTTGTTTTCACTCACTCTCAGTCTTGTTGTGTTAATATCGAATAAGCAGAGACAGTCAGGCTGGTGGTGAAAGATGGTAAGCAAGCCCGAGGGCTTGTTCTGGTCAGCTTTAAATCTCTGATTGCCAGGTTTTCCTAATTTCCCATTTCCAGGGCACCTCTAGCGTGACCTTGCCTGCTGAATATGATGTTCTGGGTTGCGAGATTCTCACATGCGTTTGGAAATGGGCAGCCAGGCATTGTTTACAGGACGCCAAATGAACCGTGCACTCGCAGCAAGTTTGATAAACACACATTTCCTCCTTTTATCAGTGAGATTGCAGAATGTGAAGTATGAGTTTCCAGTTTTACTCATTCCCTTCAAACCTTTTCCTGTTTAAAAACTGAATCCCACTAATTGGATGATGATACATCCTTAGATTTTGTTTTGCTTTTTTGTTATTGTTGTTTTGAATTCAGCTTGCTGGTCACTGACGCTTTATTTTGGTGCTTACCTTGACCAGGTTTGGCAGACTTTCAGATAAAAGCTTTCCATTTGTTCAGCACAGAAAAGGTTCATCCCTATCAATGTAAAGTGAATGCTAATTAACAGTAATGACTTCTAATCACTTTGCTTTTATACTCCTTTAGGAGCACTGCTATTATCCAATGTAGTTAAGTGAAATGCTTGTATATGAATCAACAATGCTGTATTTCTTCTCGCAGCTATTGCTCATAATCAAGCTTTGAATAAATGATGATAGTGAAATTGGTTTTAATGTGCGGTATTGCATGGGGAGAAAGAAACCTCAAATATCTTGTTAAATATCTTGAATATTTAGAGAGTTATCTATTAACATTTTGGCATTCAGTATTGTAGTTAAATGGAAAAATACATTAAGGTGTTTAAGTCAATTTTGTAAACGTTATCAAAACCTTTTTCATGTTTGAATTTTATTTAAGTGACATGCATAGACTCAACAGCCTCAGTAACAGCCCCATTTGGATCCAATTGCACATCTGTAGGAACGAACTACGACATTTCTGAGTTAAAATTGAATTAAGTTTTACATAGAACAAACATGTATCTTAACTTGCGGACTTCACCTCTTTTAGCCTAGTGTTGTAGTGTATATTTAGTAGGTTAATATGCATTTCTTTTATTAATACTGTGTATCCAACAAACTGTTAGCTCTGTTTGCATGCATGCAACCTGCCTGCCTGCCTGCAATCATATACACTTCAAAATGAGTATAGAAGTAATACGAGTGAAATTTTATTAATTCTTAGAAAAAATAAGATGAAACTTTATTTTAGCAAAACTAGACTGTTAGAAACAATGCTAGTAAGAAACAAGAGCTAAACAGATTACTAGACTGGTAGTACATCCAGCAATTTTAAAACAATTCTGATTTAGAGACAGACTTAGGCTAAAGACAGGATATATTCTGGCCTGTTTGGAAGCCAAAGAGGCAAAACCTGGATGAATCCCATTTCTGACATGCACATTAGGTTTTAGTTTCATTTATATTTTATTAACAAGTTGCTTGAAACAATTACTTAAATCACTTAGAAGGAATTCCAGGTGAATTGTGAAGGAACTGGGGTCTTGCTTTGTAAATATATTTGTGTTGTCTTGCTTTGCAATTAAAAAAAGAACTACCGGATTTTCATTTTCTGGGGCAGTTTCTTTTAATGTAGTACCTTTGTCTTTGTGTGCTTAGAGCCACAGTTCCTCCACAGTTACCATCACAGTTCTTATGGATGTGGATGTGAGTGAGTATCCACGGGCACTGTTGTGGTTTTGATTTTGTTTGTTTTGTTGTTCATTCAGTCACATAGCTGTAGACAATTTTCTGGTACGTGCTTTGTTTGCTTGAGCATCTTCTCTGTTAACATTTATTCTTTGGTTTATTATGAAGTTATTGCCTAACTTAATTTGAACCTACCTTCTATGTAGCCTTTCCTCTTTGAATGAGAATTTGAGTCAATGTTTATAAAAGACTTATGTTTTTTTTGCTGTAGCACTGTAAAACACGCTTTTTGTGTGTTTTGCCACCAGATTGTTGAAAAAGAGCAACACCTTTCTTCTCCACAGTTTCATTTAAATGAATGGTACTATCCACATCTTATTTCAGCACTTTGGTTTCTTACTTGGCACCTTCACCGTGCTTTTTAAGGATAAAAATGAAAAATAGAAAAAATAAATTATCTTATTCTGTGCTGAGGTAACGGACTGCTTTATACTATTTACACTTCTCATTAAGCAGCAGTAATATATGTTTTAAAATGTATTAGTGTATAATGGAATGTAATTGGGATTAGTTCTAATAAAATACAATCAAGGACAGGCGAGCTTTCATATAAATGAACAGTAAAACATTTCTCAAATTTGGCTTCATAAATATTTTTATCTCTGAAGCTCATTCTTTGTGTAAAAATCATGTTGCTTTCTTATACAATTACTGCTATTTAAGCTGACTTATTTAACACACACCCCCCTTTCACATGAATGTCATCCATACAGTGATTGCATAGTTGTATTATTTTGAGCTGGACATTTACTGTTTCTGATCAGTATATTTAAAGGTAATTCTTCTGGAAAGGCTGGGATTTCATTTGGTTTACATTGCACCAATGTTACCGTTTTCAAAACAGAAATGATTGATTTGTAACTGTCATTATGAAAAGGAATAAAACTGAACTGGCCTTTTACTCTGTAAAAGGACTATTCAGTGTGGGAGATATTCTTTCTGTTGATAAATTCTGCCTGTGGAAGAATTGCATAACAGTCATCACTCATTTTCATATTGATTATGAGTGGGATTCCAGTAATAGGTTGCTGTTTGCAAAGGATAAGGTGGCGCTATGATTAGTTACCTTTTCCATGGAAAGTACCACAAAGGAAAATGCCAAATGTGTGCACTGCAGTTTTCCTATCAGCCTGACAGTCTGTTATGTGAACTTTTTTTCAGTCCATTTTCCTTCAGAAATACAGCTTCAGTCTTTTTGCCTTATTATTGTTTTAGGTTTAGTGCATTTGCATGCTCTCCTAACTCCGGATTCTTTCTTTAGTTAGTTATTTATTTTCCTGACAGTCTTCTGTTCTTAGACCCTGTCACCATTGTAATTCTTGAAAACTGATACAACAGTGCCCTCTGTAGTTCCTCCCTACGTGGTTACTACCTACAGCTGGTTTTGAGCATTCAGGTAAAGAACAGGATGTTTAGACTTATTTTTAGCTCAAAGAAAAGCTCGTTTTTTCTTAAGGAAACATTTTGATTTTTCACTGACTGTTTCACATGCAAGAAAGGGAACAAAAGAGACTGTTCTGAGTCATCTTTTGGGTTTATAAGCTCTCTTGTCATTATCTAGTGAAAATCTGAAATTTTATCAGGTATTCAGGGCATTCATTAAAACTGGATGGGATTTTCTGAGTTATGTAGGCTTTCCTGAAGTTTTTGTTTGAAGTAGAGCTACAAACCAAAATAATTTTAGACTTACTTTCTTTGTGCTTGCTGCTTCTCCTAAACTAGGTCTTGCATGATCTGCCAGGGACTGAAGATGTGCTCACCAGCAGAACACCTGAGCTTTATTAATGGTGTTGTTTTAATTCAGGCAGTGACTGAAGTAATTGTTGTTCATTAGCATTGATTTGTCTCCAAAACTCATTTACAATTTAGATTTCTCTTTTACCTCATTGTAGCTTAATATGCACATAACTTTTTTATTTTGTGTTTTCTCCAGAACTTGTTGAACTGATTCAGTATTGAACACACGTTCCCCACATTCGCATACATGCACATTCACACTCGTACGCTGCCATTTAAATATTATAAACTACTATGAAAAAGCATGACCTTTTAAAAAATAAATGCTTTAACTACAATTAGTTTCTTCTGTAACAGCATCATAAAAGTCACTCTGTGAAAAGTTAAATGGCGTTATTTTATGATGGGGAGTGTTAATGTATGTGTAGAACACACTCTTAATGCACTTCTGTGAAATGAAAATCATAAGTCATTGCAGTAAATTATAGTTAATGATGTAACCATTGATGGCTATTCAAAACATTCCTGTATCTCTAATGATTTGTGTAAAACACATGACTGCCCACATGCCTCAGTTCGTTTGGAAAAGCAGATAGATAAACGCACCAGCTTTATACTTCTGAAGACTGTTTTTTCTGTGTAACAAGCGATAAGAATTTTGGTTGAGTAAATAGGACATCACAAACCACTTCTTGCAGTATTTGAGATCTGGTAATAAATGATGATGAAAAGTAATTTAAAATTAAATTAAGAGGTGAGGTGCTTCAGGAGTGTAGTGTGTAAAGCTTTGATTTTTGCCTGGTTTATGGGTAATATCTTGCCTCTAGTCGTATGACATCTTTACTTTTTACCATGAGATTTTATACTGGAATGTTGCTGGAGGAAGCAACTATTGTGGTATAATGTACATTGGCTAATCCAAAAAACACCTCCTATATACTATACATTAACATAAAATTATTACATAAGTTAAAAAGGTGACCCATGTTTTTTGAGTAAACCAACTATTATTCTACTGGCAAAAAAAGTAATGTTAAATTTGTTCAAAATTACTTTACTTCACTCTAAATTTAACTGAAACTCTGAATCAAGTTTAATTCTTACACTGATTAATTATTGTTAATCTTAACTATTGAGAGGGGGTACTTCATTTTTATTAATGAGCTTCTTCAGACATGTGGGGTTTTATGGTAAAACAAATATATTTTTTTTTCCTACAATATAGCCAAACCATGGATTGTTATAATTTTTACTTTAAAGTAAATAGCTACTTTAGATATTCTTTTAATCTTTTCAATGGAACTTCTTCACAGTTCACTCTATTTAGACCTCTGTCATTCAGATCAGTGGGAATTTTACTTAGAAAATGAATTCTTAATTAAAACAATATTTTAATGAAGAAAACAAATACAGGTGACTTGATATAAGTTTGATCTGGTTGGCAATGAGAGAAGGATTTAATTTTGAACTGCAACCTTTGAGAAAGATAAGATGCTGTCTATTTGGAAAAATGAATAAGGTGTATTTTCTTGCAATGAAAATAGCAAATTAAGATTCAACATAGTTAAAATAGTGACAAATGTAGATTAGATTACTGGAGACGATGAGTTACAGCTTTTCTGTCTACTGAGAACTGGCATAATTTACCAAAACCAGGCAAAGAAGTGACAGAGCAGCTACTGCAGATGCTTATAGGAAGTGTCCCATTTAGGCCACATACTTTTCTCTTTATAGTTTAAATGTCAATGATGATTTTACCCCATCTTACAATCATTACTCCCCCTCCCCCCGCAAAATACTACACTTCTCTTCATCTAGTTGGATTATGTGATCCCTGTTTGAAATAATTAATGAAGGAGAATATATGTTTAAAGTAAATCTGTAGTTGAAAAAGAATTTTTTCAAATAACTTGCTTAAAAATGATCACTGAATAATTTTCAAATGTCCTTTCATAAAATGCAAGCTGATGCGGCATAGTTAAGAGTATTTCTGAAGGTTGTCTTAATTTTAATTTCCAGTATTACTTTGCCTCTGAAATGCCAAAAGATGTGGAGACTGGATGTTGGGAATGTCTTCTGTGTAGAAAATAATAAATATATTTTCCGATTTAGTTGGTTAACAGTTGCCTATGCTATAACACTAGTTATAAGAAGAAAAATAAATATTGCAATCCGAAATGCAACATTATTTGGCATAACAAAAGAAATACTGACTTTTCTTACTGGAGATGTTTATAAGAAACTTTGTTTATGACCCGAGGGTGGTCTTTATGGTTAAATTTAAATTTTAAGACCTCCTAATTTTAGGATATTCTTTTAAAGACATTTTTTCCTTCTACTTTTTTTAAGACATTCTTTCTTTCGGTGGAACTTGATCACATGAGAGAGACTCTGACAGCATAACATTTTAAATAAAAAATTGGCATTTAGGTTTTCCTTGGTTACTTGATGGCCTGTCTGCTTTTGTAACTACAGGAAGTATAAATAA
The DNA here is from genome assembly GCA_028565335.1 of Limnodromus scolopaceus. Lineage (NCBI taxonomy): Eukaryota > Metazoa > Chordata > Aves > Charadriiformes > Scolopacidae > Limnodromus > Limnodromus scolopaceus. Next base: position 33,824,971 of record JAOXNO010000041.1, read on the forward strand.
TATTCACAAATGACTGTGAAGTATCAGCAGATACTGAGGAGTTAGGGACTAAAGACAAATGAACAGTCTTCCTTTGAAGTATTTTCTTATGGACCTGCTTGTTCTACGTTCCTTAGGCATCTTGTTTTGCTGTCTTCTGTGCTATCCACAACCCCCTTGTTTTTACTTCTGTTGTTTTACTTACACAGTGACTTGAAGTTGTATTGCATACCATATTTGATGGCTTTTGGCCTTTTGGTATCCAAACCAGTGATACCATTTTATTTCAGCAAAGCACAGTTTATTACAGAACGTGTCATACAAGTCCGTGCATTAAACTGCCTGGCTTTCTTCAGCTTCTGTGTTTCCTGGCCAATGTACCAGCACAAAGAAAGGATACGTGTGTATAGATATATAACGTTTTGTAGAACTTGAGTTTAACTTGTAATGTTTGTGATTTTACAGAGCTGGATAACTGTTGGTTTATAACCGCTGGGATCAATTTATTAGTCTTTCCTGTACAAGTAGTCACGTTTCATTCTGCTACAGTTTGTTTTATAAAGTCCAGTAATTCTTTTTTCTTTCACCTTCCTTAACTTTTTTTAGAACTCTACAGTTTTCCAGTAATTCTGATGGTATTGTGCTACAATAACCCTTATTGCCACCTTTAGGATTATCTTTATCCTTTGGAGCCCAGTCCTGTGTTCTTAGGGAAAGTCTGTCATTATTTATTACCGACTTGTCATTGTGACTTATTCATTGCTTACATCACCATTCTCAAAAGTATTGCTTTACAGAAATGGTGAACAGTGCTGTGAAGGAAAGATCAATAAATGCTTTCAAAGGAAGATTTACCCCAAGACTTAGATCTCCTTTTTAATACTAAATGTGTTCTCTTTGTTTTGAGGTGGTTTTAATATTTTGACATCAAGTACATCAAGTACAACTTTCTCAAAACAGAAAGGTGCTGTTGTGTTAACTAACTTTTGTGGACCAGCATGGCTTCGTCAGTTAAGTTGCACAATGTCTAATTTTCCAGTATTCAGTACTTAGTGGCTTTTCCTGAATGCTTATCTTCTGAGCTGAAAATACACAGTTTCATTCCCTCAGAAGAAGTGATAAATCATTTATATAACAAGCACTTGAAAAAAGTATATTTGAATTTTAGTGATATTGTCATGTTTAACTGCACAGAGAGGAGAGTGCTTGTTTGAAATCATCAGTTGGAAAAAAAAGAAAAAATTCTACTTCTCCACATGCCTATTTAAATTGTTCTGAGAGCTTGATGACCCATGCTGTCTTTCCAGAGCACCAAATTCCATGTGATAAGGTGACTATTAACACCTTTTGAAGAGTCGCTGCTCTAAAAAGCTATGTGAGTATATATAAAATATATGGTATTAGTTGCGAATTCAGGCAGCTGAAAGTTGAAAATGGCAAATGCATAGTTTCGTGCTCTGCTTTGTACTTCCTTTGTACTATTCTGCATACTGCTTGATGCTTCTCCTTCAAATAAGCTGGAAAAGCAGATCGTAATCATATTATATTAAAGATTATATCATAAAACCCACTGGAAGGAAACAAAAAGGTTTCATGGGTATGCGATGTTTCCTAATTTTTTATTTCGTGATTCTGCAATGTTAATTTTTTCCAGTACTTTTGAAGTGAAGATAAAAAGATCTAAAACAGATGTGCATGCACACGCACACTTTGGACCAGGCACGTGAGAAAGCAGGGAAACTAGAGTCTCCGCTGCAGTAGAAACTTCTGCAAGATGAAATGAGGGACTGCCACATCTAGTTGGCAGTCTGCTGCTATTTCATAGGTAGGAAACAGGTTTCATGGGCTAGATTTTTGTATTCATGAGATGATTGAGGGTTTCATTGGGAATTTTTGTTCGGTCGATTCATTTGTTCTTTTACCTTATAGTTGCTGTTCCATCAGTTGGTAGGTATTCTCAGTGCTATGTTATTATCAGCTGCTCCCAACACAGTTATATCAGTGTCATTCCAGCCTCAGAATATTCATGTTCTCAGTAATTATTTTCCCAGTCTGTCAGACTTTTAGCTGCCAGCATATTCCTGAGAAATACATACTAAAGAGAGGGTTTGCCACATTATAGAATATCTGTATAGTGCATTATAGACTAGGAATTACTCTTTCCTTGGCCATTGTTGCAGTAGAAATGCAAAGTATATAGTTGAGTATTTTCAAAGATGTGTGTAACCTTCTCCAGTTTTAAAAGTGTACATTAGGCAGTGCTGTAGATAGCAGACTGTTAGAGTAGCCTGCTCTATTATTTCTCTTTTCTGTGTCAGTAGTTAACCTACTTCAAACTTAAGCATGAAGTCAAATTTGCAAAAACATAAGAAGTCTTCTAGGTATTAGGCTTTCTGTATTTTGATCAATATATCATGTTTAAAAAAACCCCAAATCCTTAAATCTATAAGAAATTCAAAAGCAGGAGGATCCTTGCTTCCAGGCTTGTTTTCAGTCAGTGGTCTGGCATGCTGGTTTGTAGCAAGTGATGTTCAACTCCTTGTAGTTCCTGGGAATTTTCCTTTCCATCACTTCTGAAGTCTGTCAGAATTTTTTCCCTGCTCCAGTTAGCAATCTCTGGGCATTTAGTTGTGATCTACTAAGAGGATAGCACAGATGCAACATATTTGTACAATACCTTAAGTGAAGTAATGAGGAGTTATGTTTAAGTGATTTGTTAATAAGATTGCATAAGTAAGCTGTTCCTCACCCTGCTTCCCATTCTCTCATTCAGCTAACTTGCAGTTTTCTGATAAGGTGGTAGTTAGGTTTTCAGTTTTTATACACACATCATGCCTTTGATTGCATTTTTTTGAGAAGTGTATTTAATAACTTCCATTGAAGAACTGAAATCTTCCTATATAGAAATTTTTCTGAAAGTTGAACATTAGGTTTTAAGTAGTCTTGATTCTTTGTGGATGCAAAGTATTATCATGTACGGTCTCCCCTTTGAATTGAAACCACACAGGATTCATCCAGATTTAGTTTTCTCCCCAAGCCTTTTGTTTATTGCTTGTGCAGAAGATACTCTGCTAATCTTCTACTAATTAGAATAAAATTATGCAATTGTGTCTTTATTAGGCAAGGCTCATCTCTAATGCTTAACTTCTTATTTCAGCAAAGTCTAGAACTCATCTTTCTCTTTTGTCACTTGTTGGTATGTTTCAGTAGTTGGCATGTTTGACAGGATGTTGCGTTCGTGTTGGTATGTACATTTAAAACATATGAAGGACTTTGAGCCTAATTTGTTAATTGTATCTTATTAACAACTCTTGACCAAGACCATACTTGCAAGTCTTATATTATTTTAGTGCTTGAAATGAAAATGGGTTTGGGATCCTGACCTCTTCCTCCCAAGCATACAATCACAGTAGAACTGTATATTATAATATGGAGTGTGCACAAGAGACACTGGTTTAAAACATTGAGACCATGAAAAATTCTCAGTTAAAAACCTGGCATTTGTCAATAAAACAGTAGGAATTCAGATTGAAAGCCTGATGCAAATATTTCGCTTCTGTTAAATGAGACAAAAGTATTTGCGAGAAGGCAATGCATATTTTCTTCTTTATAATGAGTAAGAAAGCTCCATAGCAGACAGCCCATTGTGCAAATGTCTGCTCTGAGAACTGGAAGTGGACTGAAACCTTAATGAATGTGAATGGCCCTGAACTTCCACCATCTATAAACATTTTTAATGTCCTTGTCCCTATCTGCCTGATTTTTATTTTTGTTAAACTATCTTATTGTGTCACACAGTCAGTTTGTGTTGGACTAGACTCAGAGACTGTTCCTTGCCTGGTAGATTCTTTGGTGAACAAAATGCATCTGCTCTTAATAAAAAGCTGTTTTCCTTTTCCTCTTATCTTGTTACTACAGTCCACAGTCACTTATGCCAAGGGCACAGGTCATGATAAGTATGTATTTATTTGGAATTTTAGATGTCTCTGTCCTCTAAAACTTCAATTTCTGAGTAAAAAACAAACAAACAAACAAACAAACAAAAACAACAAAACAAAGAAAACCACAAAAAACCAACACATGGTAAATAATTGTAGCACCTCAATTAGAGAAGAGGCATATGACAGAACCCACAGTATAAAATTAATGCATATATCTTTCAACAATAAAGCATTCTGGAGATGCTTTTTTAGTTTAGGCAACAATCAATTTGGGAAATTCTGATTCGAGGAATATTGTCTTCTAAATTTAAATAGTCGGTTTGTTCTTTATCTCAGAGAATACCGTAACAATCTGCCTGCAGTTGAGGAGTGATTGAGGAGGGATGATAAAGGCAGGCATGTATTCTCTTCTCTGCGATGCAGTTACCTACTGGCAATAGCAGAAAACTTAAAGTTCAGCTTGCTTTGATACACACTTGTAAAGATGTGGAATCTGGATGATAAAGGAAATGCAGTTGGCTTCAGGCAGAGAAGGTACCAAAGGGATCTTTGATGCTCTATAGAAGTGATTTTATCTTTCTTGCTAACAATTTCATATTAAAATAGTACATGCAGTAATAATAACCTTTAATAAAATATTGTTTGGATTGTACTGTAAGTCTAAACCAATGTTTTGCATTTTTAAAAAAATCTAACTTAAAAAAAAGGCAGAGGAGGACTGACCAGAGGAACAGTGATCAAATGTATAACTTATCTTTATATTTGTTGCATTTTCTTGGATTATTTTTTTTAATATTTACTCATTACTGGGATGGCAATGGAAGCACTAAGATAAATGTTGGAGTTTTTAAAAAATAAAAAGCATACTTTGGAGAATATTGGAATTTGGAAAAAGAAGGGTAAAAGGTAAACCTTAACTTTTCTTCCCTTCTTGCTCAATAACTCGACCCTACATCACCCATTTTTCTGTGCCTCGGTATCAATTTAATTGATAGTTGTCTCTTGGTGGGGTTCCTGATTTTTCTTTGGAATGTTTTCTGCCCTACACCTTTTCCTGATATTATTTTTTTGCATGCTTTTCTCTGAAATTCCTCTCCTTACTTTGTGTCTCCATTGTTAAACATTTGTCTGCATTTAATCTTGATAGCACCCCAACAAGCTGTATTTTTTTTCTTATTCTCTAAGACATTGCTGACTTGCCAACCTGTCTCTTTTATTCACCTTGCCTTCATGTTCGTGTACCCTTTCTGGCACTCTCATGGTGACTAAGGACATGTCTTCCTTGAGGAAGGAAAGCCTCACTTTCACCCAATTGGAAGAAATACAAATTAATATTCCTCTTCCCCATATCCAGACACACATTTGCTTTCAAGTTTTAAGGGGACATAATGGCTACCACTCAGAGAGCAACCTGAGGCTACAGCCCTGTTGACAGTATGAGATGTCTGAACTTCACAAGGTTGAAATCTATTGACATTTCTTTGGCACATTATCATCTGCCTTTCCTTTTCTGTTTCTTCTAGTCTCCTTCTAAAAATCCTTCTTTTATGTTTGTTATGGTTTGAGGAACGCACAACAGTTTATTGTCATTTAGACAATTATTCTCACACCATTCTTCCCCACACCTGGCAAGGGGATTTGGGGCAAAACCAAAGAAACCCGAGGGTTGAAATATAAACAGATTTAATGGAATAAGACTAGATAAGTAACATTAATAACACCAAAGAGCCAATATTGATCCCAGTACCAGTATAAAATATACAAGGATTATACTCAGCCAGTCCTACTGATTCTATCAGTAGGAAGCTGTGCACTCCCAACAGGGGACAGCAAATGTGGGACACTGTGAGTGCTACGGCTTCAGGAGGAAGGGAAGAGCTCAGGGGTCCAACACTGGGGCAAGAAGTTCTTAGGATCGCAGCCATGAAGTAAGAGAGAACTCCTCAGCAAATTTTCTAATTTATGTTGAATGTAACATTCATGGTATGAAATAATCCTGTTGGCCAGCTTGGGTCAAGTGCTTGGGTCTTATTCCTCCTCATCCCTGCACATAGCTAATGCAAAAACACTGAAACTTTGAAACACTCACACCATAGCTGGCTATGGTGTAAATACTTTCACATATTCAGACACTAGAGTCCTCTAAAAGTTCAGTTTTCCCAAGCATTAGAAGAAACCTTACTGAAAAGTAAAATTACTGAAAGAGATATTAGTCCTGTGTCGCTCTAACCAGGACAATGTTTTTTCCTCAAGGCAGATCCTGAAGCTGCCCTTTCTTTTCTACTACCCCAATTCTTTCTACCTTACAGTAATAAACTTCTAATTATCCCCTAAAGTGTGGTCTTGTCAGCTCAGGTTGGGGCAATATTGTTTGCATATATTGGCATTTCCTGAAGGTTTTTTACTTACAGCTTTACCTGGATTTAGGGTAAGTTAGACTTTACATGAATCTGATGTTTTAGGACCTTTTTCATAGTTGTCTTGTTCCTGGTACGAGGAGTATTGCATTTCATTTCAGAAGCATGAAGCCTGTTTAAAATGGGAAAATTGGATCAGATATGGCTAGAATGCTTCTGCAAGAATAGATGGTCTCAAATCTCAATTTTCAATGCAAAAAATGAAGTTTACAGGTTTTGGCCAACCATTTTTGTAGAAAGTATCATACTAGAGCCTTGTTGTGAAATATATTTGCAGTCAGCTAACTGAAATGTGGAACCTCCATTCTGTAGGAAAAAGATTTCCAGAGGTTTTTGGTGAGAATCGGGAGGAAAATTACATACTGAAATTTCCTGTGAGACAATCAAAAGCAGAAAAATTGATTATATTTTTTTCTGTCTTCTTCCTGAACTTGAACAGCTTGTTCTTGAGAAAAACAGATGAGAAAACAGCTTTGGGTGTTCTGTGCTATTTTTTCTGGATCCTGGCTGCAGGCTGGCCAGGGCAGAACCACCTTGTCAGGTTGGGGCGAAACGGATAGCAAAAGTCTGTTCCTAAGTTTCCAGCGAGTCTCCGGGGGGAGCTGTAGTCAGGGCTGTGGACCACAGGAACCCAAACTCTGGTGTGGCTTCTTAGGTAAACTGACAAGAACCTGGAAAGAAAACTCCTCTGTTAACTGGAAACTGGCCAAAACCAATCTCTTCTTTCAAACAATCTCTTCTTACAATCTCTTCTTACAGCTTTAATGGAGTGGCATTTCTAATAAAAACTATTCTGTTGGAAAATCCCAGGCACATTTTAGCCTTGAGGTGCTACTCTATTACTATTACTAAATAATAACGATAATAATAACTTTACCTTCTTCTGCCTATTCGCTTTGTGTTCTTGCCCCTAATGTGAAGCAAACCGACATTGCTTATAAATGAAAGTACTATATTTTCTCATTTTTGCATCTCAAGGAAGTGTTTTAAGGTAATGTTGACTGTAAATAGCTGGGGTAGCCTGCTGGAGGCGAGTGGCAAAAGTGCAGTGATGAATTGCACATTTTAATATTTTTCTTGCATTTATTCTTAAGTGTTTACTTCACAACTCTTTTTACAGTTTCTTGCTAATAGCAGATTGTATTACCATTGCATAACCTGGTGACCCCTCCGACTGCGTAATGTCAGTTATAGTAGAGTATGTATTCATTCTTAGACTGGAAAGGCAGTGGATCAGGCTTAAACTGTATGCTAAGAACTTGCCCACTGCAGGAGTAATCCAAAGGGATGAGGGGTTCCTTCCTGTGCGCATCAAGTTTGCTGGAAAAGAGAGGCAAAGGACTCTGTTCCCTGCTCTCACAGGAGAAGTGGCGCCAGCAGTTCTCAGAGAACCTGCGGATGTTAATCCCTGGCCATACTTGCCACTGTCCTTCAAAGTACAGCTCAGGATGCTCTTCTACCAGGAGTCATGGAGAGCCTTTAATTGCATGGTCAGTTTGTAGAGGGGTTGGGTAAAGCCAGATAGTGAAGGCAAGACAAAGGTAAATCTTTTCCAAATGTCTGAATAACGGGTGTGCTGAGGTACCCTCTTAGACAGAAAATCTGCTCCTTTTTAGAGGCTTGGGAGACTTGATTTGGGGTTTTTTGTATGTGTTATCTGTATTTTCTGTGAATCTGCCTGAATTTGGTAGAGCACATTACTTATTCCTGATGATTTCTTTAGTAAACTGCTCAGAGTAGGAAGTCTTTATGGTGGGAATTTGATACCTTAAAAATACTGTGCTTTAATGGATAGATAATACCATTGAGCTCTCAGCTAATACATAAAGCAGAATGATATAGAGGAGAATGGAATTTAGTGTTTGAACTGTCTTACAGCTTGATCTTTAGCTTGGACTCCATGTGGAAATTACCAAATGGTATTTTGTGGCCTCTATCATTCCACTTGATTACATTGCAGAATGGTCCCTTTCTGACCTGGAATATCTAAAAATCTTTGTAACAAAAGCAGCAAAGAAAGCAGGAGTTCTGCTGAGTGCTTTTGTTGAGTAAGCACCTTTTCCTTAATAGCAAGAAATCTTAAAGTGTATTATTTATTCAGTATTGTAAATTATATTTATTAGAAACAAAATGATATACCATTGAAAGGTATTGAACATGCAGGTCAAACTAAGAAAAAAGCAGGGACATCTCATGGCTATACATTGTTGAAGCTTGGTTTTCCTGAAGTACTTTTTTATTTCATTTCTATGCAAGAAGAGAGGAGGCTGCATCAAAAAGAGATTATATAAAAAAAAAAAAGAAAAAGAAACTACATTCAGTCATATCAGTGGTTGCCTATGTTACAATTTATATAGGTTTCCCTTAAAGCAAAATTCGGACTGAGTTTCAAAGTCTCAGCAGAAGCTGCAAAGGAATTCTTAGCTGTCATTGTTCCAGGCATGTACGCTTCATGCAAGGCAAATCATTAGGAGTTGGAGCATTTGCTTTGAAACATATTTTCTGGTTAAGCTTAGAAGTGTATATAATTTCAAAGCATTAGGCACATCACTTTTAATTTGACTTGGTTTGCTGAACTCTTATAATGGATTAATAGCTATTTTTTATATTTTATTTTCCAAAGTCCGTACAGTTACAGTATTAACCACTATGTCTAGTTTTATACTTAGTTGGGGTTGGTGTCCTTATGCATCAGTGCTAATTGCAGTATCTGCTATCTTTGAAGAATTTTCTTAAGCACCTTTTTAATGTGTCTAACAGAACACTTGCAAAAAGTCTTTTAGGCAGGGTAGTTAGAAGAATCTATGGATGAGAATCCTCTTTCAGTGTTTTGCCTGCTGAGCTTTGATTTCTAGTGTAGTTGACCACGATACTGAATACAAAGTCAACTCAAATTTCTCTTTTTGAAGGCTTTACAATCCATCTTGTTAAGTGGGGTTCCTCTGGGAAGGGCTGGGGGTTGCCTGCAATGCTCCTCCAAACCATTACCACCTCTTACCAATCTCGCTAAGCTTCTTTTCCTCTGCCATTGAAAATATGGAAGGTTTTGGTTAGAAAATTGTAAATAAGTTTGCCCGTGTTTGAGTGTAGCTGCTTTCAGATTTGCCTGAGAGTATTAACATAATTTAGCCTTGCATTTTTAGAATTAAATACTACAAAATATCAAGACTGTTTTGAAAAGGAACTCTCTTTTTCCATGTAGCTTTTAAAGATCCTAGTGATGTGGAATCAGGGTTGGTTAACTGAACAGCAAATGAAGGAAAAGAATAAGAAAATGTAGCTGTGAACTCACATATTATGAAAGAATAATGATAAAATTACTAATATAGTCAGATAAATTAACTACTATGCCATTGGTACTGTGTTTTATGGTAACAGTCTGCAGGGAAAGCAAGGAGAGGAGAGTGGTTGTGTTGTTTACATTCTGCTTTGTATTCATACCTTACAAAGAACAGTAAATATTGGCTCTAATGATGAAGTCGTCTGCATTGTAACAATAAATAATTAGCATAGCACTGATTTTGAAATGACTTTTTCAAGTATTGACATACCACTGGTTATTCAGTTTGATTAGTGTTTACTGTTAACACAGTCTTCCATTCGAGACACAGATCTAGTAGTCATTGCAACTGACGACATCTTCCAAAATTCATCCCATAATTCATGTGCAGCATGGATAGCAGTGATTACTTAGCACATTCAAAGAAGTCTAATTTTTTTTAATTTTATGGTAATGCTGTTATTTTCAATACAGCATCCAATACCCAAGTAATTTGAACGCTATTCCTGCTGTTTTATTGTATTGTAATATAAACATAAATGCAGTGTTAAAAGCTATACCAATGGTGTCAGACTCCTTAAGGACTTGAGAAAACTGTCATAACTTCTAGAATAACTGATAATCGTTTGTGGGTCAAAAAGAGCAACATGCTGTATTGCTTAGCTTTCTGCTTTCTTTTTCTCAAGGTTTGTCTGAGATTTAATTTTATGTGAAGTACACAAAACACTGTCAGTGAAACATTATCACTTTGTAAAAGCTGTTTAGAATATGGTCTGGCACAAAATGTGCAGAAAATTAAAAAAAGAATAGTTCCAACTTTTTGCATAGAGCTGGGTTGTGTATATTATTTGAAATTGTGGCCAAAACCAGTATACGTGAATGTGACTGCATCTTGATCTTTGAAAAATAAGCCTAGAGCTACAAACTTATCTTCTAAAAGTTAAAATTATATACATAAATATATATATTTAGAATGAAATAGAAAAAAATCATATAAAGAAAATTTCATCTATGTGGTTTTGTGTGTGTACATGTATATGTATGTGTGTGTGCATATATATGTAGTTCTTTACAGTTCTGAGGGGTCTTTTTTGTCCTATTTATTTCACAATATTTCCATTTAGATGCATATTTTGATTTTTCTTCTGGGACTTGATGGAATGCTTTTCCATTACACTACTAAAAGTATAATCCACTTTAACACAATATTTCTCCCTAAAGAGATGATCTTTTCTAGTCATATGATAGTATTTTTCACAGTATGATATTAACATTCATGATGTAGTGATTTTGTCTTGATTCAAAAGATGTTTTGTTCCAGTACTAAAAAGATTAAGGAGTGTCTTTTGTATCCTGCTGCTAAAAAATACCTCAAAATCAAGGAAATCTGAAAACCTCCCAAACCCAAGACTATCTGCATGATCTCTGTTAAAGATGAGCTATTAGTAAAATTCAGAGTACAATTTAGAGGGGATAAAAATGCATGGCACATTTATAGAGTTTACAAGAAAGAAAACATTTTAAGAGAAATAAATCAAACAATCTTTTAAAATTGAATTTATAAACACCCTTGTATACAAATGTATCTTTCAAAAAGATGCATTTAAGAAAAGGTGTATATTAATGTTTCCAGTGATGTGATTCCTTGGCATTTCAACCCATAAATTTTTAGTTTGCAGTTCTCAGAAGAAGTTTATGCAAGTTGCATTGTTAAGATGCAATTATGGAGCTGCTAATTTTTGATCAGAATGCTGCAGCTTTTAAGGTTATTAAATTTAAAGATGTTGAGAGATCAAGTTAACTTAGGTTGCAATTGCAAAGGATGGGAGGAAGAGTGAAATCCCGTGCAGGTTTTTCCACCAGTTGTGCCGAGTCCTGCAGCACGCTATACAGTAGGTGGGTAAGAAAGGGCACGGTGGGACACTGGCCAGGGGCGTGTGCCCTGCCCTCAGCACACTGCCATTCCGCTGGCACATCAGGTCCCCCAGGGGGTTCATCCTGCACATTTAAGCTTTTACAGTTGGCCCTTTCGTAGGACAGAAAATACAAGAAGGCAGGTTAAAACCTTTGAAATAAAAAGAAAAGGTGGGTTTTTTTTCTAAAATTGGTTTGAGGAACAGTAACATCCTTTTCCGTATGTGATCAGGTATTCATTGGGTGTTGCATAAACAAGTTATTTTCTTAAATGTAACAGTCTTTCCCTGCCATCTATATTACATGAGAGCAATGCTTTCGCAGCTTTTTTAAAAGGTTAATCAATTAATCATATTATACTCAGTAGTTTTTTAATAAATAGTTTTATCTTTTTTCAGAGTTGTGATTAGTTTAACCCTTTAATTGAAAGTAATAAATAATTGTAGCACATATTCTTATATTCAGATAGATTTCAACTTTTTTTTTGGCTAGGTGGTTTCACGCTATTAACATTAGTTTTCTTCTTCGTCTTTTGCTTAAGTATTTTTAATATCCATAAATTTATTTTGTAATTGAGAGTGTAAGGTAACTGAAATGTGCAAAAACTTAACACACCCAGATTTATCAGAGCTGTTTATATACTGCCCTGAAATTACCAAGGGCCTCTGATGAGGGACTGTCCTTGGTAAATTGCTGGTGGAAGACCTCAAGGTAGTTGCGCCGACTGCAGCTGCACAGTTTATGTGAGATAAGTTACTCAGATACCTGTTTTCATAAGTGAAGGTTTACATGTGTATGTTAGGTATTTATATTACTAAATCAAAACTATTACTGTTGAAACTACATTTTTATTAACTTCTTGTAAATTATTTTAAAGGTATATTTTAAAATGTAGTATTTTTGTAATTGTGATTTACAGCATATAAAAGAAAAAGGGTTTTTTTTGCAAACTGTACTACACTTAATTACAGTCCAGATCATTGCAAAATAAAAAACCTAATATTTTTCAGTAAAATACTGGTGTGGTAAATTAAAGTCGAGCCACCCTTAAACAGCTATTGCTTTCTCTCATTCTAGTTCATTACATAATGACCTTGTGCATTTTAGAGACTTTCTTTATAAACACATTTCTTATGACTGCATACCAAAACTGCAAGGAAGTTATCATTAGTTTTCCATCAGTGAGAACAAATCCTGTAATCTAGCATTAGTACTCTATTTCTTCTTATTGTACTGTATTATCTTATTATAGTAAAGTTACTGTTTAGCAATTCGGTCTCTTCAGGTTTGCGATTATTTTGTTTGCTTGTTTGCTTTTAACTCAAAAAAGCCCTGGTGTGAAATACAGGCAGCATTTTATATAACTGTATCTAGAAGTGCCTGAGGAATACAGAAGCTTTATATGGCCTCCTAATAGGGTCACATTTGCACCTTTTTTGTCTTGGGCCATAGTCTTTGTGTTTATGGCAGGATTTTCCACAACTGGAAAACTAGTTTTTAATGATTGGACAGAAGTGGGTGATAATTTTGAATTGCACATCAGAATTTTGCTTTAGCAAATGTCCATTCATTTTTCATATGTCCAAGACTTGCCAGAGATTTAATTTTTCATTCTAAGTTGCATGGAATGCAATAGTTTTACCTGTATCATAGAAATAATAGAAACATTTTACTGCAATCTGATACTATACTATGTGATATTTCATTGTTTTCTTTGATATGATAGACAAGTACAATATAGCTTAATATTTATCTTCCATGAATTGAATTGATTTTTGGATGGACTCAAGCGAAAACATGGACCTGTTTTGAGGTATTAGAAATCCTTTAATGCTCCATGAACTCCATCACTGATAATTCTGATTCTCCTTAAAAAAAACCAACCAACCAACCAAAAAAAAAGCCAGGAGAAGGAACGGAAGCTTAGGTAGAATTTTTTTTTTTTTCCTTTTTTTTTCCCCCTGCGTAAATCCTGATTAAGTAATACACCCTTTTCAGTGCTCCTGCTCCTTATCCAGAAGTGTGATTTGGCAGCCAGCATGCTGTGCTCTGGGGTCTCACATCCTGACACCCTTGCCCTTTTGTACATGATCTGTGTGACAGGGAATGGCAACTTTCCCTGTTCCAGGGCTCCAGCAGAAAAATCAGGCTGGATTGAGTTGTTCTGTGGTCCAGTCCATTTGCACTTCTTGAATTACATTTGCACTCTTCTAGTAAAATGACTGCACTCCTCATCTGTCTGAGCTCTATCTTGTCTGCAGCCTAAATCCGTGCTTCTCTGCTGTGTTTAGGATTTTTCAGGCTACATAGTCTACTTCTGTTTTATTAGAAAAATTTGTTGCTATCAACAGATTGTTTTGATCTAGAACATCCAGTCAGGGCTGTGTTCCCAGAATACTTGTTAGTTACAATGATACACAAGTCATTTAGAAATTAAAGGGCAATGTTCTGGAAAGAAAATGAGGATCGGTCAGTGGGAAATAGCCCCACATCTTGTAATTAAAATGAGTGGCTTATTATATGGATCACATAAACTCTGTTAATAGGAGGAGGCAAGGCTTGGAGTAAGTGAACTGCTGCCATGTTGCAGAAACATTACCAACTTTGAAATATTGCATGTTCTACATATGAGAAAACAGAAATGTATAATTAATGCAAACTTAATTCTATGCTGTTCTTTAATGCAGTGAAACCTACGTCTTGTCCAATCAGAGACCTATAAAAATTGTTTGATATTACAAGGGTAGAATGGTTTTCTGGTATTGATGCTTACATCAGAGAACTTAATAGCCTGCCAGGTATTGTGAGAGATGGCAATTTTAGTCTTCTTTGAGTCAAACAAAGCGAAAGCCCTTAATGTGTGTGCAGTCAAGTGGATGTTTTGAAGCTTGGACAAGACTGGGAGCCTTTGAGATTTCTTTCAGAAATTAAAGAAATTCACAGTCTCGTTGTACATACCTCTAACTGCAAGGACTAATGTCAGAGAATTGTGCTGTAAGTTGATCTCTCCTCAAATACCTGGAATTTAGTCAGCCTCTGCTTTGTAATACCTTGTTTATTGCAGTTTACTCTTTGAGTATAAGGTATAAAATGGGAATTTGGAGGCAATGTGGACCTACTGTACTGAGTTTAACAATCTTGTGACACATCTAACATGCTTTTACTAAGGGGGAACATAACTTATTTGGGGTGTATTTTTAGTTCCTTACTTAAATTAAAAGTTTATTTTTTAATATATTCTCATTATTAAGCTCGAAATATCTAATGTAGAAATGTTTTTACTGTAAATAAGAGAATGCTGTCTGTAGGAACATATCATTAAGCTATTGTTCTGCCATGTTACTGTATCTAAACAAAGGTAGACATAGACAACTTTAAAAGATTTGTGACTGTGGCTTCAGTAGCTGAAGCATCTGAAACGTGTTCATTCAGCACATATATTTGGAACTGAGTTTATATAGAAACATACTTATTTCTGTTGTGACAAGAAAATGGGAAGAACCCTTCATTCTTGCTGCTAAGCAGTCCGATGAAGAGGAAGATTTGATTCTTCATGTAAACTTTTTAAAGCTTGTCAGAGAGCATATTTTGATGTTGTTTTGGAATGTTTCTCTTAAGACTTGGAATCATTGCTATAATTTTAGTAATGCTAGGTGACCTTGTCTTTTTTTCAAACACAGTGATGGAAAAATAATCCAAACAAAAGCACTTTATAAGAGAATCAAACCTGAAAATCATAGTGCAGCATTTTGTGCTTCACTGCAATCTGGGAAAAACTCTGTTGAAAGTTGCAATATTTTCATCAATAAGAGTAAATGATGTCATAGATGCAGAGCATAAAACACGGGTTTTCACAAAATATGTGCACAATTCTGTTTTGCTCCAGCTGTTTGAATCCTCAATGAATTCTTACTATGAGAAGTGCAGTGCAGACACTGGAGTTTTTGAATAGTAATTATTGGGTAAAAGTACTGTGTAAAAGCTTAAATCTGAAGAGGATTGTTGCATTAAAAATTAGCAGAAAATGTATGACATTCTAAAAAGTGATGGCTTTGTTTTTTAAAGAATTTTTTATCTGGATTGCTTTAAATTTGTATAGGCTATATAAGAATTTTACAATAGTGGGCATGCCTTTATTAAAGTCATTTTTGTTCAGTGGTATTTTCTAATCATTTGGACATAATTGTTTCCAGGAACAAACTTCTGGTGTTTCATTGTTGAGATTCCTCACAGTTTTAAAGAACTTCCAAACCCTGTTGACTTTTGGAGAAGTAACAAAAATTCTGTTGTTGATTGGAGGAGGGTTCACGAGGTTTCTGTTCCAAGTTGGAAAAGAAAGAGGCCTTTCTGTTAGACCTGTGTTCCAAATAAAACTGTTTTCCTCCAGCTTAATGTTTTAGAAGGTCCTGTGTTCTGCTTTTTTTGCATGAGAGAGTGATGATAAGATCAGAAGAGCTGACTATTGGCAGTGCAGATAATGAGAACATTTCTGAGAGAGTCAATCTAAAATATGTTATCACTGGAAAAAAATGAAATTTGGAATATTTAGTAGAGATCTTGTATGAGATTTTGTATGTGGTACTTCAGAGTCCATTCCAAGTTGATCTGCTTCTAGCAGTAGTAGCAATTTAATCATTTAGTAATTTGAAAACGTGTATAAGAAATTCTGAAGAAATTGTTGCAGTGATACAGTTTGCAAACGTGCAAATGTAGCAGAACAACTGACTGTTTCATGCAGAAAAGATTAAATACTTGCATGCTACAGAATAGGATGGTTTCCTAGTGACAGCAGTGGATCAGTATAATGTAAATGTTGCCTTTAAATCTCTTGCGTGTCTGTGGCTGAAGAATAATCTTACTAACGTCAGTGAAGTTGCGCTATTAGTATCACAATAGGCCTAAGCTACCTTACTCCATCGTGCTATGCAAACAGAATTAAATATAGGCTTGGTTTAGGTTTCTCAAGTGTCTTTAAGTAGCAAGAAGCATGAAATTTGCCAAATAACCTTTAGAGAAAATTATCTTTAACTTTGATTATAATGTTTTATGACTTTTATATGTATAAGCATATGTGCCTAGAATGTTTTCAGGTGAAAATTGTGCAGCTTTCCTGCCAGCTGACTTGTTGGTCCATAATGGCCTACAGTTTCCCATTAGAATAATAGCAAATAAGGTAAAGTACATCTTACATCTTCAAGCATCCCTTTCTTCTTGTACATTCATTACTGGATAACTTTGTATTCCAGTAACTCATGTCACTACAGTCATCTTCAATATAATACTTGCTTTGTATTAAAAATCGAGACTTTGACGCTTTGGGAGAAGATACAGTTTTGAATTTGAAAGAAAAAAACTATGAAGAAAGTGAAAGCAACAGGGTTTTTGGTAAATTTTTCATCAACAGTTAAAAATACTGAATTTACTAATCAGTGAATTACTCTACACATACATCAGCATTTTAGGTTATGTGACAATTCGGGAATGAATGCAAATATTTAGAATCTGCATATTGTACATTAGTTATGTAAATCATGTTCATTTTATCAGATAATGTGACTCAGCGGTGATGCAGATGTGAATTAACTATTTGTAAAAGTCTAAGTTAAGAACCTTCATGAAATTTCATCTTTGTCTTCAAGGGACTATCAGGTTATAACTTTGTTTTTCATGTCTATCATATTGGATGTTTTTATTCAAGTACTTCACGTTACTGATTGTGATCAACATTTCAGGCAAGTAGTAATGAACACTTTTGACAATGTTTGCACAACTTGTTCAAATATTGCATTGAATAATTTTATATCTTAGTCAACCTTAAGTGAAAGTTCATTTCCTCTTATAGAGCGTGGTGTTTTGTTCCAGTACAGTATGCCCCAGATGCTATTTCTTCAAGGCTCGTTGCTGTAATGCTGTAAGATTTGGCAGGTAAATTTTGATGGAGTTTATGATTTTATAAATACTTCTAGTAGCTATTTCCTACAAATTCTGGAAGTTGCAAAGCTCTGAACATTTAGTATTACGAAAATATATTCTCTAAGAAGTAAAGGTTTTGTGAAGTTCTTTGTAATTTAAGTAATAAGAAAAATATAAGCAAATTGCCATATTCTTAGAAGTCTTTTTTTCCTTATAAAGTAACTAGAGTTCAGTGGCAATGTGAGAGTGCATGTCTATCTCTGTATGTGTGTGTGTAGATGCATATTAGATATTTCATAAATATGAAGTGCAGTTTTGAAAGATGTTCTCAGCTGTAGTACATGGGAGAATGAGTTACCTAAGTGTACATAAACATACCTATTTGTCATACTTGTTAGTGACAATAAAATTGACTTATTTCATCTGAAATTCTTATATGATTTAGGATGTGTTAAAATAAGCAGGCAACTGCTTTAATGTCGCATTATGGCATATGAGAGTTAATTTTAGAAAAATAAAAATCTTTTTAAGTTTCTTTGCTGTCAGGAAGCTATATTCTTTTACAAGGAAACATAAGGGAGGAATAGAAGATTTGTTTCTAATAGGCAAAATAGCTGATTTTCATTTCAGGCGTGTTTTTCTCCCATGGTTCTGAGTCTTGTCCTGTTGCATGTGGTAAGAGAACAACAAAAGGAAAACTGGGATTCTTGTCCTGTCATGCCTATAGTTTAATTTGCACAAAAAGAAGTTTGCTCATAGAATTAGTAACATGAATGAAGTTACTTACGTGCCTCAGCATTTGTCAGTGTGTTTTGTGACATATTTCATTTAAATAACATTGCTTTGACAACACTTATATAGAAATAAATGAGGCTGGACAGTTAATACTTGTATGATATTTTTCTAGAGTAGCTTCCCTTAGTGGAATTCTGTTAATGAGCTGAATTATCCAAACCGTGCTGCGTACCTCAGGTAACCAGAGCAGGCTGTAGAGTCTGTTCAGAGTTTGGTTTGTAGATGCTTTACTGGATCTGTTTCTTGTTAGTCTGCATTGTGGAGGAGTAGATTGCCATTAGCATCTAGAAATTGGTCCACATGGAGACTATGTGGTCAAAAGCTACTACAGAGCAAGGAAGAAAAAGCTTGTGTCTGTATTCAAGATCTTAGGTTATCAAGGCTGACTTTTGACTGTCTTAGGGTTTGTTAAAGATACTATTTTAAAAAAAGAAAACCAAGAGTGACATTCTGCCTTGTCTGAAGTCAGAGAGTATGATGCAAGTGGACTGACTGAGCTGCTTTATCTGAATCATGAATCTTCTCTTGACTAGAAACATACAAACTAATGTTCCTTTGACATTCTTTTTCTTGATTTAATAAGTGGTTTGTCTTCAGGAAGACATTGATCTGAAACATAATAATATAGGCTAGTACTTGCCTTCATAAGACAAAGGCTTTTTTTTTTCCTTCTGTTATCATTCTGAAGAAGCCACACATAATTTTATGTGTTGGTATCTTAAAAACCTAGTTTTTAAATTTAAATCACAGTCGCTGACTAGTAATTCGAGATAAATGTGTAAGAACTGTTTATAAATTTGCTGTCTTTCATGTTATAGGTGTAGATATAATTGCTCTTGATTGTAAAATAGTTACACTTACAATCACCAACAATTACAACATCCATTCTAGCACAGGAGCAGAAAATTGTATGGTTACTTGATTGTTTTGTAGTTGTTCATTGGCATCTTGTCGTTACAATGTAGTGTCTTTTGTTCAATCTGGAGTTGACTGTTCATGCTAAATTTGGTTATCAAATTAAGTAATCAGTCTTTGTTGAGGTAATTTTATAAATAAGATTTCCTGAAAGAAGTGTCTGGAGGCAAGTTTTCTCTGTAATTATTTGAACATTCAAGAGTTGGAAGTCCCAAAGGTGAAAGAGACATTTATGTGAAACTAAATCCCAGCACAAAATGCAATTTTTTAATATTCTTTTTTCTTTTTGTTCAGCTGCAGACTGTTATCTCTCTATGAAAGACTTTGTGCCTTCTGTTGATGGCACGTAGGCCTCTTGTGCATTTAATTGACTTGTATAAAGAAAACAAAAACTTAGAGTTTTGTAGAAGAGTCCTTAGGTAACCTTTGCAATTGTGGATAAGGCTGCTGATTTTGATTTTAGTATTCTAGGTTTTCTGATAGGTATATTTAATTATATTAAATTTTACTAAATGCATTGGTTTTAGCATGACATTTTTTTAATTGGAAAAAAATGAATCAGTCCATCTTAATGAAATAATTTAGAAAAAAATCTTATGAAATAATGGTATCTAAAAAGATATCTCAACTCACTTGTATTTTCAGAAAATAATTAATATATGAGATAACATAAAGAAATGTATTAATTAATGAATGATTTGTTTTTCCAAAGATTAATTCTTCACTTTGTAAATGCAGATAAATGGAGAATCAGTATTTCAGGAAAACCTGCATTTATGGTGTGATGTATGGCGATAGTGGAAGATTTTCCTGGTTTTCTGTATCTGCTATTTAGAATTTAATTGTAGCCTTTTGAACTGCAGTATTTCAATATACTTCTGTTTTGATATGAGATTTTGAGAATGGTATTTCTGTCTCTCTCGCTCTTTCTCCTTTTTCATTTGCAGGGGTGTGTCCATGTGCTCAAGTACGTGCAAATGTACCCCTGCACTGTATCCCTGAATCTTTGATGCTTATAGGTAGCATGAGGACCATACACTAATTAAATGGGGTTATTATGAGATTGCAATTAGATACTGAAAGCTGAGACTCAGAGCTGATGAATACCCCCGTCCAATGAATTAATAGATTTTGTGTATGTGTGTGTGCATGCGGTATTTCAATAATTGCATTTGTAAAACTCTTAAAGTTAGGCCATCCGTTGTGCTTAAAGGTGGTGGTATGTCTGTCCATGCCCTGTGCAGGGCATTCATAAAAATGAATCTGATTAGCTTTTAGAGTGGATTAGTTACATAGTATTATCTCCTTGTATAGCTACTATTATTCAAAAGTAATTTACTTTTCAAGTGAGCTAAGCTAAGCCCGCTCAAGACTACTGAAGTTCTTAATGAGGGTGTTCACACAGGGATTTCATGTGAATCCACATTAAATTCATTTCCACCCATGTTTTTGGAACTACTCCTTTCTAAGGAATGAAGGTATGAGATATCTGTGCTCTGAGGTCTCTAAGTAGAAGGCAGGAAAGTCCCAGGTGATGTGTAGGAGGAAACGGATCCTGGGGGTCTTGGTAGATAGTAAACTATCCATGAGCCAACAGTGTGGCCTTGTTGCCAAGAGGGCCAATGGAATCCTGGGCTATGTAGGGAACAGTGTGGCCAGTAGGTTGAGGGGGGTCATTCTTCCCCTCTATTCTGCACTGGTGAGGCCACAACTGGAATACTGCGTCCAGTTCTGGGCTCCCCAGTTCAAGAGAGACAGGGAACTACTGGAGAGAGTCCAGCATAGGGCAACAAAGATGATTGAGGGATTGGAGCATCTCCCTTATGAGGAAAGGCTGAGAGAGCTGGGATTCTTTAGCCTGGAGAAGAGAAGGCTGAGGGGAGACCTTATTAATGCTTCTAAGTATCTAAAGGGTGAGTTGAAGGAGGATGGAACCGGACTCTTTTCAGCGATTGCCAGTGAGAGGACAAGGGGCAACGGGCACAAGCTGGAACATAGGAAGTTCCATTCAAATACAAGGAAAAGCTTCTTTATGGTGAGGGTGCCAGAGGCCTGGAACAGGCTGCCCAGGGAGGTCGTGGAGTCCCCTTCTCTGGAGATTTTCAAGACCCACCTGGATTCAGTCCTGAGTGATGTGCTCTGGGGAATCCTGCTTCGGCAGGGGAATTGGACTAGATGATCTCTAGAGGTCCCTTCCAGGTCTGACAATTCTGTGATTCCATGTAGTGATCCGCAAGACTATGTGATTCTGCTGGGCTGCAGAACCTACCAAACAGCAGTTTTTCAATTTGAAGTAGAGTTATTATATCCCTGCTTCTCAGGGAAGTTCCATACAGAATTCCATACTGTCTTTGATTACTTGCAGCTGCCTCTGACAGACAGATCAAAGCTTAGAAAAATCACATACTTTGTTTCAAATCAGCATAATCAGTGATCTTAGAATGCTTCACAAATTATAAGGCAAAACTCATATTTAAGAATTTTCCACTCAAATAATTGCAGAAGCCTAAAAGTCTTGTTACTAATGTATATGTTGTCAATCACAAATTTGCAAATATGTTGTGTTTTAATTTGAAATTTTGCGAATGATTGATAATCATTGTTTAGACACAACTGACTCTAAGCTTTAATTTAAGCATGTGTAACAGTTGTTTTTTTATTATTCATGCAACATTCAAGGAGGATATTAATTGGAAAGGCAATTTTATTAAGAGATAATCTATTTTATATCTTGGTCATAAAATGAACACTGTTGTAGCAAAGCTGTAAAGCAAATGTTAAAAATTAAACCTAGTTTAACCAGTCTTCATCTATTTTTCCTTCAGTTTCTTACATAGATCTGCTCTAAACAATAAATTTTTCAGGATATTCTGCATTTTCTGAAGGGGAATGTTCAAATTTTCTTGCAATACATGTGAACAGGCATCTATAGGCACAGGTCCAGCACTTCCTTTTTCTTTCTTTGATATTATTTTGGCTGTTGTATGCAATATTTCATTTAAGCTAGACATTATTAAGGTGGTGAATAGTTCTATGCAGTGATATGCGTAGCAGTAACCTTTACTCATAATGTGATATTGTCTGTATGTCGTATTTTGTTCAGCTTTCTCTGGCACTGATGAAGCCTAAGGCTGCTGTTTCTTTGAGTTGCTGATAATTTTTTATCTGATTAACTGACACATTTAGTTGAAATCAGACACAGCCCTTAGGCTGGGCATGGATTTAATTTAAAAAGTATCAAAGGTTTGCACTGTGTGCTGTTTAATCATCATGTTTATCAGGCAAAGAAAAATTACTGGAAGGACCATAGGGAGAGGGTTATCTTAAGGAGCAGTAACTTGGGAAATTGATAATAACTCCGAGGTAATTTACAGCTAACTTTTACATTCATTAATATAACATTTCCTGCTAATAATTACAGTGCATGTAATATACTAATTAAATTGAAAACATTAGCACTAATTTTCTTTTTGCTGAACTCTGAGAGGGTCAGGTAAAGACATTAAAATGTAAAATTAAAGAAAACCTCTGTACCAATGCCCATGCAATGAATATTTTATTTACTAGTAGACTACTTCTACCAGTTCTATACTACCATGCATATGTAGTCACTTCCTCAAATTACCATCACTATCCGTAATTGAATTTCAGTCACTGAAATAAAACCAAAAAAAAGCAAAATTGAAATCACAGTGTGGTAGCATAAATGGCTTTTACATTTCTGTTTATATTTTACTTCAGCTGCTAACCAGTATGTCAGTGTTGTACATGGGTATTACAGAGCCACCTTAACAGCATAACAGTAAGGGTACTCATGGCACTGATGTTTTGGAGCTTTCACAAAACTGTTTAATATTTTATACTATGTTCTGATAGAAAATACAGTTAAGTAATTTATGATACATGGAGAGCAGCAATTTTGAATTGTGTTTTTCATTAAACTGATTAAAATATATATATAACTTTAAAACTACGAGGCTTTAAACATAAATTGTACATTTTAGTACAGTTACAGTTGCAAAGATCGATTTGCTGTTCTAACACAATTGTTCATGAAGACTATTCTTCATGCATCTTATGAACAGGAATAAATTAATGGTTATAACAAGACATGTAATAATGACATAATTTCACTTACAGTTAAAACATAGCTAATTATCTTATGTACATAATAAAGCTTAATACTGCTGCTAAAAATTGGTATTATTTAGATGCTTTTTAGAAGTTGATTTTTATACTTGCCTTTTAAAATTAGTAATTTTGGTAGTTTTGATGGGAAAAAATAAGTTTTAAAAAGTCATATGAAAAATGAAAATTTGTTAGCATCTGTATACATCTATGTTTAGTAACTGGTTTTATGTAAGAGTGACATACTTTGTGATGTTGTACTTTGTGACAGAGTATACTGTACTGGGTGTAAGTGTTCTCTGTATTATCCAGGTATTTCAGAGAAGCAATTTATTTTTACTTTAGACTGGTCTATTGTACTAGCAATGTATTAGTAAAATTTTGCATAGTTTAAATAATTTCTTAAGTTACTAGAACATGATGTTTTCTTTAGTAATAATATCTTTTTTTAAAAAAAAAACAGCCCAAGGAAAAAACCCACCCTTCCATATTAGCTTTCCTGGAACATTTTCCTGTTCTCTGCTACTTCTTACATAATACAGCACCTAATATCTTTGTCTCAGAATTTTCCCAAATTTGCTTCCTTGGCTTTTGAGTTCAGTGTGGATCCCTGATATTGAGCCTGCCGCTGTCAGCCTGCTCTACCCTCGCCGAGGCAGCAGTTTTGTGAACATGCTTTTTGTGGTAGCAAACCTGATCAGATTCCACATGAAAAGGTGATGTGTAGTACCTGAGACCTGGCACCGCTGATTCTGGGACTGATTCTCTGCAAACCACCGTCGGTTCTGAATGAAACAACATCCTGTCTGTTTGCAAAGTGGCCAATAACTCTTTCAATACCAAACAGCGAATCCAGTGAAGAACTAGTTTTTAGTTAGTACCCTTTGCACGCTTCAGTGCTGAGCTGAATACGCTGTGCAGCAATGCTTTTAAACTTTGTACACCTGAGGAGTTTATGAAGGTTGGTTTTTTTCTGTTCCACCTCGTACTCCATCCTTCTTCACTTCAAATCTTCTTATTTCTTGAATTTGTGTGACTCCAACCTTGATTTTTTAAACTGTACAGAATAAAGGGATTGAATTTATTCCACTTCATGGTATGTAAGTATATTAACTAGTTCTCCCATTTCAAAGCATTTATTCAAAGCACATTGATATTTCTCCTTGTGGAAGCTGCTGTCTGGACAGTGATGGAAGTTTATATTTGCTCTTTACCGTCAGAATAACTAAATGAAAAGTGATGGTGGTGAATAGCTCTCTGTCAAATGTATTTAAACGGGAATGCTAAGCACTGGAAAATGACACAATGTATTGCCATTTCAAAAGTTGATTAAAACATACATATTATCAAAGGAAATAAACTAGAATAAGTGCAGAACACCTTGTATATGACTATTTAAATGAGATTTAATGTAGCTTGTAAGCAAGCAGCCAAACCAGTCTTAGGTTCTTTTGTTACCAACTTCAAGATACATTGCATACATATGTACATATATACGCATGTGTGTAATCTCAGTAAGTAGAAAATCTGAATAATTCTTTGTTTTGCCTTTTCCCATATTTTGCTTGTTTTTATTGTGATCATTAGGTTCCATGAAGTAATAAATACTTACTGTTTGCACAGATTTCTAGTATAGCTGTAATCCCAGTAGTAGATGCCACATTGGTGTCTACCTGCAGAAACCCCTCATGTATCCCACAGTTCTTGATATATTAGATGTGGCATGTCTTTTGTATTGTTATGCTACCTTGCATGAAGAAGTAGTAATGAAAAAGCATTTGAAGATTCAGCATCTCTAACACTATTGAGGTGATTGTAGAAGTTCTTTGTGGTGGGTTTTTTTTTTTTTGTTTCATTGTTGTTCCTTGTTCATACGTTAAATCTGTTTTACTCTTCCCTTGTCATCAGCCCTGAGTCCCCAGTGTGCTTTATGATCTCATAAATGCAGATGCTTTTCTGCAGTGGTTATTTGATTTTTGTCTTCCCCTGTTCCTTTCTGTAGTTGAATACTTTTATCCCTATAAAGGTGTTCCGTTTCATTGCCATATGTTGTCCTAGTCTGATAGTCTGGGTGGACTTTACAGCAGGAGTCGGAAGTTTCTTTGTAGAAGTGAGAAGCCTCAGCCCTTCTGATTCTGTGATTCCATTACAAATATAGTGTGTTGAGCAGAAACCGATGCAGGCTGCTTCATTCCTTCACGCAGAAAGATATGTGGTGACTTAGAAATATTGACAGTTAATACTCAATGTATTAATTGTTTACTAAGATTGGTTCATAATGCCAGATCCTGTGCATAGACCACTTAATGGTTGTTACCTTTGAGGATATGTTGCCTGTGATTAATTGTTCCCATAAGCAGAAATACAGGTAATGTTTCTGGACATGTTGGATGAGGTCTGAACATTCTGAGAGAGCACATTTCGAAAGGAATTGTTAGTGCTACACCTTTTACATAAAAACACAGACAAACAATACTTAGGTCTCACGTCTTCCAAGAGTGTTATCTGACTTAACTTCATAATATTTCTAAAAAGAACTTTCAAGAATGCAACTTAAGTGCAATTGTAACAGTACAAGTAAACTGCATATCAAAATTGCATGAAAAAAGGAATATGGGGAAAACATTTTAGATGTACTTGAAGACCCAAGAAGGCTTCATAAATCATGTTATCAAATTTGTTTAAAGAAAACTCTATTTATGTAACTGTGTTAACTTTTTAAGAAATGTAATTGAAGATGAGTGAGTTGAGTAAGTTGAAATGTCTGTGATTCATCTTTATCAAAAAGGACTTTGAAACATTGTTGCACAGAAAGCTCAAAGAGAAACAAAAGTAATATTGGCCGGATAATAGTAATAATAATGATAATACTGGCAGTGGATAATGAACAAGTGACAGATAAAGTAAAATTAATTTTTATCAGTAATATTACTTCTGGATAAGTGAGAAGCATTAACTTGAATCCTGTATGATTTGGCATTAAATTTCATTTTAAATAATATATCCATTAATGACATGTAGAAGTACATAAATTGAACAGTGATATCATTTTCAGATTATTATAGCTAGGAATTTTGATAAATATGTGACTCTTAAATCAGAAGTTTAGATGGATATGAATAACTTGGGAATTTGGTTGGGCAAATATGAGGTGAAAATTAATGTAAAGAAGAATAAGAAAATAGATTGAGGAAGCAATATCCAAGACAGACATAAACCAGGCAATTTTCCCCTAAATAAAACACCTTCTGTATCATTTTATTGATAGGAAACTGAAAACGAATTAACTCAGTACCGTGGCAGGCAAAGACTGATTTGATTTTGAAATTATAAGTGTAGAGTTGAAAATTTTATGGTAAAATCTTTCTGCAAACATCAGAGGATTGCTGTCTAACTGAGCAGGTCCAGAAGATAAGTCCTGCAGTGTAGTATGATCAACATGGGTTAAAAGAGGAAAACAAATTGAGTTGGAGCAAATTCTAGTAAAAGAAAGTAAATTCAGCAGGTTGATTGGGACTCAAGCGACTTAAAAATGCAAGAGCTTGTGAAATATTATAAGCACGTGCATTTTCAAATGTTACGTTCTCAGTGTGTTTACAAGAAAAGATAAAAACCTGTTGGTTTAGGTAATTGAAATGAGACAGAGAAAATATGTTTTGGAAAACCTTTTATTACGGCAGAATTTTAAAAAGATGATGTTGAGTAAGTTGCCTGCAAGTCTTCTTGTTGTGGTGTGAGGATAAGAAGGGTAATCTCACACCCTCTTGTGCTCCATATTGTGACAAATGCTAACAATTAAATTAATTGTCATGTTTGTGTGTTGCTGACATTTATTTGTAGGTGGGATAGCAAACACCTCAGTTACAGTGAAGAGCTGGAAGTAATTTTCAGGATGTCAGGAAAACTTCAGGATAAGCTGTTAAATTTGGCACTTTTTCACTTCTGCAGATTATTTCTTCTGTAAAATGCTACTCGACTCAAGTAGATTACTGTGTTAGAGTAATAACCATGTTGTAGGTCAGCTGTGCTGCTCTCTTCTATGCAAGATCTGCATTCCAGCCCCTTCAGTTCCATGTCCTGGGCACAGGGAAAAAGATATATTTTTGGCTGATTCTGCTAGTAGAGGTACTGAATCTCTATTGTTTAGGCCAGCATATACTGCTATTATTAGTATTTCTTGTTTTTTTTCAGGAAAAAGAAGGAGTGGAGGGTGTATCTGTGGGAGCCATTCTTTCTGACTACCAGAGAGTTCGAGTTGAAGATGTGTAAGAAAATATTAATCTTTATTAATATACACATTCTGAAAAGTGCTTTACTTGTTCGTTTTCTAACTTGAATTCTGGAGCAGAGACAGTTGCTTTATTTCTCATGTTCTACGATACCAAATTCATCCAGATTGTTGCTATATGTACCGTGTTTAGTTATTGGGGTGATTTTTTCCTGAAATAATTTGAAAAAACATTTCAATAGTTCAGTATAGTAGAGACTATACTGGATTTTTGGATTCCTCTTCAAGTCTGTCATGGGTTTATCACAGCTTTGATGTGAAAATAGTTGAGTAGGTTCAGGAAAGCTCACCCGGTTCCGGTGACTACAGTGTTGTGTTCATCTATTTCTCAACAGAGTTTTAATATAGGGGAACATTTTGTGACTTGTTATCAGGAATTAAATATAAGAGGATTCTTATGTGCATATCTTCCCTTACTTCCTTAAAATCTAAAATCTGTTATCATTAATCAGGTGTCTTCATTTGTCATTTCTACTGTGCACACTCTTTAAGTCTAGATAGACTGTGATACTTTTAAGTCTTAATTAAAAAAAAGGGTTATGTAATGGGAATTGTGTGTGTTATATAGGCCAAGATTTGATTTGGGGCTGGAAAAAGGTTTTCACTATATATGTTTGACAAAGTGCAAAAACACCTTGTGTTTAAAATTAATATTAATTTCATGAATTTATTAGTTATTTGTTGCTGATAAAAGCAAATATCTGGAATACCTTATGAACTGTAAGAATAGTGAAGTTAATGCTGTGCCAACTCGACTAACATCAGCAAGTTACACAGCATAAGTGTTTTCTTTACACCTTAAATAGGTAAATTGCAGTCAGAACCAGCTCCTTTCTTTTACTTTTCCCTTATGCTTAAAACATTTTAATGACTGCCTGATCATGTAACTAGATATTTTAGAAAAGATTGCTTTTGTTGATTGTGGGTTCCAGATCTCTTACTACAGCCAAACGATTGACAGGACATAACAGTATTTCAAACAGACCTGATTTGTTCCAAGGTTGCTCAGTGATAAAAAAATGTTACATTGATCCATAGATTTTCCCCTTGCAATAAAGTTGTTTCATATAAACCATCCCAGTTACTTGGAGTCAGCTAATTTGTTAGCTAATTTTATGCAACTAAATGAACTACTTTACATTCTGAGTTGCTAAATATTTCTGTTAATTTCACAACTTAGTGCTCTGTTAAAATATATGAAAGTAATAACAAAACCAATCAAATTATATGGGTGCTAACTATGGATTTATGTGTCAACATTAAACATCCATTTAGCTATGAAGTCTTGACACTAATACTATTGGGTCTATCTAACATATGGGAGAAAGCCCACATATTAGATAAACAATGATAATTGACAAATAAATGTAATTTTTGAGTGCTCTGACCTAGTCCCATGGTTAAATGTTTTTAAGTTTTTCAGGAACTAATCATTACACATTTTATCATCAACGGATGGTACTTGACAATTTGCGGAAGGGTTACCTGTCAATAGTGCAAATTAGTGATTCTCTAATTTGATAAACAATCAAATGCTATGTATCAAATGCTGTCTAAATATGATATGTATCAAAACAAATAATTAAATTTACATTAACAGGTTTTTACTTTGTATCACAAGCTGTATATATTTTCCTGAATGATTCTTTTCCTTGGGTGTTCATCCAAATCGCACGTTTGTTGAGTGTAACAAATTTGGCATATTGTACTTGTGGCATAGGCCACGTTTATCACAGAGCAGTAACTCTTACCTGAGCTGTGTTCATAAAAAGTGATCGCTTCCTAAGGTGTTAAATGAGTTTGTGTGCCTAAATGTTTAGGAATGCATTTTCTTATGGTTTTACTTATGTTCCCATGCAGATCTGTTTACATCAGTGAGATGTAAACTCAGTTACTGGCTGAATTAGAGTCAGAACAAGCTTATTTAACTTTTTTAATATTAGACATAACGTATATAGTGCAATCTAGGAATAGGAAAAGGAGGAATTGTAGAAGAAAAAATATTTTGAAGTGGGAAATCGGAGAAATTAATTTTCTTTAATTTTACATGAATCATGCTGCGTAAAAGCATAATGCTTGGCTTTATCCAATTTTTTTTGTTGTTGTTTTTAAGATGCAGAAGGCTTGATCTTCAGCCTTTAGCTTACCTTTGGCATCGGAACCAGGAAATATTGCTTAAAGAAATGATATCATCCAACATTCAAGCAATAATCATAAAAGTAGCAGCTTTTGGTATGTATTCAGGTTCTGAGCAATATTGTCTACTAAAACTTCCCATGGCCAAATTCACAATATAACACAGAAAACCAGATTTTTTTTTCTATGTTTTAGGATAACCAAAGTTAATATGAAGAAAATGTTAACAAAATTATATGGTTGAATAATAGTTATGATGTCTGAATAATTAATTTACCTGATTGCAATTCATTCTTAGAGTAGACATGGAAAAGCTGGAAAGTAATTCTTCCTAGCATAGTCATTAAATTCCTTTTGTGATTTTTTTTTTTTGTGTTCTAGTTCGGTTTTGATTTGCAGTAAAGATGCATGCATAATTCAGTGCTTCACAGTATTGTCATTTATAGATGATGCACACTGGTGGCTAGACAATATTATAAAACAACCAGGAAAGTTTTAATAGAAATACAACAAATTAACATCGAACAAGATGTAATTATATGAGGCCAAAACATTTTGTGTAACAACAGCCTTTGAGTTGATAAAACATATAGCAAACAGAAGTAGTTCGTCATTGCCTTCAAAAAAGTGGTATTTAAGATATAGTTGTTTACTACACCAGAAAATCAACATGTCTTTTCATTGTCAAATATGTAAAATGAGGTTTGTATAATGAAGCAAATCAATACGAAAGATAACCTATTTGTTTATTGTTTGAATGTGAAGAGAAGGTGAAATGACATTTTATAGGAAGGCTTATGGAATGATGTGCTCTATAACCCTAAGAAGCACGTAAGAATCATGTCAATGACACAATATATTCGTTTCAGGCCTCTGTGCAGTTTTTCGTTTAAGAGTATCAAAGGGCATGTTAGGCAAAAAGTGTGACCAAAGGACCTTTTCTTTTTGGATGGACGGTAGATTTGCAGTCCATTGGACCAAGGAATGGCTAGTATAATACAAGAGAATCAGTGACATTGGTGGCTAAAGATGTATATTTAAAAATTACCATTGTATAACCTTGCATTAGAAGTCTGATGGCTGGTTTATCTGGGCAACTTTCACATCAAATTTCTAATGCCTGTCTTCTTTGAAAAATGCTTTATAACAAAGTAATTTCTCCTGAATAGTAACTAAGTATCGAATTAGAATCCTTTTAGACTGCATGAAGTCCGTGATTTTTTTAATCAAAATTAATTAATTATTTTTTTATTTGTTTCTCTTCAGCTGGTATAGTTTCTAACTAGTTTTTACGTTATCATTATGATGGTCCCGCTGTATCGTTCTCTAGGATCTGCTAGGACTGTTAGTGAGACTAGAATGATTAGAAATACCTCATTCCCCTTTCACTTAGAGGTAACAAGTAATGTAATTTAATAGCATTTTCCTGAATTTTGGAAGCCCAGTTATAAATACATAGGAGCTGAATGCTGTTCTTTCTACTATAAAGCACTTCTTTTTTAAATTGGAAATTAAACATATTTTTAAAGGAACAGTTTTCAGGCCATGTAAAGTACATTTTTATATTTATGTTATTTTGTCATAAACCAGAGTGCTTTAATTGCTTATGCTGACATGGAGAAAAAATAAAATTCCTCAAAGGATATGTAACATGTCTTTTCACATCAGAATTATTTTGCATCAAGTTTAGGTTGTTTTCACTAAAATTTGTGCAATTGAAGACAATTAATTATGAAAGGGATACAACCCCACACAGAATGAAACAGGTAGATACTATTTAAAATTTACTTGAAAAATGTTAAAGAAAATACATGATTTAAATAATAGCTAAAACTATTTCACAGGTAGACAACGCTGGTGACCTGTCTTATGCCTGAAGCAAGATAAGCTTGTCTTTTGTATTCTGAAGTCTTAAAAAAAAGTGAAATGCAGTAGTTAGTGCACAAAGAGTGCTTTGTGGGCTATTCATTGAAGGAACAAATACCTTAAATACTTCTAGATGGCAATTAGATTGAAAATCACTGCGATTTTTTTCCTTTTTATTTTTTTTGGCTACAGGTAAAAAAGATCTTATCAGAGTCAATTTCTCACCTGCCTCAGGCAGACATAATTAGATGTAAGCAAATTTAATGGAGCTTGTGTGCTCTGGGGCCATTCTGTAATGCTTTAATAATTGCATGCCTTATTAAAGTGGATTTAAGGTATGAAGGCTATTTAACATATCAAGTGGCAAAGAAGATAAGATACAGTTTAACTTTTTGCCTCTTAGATTAATAATCAAAGCTAAACTGCAATGAAAATATTTAAAATAACAGATTTAAGAGTCTGACGGATAATGCATTAGATGGTACATTGTACAGATGTTAATGCAAGAAACAAATCTGTAACTTAGCTTGACATTCATCAGCACTGGCATACCTGTACACCCACCTTGTCCTGTTTTGTTAACTCAGTGCCAGTATTGGCAAGGTAAAAGCCTCTCATTTTATGTAGAAAACACATAATTATGCAAGTAAATGAGCATTAGTTTAGTACATTTCCCTAAATCCACCATTACAAATTAATACCATAAACTTTGCCAGTGGCAGGTGTTTTCTATCTCAGAGTAGTGTGCTTTCCCAGATGGGATAGCAATTGCTCTCACCTACATGCAAAAGAAGTATTGTTAGCAAGCCTTCTTCACATACCTTCTGTTGACCTATAAGTAGATCAGCTTTCATTCCTTTAGAGTGTATTTCAGAGGCTTTAATGATGAGGGAAAAACGTTCCAGGATCTAGCACCAAACCTAAGCTATGAAAAAAAACCAAAAAACAAAAGTTGCTTATGCAGCCACTTATCTTCAGTGCCGTTTTCTTGCTGCTAAAGATGCCTGTTTGATACATGACACTCTGTTTTTGAAATATAGCCCTCTGCAGTGGAAATCCCAGAAAATCAGAATGAGATTACTCAGTAATAGCTAATATAGAAACAGTTATTGATTGTTTTTAACATGTATGTGCCTGAAATTCCAGTAATGTCCATTGCTTATATGACACAGTCTGACATAGCACAATCATAAGATGCATTTTTGATATCCTTGCTCTCTGGACACATTTTATGCATTAAGATACGAATTAACTTGCAAAGTATCAATATAAGATTCAACTTTTAATCTTATCTCGGTAACTTTATGTACTGGTCTTACCTGTGCCATGTTCTAAAGCAAATTGCTTCCCCTGCAGCACAAGGTGTAATACTCAGGTGGAAGTGAGAGGAGGAGGAAGGTTACATTTGGAAGGAATTTTCGGGTTCCTCACAGTATGGTCCTCAGTAAAAATTGAGCATTAAGCTTTATTTAGTTTTACTTTACTTATATAGTTAACTATACCTAAACCTTGTTAAGGATTAACACTAAAAATTAAGCCCCTACTATACTTTTAAAATATGACAAACTTCAGTTCCCATATATATGAGAATATATTTGAAATTGTTTCTAAGTCATGCAGTTAAAGCAGTTGATCCTCAGTGATTCTAGATTTTTTTGAAGTTTTAAGAGTAATGTTCACCTGCAATAAGTTTTGTAAGTGCACTTTGTTAGCTTGAGAAAGTGAAAAAATTGCTTCATCGGTGTTTCAGACAAAATCAGAAGATATGCTCAGATTTCTGTCTTTTATGGTATTAATATGCATTCTTTACTTTATACATTGCAGCTTCTTCCCAGTTTGGTTATGGTAAAGTAATGATTTATTAATTGAATTAAATACTTGAAAAAACATTGTAATTATGAGATCAATTAATAGAAATACTAAGTTGAAAAAATCTCTGTAATGGTTAAATTAGGTTTCTAACTTCTAGCTGTTCTTTGGACCACAGGAGAGAAATTATACCATATTGCTGTTCAACTGTTGGACAACAATAAAAGCTGAAACTTTGTATGAGGGCTGATTAACTTGAGGTTCTCAGCCTGCATTTGAAGTGGGACTCTTATGCCATGGCTACATCCTTTATCTTGTAGATCTGGCTGCTGTGAGTGTTTCTGGACAATCTGCATGCTCAGCCATGGGTACAGTGGAAATCACATTTTGGAAGCCAAAATTTTGGGATGGTGTGGGCCCTAGTTGCTTACCCAGGCTGTTTCCCTCCAATAATGGAGTAATGAGTCCTTAGGTAGCCATTGCCATCTCCTGTCTGTCAACAAATCCTAAAGTTCCTCCTCTAAACCGAGCTGTCTGAACTATGTATATTTAACTTGAGACTCCTTTGCTGCGAGAAGATCCTGAGGCTTGCCTCGTAAGATCAAGAAAATTGGTATACTCGTACTATACAGAGAATGCTCTGAAAAGCTGATAGTTTAGGGATGCCTGGGTTTTTGTATATCAGCTTTTCATTTAGAAAGAGAGAATGTTACTTCTTAGTATAATGAAATCAGTACCTGTGGCTTTTGTTTATCATTTAAACCTAACCACCTAGGTGTCTGCATTATTGTTTATTATTTGCATGCCACTAGAGTAGAGAAGAGAAATCCTGACTGACTGAAAGCCAGAATCCCATTAATTTTAATGGAGGTAAGATTTATGTACGAAGTAGTACATTAGAAAAGAACTAGCACCACACAGTTCCTGGTTAAGCTCCTGAGGGTGTAATTTAGTTTTACAGATAAACCAATCTGATGATGAGTTGCTGCCAAAAGGTTGATCTTCCCTTCCCCCTTCTAGCTGACTCTTCCAAACCACAAGTCTGTACTTGCTTCTGCCCTGTAAAAGCTTCAGTGATTGTGTGGCTGCAGCTGGTGATCACAGGGGAGTCCTACACAGACAGGAACTTACTGTGTAGATGCCACGGCCGTGTGGAGGATAACACTCTATCAGTAGAAAGCTTACCCCTAAATTGGGTTGGCTGTAATGTCAGATCATCTCCTGAAGTAAAATTGGTGGATGTATGAGTTTTGTCTGAGCACATCATCTGTGCAATGGAAAGGAACAGCGCTCTTTGAAAATGTGTCTCTAGTTTTTAGTACTGAGCAATTTTAAAGTCATTGGGGAAACTGAAGGAATTTGTTATATCATCTTCACAGGAGCACATACTTGCTTCCTCTAAATATTTTCAAAAAATTCTCATACAGTTCACAAACATAACAGAAGGAAATGAGGAATATTTTGTTTAGAAATCAATACAAGATCCCAGTTGTTTTCTTCCATATTGTATTGTAAGGATTTTTTCACTTACTTATTACTAAATAAACTAAACATTGGCATTATTCTTAGCTAGTTCAACTTATTTAGAGCTGATTGTTCCATTGCTTTTTCCTTTGGCAGTTACCAGAGATGGGAGCTGTAATGGAATCTGTGACAGTCTTTACAACCTTTGCTCTTGGTAGCGTCTGGTTTTATTAATATGAAAAAGACTTCTTCTGTTTATCATATTTTGAAGTGAAACATAAAATGAACAATAATATTTTTATAAGTAATGTCAAATTTTAATTATTGTCTATTTTGTTAGGAATAATGTATTCTAAAAAGTAGTCTTAAACTTTTATTAGAAATATTGTCCCTGAACAATGTTAAAGTATCTTGTATACAAATATGATAGCTTTTAATTTATTTTTATTGTAATTTTTTTCAGATTATAAATTCAGTAAATTTACACATACTGTGTACTTTAGGAAGGATATTCTTACAAGTCTTTTCCCCCTTCTAATCCTTGTTTCCAAGCTAGCACATGTTATTGTCACCAAATTTTTAAACAAAGCTTCCAAAGCTTAGTTGGTCCTTTAGAGTTTAAGTGTATTTAACACGTCTGCCATAGGCTTGTTCCCTAATACGTTTGTCTACTACCTCATTTATCTACGTCATTCATGTTATTTTTAATAGAAGAAAAGGTACCGCACCAGACCTTGTATGAAAACACTTGGGAGCAATTATGAAAACGCAGGAGCCATTTTAGCTCAGGCCTTTTTTTTTTTTCCTGAGGGAAAAGATTCACATGAAAAAAGATCAACATGGAAAAATGGCGATTGTGTGCAAGACCAGAAATCAATCAAAATTAGCTTGGAATTTAAGAAGAGTATGGTGTGAGAGAGATGAATAAGAGAAAAGAGAACTTTGAATGGAGTTCAAGTGAAGAAAAGTTTTAATTCAGAGCATAGCTGAAAGGTTAGAAAAATAAGATAAGAAAATAATCTTTTCATTTGGAATGTTAGTTGCCTGGTGCTTGTGTATGACTGACAGGTACTTTGTTACCAGTATAAAAAACTGGCTTTGGGAAGAGATTTTAGTGCATGGGTATAAAGAAATGTTTCTGTTAGAGAAAAAAAAAGAAATGTGATTTTGCAGCAGTTTGCATAAGTGGGTCTAGAAACAGCTTAGAGAAACATATGATTCCCTCTTTGCTATCTCTTGAGCCTATAGGTTGGAGATTGGGAAGGATGTTGATATTTTTAGTAGTAACAGATGACAGGAGTTAGAAGGGAGAGTAGGAAAGTGAATGTACCTGAAAGCAGAAAAGTAATTGAAAGTTGACATTACTGAGTGCAGTGCTTCTTGAGGAGATGTCAGAGACCAACAAAACTGGAGAGAGATGCCTTAAGAGTGGAAAAATCACTTTGCAATCTGGGGAGGTATATCACCTAAAGAAAAAGTGAAATGGAAGCAGTGGGCTAAGAATGGACTATTAGGCAATTAAAGTGGAAGAAAAGGAATTAAGGGTTCTAGTGAAGGAAACAGAATAATAGTCAGAGAACTTTGGGCTGAAAAATAACAGAAGAAAAAGAGCTTAGTAACAGATGTCAAAAGCAGAAATAATCTTAACAATGAAAATCAAGAGGGAGAAGTGGTGTCTTGTTAATACTAGAATATTATTTGCTGCTTTTAAATGCTTGGTAAGATTTAAGTTCTGGATGCACATTCACTGTGAATTCTGTGCTAAAACACAGCTTAGTCTCAAACCTTTAAAGGTCTGTCTGCGTAGTTAGAACCATACATAGATACTTGCTTTCCAGCTCTCTCTGAGTTGAAGTTTTAAGAGACTTCTTGTCCTACTGTGATCCTTTATTTTTGCTCTGGCTTTACCCTTTCACAGGTGATCTACTGATTTCCCCTGTCAGAAGTCTCTTTTGATCCATTTGGGAACTGTGACTTATTAGAGATTTATAACTTGTCTGCATGTGGCTGGATTTAATCAAAGTGACACAAATTTTGCCACTTGCACCATGCGTCTTTCTCTGCCGCTGAATCAAATTTCAATTCTTTTCTTCAAAGCATGAAAATACCAGAATTCTTTAACGGGGACAAAACAGTACATCCATTTTTTATCCAAACTGTGGTGCTGGAATAGTTGAACTCTGAATTAAATAGGTTAATAAAGAAATAATGCCCTAAAGTTAATGCCAAAGTTAAAAACACTGAAAACAGATTTATATCAGGAAAGTCATGCAACTGAACCTGTAATAACTTCTGTTTTAACTGTCTGAAGGCCTTTGAAAGTCCTGGGAGGAAGTTGACTGGGGCAGCATTTTCAATGAACTGAACCATTTGCTGCATAGAGTCTTGGATTTGATTAAAAGCAGTTTAATGCTCTTATTGAACAATTCTTCACAATATCTTTTTGAACTATGAACATTTTAGAGTTTTGAAAGTATCTGTGTGAAAATACTGCCTCATTATTTGATGAAACAATACAAAATTTCTTCAAAGACCTATTGAGGTTTCTGTTCCTGAAATGGCAGAGCTAAGTTGCTTTGAATCTTAGATGTAACTAGAACACAAATAACTTTGATGTTAAAAAAAATAAAATCACAAGAGATTACAGATAAAATTAACATTGCTGGTATGAAGAGTTTTAGAGCCTTTTACCTCTTAGAATTCTAAAATTTGATTACATCAGACTAACCTCGTTTAGAAAATATTTGATGAAGCTCCAAGAAAGAAGATAAACTGTGATCCTAAATAAACTGCACTGGAAACATATGCTAGAACTACTTTGGGATTACCATTTTATAATTTTACCAGTTAGTTGAAAAGATTTACTATGTCTTCAGATTCCATACCTGTACTATTCCCATGCTGGATAAATTACCCTATACAAAAAAGAAAAAAAATAGGGAAAAATAGGAAAAAAAAAAAAAAGGAAAAAAAAAAAGAAAAAAGATGTATACACATAATCAAGCTGCATGAATTTTGCTCTTTTATACCATAAATTAGACATATCTCAAATCTTTTAGAGGTGGGGTAATATCCAGTATTTATTGTACTTTCCTTCATTTTTATATAAAAATTAAGCAGCTTTTACTTTTTTTTTTTTATGTTTTGGAAAAGGGAGGTAAAGAAATCTGTCCAGTTCACCATTGTTTTACAGCCTTTCATGTGTGAAAGTTATGAGGAAGTTAAGAGCCAGCTATGAACCTGTCAAGTTATGCTACCAGACAAAAAGTTCTCTTCCCAGCTCTTCGAAGAAATGAAAGCTAAATATGACGCCGGGAATAATTTACCTCAGGGCAATTTAAGGTATAGATTTACAGTGCATTAATATCTCTGTGGCAGGTGCACTCCTGTGTCGTGAAGGGTCTGTGACAATCCTGCACTCCTGCAGAGTAAACCTGCTTTACCAACTAATACTTTTTTTGTATTGGCTTTTCCTGAGCTGTTAGAAACATATGCTTTGATTCAGTATTGTTTAAAGAAAAGCACTTGATCCTGCTTCATGAAAATCCATGATTTTGTATTGTTTACTTAGAAAGAAAAAAAAAAAAAACATATTTGAAGTAGAGGATTTTACCTTCAAAATAGTCCTGTGTTATCTGTTCCAATTCTAAGATGGGTGGTTGCATCTATCCTTTATTCTCTTTTGCTTTCTCTCCATATTTCTGTACGTTAAAGGTCCCATAGCCTCCTTGTTAACCCTGTTTTCTTTCTGAAAAAGAAATTTAAAAGAGAGAAAGACTAGTTTTGGATCAAAAAAATTATAGTCTTCCATTGCCTCTTTTCTCTAGAATCATCAGCTCATTAATGGGGCATTCACCCCCAAAATCCAGGGGAGCAACTCTTCCCAACATTTTCCACAT
>JAOXNO010000041.1:33863814-33878704 GCA_028565335.1 Limnodromus scolopaceus
CATTGCCTCTTTTCTTATTTAAAGTTATAAATATTTCTGCTTTTGGTGAGCAGCTGATAAGGATTTTTCCCAAAACCTCATTGTGCATTATACTGCCCTCCATCATCAGAAGTTAAGTCCCAGTCCCTGACATCCATAACAAGGGCAGTTACTAATCTTCTCAACAATACTTCTCAAGAAGTCAGGAAAAAGAAGGGAACTTTCAGTTGCTGTGACTTTAAAACAAGTTCCAGGTTTTTTTTCCAAAAGTCTGTGGTAATTCTACATGTATGAAATTTCAAGAAGAATGATAATACATAGTGATTTTAACCTTATTTTATGGAATAAGTCAGAGAGGAATAATATGTACTTTTTGAATGGTAAGGTTGGTTAGTCAGGAAAGAGCAGAGCTTTTTCCCTACGTTATCAACAGATAATGGTTAACTCAAATTCTATTTTATTGATTCATATGTGTGGTAGTGATTCTTTCACAATGTGTTCATGTATTATGGGTTAGAGTTTGGTTCAGCATAGTTTCTAGAAGAACTTTATGTACTACCATTGCTTTATCAGGGAGTGTAGTGGTAGGACAAGGGGCAATGGTTTTAAACTCAAAGAGGGGAGAATTAGATTAGATATCAGGAAAAGGTTCTTTACTATGAGGGTGGTGAGACATTGGAACAGGTTGCCCAGAGAAGTTGTGGGTGCCCCATCCCTGGAAGTGTTCAAGGCCAGGCTGGATGGGGCTTTGGGCAACCTGGTCTAGTGGGAGGTGTCCTTGCCCACGGCAGGGCTGTTGGAACTGGATGATCTTTAAGCTCCCTTCCAACTCAAACTATTCTATCATTCTATGAAAACAAATAATTATGATTTTTTTTTTTATTCGACATTTTGCTAAGAAAAAAATTAGATTTTTTTTCATATTAAAAAGACTTTCTTATAAATCAAGACTATTTTAAAATTCTTAACATGTATAAAACATGTTCCTGTTAATAAAATGAGGCTTTAGAATGTGGATTTTATTAGCTGAATGTAATGCCATGAAAATGGAACTTGATTTTCTAATGATCTTGATAAATGCTAGTAATATTGGGTAGTTACCCCTCAGGTGAGGGCTTTATACTGCACTAACCCAGGTGTACAAAGTGAACCATTTAAAATACAGTTCTTTCGCATAACTTAACGCTGACAGGCTTAGCACTAGTGAAATGCCTAGTAATGTTTTTCAGTACATTTTTTTTCACTACAGAACAAAGCCTTGGTTTTCTGCCCTAGTCTTTGACATGGCTGCCATTCTCTGCAGCACTTGCCATGTGGCTGGGCGTGAGACGGCTCTGCAGCCACTGCTCGTATCTGTGGGAAGGAGTTCTGCTCCTGTCAGTGGATTTATCAAGAATTGCAGGTGGAGTAGAAATTACTTTGGAGCGATTATACCATTTGTACTATCACATACTGATTTTACAGTAAAACTAGGCCACAAAACTGGAGGTGAGAGTACAATTTGTTTTTACTGAGCACTGTTACAAACAGCATTATCAAATCTTTCGAGATGTTTCTGTTGTCATGTACTGGTCTCTCTCAAAGAAAAGAAGCCGCACTTTCTCTCTTGACAGCACATAATAAATTGATTGATGTAGTTCAGTTGGGGAGTTAAAAATGCATTGAAAATAATGGGGTATAACATTCTAGGGTTAACATTTAGTCATAGACGATGCAATTAAATAAAACAGGCATTAACTTCAAGGTCAGTCAGTAAAGTAATAAAAGTGAATATTTTAATTGAATTGTAATTGCTTCCCATTGATACATGCAAGTTAAGTAAAATAGATGTCAGTGCTGCAAATCACAGTTCCCTTCCTAATTAATTTCTTAATTCTGCATAGAGTCATCCAGGATCTTGTTGTTGGTTTATCCACCCATCCAGCTTTCTTCACATCTAGTTTCATGATGGAAGAATCTGGAGCATGTGGTTAAATGGAACGTACTAAGAATTTACAATACAGTATTTTTCTTTTTAGTGTAAGTAATTTTAAGAATCTGAATCAATCTACTGCTTTGTTTAAAGAACATACCAAACTGAAGTATAGATTTATATTAATTGTTTTGTAAGTATAGTTATAGATACTTTATTATACTGATAGTGGCAACAGACATACAGCTTCATCTATATATCCATACCATTAGAGATTTTAGATATGGATTATTGGCTCTGCAAATTACGGGCTACATTGCTGTCACAATATGGCCAGATTGGCCAACAGTGAGACGACAGATGCTCTCCCTCACCTCTTGCTCCAAGGAGAGAGATTTATGAGTTTACAAAATAGTAAACTACTTTAATGAAATACTAATAATAAAATAAAAAGGAAATAATGAAATAGATACAATATGTACAAAACTATATCAAGCTCCCAGGGAGATATCACTGGCAGCGGATGTTTCAGACGGGACTCAGCAACAGATGGGAACTGGATTCCAGATCTGGATTCAGGAAGCACAGGTTGGGATCAAATGTTGATGAACTGACAGTGTCCTCCTCAGACATCAGCCACTGAAGAAGCCCACCTGGGCCCTTTGATCCCTCAGCTCTCACCTGTGCACTCCCACAGACTTTCATGCAGGTGTGGGATATTACTAAAGAGTTTACCCATAGTGTATATGTAGGCAATGTATTTGGGTTTTTTGCATACTCTTTGTGTAGTAGTTTCTTTTAAATTGTTGTTTTATGCTCATTAGTGGGCAGAGCAGTAGGTATATCCTTTTTAATATCAAAGAGAAGTTGTGAAAGAAATAATATGTTAGTGTGTCTAGTAGTGTGTTAGTTTTCCCCTCTCACATGTTTGTAATGTATTCTTTGGTTTAAATTTGAAGGAAACGAATTTGTTTTTATCAAGGAGAGGAGTTACTTCTTCTAGAAAAGTAATTATGTTAATGAAGAATGTTAATGTAAATGTGTGAAATGAGTACTGTAATATGGTATTCATTATTATTAGTTTATCATAAGAGAAAACGCTTGTTTAGCCTAATA
Source organism: Limnodromus scolopaceus (assembly GCA_028565335.1). Taxonomy (NCBI): domain Eukaryota; kingdom Metazoa; phylum Chordata; class Aves; order Charadriiformes; family Scolopacidae; genus Limnodromus; species Limnodromus scolopaceus. The sequence goes on from JAOXNO010000041.1 coordinate 33,866,822, forward strand.
CCTATCCCATTAAAATCAAGAACATAATGCTAAGCTGTTGTAAATTGGCAGACATCACCAGAATCATTGGAACTATTGAAATGAAATTAAGATATTTCAGAATTATTTCCACGAGCATAAATTATCATTATATCTAGCAACACACATTTTTAGTCTGTTAATATAGAGCGATAAACCAATACCAGAAAAGAATAGAGAGAGGAAAAAACCTCAGTCCTCTTTCATTTTAATTATTAAGCAGTTTTTAAAATGTTCCCCTAGATAGTAAGAGAATTTTTAATGTCCCTTAATGAAATATTTAAAAACTTTATTAATGTTTTGAGATCTCATTCACTCTAACTTGTTTTAGTTTCACAGGAATTTAAATATACCAAGACCATCATTGTAAAAATTAAAAGCCATATCAGCTATTTGAAGTCAGCAACGACTTTATATAATAGTATACTATCCATTTATATAACAGCTTTCATCATCAATGATCTAAAGTGCTTTGCAAGGTACATACTTCAGAAATTGCTTCTAAATGGAGTCGTTCTGGTGGCAGCTCTTTAATGATACCCATTATTGTATAAAGCAGAAGAGTAGGAAAAAATAGACAAGTTTTGCGATCAGTACAAAAAAACCCCAAACCACAATAATTGAGAGTAGCAAAAAATGTGATCACAGAAAATTTTCCAGTGTTCTTTGTCTTTCAGAAGTCATGATTTTGGTTTTTTTATTTACTTTGTGTGTTAAGACCTTTTGACCACTTAGTCTGAGATCTAACTAGAATGTTTATTTGGTTGACCATGTCAGCTCTTGAAACAGTTGTACCTGGATGTTTTATAACCCTCTGATTTCTGCCAATTATTTGATTTATGCCTTAGAAGTGACCATTTAACAGCCATGAGTTTGCAAAACTCATAAAGTCGAAAAGCTAAAGCAGGAACAGAGACGGGCAAGTTAAAAGAATTATCAAATGTTAATAGGGCTTACTTTTTTTACCAAGAAAATTAAATCAAAATGTAGATGTCATACTGAATATTTTGTGATGGATCAAAATGTTCATGAGTTTACTTTATCTCTCCTCTGTTTTCATTCTTACCTGTTGTCTGAGAGTCACACATAAACAGAATGTGATTAGGCAAAAAAAGTTTTTATTATGGAAAACAGTTTGTTTCCCTTCCAGTAATTTACAGAAACTATAAAAAAAAAAACCCTTTTTAAAAATTTAATAGATCTCTACAGAGGTAACTTCTGACTCAGAGATAGTATATTTGTAGTATTTTTGTTACCACGGACCCTCATACTTACTTCACTAGTTAGTGAAATTTCTAAGAAAGAAAACCAACAGCTCTCTAGTTGATACTCAGTGAAAAGGTAATTGGCTTTGTTTTTCCACAAAGGGGATAAGAGAAAATTCTGAAGTGTGGTTTCTTTAGGATAGAAATGATTTTAGATACAATGGGACTAGTTTCTGAGGGAGACTGGCTATATTTAATTAAAAAAAAAAGTGCCTTTCATGATGTCATAACAGTACTTTATAAAAAATATTTTTACACTTTTTATTTTTGCAGGTTTAGATCCAGATAAACATCTAGGCAAAACTCTGGATCAAATGGAGCCTTATCTTTTGGAGGTGAGTATTACTTAAAGGTTACTTGTACAGTAAAGTTGCAATCAAAAAGTAACATATCCAGAAATTCAGTACAATTAACTTAATTGAAAAATACTTAGTTACTTTCAGAAATTAGATGCCAATCCAAGGCTTATCTTTGTACACAGAATATAAGCCTATGATAAGCACTTTCAATATAAAAAACATTTTTCCTGGAGGTAGTTCACAAATGGCATCTTTGAAATAAACTAATGGCAAGAAACCTTGATCTTAAGAGAACATTAACTTATATGCCAATATAATAAGGGTAAATAATTACATCAAGTTAGAGACTTTCACAGCAAGGGATGGTAGTGGCAAAATAATAGGTGATGCAAAACTTCCCCACAGATATCCCCATCTGAAGGTTTCCTACCATTTTTTACACAGTAAGACTGCATAAAGTAGGCCCTTTCAAAAATGGAATAAGAGTATTATTCCGGGGGACGTACTTAATTGTGAGGAAAGGGTTATGTAGTCCTCAAAGCAGGAAAATGCTTGCAGTCAGAGATAATAATTTTATATAAAGAAAAATTACATAACTAGGAAGAAAAAAAAGACCAGATTTTGTACACGAGTCTTCTTTGAGTTTGAGGTAGAAGCATCAAACATCAAGCTAAGCACAGTTTAAGAGTAACAGCCCTGAAAGCTTGTTTACATATATTGTCTGTGACACAGCCAGTTTACCACAGTTCCTTGTCCTCAAGCCTGTTAAAAACCCACAATTATTTGTGTGTTTGGCTATTATGAGAGTCTTGCTGCGACTTTTATCAGTGTAAGCTGTCTAAATTTGAAAAAAAATGATCTCCTGAAATTCTTTTTATTGTTAATCTAGGTAGTTACAGTTCAGCCTGGCTTCACAAGCAGTTTTTCTGGAACAATTAAGGGCATGGCAAACTTGCAGAAGAGAAAGAAAAAGTAACCACAATTTTTTAGGAACTTTAAAAATCTCCTTTGTTGCTGAAAGATGGCAAAGTTAATTAGGAGTTATATCTTGAATGTAATTTAATTTTGTTAGTCATTGACATGACTGGAGAGAAGAAAGTAGATAATTGGTACTTGGCAAAGCTGAAGAGGAAGAATGAAGGTCCATAACATTCAAATAGTCCTACTTGAAGAGATTGTCGGTGGCCAACTTCTTAGCTTGAAGTTTGCTGCTTCTGCTTCAGAGCTGGAGAATCTGCCCAGAAACCTTTTTACCACCTCCGTATATAGATGTAAAAATCCCCTTTGTTATCTCTTGTAAGTCTTGCTTTACTTTATCTCCAGACCATCTCAACTATCACAATTATTCAAGAATACCAGGGGATGGGAAGAAGTATTTTATCCTGTTACAGGAAAAGGGAAGAAGGGAAATGAATATCTTCCTAAATACTTGTAGTGGCGCAGATATACAGTAGGAGTACACAAAAATAACTATATATTAACCTAATATAAAATATTTGTTCGTATTGCGTCATTAGTAGATGTTTTATTTCACGGTGTGATTATAAAGGTAGACTTAAAAAAGTAAAGGGTTGCTAAGTCTAGGGATATCTAGAATCCAAGAATAATTAGAAGAGGGAGTGCATTTATCCTTTCTGAAAAGTATAAACTAGATTTCTACAGGAAAAGAAAGGAAAAGGGAACAGGATCACCACTTCAAGCATGAGTGAGCTTTTGGATTAGGTAATATGATCTAATTGAATACCGAGCTAGCTTTGAATTGGAAGCTGTATTAACATGGCTCTTTGGCTCGGCTAATTAAGCCACTGAGAACCCGAATCTGCAAGTTTCAATTGACCACTTGTGACCGTGGTTAGATGGCTTCCAGGAAGTTGACTACAAAGTTGGCGTTGCACTGCATGAACATGCTGGACTGGAGGCTTCGTTTCACACCATGTTTGTGTCTTAGGCCTGCTCAGACACTGGCATGCTCTGTAGTGCAAGAGAAAAGCAGTTTTACTGCCACGTGAAGTCACGTTCTGCATGGACTGTAGAAATGGCAAATGACTGGTAAATTCCTAGAAAGGTTGTTTGGAACATTTTTTGAGTCATGGATCAATAATACATAGTTTAAGATTATGATAAACATTTAAGTGCTCCTCCCCCAGTTTGTTGCTACAGATCACTTAAGCAATGTTTCTGTTTGTCAGAGCTGTTCCTTTAGAATCTTGGTAGGTGACAGCTAAAGAAGGGTAAAACTTTATAATCATGAAACAAATCCATTCCACAGTAAATTGTTCATTAACAGAAGCATCAGCTTTACTGTAATATCAATATCATACTCATCAGTCACATTTGGATGAATTAATATTTTTGTGGGACTAGTTAAATAAGGCAAAAGGAGGAGAGTATAGCCCCTTTCACAGAAAGCTTCTGCTACCAAAATTCAGGTTCCAGCTTTAGTGGGGCTGCAAAGGGTAGCTACTCACCCCAGTTGAGTCAGTAGTCTTTGACTTTCCTTGAAACTGTAGCAGCAAGTATTGCAATTTTAATTTTTAATAGGGTATGATTAAAATACGGCTTAAGAAGTATTCTTCCGCATTTGATTTCACCATCATTCATTTTAAAAAGAAAAAAATAAACTAAGTCGTCCAAAAAATCCAAAAGTACCTGGTATTTTGGGGAATTAAACATGTTCTTCTTGGTGTTTGATGGCTCAAGTGAAGTGATTCTTACTTGATTGGTTTCACTGAAATTCTTACTGTTGTGGTTTAATACTTCTCAAAACCCGCATTTGCAGGTTTTATCTTTTATTGATACAACAATAAACAGAGCAATGACTGCATAGTGTAAGGTGTAGAACCAGTAGGGCATTCTGACCCTACTTGGGAATTGTTGTCAGGCCATTGCAGGGGAGACTGCACAACTGATATTTGTTCTTGTAGCCATTTCTTGTGCATATGCATCCTATGAAAGTCAAAGTCAGCACAAATAAATTGTTTTTACTGGATACTTAGTTGGCTTTAAGGCCTAATAAAACCAAGTCATTAACTATAAACTGAAGAGAAATGCTTGGGTTTATGATGTGAAAAATGCTCTTTTGCAACCCAATGAAGTCTTCAACATCAGAAGTTCTGCTAGACAGAATGCGAGAGCAAGGAGTTCACAGTTTTCAGTAAAGGAGGAGAGACAAAATTTAATATTACCAAATATACCAAAGCAAACACCATAACAAATTCTTTTTTAACATTGCACGTCCCCCAAACTACCACAGGTTTATATACTCTTGCATCTTTGTTTTGTGTTGTTATCTAACCAGTAATTTCCAATTTTACAGCAAATTCCTCGAAATTTATTGTTCTCTTTGTTTTTTGCTAATTTATGCTTTTTCCTGTTCTTGTGGGATTCCCTTTTGGGTTCTCTATTGATATCTAATGTTATTTACAGAGTTCTTTATTCAGGTAGGTGCAGGATTTTTCATTACAACGTTATCCCTAGTGTCGTGCACAAGATCGTGAGAATTTTTGCAGTTTTATTTAAAGTGGTGGAGTTTTGAGTGGGAAAAACTTAATTTTGCAATTTTTTTCTGGCTTTACGTACAGAAGGTTGAACTTATGAGTACAATGATGATCTGCAACCCACACTTTTATCAGGGGGGTGAATTTTACTGCCTGAGGACATGGGTACTGTGGCACGGAAAGTTCTTGAATTACTACTTTTTTTCTAAATGATAGGTCTTTGATTAATTATTGATGAATGGTTGCTACATACTTGCTAAATTACTAAATTGCTCTCATGTCCCACTGTTTCCTATATACCAGGAGTCCTAGATTTTTTACCAAAAGAATTTGTTGGCAACTTGCCAAATCTCATGGGCTGCTCAGACTTTCTTTAGACTTTATGAATAGAATGGTAAATGCATATTATGGTAATATTAGCTGTTCGTCTGTCTCTGCTAATAGATAGTAAGAAAATGTTTAGTCATTTATATGCTTGCCTTAGAAGTTGATGTGTACTTCTTGATGTAAAAAGCATTTCTGTAATTATAGAGAATTTACTAAGTGTTACAATTTCTGTCTGGGAACAAAGTCTTCACCTGAAATAGGAAACACTTTGATTTCTATCTTTTCTCTTTGATTACTAAACTTAAATGAGGAAGTCAGCTGCAATCTTTGTGTTTTATTACCAAGGTAGGAAGAGACTGTTCTTCGGGTAATGTTTGGGCTGATTATTTATATACTTTGTGTCTCATTGTGTATTTGAGTTAAGATGAATTTTGTGTAGTCTATAATATGTTTTCATGATATTTTTTTCAGATTTTGAACCAAACTTGTATTTTAGTTAAGTGTAATTTCTAAATTTGCTGTTTTCTGGCTCATTTGAACTAGGAGGCAGATTTAGCAATCATCAAATTTAGATTAGAGTCTCAGCTGTTGTATTGTTATAAATATAACATCCAACTTGCAAAGCAAAATCTTTGGTCTTCAAAAACTGTTAATATTCCAAATGACTAAAAGGTAAAGTTCTGGTCTCATTGATGACATTTTAAAAATATTGCTGACTTTGTTAAATGAACATTAAGGATCTGTTCGATGAGCTGCTGAATGTCTTCAGTTGCTTCAGGGGCAACTGAAAATCCTTTAGCACCTTGTATAATTGGTGTCAAGAATGATCTTGAAGCCAGTGATGTTGAAAATGAGGATTTCCCAAATCAAAAATAGGAAATAGTCTCACATCTTTTGAGTATTCAATGTTAATTGCCAATAGTTATTCTAGGCACTGATGGTTACAAGCAGAGCTACCGGTTTTGAAAGTGACGTGTAGACAGTCACACTTTGTATTTACTGTCCAAATGTTACAGTTAGAAAGATCTTTTCTGGTTTTCTCTCTTCTTTTTTTTTTTTTTTTAGTAGTTTTGTTTAGTGTTTTTTGCTGTGGAAGCTGCAAGAGGAAGAATAAAAGGTTTTGACTAACTGTTTTATAGGTTGTCCATTCTTGTTGCATCAACATTAATTATTCTTGATGTATTTGTCCTATAGAAACCTTGTTGCCATTGTTGACAGATGGAGTTCTCTTTTATGTTAGGAGTGTAATTTTTTAATGAGTACTTGATTAAAAGTTTTCTTCTGCTCCTTTTCTTTAAAAGAAAATGTGAAAGAAAAAATGAAAAATGTCTCTCATAACAAGACATTGAAAAATGATTTACTATATGTTCCAATACATGTTGTGGAGAACTGCATTGCTACTTTGACTGCAGAAGCATCATGGGTGGGCATCTGTTCCTCTAAGGAAAAGCATAAAGGGGTTAAATAAATATTCCCCGTAGTAACATTGGTGTTAGCAATGGAGTTAAAGACTGCAGTTCAGCTTCTTATGAACTTGAAGCAGAATGTTAATGCCTGTTTAATGTGAAAAAACCTGGACAGAACTTGGCTTGAAGCAGTGAGTGCTGGGACACTTTAGAAGGTGATACAATCTGCTGATGAGGAGGCAAATTTCTCCTGCGGAAAAATGGAGAGTGTCCCCACGCTCAGGCATGGTGCAGGTGCCTGATTACTGTACCTATCAGTGCAGTACATTAGTGCAGAATTACAGTGAACTATTCAGCAGTTGTGTGCTCCTTACTCCAGTCAAAGGACTTTGGTTCCTGCTCCACAGCCACTCGCTTACAAAGCAGGCAATAATTAAGATAGTCATGTCTCTTATTTTGAATTTATTGGTTTATATAGTTAAGTGTTTTAGTGGGATATCCAGAGCTTCAGCAGTATTCTTAAATGTATATGTTGATTTAGAATGTATATTCTGTAGAGTTTATAAAAGAAATGGCTTATTGCTCTTTAGATCTTTCTTTAGCTTTTTGCTTTTGACTAAGAAAACTCTAATTGATTCTATTTGTTAGAATTTTTTTAAAGAACGGATATTTACCAAAATATAGACTGCAGTTGTTGAATCTGTTTCCAAAAATTATGTTCATTGTATACTGCTATGTGAAGTTGTACGTCTTGTGTTGATTTCCAGTACGGGTTTCTCGCAGAAGCAATCTATCTGTGCTAAAGAAAGGTAGACAAATACGGGAGTCTGAATGACCTTTCATGTCCACTGAGGACGAAGGACTGGGAATTCATTTGTTTATCTGAATGTCACAGTTCTACTTAAAATACAACACAGTGCTAATTTTTAGATCATTGTAATACACATATGAAGAAATCAAGAACGCTCTGTATGATATTTGGGTTTTTTCAGCCTTTTAATGGGTAGTCTTTTAGAAAGTGCACATTGAAATTTTCAGCAAAATATATTTAATAGAGTGCTTTAATGTAATACTTATGTATTTTAATTTCCCTTTTGTGTTAGCTTTCTGAGAAATATGGAGTCCATGCTTGCGGAGAAGGTGGAGAATATGAAACATTCACTCTGGACTGCCCTCTATTTAAGAAGAAAATAGTTGTGTAAGGAACAGTTTCTTCCATTTTCTTACATTAAAGCAATGGGAACATATTCACATTTAGCTTGAGGCAACTTTTGTTGGCAGAGGTAAAACATGTCCTCTAAGTTCACAAACACTCACTTTGTTTAACACTGGCAAAGTCCTCTGAAAACCTAAATCAATACCTGACAAGACGAGGCCTTCATAGAGGGCTATAAACTTTTTAGACATTTGCACTTTCGTTTACTTGCTGATTATGGCCTGCAGTAAAACTGGTACCTACACAGTGACACTTTTATCCTTTCATGAAGTGCGAATTGCCTGTAATATTTATCTTTCATTACAGCTACATTTGATAAACTGCCACATCAGTAGCCTGTGGGTTCTGTTAACTGTGTGTATGCGTATGTGTGTGTGTTTTAAGTTTAGCAGCTTAGAATGATAACGATAAACATTTTTCTTCAATTATTAGAGGATATTTTAAATACAAACTTTGCATGCATCCATCTAATTAACACTGAGTCGTTTATTCCTTTGACATAAATTGCTAAAATCTGTGTAGTGGGATATGGAAAATATTTGTGTCGTGATGCAAGTTTCTTATTAGTCTGTTAAATAGCTAAGCCTGCTTGCTTCAAGTGAGATGTTTTGACTGCTGTTCCTTTTCTTAGCCAAGTAAACAGACTAGTAATCGTGTATTGGTGATACTCTGTCGTCTTAGGGAAGGTCAAGATTATGGAGCATATAGACATGATTAAGGCTTTCATGGTGAAGGTCTGTTTGTTTCATTTTTCTGTAAGACTGGGATATGTCCGTGTAAGGAACAGAGAACCAAGAGCTGTTAACAGCTCTGTTTCATTGCATAGCATTTGGGAAAAGAGCAATAGACAAACTGGTAAAAGGGACGGTAGCTATTCTGGTAGATACCTGCTGAATTATCGGTTGGCTGTAAGGTATGTCCTCTGAAGTGAGTTAAAAAACTAGATAATTTGGGTCTGGAGATGCATCCATCAAGAAAAACTATGGAATTCTTTAGTAAGAAAATTCAGAAAGTAACAATGTAGAATCCTTAAGCTGTATTTAATTTCATGGATGGAATTAGGAATGTATGGGCCAGGAAGTGAGACTCTTGGAGAAGATTCTCTGGGGGGAACCGGGTGCTAGGTAGAAGTGGTAGATTGTGAGCCAACCTGCTGACTAGTAGGAGTTGGAAAGTGAAGCTGGAATTTAGAATAAAATGTGTATAATGTTTGTGTAATCTTATCACAAATAAACTTGAGGGCAAAGGACAAAACTCCTCAATATTCCCTTAGATAGAGTTTGCTCTTTCAGCAGAAAGGAAAATATTGTGAAATCATTGCTAGAAGAACGATTCATTTTTGCGTTTCAAGTCTGATATGAATTCTATTAAACTGACAAATTCTTATCAATTCCAGTAGGTGTCAGAGGCAGAATTTTGTGAAACTTTCATTTCCAGTAATACTACACTTTACCATATAAATGTGTCCTATTCAGTGTTTATATTACAATGCTTGCAACAAAAAGTAAACTTCAGAAGAAGGATTGCTAGATTTTAACCAAGAGATTAAATGTGCTTGTATCAGTTTTTGCACTTAAATGTGTTTGGCTGATTATTTACATTCTTTCTATTTATTTTGAGGCTTCTTTTGTTACAGTTTATATCTGGGAGCTCATTGGAATTGGATACATAACTTTCTAGTGCTCCTTTGCAAAGGTTTCTTTGCATAGGTACAATAGATTGGAGAAGACTATATCAAATCTCCTGCGAAATTCTTGGTCGGAGGTTTAAATTTTCTTTTTCCATAGAATTTGAGGGACACTTAGGAAAGTACATTGTGCCCTTGGGTTGAGATCAACCAAATATCAGTTTAAGTAGGAATCTCTTACAATATATTTTAAATTTATTTCTGGCTATCAGTGGTATAATGACCATTCAGGAAACTAGGAAAAGCTAAAACAGAGGTGGTCTGGCTGAGTTGTCTTTATTTCTATTGGCAACACTCCATGTAATCATAAAAGTTAACAATAAATGCACAAAAAATACAGGAAAAGACAAATATATAAGTCAGTGGGTATTTAACAATAAATATATGGTACAGCAGACTGTTAAACAGTTAGTCAAATAGTTTTAAATATACATTTCCATAATGGAAACTGAATGGCTACACTGGCATTGTATGTCTCTGGCTTGATTAGCTCTGCTTGGCTCTTACATTTGTGTCATAAAGACATGCTTTTTGAGGGGCCATTCATGTAAAATATATTACTTTATGAACTTCTAAAGAAAAATATTTTGTAGTTTCTTTGTCATTAAATAAGATACAAGTTTATTTATTTTGTGCTTTTCATTCTTTCTTTTCATGAACACTGAATCTAAACAGACTTTGTAATCATGTTGTTAACTGTGCTAGTATAGTTTCCAAATGTTTAGATAGCCATGGTTCTGGTATACAGCCTGATAAAATTTTTGAAGCTTAAATGGAGTTGTAAGAATTACAATTTACAGGTTAAAACCTGTCAGGATTGTCAAGGGGTCCTTAAGTTCCTGAGCTCCTCCAAGGTGTCTTCCTAGAGAAAGTTTCTGAGTAAGACATTGAAGATTACTTTTGCCTGCTAAACAGGTGTGATGGGTTAACCTTTGCTGGCTGCCAGGTGCCTACCACGCTGCTCTCGCTCCTCTTCAGCAAGACAGGGGAACAAAATAAAATGAAAAAACTTTTAGGTCAAGATAAGGACAGGATGATAGCTTACCAATTATTGTGGGCAAAGCAGACTCAACTTGGGGAAAATTAATTTAATTTATTGCCAATTTAAAAAAAAAAAAGAAAAAAAGAAAAAAAGAATAGGATAGTGAGAAACAAAGACAAAGCTAAAACCACTTTTTCTTCCCACCCATTCATCCTAGGCTTAACTTCACTTCTTGTTCCTTACTCTTCTACATCCTTTCCACTGAAAAGTGCAAAGGGAAGGTCATAACCTTCATAACGTGGTCATAAAGTGGTCAGTTCATAACACCATGTCTCTGCTGCTCCTTCCTCTTTACGCTTTTCCCCTGCTCCTGCCTGGGTCTGTTCAATGGACTACTGTCCTTCACAAACTGCTCCAGCATGGATCTTTCCTATGGGGCAGTTCTTCAAGAACTGCTCCAGCAGAGGTCCTTTCCATGGGCTACAGTTCTTCAAGAATAGACTGCTCTAGTGTGAGTCCTACACAGGGTCACAGTTCCTGTCAGAAAACCTGCTCATGCATGAGCTCCTTTCCACTGGCAATAGTTCCTGCCAATAGCCTGGTCCAGCGTGGGGTCCTCCACAGGTTGCATTGTGGATTTTTGCTCTGATTTGGTCCTCCATGGGCTGCAGTGGGCAACCTGCTTCACCGTGGTCTTTCCCACATGCTGTATGGAACCTCTGCCCTGGCACTTGGACTACCTCTTCCCACTGCTAATCTAAATCTAATTAAATCTAGTCTAAATCTAATACACCTGTCATTATTAACACTACTTTCAGGGATTGTTTTCACTGGTTTATGTTTTTGTCACATGAAACTTGTGACAAAGTATGTTTCTACAGTATATCGTTTGAAAAGGAAATCTGCTAGTTCAGATATATATCCTCAATGTGTTACTTTATGAAGTGGGAGTCTTTTTAGTGTAAGACTATATAATGAATTTTGCTTTTGAATATTAAATGGAATTCTTGCCATTCTTCTCAATCTTCATTAAAAAATATGCCTCATGAAGAAAGCATAGCAAAAAAAGTGAAATATTTGAAAATAAACAAGATTTACCAATGAAAGTCGAGGGTCGGCGAGGCGGCGGCAGCAGCACCGGCAGCACCGGCGGCTCCGGCGGCCAGAACTAGGGTGAGCTCGCGGG
>JAOXNO010000041.1:33878804-33904874 GCA_028565335.1 Limnodromus scolopaceus
CAGGGGGGTTGGAACTCGATGATCTTTTGAGGTCCCTTCCAACCCTAACCATTCTATGATTCTATGATTCTATGAAAGTGATATCTTACAGTCAAGATATTCAACCAAGGGTGAGATGGGGTTTTATCTGGTTTTCCCAGGTAGACTACTGTAATCCAGATGTCAGCTTTCTTATGTTCGATATTTGAGAGGTACGAAGCATTTCCTGTCCTCCTTACATTGGTATTTAAAGTGCAATTGATTGACACCTCTTCAAATCATAAAGATACGTTTCTCATCTATGTGAATGCCATCTAATATCTACTCTTTCAATAAAGGCCCATTTGTATTTATGGAACACAGAATAGTTAACTCTTTTTTTCAGGTAAATTGGCATAGTTAAAATATTTGGGAATATAATTTTTCATTCATATACCTTACCATTAGCTCTGTGTTTAGGTTTGTAGTTCTAGGTTTGGAGTTAAAAGCAAATCTGTATACATGAAAAGATAATCCTGTTCTGCGAGCACTGATTATACTCTCAGACTTGCTCTCACTTGTTATATTTGTCCTGTGAAAATGATAGTGAATGTTTTAAAATTATTAGATATTTCCTAGATCTTCAAAGAGACTTGAGAGATCAGATGATTAAGATTTCAAAAAATAGATAATTACGACAGTTTTTCAACTATACTTCATTGTTTTCCAAAGTCTTCTGAAAATGTTCCTCAACAAAATTCCTGTGTTTCCATCATAATCAAACATGTAAATTCAGGACTTCCTTTTTTTTTTTAATCATTGACTCATCATTGGATAAAAACAAAACCGTTCTGCTTTTCACCTATTTGCTACTGAACAAGAATGTAAATTTTATCAGCCAGAACAATGACGTATGTTTGGAATTTATGTATTGTAATACTGTTTTCAGCACCACATAATCTACCTATTGTCAGCTATCAGCTGAGAAATATTGGCATATTAAACTAGATATCTTTTACAGTCCCATCAAATACCCATATGTTAGCTGTATGTCATAGGAATGCACTTCATACTGAGAACAAATATTTATGATCTCTTAATATTTGTGATACTTCTTGATCAACAGATAAGTACTCAAAAATTTTAAAGTTATTGAATAGCATAGGTAACAATCTTTAGCATCTATTCTGCTGTACTAGTGATTTGGAACATGCAGGCATACAAGCAGAACTGCTTCTTTAACTTTGGAATTAAATATATTTTTTAAAGTTATTGGGTATTCTTTCAATTCAATAGACGCATACGTTTAATAGCCCTAAATTTTTGTTTTTCCTTTCTGACATAAGCTTTTCTGTTAATTTAGTTTTAAGTAGTTTGCATCACTGAAAAGTACCAGACTTCCCCATATAGGACTTGAACAGCAAGCAGGAAATCTATGGAAAATATCCCCAGACACTGAGGATACCCAGGTACCAGGTGCTATGGAGTCTTGGTGTCTGGTTTTTATTATTTCCAATTATGTATTCCTATTACTAAAAATTTCCAAAGTTACTTTCTACCTACTCCTGTTAGATTTAGAAGACAGCATGATCATTTGAAAAAAATTACTTTAATCTTAAGGGACTTTCTTTAAGATATCTTAAAGGAATAACTGATACTTTAATTGTAAAAAATCTTGATAATTACTCTCAAGAATGAAGCTGAAAGCTTATTTTTCAAATTACTTTAACAGTTTACTAAAAGGAAAATAGAGTTTTTTATGCTAAAGGTATTTATCCTTATTGTGCAATGTAGTGATGAAGATTATCTTAGGACTTCTTATATTTTAAATCCCAAAACACATTTTATAGAACAGATATTTCTGTTAATTTTACACTTCCATGAAGTCAGTGGAATCTGGCCAAGAGTTTAACTGCTTCCAGTTTACATGGTTTTTTTATGTGGCATTACTATCTGTCTTATCTCATTGAATACTGTGAAGGTATCAAGGGCACTGTGGTTTCAAGAAAATTATTTGTGTGTCCGTACTTATAACAATTTTCAGATTTTCTTGTACTGCATCTTAGTTTCTCTTATGTTTTCTTTGAGTTTCTCACCTTCTGATGTTTGCTTCCTGGAGCTACCTTTTTCTTAAGTAGTAAAACCATGCAGATGGATATAACAGATACTGCCTTTTGTGAATCAGTGTGACAGATTGTGTCTGTAAAAATGAAAACTAAAATTAACTAATTTGAATCAGCACACAGGAAGTTTATCATTGTTACCAACACATTTGGCATTAAAAAGTTGTGTCTAGTAGTCTTCAGTATCAGATGCAAGATGGTCGAATCAGTCAGTTTCTCAGCGTGAAATATTGTATGTTGTTAATACCTCAAGAACTAATCCCTGGAGCATTAATCAAGAAGAATGGACTTTTAAAGAAATCTCCTGTTGATGAAATTAAAAGATTGCTTTACATGTTAGTCTCAGAATGTAAAACAGAATGCCACTTATGCTTTCATGGACTACAGCTAACTGAATTTCTCAGGCCTGGTCTGGAAGTATAGTATTCCTTTTGGAAACTGAAAACTAGTAAAGATAATGTGTTGTTCAACAGTACAATTTTATATAAAAACTATTTTTTCTTGATTGATATAAAAACTAAATAAGAAAATAATAGATTTTCAATGAGTTCCCTTGGAGTCTGTGTTAGATGGCAATTAAGTATTTTCTATATGTAAAATTATGTACTAATATTTGATGCAAATAATTTTTGTATTTCAGAGATTCAGCCGAGGTGGTTGTGCATTCGGCTGATGCATTTGCGCCTGTGGCTTACCTTCATTTTTTAAAATTACACCTGGAGAATAAGGTAAGTAGATTGCAAATGTCGTCTTCCTTTAAAGCTGTACACATTTCTTTCTATTTTTATGTTGCTTTGTCACAGTTTGGAGTGAAGCTACATTTTCTCATGTGGATTTAGTTTCAAATAACAATGTACATATTTATTTGAATGTCAGAACTTGCCATAAGGAAAAACTCAACAGAAATGGTACCTCGTATCAAATGAATGAATGGAGTTAGTATATTTCTGTAGTGTTTTTCATCTTGAAACCACAAGGTGATCAGCCAATGTGGTTCAGTCAAACATATGTGTAACCTGTGTAGTACAGCTGGCCACACTGTGGAGCACAGCTCTGTTAGTGAACTGTATGAACAGTGTTGATTTGCTGGGAGGTGGCATCTCTTTTCGCTGTTTCTCATGTAAAGTAGATGATTTGAAAATCTGTTGACCTGTAAGCACTGGAGTTTTAAATGTAATGAGTTTTATCTTTTCCATATGAAAGATACATCTAATGAATGACTTCAAATCATGTAGAGGAGATTATCAAAGATCTTAAGGGAATTATTAGTAGTTCACTGGCATTCTGTCTCTTAGTTTATGATTCCATGGGAACAACAGAACAGGAATAGGAAATGTAGTGGTTTAAGTACTGCAGACTTTTTTATGTGAGCAGAGCTATGAAGGTCAAAACAGAAGTTATTTTTCTTAGTATTTGCCAGCAGTTTTCTATTTTTCTTTACATTATTCTGTGGGTAAAATAATTTTTTTTTCCTCCTGAACATCTATAAGTGCTAGTATTTTGTTGAAGCGAGTGCCTCACTCAGGTAGGAGAGTGCCTTCCTACTACTCTTGCAGTCATCTTTTTATAGGTCTTCCTGCTTTTTTTCTGCTCTTTGAAGATCACTGAACCTCTTCTAGGTGCAGGGATTGTTACAGAATGTTATTATATTGGTATTTTACATTTCATGTCTCTTGAGCAACTACATTTCCTGAATTTCTTTCAATAGATCATTCCTTTCCTCCCCCCGCCTTTTTTGATTTTATCATGCCAAACAGATAAAATACCTGTACATTTTTCTTCCATGATGGCCTCATTCTTGCTTTGGAAAGTAAATTCTATTTCATCCTGTCAATTTGTAGTTTGGGATTTCTTTCAAAAATAAAACATTAAATATTTGTGTGGGAGACTGTGAAAAGGATATGTGAAGCAAAACCAAATAGGCTGAATAAAGGAAAATCTGGGAGCAGGGCATGGTAGAGAAGAGTGATAATATATTAATATTTCTTTGGGGGCACTGACTTTATTGCTTATGGCAAACTTGATGCTAAAATGCACCATACATCACTACAATGTGACAGGCTAGGGAAAATGAAAAACACAGAGCTTTACATAAATCAGGCAAAAATCATATTAAAATGCATAACATTTTATATAAGAATCAAGATTTTACTTTTATCTGTTCAGAAGCTCTTTTCCCCTTCTTATGTATATGTTTTAGATTTGGTTAAAGCCTCACAGTTTCAAGCAGGGTTGTAGTAAATCATATTTCAAATTCATTGTAGACAAAGCTGTCACACTCTCAAAGGGGTAAGGTTTACAGAGGCTTGCCCTGGATTTTGGTATATAAACTAATGACTTATATAGTTAAAAGGAAAATAGTCTATTTTCTGCAATGGTTTTCTCATAAGGAAATGCAGCAGAATTCTTTGGCTATAGATTATTTTAAGTCACGATAAAATAAGCCAGGTTTTCAGGAAATTATGAATATGGAGAACAAGTCAGTCTTTCAGAGCGTAACTTGTTACTAAGTTAGTGTGATTTAACTGCATAATGATAAGAGATGTCAAGATTGATATGCCTGTAGTACTGTACTTTTTCTCACTATTTGTTGCTTACAAGCCCTACATAACTTTAAATATCAGTTAGTAATTCAACACTGAAAAGCCAATGCTATAATAACAAAGCACTGCAGGGAAAAACTGCTTTAGAAGGAGAACTAATTTTAGTTTCAGGCTTTCAAGGGATTACTGAAAATTGGGCAAAAAATACTCCATTATGAAAAATGTGTAAAAGTAGCCACTTATGTAAACACTTTGTAGAAACCATTAATAGACCGCACAGTGATGTGTAATTCTAATAAGTATTATGACATCAGTTTTGTTATCATTTCAACTGAGAGATATACATATTTTTAACTTCTATTGGATATTCATTTTATCTTATTTACATGCCACAGGTGTTAATTTTACATTCTTTGAACTTACTTTTATAATCATTATGCAATTATAGCTAGTGTACCTTGGTCTCTGCTGTCTTTCCTTCTCTACAATGTATTTTCTTCAGCTAAAATTCTTCATGTTTAACTACAAAGCCTGCGTAGAAATTTGTTTTCGATTGTTTCTGGCAGCAAAATGAGCCTTTGTGCCTGGGGGAAAATCACATTTTACTCACTGTTCTGGTTTAATACATTACTGTGCAACTTCAAAATGTGTTCTTGCATAATAATTGAAGCTTTTTTTAACACACCCTCTTTTCTTTCGTTACTAGTGATACAGAAAAGGCTAAAGAGATAAATAACTATAAGATTTTATAATTGAGACATTATTAAAAGTTTGGTAAACATGACTTACGATAACTTTTTGTAGGCATTTAAAAAAAAGTTAAGAATAAATAATAATGCTAATAGAACACTAATGCTCAAAATTTGGGAATGCCTCATTTACTCTCTTGTAAACAAACAAGGTTACCTCTGTGATGTAATACAGACACCTAACTTCATCAATATTTTGCTTTGCCAGTAAGACTGTTACTTTGTACACTTAAAATATAGGATATTTTTTGTTGAGGACAGAGCAATTTATGAAGCACACTCCACAAGTTTTAAATCAAGTGTATCGGCTTTTATATTCAAAACAATTTTAATTTTGAATATTCGCAATTAGGTAAAAATACAACTGTGAAGCAGTGGGTTTTTTTACTTTGAACTTGCAAAACATTTTTTCCCCCCCATATTATGCTATTCTGTTACTCTGGTGTATTGGTTTTTGAAACAGAGATGAAAGCTGTTGGAGCTTCTGCTGCTGTGAACCTATTTCTGATGACAGTAGTGAACATATTAGCTATCATTCATGCTTTAAGATTTTCTCCTTCCCACATTTAATAATGAATACTTTGTTCCCCAAGTTCCAGTGAGTAGAAGAACGCAAACATTAAACAATACAAGCTGTGAAACTGCAGCCCCGAATTAGAGGGAGTCATGTAGTTTTCTTTCTGCCCTTGGCAGAAGGAAGGAGCCTGTTTGCCTGTAACAGACAGAGGAATAGTGCCTGCTGCTGCTCTTTCTTATAGCATTCTATTTACCTATCATAAATTGATATTGTGAGGCTTATTGTTCTTCCTCTTTGTGAAATATCTTGACTTACTTGGGTGGAACGCAAGTGCAAGCAGTGATGCCCCTGCTAAACATCAGCAAATCTGTTTCACAGGTCAAGTCGGAGATGATTTTAAAAACACTTATAAAAGTTATAAAAGGTGTTTGGGAAATATTTGCATGCCTTGTGTACTAAAGGAGCATGATCCTGCAGGTTAGATTTGATTTATGTTTGTAGCCTATTTCTGCTCAGGTCCTTCTGGCCTGAAATATTTTATTAATCTCCATTTAGGACTTTAAGTGTAGAATTAGACTTTGTAAGTGATGTCCAAGGGAACAGGAAGGAATTTCAAGTTGGAAAATATGTTTTGTTGGTGGCATTGTGGGTAGCATTTTTGGAATACTTTGTCATCATTGAATGATATTTTTCCTAGGTAATCTTTACCTTCCCTTCTGCATCATAAGAGTATATATAACCCTTGCAGATATATTTTCAAAACTTTGTAACAAATAGTGCAAAGATTTTTTTGTACATTGATTTATTTCAAACCCTAAGATAATAAATAAAGAATTTTCTTTCCTGCTCCATTTGATTGCAGATTCAGTCCAGTTCTCTGAGAAAAGAGAATTTTCTGTTCTCTTTTCATAATGAAGAGACTTTATTTGGAAGTCTTTCAGAGTTAAGGACTATGTGTCTGTGTATTGTACTTGAAATACTGCAAGGAGATGTATGTCGTCTCTTGTATTATATTTATTTCAAGGAGTTATGTTATCAAGGTATACCACAAAGAATAAAGAGACAATCATAGTCTATCCTTAAGTTTTCTGAGCTCTCTGCCCCCCCTGTATTCTCATTGCTGTGCAGTGGGAGAACTATCAGTTTTGGAATTGTGTTGTGATAGGTTTTTATACCAGTTTCTGTGGTAGAGAATGTAAGCTTTTTAAGAAGGCAATCTGTTGTTTTCATAAAAGACCACTGCAAGGAATTTCAGCTATATCATTCAAAGTCCTAGCTCCAAATCTTTTTCAACAGGAGAATTTGGATTTTGGAACACTGGTGCATTTGCTTAACTTCACTCTGAGCGCACTTGCATCGCTGACATGAGTTATGTGAATACAGTTAAGCATATGCATGGATGCAGGCGCTGATCCAAAATTAGGTTGCTATCACAATGTACAGTGAGTGTGGGAGAAACAGTGTAACAAATGGGAAAATATATTGCGTCTGTGAAGTAACATGAAAATGTTATGTGATAAAATAGGTTCTGTAAGATTTAATTAAAATGTCATTATAGCAAGCTTGATATTTTGTTTTTAAAGTGATGAGAGTATTATTCAGGGAAAGTTAGTCTGTTTGTGGCAGTCTATAACTTCAAGTTTTAAATTCTTAGATTACTTTCTCTGTCGACAGAAATGGAAGACCAACATTTGTATGAGATTTGAATATAGCTGCTAAACAGAGTCTGGCAGCTCTACTTAGGCTGGCATTGAGCCTCTTGCTCTTCTAGTGCCAGGTTCCACACCTAATACTTCTGCTGTAGCCTGCACCTGTGCTGCTGCAGAAAGTGATTGATTACCTATGTTTTTGGAGCATCGTGGGAGTCAGCCTTGAATGAATCATTGTGATATATCGTAGGCATTGAAATCGATGGTAGTCTGTAATTATTTTTATGGTCTTTGGGGTAAGAGCCATTGTAGAATTTCTAGTACTTCTTAGTAATTTCCAAAAAATTTTGCAATTGACCAGCTATTCATGTATGTGTGTAAACACAGATGTATGATTTTATTTATACCTGTAAATCAATATTGATATAAGCTTAACAATTTATAAAATATTGACATAATTAGGATAAACGGATGTGACTGTATATGATACAAAAATTTAATGGGGCATCAATTTGGAATATTTGTAGTATTAGAAAATCACAAAGCTACAGGGGAGTTCTGTAAGATAAACCAAACCAGTTGTGATACAGTCTGTGAGTCTCACTACATCCCCATGAATTTTTTATGAAGCACATTTTGCAGAAAACATGTTTAGAAACATAGTTGAAAGACCAATTTCACAGATGGCATAAAAATGGAATAGGTGCTCTTTTCATGTTCACTTGCAGAGCGTATAAATTCAGTCCTCCAGGTTAGGGAGTGGAGAGAAGTTACAGGTCTCTAATAGTACCTACGCAAGATATCTGCATCTCTAGATCTCTTAAAAGGTAATTGTGTAAAGCTTAACAAAAGCAAGAAGTGATGTGGCTGTCATACTGGCAAGCTGGAACTTTTCCCTTTCCAGTTAACGTATTTCTTCCCTTGTGATGGATTGTTTTGCTATATTGAAGTTGAAATCCAGGTCATGTGAAAAGAAAACCCAAGGCAGCATTGTGATAGTATCGTTTGTACCACCATGTCTGTGCATGCTTACCCAGGGGGTAGGACCAAGAGGTGCAAACTCTGTATGCTACAATAATACTCAGTGAGTGCCCATGCTACAATGCAAATTGCTTGTTTCATGATGGACATTACAAATTAGCCATTGAAAGCCACTAATTTAATAAAACAACAATTTGCAAGAAGGAAACGGTAGCGCATTTAGCACTTCGAGCCACTGTACAGTCTGTATATTTTTATAAAGCAATGTCTTGTGGATAAGAAAATAGAAACTTAAAAAAAAGTAGAAAAAAAGACATTGCTTTGGTTCTTGTAGATAATCCAACTTAAGATCTGTTTCAATTACAGACTTGTGTTCCTGCTTCTTTATTTTCTAAGTCATACCTGAAGGGTTAGAGGCTATCAGGCAGCCCTCTGGGTAATGGCAAAATATATCAACTGACAACAGTAGTCGAAGGTGTAGTTCAATGAGAGGGAAATGGTATAGATGCTGTTGGATGCTTGTATATTTTAATGTTGGAATGCATGTCATGTTTGTGCTAAATTGCAGTTTTCATCTTTGCGCTATTATGTTACATTTAGTTGACTTCTTTTAACCTCTCATGTACAATTGATTCACATAAAGTAGATTATTGCCTTGACTTTCATGGCTTTCTTGGAGGAATGAATAAAATAAGGTCCAATCAAAGAACATCAGCCCTTCTTAGAGCATAGCTTTAGTGTTTACAGCACTTATAAAACTCCCCTTGAGCCCTTTTAGAGGCAGCAGAGCTGTTTCCTCTCATAGGTAATGACCTTTTTGTAATTTAGCCTTTCCTGAGAATTTCCAAATACACTACTTTAACTTAGCTGGATCTTTTCTCTCCAGTGAAGTCAAATATCAGTGTAAATACTGAGTTCTAGTTGCAGACCTCTGATGCACACGGTAGTTTTCTGCCTTTTTTTTTTCCTCACTTTTTTTTGCTTAATATTAAGAGAAAACTTTTGAAGTTGCAATAAGATATGTTTTATTTTCCAAAGGAAAGAAAAAAATAAACAAAATTACTTTTTCTATTTATTTGAAAATGCCTATATTTGAATTTGATTAATAATTTTTAATATGTCCCATTTTATTTGACAGCTTGATGGGATCTAATTGTTAGAAAGCAGAGAATGCAGAGGGTCAAACTTCAGGTGACCTTATGAGTCCTTCATTGTATATTGTTAATATTCTTTTTCATAGACATTTTGCATGGAAATTCCATAGATAGCACACTACTTTGTGAGCTAAAAGAATAATCAGCAGTTTCTAATACATGTTTAAGGATTGCCAAAGGCTTCATATTTTGTCAACTTTTTATCTTGCTTTATTTGGCTTTATCATAATTTTTGTGAATTTAGTATTTAAGAAGCCTGCAGAAAAATGCATAGTTTAGACACTATATGAAATTGAGACATTTGAGCAGAAAATTAGTCAATAGAATCTGGAGTTACAGCATGCAGTGATGTTTGGTTAAGGTTTATGTATAAATTCTGTCATAATTCATACTGGTTTTAGATGAAGACAAGTAGCATTAGCCAGTCTAGTGATCCCAAAGTCAACATGCTCTACAGATTAGGCTGCCTTGGAAAATCGGATGGAAGAGAGTAGGGGTCCTGATTGCTCTAAAATGAAAAAAAAAAAAAAGGCATGCTGTAATTACATGACTTACTGAAAATATAATGAACACAGAATTTTGGAAGACTGGTCAGTATGCAGTCTGTCTCTGTGTATTTTGCTTTAAACGGCATGCTAGGTGGTTTCCTCTTCCCAGGCCTAAGAAAGCATTTGAGAAGAGAAAGTACAGTGAATTATTTTCCTTCCTTGTCAAGAAGTTACTTTGATGTAGAAATCCTAAGAAGTGCTCTTTTCTGTATCTCAAAACTCTGGGCATCCCAAGCTGTGGTGTCTTTGATGGAAAGGATAGTCTTTGTGCAACAAATAGAAAGAGATTATTTTTTTTACATGGACTGCATTGATTCAAGGTTCTACAGAGTTTTAAAATTTTCTTGTTAGTCTTTTGCTCTGCTTCAAGTGTTTAGTGACAGTGTTAAGTATCAAATTATTACTTTTGTACTTTTGTCCTTTTTTCACTTAATTTATACTATTTTTTGGAAAACATAGTTGTATATAATTGTGGAATAGCATTTCTTCTCTTTCCATCTCTTATCTTGAGTCTCATTGTTTTTCATATCTGTTGTTCTTATTTACTACTAAGTCTGCATGTGTATTCCATATGATATGTCAACAGGAGCACATCATATTCTGCCAGTTTCTGCAATCTAAATAGTGGGAAATAGTGGGAAATCCTAATGCTGTTCTTCCATGAGTTGTTCTAAGCTTAAGTACCCATTAAGCTATAGTATTTTTTGTAATGGAAACACAAAATTTAAATGATAAAATGTAGTACTGATTTCATACTGCTTGGTATGCTGTTTACATGCTTATCTTATAATGTTTGTCTCAAGCAGGGGAAATCTTCAGGTACATTTATGGGCAATAGCTGTTCTTGTGACATAAGCTGCAATGATGACTACATTTTCCCTTTATCAGAAGAGGAGGAACCACAGAAAAACATTACAGTCATCTGGAAGTCTTTGAAACATAATTCTTTGGATTTCAGTGAGTCTTGCACAATGTTAATTAGAAAAGTAATATTGAGTATTTCATGCCCTGGTGGAGTACACTGTTAATTGCTGTAAGAACACTCCTGGAAAGAATGTTTGTGACCTTTAATAACCAGTTTGAAAAAAAGAGATCCTACTAAAATGCGGGGGTTTTTTTCTGATGGGAATCAATAGATCTGGAGCAATGAAGCACTTCAACTTATTTTACAGAAGGAGCACAACCCGTTTTTTTGTTTCTTTCAGAGAACACACATAAATGTGTTCTCTTTGCCTGAATTATTATCTAATAATTCCTTTGAGTGGAGGGATTGAGTTTTATTTAAAAGGTCTAACCACATATGTACCCATAGTCTACTGTTTTTAAATTGAAGACAGAAAAGCAAAGTCTAAAAAGAAGTACAAAACACAACTTGCTTACATAGTATATGAGTCTGTCCCCACCCAAGAAACCTCAGGGTGACATGCATGATCAAGTTTAGCAGCCTAGCAAGCTATTGTCCCTTAGGAGAGCTTCAATAACTAATCGTATGCCTGATATTAATCACTGCCTCAAACATGAGGTGGCTAATGCAAGATAAACGAGTTCATAGATTGGTACCCCCATTGAAGTTCCACAGCATCACTGTTACACTACACCCAAAGATTAGTAAACTTTTCCTGAAAACTAAGTTTCGTAGCGTAATAGTGTTTGATATTGAGTAGTATTTAGGCTCTTGAATATGGATAAGTGCCTGGTGGGATGTTAAAAAATGCCTTATTGTGTTATGTGTTTGCTAAGATTATCAGTTTAACCAGGTTAAACACTGAGCTTCCATTAAAATTTGGTGTATAAATTTGAAAGTCTGATCCTGTGTCACTTAGGTACTTCTGAAAATTTTAATGTGTCACATCACAGTGTCACATCTTGTGCCAAGTCTGTATCAAAATAGGTAGAAAAATTGTAAAAGGTCAGCAAAAATGGAAAGGAGGAGGGAAAGTACTGAAATTCTCAGATAAATACTACTTGCTGGCATATATTCTGAAGGGAGTGTTAGAGAAGGATTTGTCAAGTAGCATTTGGAAGTTTTGTTACCAGCACACTTCCTTTTAAGTTTTTGTTTTGTATTTACTTTTCTGTAAATATATTTTGAAGATGTTTTTACAGTTTGTGATTTTTTTTTCTCTGTGTAAGTTCTTCTTACTTAAACAATTTAAAATGTATTCTTGGTTAATCTGAAATCTTTCATTATTTGAATCAGAGTTCTGTTCTTTTTTTCCAATAGGTAAGGCATTTAGAAGTTTGGGAAGATCCCTGGGTGGTTACCAGTGGTTTTCAGGTATCACTGCTAACTTCCTTCCATCAAAAGGCAAAAATGCTCAAGAGGCAGCAAGGGAAGCATTTTCTTCTCTCCGAGGTGCTTTATTCACTTAATCCAATATCTGCTGTTAATTATACTGGTTTTAATATAGTATGAAGTAAGAATCTGTATTGTCATGTTGTTTTTATAACTTTAAATGTTGTGGTTGTCAGTTTCCCATCTTATTTTGCGTTTGATTGGAATCATTAATATCAAGACTGCCGGCTTTAATATTGAACACATCATAATTTGACTGGCTTTTGAAGACCCTAGAAAGCCAGAGTAGTGTTCATATCACTGTAACAACACTATTTCCACAGTACTTACTTGCTTTATAACTTGCTTTATAGCTTTCTTGCAATATATACTGTGTGTATGAGTATGCATGGGTGCTTTGGATGCTGTCTACTTGCTAAAGCACTTTTGTAGCTACCATAATTTTAAATTAAGTTTTCTAGAAAGCTGTTGCACATTTTTGCATCTAGGATTAGGTCAGTAGCAGTAAATCTCGTTTATATTCTTAATGTAAAGGACAAAATGCTATCTTGGGAATCATGAAATCCAGTTTCCTTACTTTCCCTCTCTTATAAGATACTGACATATAAAATAAAGTGTTCACAATTTTTGTTGATTATTTTTTTCATTCCAAATTTTAAGTAAAGAATGTTTATACAGGCTTATTTTCATTCATAAGAATGGAAATATTTTTTTAGTATCTAAATAGGTAGGCTCATCTTCTTGTTCATGAACTTCTGTGAGGTATTGTCCTATAAAATCTTACTTTTCGCATGTGCAACTGAGTATTCATAATTGAATATAGGATGATGAAGAAACCTTAGAATTTTTTTCAGAGACAAAGAAATTATTCTTTGTAAAAGGTCCTTTTAAAAATGTCCTTAGTTTTTGATTGCTTGGAAATCAGCAAGGTGGATGCGATCAAACTTGTAGTAAAAGACAATAGTATTTAGTATAAATCTTCTGGGCATAATCTGTAAACTGAAGCAAAAGGGTTGTGCAATGTTTTGTTTTGTTCTCATTATATTTGAATGGAAAACTGCCAGTGCAAACATTATACATTTTTGCCTTAGCATCTGTCAAAAAAGATTGTGCCTCTGACTAGTACAGTAGCCTATTGCTTAAAGCAAATTACTTGCATTAGCTGTATTATAGTCGAGAAAAACAGTAATTTTCTGATCCTTGGTAGAAAGTGTCAGTTCTCACATTTCCTTTCATTTTTCTCTTTTTGGAAGTAGGTGTGGAAAACTGATTGAATTGTGGTTCTGTCGTGGCAAAGGAAACAATTTGTTTCTGAGAACTTAACTGAGCTGCTTTTTCTGAACTCATGATCTATACAGCAGTTCAGTCTTCAGTGCTATGAGAATGGAATAAGCACAGGTGTTTTAACCTTCTCTTCTCTGGGTTAACTGATTTAATCACCTCTAAAGAGGATAAGTGCTGCTAAAAGGATTCAGAAATGGAAATCTATTACTAGGTGTTATGAAACATGTAGTTGTTCTGTAAAGTGGATGAAATTCTCCTGTGAAGCTAAGAACTGATTAATGTTTACATTTATTTTCTTAAACTCTTTTGTTAAACTTTTCTTTAGATATCATGGGAAGATGACATAGATTGCAGTGCTTTATATATAAAGCAGCTCTGGTGAAGCTGTACAATGGCAAAGCTCCATAGGCTTGAAGGGAACTACACAGACTTTTATTACATGAAAATTTAATCTAAAATACTACTGCCTGTAAACAGTTTTGATGCTGCCTTTTGTGGCTCTTGGCCTAAGGATCCTGGATAACACATTTTAAAAAAAAAAAAAAAAAAGCTGTACTTGGGCCAATGTCATCTTTTGGGTCTGTTCTTTATAGGCGAGTTTGCCTAAATAAGTATGAGTGTGACCTGATCATATTTTATAAATTATTTGGGACAGTGAATGGCTTGAAAGTCAACACAAAGGTTGTATGGTTTCCCTCTACATCCTGGAGATGTGCTATGTAAAAGTCCTGCCGTGGGAAACAGAACTTGTCAAGATCCCTGGTTCATCATTTATGCCTTTCTGCTAGATACAGTGCTTTGGGAGGTCAATTCTACTCTGCTTACATGCTAGGGAGAAATTATTTCCCATCATTCCTCTAATTCAAGTAAAAGAAAAGGGGATTGTACTATTATTTACTTTAAGAAGATTTTTTTAAATAAATCTTGAAATTCTGAATTTATCCTAATATCTTTGCCTTCCACTTACTCTGCTACTGTTACGTGTCCACAAATTTGAGTTAGTTTGTTGGCTTATGCATTTTAAATTTAGACCTGGTTTTGTTTTTTTCTCCTCCAGTATTCCATATAATGCTGCAGAACTTTCAACTGCAGGCAAAACTCTGTCAACTAAAATGGCAGCTGGAAATCTGAAACATGTCCTTGTTTCCTCCTTGGCTGATGACTTAGCATCTGGTATTGACTTAGTGATTGCTATCAGGCAGTATTCAAATACATTTATATTTCTGGACAGAATTGTCATTATGTGCTAATTTCTCAATCTTGACTTCATAGGAGTTCTATTTTAATTGCTATGTAATCTCTTCTATCACTTAGCGCATGCTTCCTTTTCTGTCAATGAGAATTCCCCTCTTCAGACAGCCAACACTAATGGCAGTATCACTAAGTAAAGCTGAGACTTTTAGAGCAAAAGACCTTTATCGAAGTGTACCAACTCCTGAACTGCCTTAAAAAAACATAGAAATGTATTTCACAAAAACAAATTTTGTTGCTCACTGAAGCAACAGCCAACAGAGATTGTCTTTATACTCATACTTCTCCGCTGGAAAACAAATATATATATAGATATATACAGCCACACACTGTAACAGTAAAGTTTGAAGTCTAAGTTAGGTCACACAGAACTCTGTTATTATATATGTTCTATATTCAGAGAAGATTTTGTTCTTCATTTAGTTTCTATTGTTCATGAGTTATGAAAGGTCCACACTGCAGAGCTGATTCACATATCTGTTTATGGTATTGACTAAGTTTATATTCTCCTTAAGTGCTATGACTGGAATCTTCCTTGCATACCCATGCAGGTGATCTTGACTTCCCAGTATCTTTTCTTTAACTGTCTGCTTGAACTTCCCTCAGCTCTCATCATTCCTTCATTTCTTCTGTGGCTACTTCTGTTTCCTGTTGTCTGTCTTGCCATTTGTTTATGCAGAGATTATTATTGCAGTGAGGGTTTTTAAAAACAGCTTAGACAAGCATCCCTCTGGAATAGCATATAAATATTTGATCTTTTCTTTGAAGAAGGTGATGCACTAGGCAAACTGTTATTGTCCTTTCCAGTTCTGTACTTCATTCAAAGTCTTTTATAGGTTACTAGCATTCATAGACTGAAAATAAAAAAAAAGCAAGATAAAAATGCAGGATAATAAAACTTACGGATACAAGGAATTCGGACTGTAACATATCTACATGCATTAATGCATGATAAGTTTTCTTGGGGCAAGAATTCACCACTGCTCAAGGTGGATAAATTTTATTTGCATTCTGTTTCTGTATATTTGGAAAACTAACATGAGAAAGAGTTTCATGAAAAAAATAGGTATTACAGGGAGAAAGCCAGTATGTTTAGGCAACTGTTAGGTTTATTACCAGTTGGTTTTGCTGAACAAAAACAGGAGGCCTATGCTATCTTACTACACACTTTAAATATTCTGTCTTTAACATCTGTATTATTTTTATCCTGCAGCCAATATGACTTCAGAGGGATTGAAACTGAAGGATATTATTTTGGTTCATCTGTATATGAAGAGCATGAAAGATTTCAATGTTATAAATTCAGTTTATGTGACAGAATTTGATTTGTGTCCACCAGCAAGGTAGGATTAGACTACTGCTATAGTATATTTATGATACACTGTAATATACTGAATTATTGTTACCATATTTATGAAGCTTTTGTCCAAATGTTTGTGTCTCAGAGTCTTAGAAGTAGACTTTTGCTGCCTTTTGGAGTAATCACATCAGGGCTGCTCAACTCAAAACACTAGGATTGGAAATTCTTGTCTTAATGTATACCATAAGGTTTATAAATGTCCCCCCCATATGGCCTTACAGAAGAATACTACATTTTTTTCAAGTCTCAGTTCTTCTCTGTGACTTGATTGAACTGACAAGTCTTTTCTATTGGTGGGATGTTATTTGCTTTTGTTTATTTGCCTTCCTTGACCTGCTGCCAATGCTCCTCTGAATGAAGCCAAGGATATCATCAGCCATCTTTGCCACAAAGACACATTGCTGGCTCATGTTCAACTTGGTGTCCATCAGGAATCTCCAGGTCCCTTTCTGCAAACCTGCTTTCTAGCCAGCTGACCCCCAGAATATACTGGAGCATGGGTTTGCTCCTCCCCAGGCACAGGACTTTCAAATTCTCCTTGTTGAACTTTTTGAGGTTCCTGTGTGCCTGTTTCTCCAGCCTGTTGAGGTCTCTCTGGATGACAACTAGTGTGTTTGCCATTCCTCCCAGTTTTGCATCATCTACAAACTTGTCAGTTTGTACCCTTGTACAAAGGCTACATTCTGCCCCATCATCCAGATTATTAATGAAGGTGTTGAACAGGATTGGACCCAGTGTTGACTCCTGGGGTACACTGCTAGTTATTGGCCACTTGCGAGACTTTGTGTTACTAATCTCCACCCTCTGGGCCTGACTGTTCAGCTAGTTTTCAGTTCATGTGATGAGTAGACACTGTCTACTCATCCAGCCCATACATCAACAGCTTTTCTATGAGGATGTTATGGGACACAGTATCAAAAGCCTTACTATCAATGATTATTAAGTCTTTGTAAAAGTGATGAGGTTTGGAACCTTCTAGGTTCTCGTGACAAACCTTATTCACCTTGTTTATTTTGATAAATGCAAAAGCAAAATTGTTAGCTGGGGAGGTGCCCAAGGTGCACATCGTTTGATGCTGGGAGATATTTCAAGACAGTACCAATATATACTTCTTTTCTTATCTTCCCCTGCTTACATGCATTGGCTGTGTTTGAAGATGAATGAATACCAGACAAGATGGGTCTTTGTCTTGATCCAGTGGGGTTGTTCTTCATGTCTTGTGTTTCTATCAGGTAATGATTGTTAGGTGGGTAGCTTAGCTGCACTTACGTATTCAGTAAGAATGCAAGTATGAAAAAAATTGTTTCAGGCTTCTGAATACACTGATGATAACACTTTCATTTGTAGATCCTCAAATCATAGCCTTTTAATACCTGTTGTACAGAATCTTCAACGTTGCATCCAAGTCCACCCCTGACATAACAAAACAGCTTAATGGTCTAGGTATGCA
Source organism: Limnodromus scolopaceus (assembly GCA_028565335.1). Lineage (NCBI taxonomy): Eukaryota > Metazoa > Chordata > Aves > Charadriiformes > Scolopacidae > Limnodromus > Limnodromus scolopaceus. The sequence goes on from JAOXNO010000041.1 coordinate 33,896,668, forward strand.
GTATGATTCCTATGTTATTTGGGTGTGTTGTGTTTATGTTTTTTTTCCTTTGGAAATTGGATAACAAACACCTAGCCTGTGAAGTTTTTTGTTCTGCTTTTTTAAATGTTATATGTTAAAACTAATTTTCCATTTCTAAATTCTTTTTTTGCCTTTGTCAAAAGGGCTTATTTCTTATTACAGTAATTTATGTTCTTAAGCATCTGAGATAATATGCTCAGTATGTAGAGCTGCTATAGCTTGAAAAATTCAACTTGGATCATAGACTAATACAGGTTGGAAGGGACCTCTGGAGGTCATCTGGTCAAATCCCAAGCTCAAAGCAGGGTCTACTCTGAGCTCAGACCTCACATCTTATTTTTAAAACCAACTGTTTAGCAATTTTCTAATGTAAAATTCAATATTCTGTATTCTTATTACAAAATATGGGGTGTAGTATAGGCATGTGAATTCTAAGTACAGCATGACAAATAGTTGAATGATGTTGTTAAAATAGTATCATGATAGAGTCACGCTGTCTGGGTGTCAGAAGAGACTAAAAGAGAGCAGGAAGAGGCTTCTTTGAGATGCAGATTGTAGGCCAGGATTACTAAATCACAGGGAGATGGAATGTTGGTTGTGTGTGCCTTAAGAGGGAGGGGTCTAGTCCCAGCTGTAAACTACACAAAAATGAATTTCTATTCCTATGTATCTTAAGTTCTCTTTATGACACATCCCCTTTTCCTGATTTAGCTTCTTTCATTTCTCATGATGCTTCATGTTTTAAGTCTTCACATTTGCATAGCCAGCCACATAATCTTTCGTCACTAAAATAACAGGTAGAAAGACTAGGAAATTGCAGGAAAATGGCTTTTTATGATTACTTTTATGGAACAAACAGATTTATGTTGCATTTTGTGCAGAAGAAAAATTATACAGCAGTTTGCATGGCTGCATCATTGCATTATGCACAGAGACCTGCTTGTGGGAGTTCTCACAAGCAATATGCTGGAAGCACTGACTCAAGGGTGTGGATCTGCACTAAATTTGCAAAATTGTCTTGAAAATTTACCAGCCCAAGCAGAAAATCCATTCATCCATGCTTATGATGATGGTAATGAAGAAAAAATACTGTATTTGCATGTGGGAGGAGGGGAGAAAAATAGCTTTCTTGTAAGAAATAAGCAAGATGAGAAGAATTTTGTAAGGTTATGTTATATGATATGTAAAGAGAACAAGTAATTTTTTGTTGGATTCCTGCTGGGAGCTAAATGACTTTTTTATGCATGGACTGCAAAATATAATTACTTCTCAGGCTTTGAAATGTTGGTTTCCCCCACCACACGCCCCACATCCCCTGCTTTTCTCTGGCCACATGCAACAGACTGTCTGTCTATCTGCCTGTCCATCCAGGCACTCAGTCTTCCTTGGAGCAAACAAAAGTGAAATTTTTAAATGAATGCTTAACTATGTTTTCAGTCCTGTCACAAGTGTGTCTCTGTCATGCAACTTGAAGTATAACAGAAAAAATGTGTTCAGTATTGCATGATAACATATGAGAAGTATGTAAAGGAAAAATAAGCTGCTGCTTGTTAGAAACCTGAATCTCTAGTCCAGCCATTGGAAGGAGATTCAGTGGAAAATGCATGGAGATAAGAATATGATGTAAGAATATGATACACACTGTCTAAAGGCTGCTTAGCATAACTTACCTGGCATTTATAAGGTTCTGTGGTCGAGGGTTTTTTTGATGAAAGAACTCATGTATTCTTAACAAAGTGATACACATCGTAAAAGTAATCAAGTGGTAATGAGCCATTGGCTATGATTCTAGTTTCTCCTTGTTGGAAGTCTGAAGTTGATCATTATTTTGAGAGGAGATAACCATGTAGATGCTGGTGGGTTGTTGAGATACTATAGCTTTAGTTTAGGTTCCTGACAAAATTTCATAACATAGTATCCAAAAGAAAAACCCGTGGAAAATAAACGCTTAAAGTTGGTGCAAGCAAACTTTCTGTTTGAAAAAAATAATTGCCTTGTGTTTTCAGAGTATGTGTGGAAACCCTGTTACCTGATGGAGTACTGTTTTGCATTGACTGCCTTGCACACAAGTACAACATTGCAATGGATGATGTGTTATGTGAAGAAAAACTGGTCATGCATGTACAGAGCATTTCCCACTGGGCACCTGCTAGCATAGGACCTTACAGTCAGTCAATCAAGGTAGGGAATCTTTGTTATTTCATGTAAACTACATGTCATTTTACTGAAACAAGTGCAGTTATAAAGTCTCCTCTCCCATCTGAATGTGCAAAAGAAAATGTGTAAAAAAAAAAAAAAAAAGGCATTTTGAATTCTTATTTTTAAAACATGAACAAAACAAAAATTTGATCTGCATCAGTCTTTCATTTCAACTTTTCATAAGACAAGTTAAATTATTTTTTGCAGAGAATCTCAAGAACAGCCTACTTTTGTTGTATAATTAGACCAAATAATTGTGTTACACATAGACTTTTATAATCTGCTTAGAATATAAACAGAATTTAGGAACATCTGAGGATATTTGAAATTTCTTTGTTCACAGCAAGTATGTTAAAACTTTTTTATAGGTAAATCAATCCTAAAATGCTTATTTAATGAAATCCCTGTTGAGGCTCTTGGTACTGCTTAACCATTTAAAAGCACAGCAAGGTTGAAGAACTGTTCTTTTTTTCAATTTAATAACAAACTTAATAGAATATTACACGCTACTTTAACGTATGAAAAGGAGGCACTAAAGTATCATGGAAAAGTGGACCAAAATTTGACCCAAAATCTTTTTTCCTAATATGGTACCTCTTGCCCAGCTGTTTGCTCACCTTTTCTGTTGCAAAAAATGTATATATTCCTTTCTTACCAATATTCCTCTTGTGTAATACCTTGTCCAGTCCAAATTATTGTGGTGTGCAAGCTGATTTAAGCAACATTGTTATGGCACCTGTTTAAATTTCCTGAAACTTAACTTTGAGTCTGCAAGTCCACCTAGTATAATGGACACACAATTGTACTTTGTTTTGCCTTTATACCATTTTATGGAAAATTAAAAGCTTTCTTAGGTGGGTTTTCAGAACTTCCTCAGACTATGTATGGGCAGGTATTGAGCTCTTCAGGTCACCAGTGCAAGTATAGCCCTTCAGCATGTTTTAGGAATAGAATATATTTTCCAGAATAGATAACGAAGGAAAAAAGGGGTTTTTCTTTATAGTCAACCAAAATGATTTAAAATTGTAGTAATTTTATGATGATGACATGTTGATCAGTTTTATATATTTGAGGAACAGAAGCTTAACAATCTTAAAACAGTAAGTGGTTATTGCCTTATGTTGAGTATCTGTAGATTTTGTTTGTCATTTGCTGGACAATAATTGAACAATTGAATTGTTGTCTTTTCAGTCCAATACGAAGTTTGATGGACACTGAGGGATCATCATGTATTTTAGGACAATGTTTTTGCTCAGTTCAGAATAGGCCAAGGACTGTAATGTTCAGGGTATTGCAAGTTGGAATTGATGTGCACTGGCACGTAAGAGCGGAGCTGGCAGTGGTAGGATGTAGGTAGTTCATGCAAACTATGGAATTCACACTTCAGGCTCAACAAATCACTCAGCAGAGCATCAGTTTAACTCCGTAGGGACCTTATAGGATCCTGCCAACAGCGCTATCAGGACAAAAAGTAAAAATTTTAAGTTTACGATGAGAATATCCTGACCTCAGTCTGATAGATACCAAACAACAGTGGCAGAAAGAAATTAGGATTTTCAAAGTATTTTTAGCAAAATCGAACATTCTTCCTCTTTTGGGGTTAACATTCTTTAAAAACAACTTTAGTCTTTCTACTTGCAAGAAATAGATGTAAACTGTTGTAAGATGCAATATGAATCACTTTCTTTTAATTAAGAAAAAACTAAGATCATTTAATATATTTTTCTTGGTCCGCCTCTTTTATTGGTGCAGAAACCTCTGCCAATCCTAATGTTTATATCAGCAACTGGTACGTAAGCTACGTTAGAGTTATTGTAAAGGCTATACTGCTGATCTCAGTAGTATATAACAAGTGCTCTGAGTACGTCCTTCTAACAGTAGTACCACAGCCTGTCTAGGCTACTCAGTCAGGGAATATGTGACGACACATGATTTGCCTTCCTCCAGATCTATGTGTCACAGTAGGCACCAGCCCAGTTTGTAGTGGTCACTGGTGGTAGTAACTTGGTGTTTTTACTAAAGGTGCTTCATGGTTTTACTTCTCACTGTAGTTTATCAGATCATTATTTTATTTTCATGTTTTAATTTTGTTTTACCGGTGAATTAGAGGATTAGTCAAGACTAAGCAGTAATTAGCTTATATAGAAACAGCTTACTTACGATCTTCACAAAAGCTAATGGCACAGTTGTACATCAGGAAGTTAAACACGAAGATGCTCTGCAAAGCAGCACTGGGGAGTGAGTAATTTATACTGAGAGCTTATTCATGATTATTTATTTTGCAAGAACATTATTTGAGCATTTATGAACTGTGAGCATAGTTCATTAGAAAAATAATAATTGAAAAACAGTCCAGTGCAGCTGAAACACTAACCACAAATACATATCTAAGAATACATGGAAAGTTGACAGTGTTTGTACCAGATGTTCTTCTAGTATGTTAATGTAGTTTAAAAGTCTATTTGCACTCACAGTTTGTTTGCTTTGGCAAAGTTGAGAAAATGTTTTTGTATCTGTAAATGAACAAATAACCCGCCACAGTAGAATTTATCTTACTCTCATATTCTACAATAATTTTTATGGCGACATAGTGTATTTTATACACATACTGACATATGTGCATCTATGACTTGATTTTGTCTGTTGAAGCTTTCATCCTTTCCTTGTGACCTCAGTTCTCTCCCTCTGACAGCTGCCAAATCCCAATTTCAGCCATCCTTCAGGCATCTTTTTCTCAGTTTTCTCCTCCGCACTGTCTGAACTCAGTAGCACAAAGTTAAAAAAACAAGAAAGTGTTCTTACTTTCTGATTCCAATGTCCAGATCTCTAAAACTTGATCAAAATTGGATTATTTTCTTTTTTTTTCTGTTTACTCACAATAAATTATTTTTTTTTTCTTTTCATTTTTCTGATGATCAAGGCATGATACAGGAACAGATAATACTGTGGGAATGATGGTAGGAATAAAGAGTTTTGCATCTGGTTTAAGACAGTGGTACTTGCAGTGGCCCTAATGTTTCCTTGCTAAGAAGTCTTAATTCCTACTCTTGCAGTGAAACCGAAAATGGTTTGATAGAGATAGTGCACAATTTGTAGCAGATGGATTTAAAAGTAGAATGTGGTGTTGGAAACAGCTGTGTCTATTATGTACACCAGGAAAGATTACCTGGCTACTTAAACTGTCTGACTGGCTGCAGTTTTCCAAAGGTGTGCTTAGCTGTTGTTAAACAAAATGCATATTTTAAGTAATGCATGCATTTAGGAATGCATGAGTTGTCCTTGTAAGAAGATCAGCTGAAGAAGGATGAAGAAAGAAATGTCAGAAAATTCCTATAAGTGAATCAGGGGTTGAAAAAAATCACAGTATGATTCATAAAGATATAGTTACCCTTTAAAATACTTCCTTTTTTCACATACATATAGCTGATTAGTTGTTTGTTTGCTTCCTTCCCATCTTTTCCTTTTGTGATTCAACAACAGTATACTAATTACATTATTTATATATATTATATTAATTATACTATACCATACTATACCATGTGTAGTACTATGAGGGTAGAATACCTGGAGTTTCCAGTGAGTGGAAAAGTGATAGTCAACAGTTCAAAGTCTAAATCGTGTTCCTCTGGGATTGATGCTTGGGATGATACTCTTAATGTCTTAACAACTTGGACAATGGGATTGAATGCACGCCTAGCAGGATTGTGGATGACAGTAATTTGGATAGTGGTTGATGCATTGGAAGGCAGGTCTCCTATTCAGATATACCCAGACAAGCAACTGATGACAGGAGCCTCATGAAATGGAACAGAAATGAAGGAAAAGTCCTGCAGCTTGGATGGAATAGTTCCATGCAGCAGTGTAGGATGGGGACTGTCTAGGTAGTAGATCTGTGAAGAAATAACTAGAGGTCCTGATTGTCAGCAATCTAAGTATAAGTTGGAAGTTCACCTTTGCAGCAATGAAGGGTAACTAAAGAGAGGGCTGCATTAGCAAAGTGGTAACCAACAGGTCTTCAAAACCTGACTGTGCAAGTGCCCTCAGCAAACTAGTCTAACGTCTAAGTTAGCCCTGCTCTAAACATGAGGTGAATTAGGTGACTCTAGAAGTCCTTTCTGACCTAAAATTTGTCAGATTATATGATTAATATTAAAATTACAGATTTATTGACAGAATAACAGAAAGGAAACAGTGTTATTAGAGAAAAAAAAGAAGTGCTTACTATAAAACTTTCTGTTCAGGAGATCATTAATGGTTATGTATGGAAGAGCAATTATGACACTGTAATTTTAGTAGATGAAAGAAAGCAAGTTGTACTTTAATGGCATTGGCATGCCCATTCTTATATAGGTAACCTTGTCACTGATGTAGAAGTTATTGTTAGTTTCCTAGCCGCTGCCAGAAAAAGTTATGTATAATGTGAGGGCAACCTGGAAACTGTTCTAAATTCTATGGAGACTGTAAGTACACAAGTAAGGAAACAATGGGACTAAACTGAACACTCTGTCTTTGCTGTTCGTTTCTGTGTACATCATATGCTTCTTAACTGAAGATTAACCAACTTGTCTATGAAACATTTTATTTAATTATTGCCGTTGGCCAAAATTGGCTGTTGAATCAAAGCTGTCTGCTACCACTGAGGGATGTGGCATACAGTCACGCCCTGCATCACAAAGTCCACCAAATAGGAGAAGATAACTGTGTTACCTCTTGGAGCATACCCTCAGCTAGAAAGTTCCAGTTTATTGATGAGACATCTTAAAAAGAAACGTTAGAAAGAATTAGAAATGCTATCTTATTTTAGGTAGATCCTTGCTTACATCAGTAATTTTGATTTGTGCCTCAAGGCATGCAAAAGTGGAAGTCAGTCATTGATTCTGATGTTGAAAATGGGATCAGTCATCACTGTTAAGACTCTCTGGTGCAGTCAGAATATTTGAAATGGGTGTTTAAAGGGAAATTTGGAATGATTTTTTGGGGGTTTGGATCCAATCTTCTTGCTTTCTAAGAAGCTGAAATATGAAGAGATAACTAAGCATCTGAGATAACAGCATGAGGGACAAAGTGTGATTTTTTTATTCCACACCACCACCACTTGCTTGGAAGAAAACCAAGGCTGTCCTCTTAGTGTGCTCCAAGACATATTAGTATTAAGGAAAATTACTGAATTATTACATAAGTGTATAGTAAGCGATGTTCCTCATAGAATGCTGTAGGGGTTTTCATCTTCACTTCATCATCATTAGGGCTGTGTTCTGGTGAAAATGCACCAGGATGGTCTGTAGTACAAATTTAGATGCAGGCAAGAATATTTTAGCATATGTATCTTGGAAAGAGTTTTCTACCAAAAATGTTATGTGTAGTTTATAAACACTTAAAAATAAGTCATAATGAGTTGTTATAAAATACAGGAAAAATGTTGGTGTGTCTGGAAATGGAAAAACTGCTATATTAGAAATGCCTCAGAGGATGAAATCTTCAGTTTCACAGACCAGGGGTAGCTAATGTTAGGAACTATTACAGTGAAATTTGTAAAAACGCTACTGCTTAGTTACAGAATGACTAATTGTTGTGATTTTGTTCTTAGTCTGGAGATTTTAACTCATTTATAGATAAGGGATCAAGAAAGATCTGAATCTTAGAAGCATGGTAGCTTTCAGTATCTGAATCAGTAGTTAATTTAGGCAGTTTGATAAGATATTTTATGGTATTTTTTTATGGTTTGATGGGAAGCATGATATCCTGAAGTAGATTACCAAATAAATTGTTTTTTCTTATGACTCAACTGATCCTAAGTCCTGTCTCCCTCATTTATTTCTTAGGAAATTAGTAGATTTCCTCTTCTATTCTTTCCCTCTATTTTTGTTGTTGCTTGCATAAATCAGGAATGAGGGGTTTACTTTATATTGTGATTACTATAGCGAAGAGTAAACTGTATAGTTGAAACCAAGTGGTCTGTCATTTTCTGATAGTCAGAAGTTATTATA
>JAOXNO010000041.1:33913939-33924158 GCA_028565335.1 Limnodromus scolopaceus
CTTTCTTCCTTTCTTCCTTTCTTCCTTTCTTCCTTTCTTCCTTTCTTCCTTTCTTCCTTTCTTCCTTTCTTCCTTTCCTTTGTTGTTTTATTCCCTCACTATAGTAATTTGAGAGAGAAAGAGAGTTCTTCTGTCATAAGCAAACATTTTTCCTTAAACTCACGAGCTTTGTATTATAAGGCATCTGTTACATTGGAATGCGTTTTGATTTTTCCAGGCATTTGAAATGAATTGATAGCGAACAGAAGAGAAGTATGTGTGCATACATAAGTGGGTAGTGAAAATAGTTCCAGTTTAGATACACATCTTGATTATTAAATATTGCAGGTTCTAATATGTTAATATTTTATTTATGTTCAGTTCTCCAGTTTACTTTAAGAGTGCTCCTGTTTACTGTTAAAGCCTAATTCATTTCTGTGAAAAGATTTGTTATAATTCCACAGAAGGATGTCTTATATAGTACATCTAAAAATTAAGTAAAATTTCAGAGTTTCATGATATTAAATATTTGTGATGAGGATTATTTTAGCTAAGTGTGTCTGTCATCTACATATCTGATGATCATTGATTCCTGTGTTTATGATAATTATTATCAAACCATCCAGTAACATATCATTAAAACTTGAGTCGGTAAATATAAAATATTGTATAATTGTGCAGTAAATAAGTATCTATGAAAGAGAATGAAAATCTTGTTTTTCAAATGTGTTTCAAAAAACAAAAATTAATGTTTACAATTAATTTTAAAAATAAGTATGATAGATGCACAAAAGGAAGAGGAGTATTACTCAAAAGCACAGAACAATGAAAATATCCTTTAAATGTGTGTGTCCTGATCTAAGTTTCCTAGAGATTCTATTGTTCTTTATAAAATATTGCAATACAGTGTAATTATTACTTTTTTTAAATGGTCCTCTGATAATACTATCTTTTTTTTTTTTTTATCAAGACTCTTGGTAAAGAAGGGTAGGATAATTACTGGCATATCTGCAGAGGCATAAATTTTTAAGACAATTTTAATGCCAATCTGAATCAAAATCTATAAGATGAATTGGGTTAGCCACACGCTTAACTTTTAATTTAATGTTAATTCCTAGTATATATGCCAAGAGTTAGATGTAATTTTCCTTTGTACATACTTACTATGATCCAAAATAATCAATAGATGTACATAAAAAATAGTAGATGACTGCTGTCTCCAATTATATTTCTGCTCCTCAGACTCCACCATGGACCTGTAATTGTAGTACAGTATAGGAATTATTGTAATCCCATCCATTATACTTGGTCAAAAAAGTACCAATACTACTTATTATTTTAAATGCCAACAATTTCTACTTCTGTTGGACACGCAGATGTTGGTAGTATATCCAGTGCTAAATACTTACAACAGAGCTTACTCATATTGTAGTCAGTGGGATTTTCCTCTTATCTTCAGTGGGTCTAGGAGCTGACAAAAGTGCCAGAGGAAAGGAACGAATGAAAAGGAAAATAGCAAACAGTAAAATTAAGCGGGAGAAGGTTGCAAAGAAACAAACAATATTAAAATATATCAAATAAAACAAAGTAGACATTCATAGGTTAAAGCTAATTGTTGAAAAGGGAATGCTGGCAAAGGTCAGTTAAGAAGAGGTTAGCTGTAGAATTATAAACAAAGAGATGGGGAAAAAAAAAAAGAGAAACTAAAATGAGACAGACAGAAAGTAGGCAAAGTGGAGAGAAATGAAGAGGGAGAAGGAAATTCATCCTGCTGGAGATAGTTTCTCCTGTCACTCACAGATAAGTATTGCCTCTAGAAAGGTCAGTTCAGGCATTGCCAAATGACAGAAGTTATAGGGGAGAACCACATCATCTGATATAAGGTGAGTAAAATAGGGCTCAAGATGTAATTTTTATCATTGATAGGACAGTGTTTACTTTGACAAATCTATGAATTCCCCATTGAAATGTGTGGGCAGTTCTGGTGAATATGACCATTTCTTTTTGCTGCCTTTTCTGGAGTCACAAATTTCTCACACCTAAATGCATAGTATAGCATATTCTCAAGTGGCCAGAATGTTGAAGTCTTAGAAAGAAACTGGTATTAAAAGAAGTACTGAACACCAGAATTGTACTTTGGAAATTAGGTGATATAGTTAAGAAGTGGTTTGTGAAGTCTTAATTTACTGGAAAACTATTCTTCATAAAACAAATCACATCTTCTATAAAGAAAACACATTGTCTTGTTTCAGTAAAGATCTTGCTCCTAACTTCAGTATTGTGCCTACAATAGAACTCCTGTTTCAGGTTTTTCTTTCTGTTTTTATGCTTCCTTTCATCCTGTAATTGAGCATTAGAAATTTGGGATCTGCAGCTTTTTATAAAAATTAGCGCTTGGTAGTGCTGACAATAACAATAGGAAAAACAACCAAGTGCCAAGTTATGTATAAAGAAAGCTTCAGACTTTCATTTTTGTGGAGGTTAAAGATGTTGTATATTTTTGATCCAGTAGATGATGTTCATAATTATCTCATGTTGCAGCATTTTCCTTGTATAATTGACAGAATAGGTAGTGAATCCTTTAGTTTGATTTGCTCTTTTTGTATTTATTAGTCCCGTGAGGTAGTGTTGAATTTATAGTTAATTTCCTTTTACTAGAACAAAACTGTTTTACGGGATAATTTCAGATTATATTAACAAATAGAAAGGGCATGACAGAAAGAAAAGAAAGCAGCACGATAAACGTTGTGACCTTCTAGTGAGAAACAGTACGGCATGCATAAAGGAGTGCTGCATTAAATGGAGGAGGGGGCGAAGGAAGTGGGTAATTATTTGTAGCAGTGCTTTTACTGTTGTTGGAATGAGACAGACTAACAGTGGCAGCAGTCATTTTGCTGAATCAAAGTCCATGTTAGTCGCATTATACACTGCCACAAAAGGTTGTTAAGGCTGGTATTAGCATGTACCACTGAGGACATTGGAAGGACTCGATCTGTCACACTAAATCGCCTTCTTGCCCTCAACCATTGAAGTCTCCAGCTCCTCTGACATGTTCTTTCATTAATGGCCTGGCCTTGACAACTGATCCTAATTGCCTCTGAACCGCACTTCATGTATTATTGGTGTCTGCCTGCCCTGGTTCGTGTCAACAAGCCGCAGCATGCACAGGGTGTGCCCGGTGCCTTTTGCTGAAATGATGCTCACATAGTCATTTACCTCTGAGGGTCTGGGTCTCACTGGGAATGAAGTATAAAGCTAAAGATCTTCCTGTCTCCTCTTAGTAATACGTTAATGTGGATCTGTGCTATGTACTTATTAGGCATGTATGAAGACTCAGTAAAACATCAAGCCAATTATGCAAGATTCCATTAAAGCATAGATAGTAAATGCAAAATAAAACGTGTCTGTGTTTTAGTTACTAAGTAAGTGTTTATTCATTCTGAAAAGCTTATTCAACTGGAAAGTATGCCTTACACTTCATTTTTCATAAATAAAAATTCTGTTCTAATTTAAAGTAAGAGTATGAAAGAATTATTATTGGTAATATTGACAGAGTTCCTGTAGATTGAAATGTTCTGACTATATAAATGGATAGGAAAAGGATCACATTAGTTGAGATGTAAATTAAAGCAAAAGCTATTTGAAAATCTTAATGTTCTCTCCTTTTCAATGAAACAGCTACATAAATATATTTATTAATATTTCTGAGAATGTTTTAAAGACATATTTCATAAAGCAATAATTATTTTTCTTTATTCTAAACCCTTTTAATTTTCAGTCTCACAGATTGCAAAAAAATGAACATTTTAATTCTCCATCTGCAGGATGCATTGTATTTTTACTGTGAAGTTTTATTTTTAAATCTATAATAACGTAACTGCCTGCCCAAAACATTTCTATATTTTAAGCATGGCTATGATTTAAAACTTGTATCATTTCTTATAAGATTTTCTATGATTACCTCAGTCATCTAGAAGACTGAATAATTTGAATGGGGAGCCTTTTAAGCATGCAAGTTCTACCACTGATAATAAAAAATAAATCACAGAAGCTCTTTGGTGCTAGGTATCATTTAGCCTAATCTAGACAGTGACATTTGGGCCACTAACAGCATAATCATAGTTATTGCTACAAATTGCTCCATGTTTGAGTTTTAATGTTATAAGTAAATTATGCCACAGGATAAAATATATGCTTCTTTGGGAATTAAACATGTTTATTTCAGCAGTGTGGATATGGAATACCGGGCAGATGGCAAGTTTCTTTCATGTAGTAATGCTGCCACCTTCTGAGCCAGTGAAGAATGATTCGGAGAAGTAGCTGGCTTCTATCCTAGGGACTTTCTGAAGAATGTGTTGCAGGTTCGTTGTTTACTTTGAGTCAGCACCATAACCTCCCAAAGTCTAAAGTGCTCAAGACCAGAAATTGCCTGGAACCTATTGCTAAAACTGTTTCAAAATCCACTCTGGGAGGTAATTTAGCTTTTCATGGAGATTGGACTCCTACTGTGAAAGTCTGGCAGACTAGAAGAAACAGGCAGGAAAAGTCTATGGGGAAAATTTTGTTTAAAATGCTTTTCCAAAGATGTACTACCATTGAAGTCCAGAACCAAAAAATCATTCTTATTCTCTATCCTCTGTCAGAGGACTGATCCTGAGTTAATTCTGATCCAAGAATAACATAGGAGGAAAGGTTGCTCAGTGGTTTTAGGGCAGAGGTGGCCACAGCTGGGATTAGAAGATGAAGGGGATTGCGAATGTTCTTTCACCATCATTCATTCAGACAACGTGCCCTTCAGCAGAACAGCAAGCCCTTCTGATTTTCTCGAATTAGGAAGATTAGCATGAAGCGCATAATGCGGGATGATGGAATTTGTCATAATTTGCATTGTCCTGGAAAGATTCAGTTTGATAGAGCGATGCATCTCAGAGCATGTCATGTCCCACGGGCAGGTCATGGAGGAAGCTTGGCAGAAATAATTTTGCGATATGTGCATCAGTTGTAAATGCCTCATAACCAATTTGTCAAAAAAGAAAAAAAAAAAAAGGAAAAAAAAGTGGAGGTCAGGAGAGTTGAAGGAGGTGGGCATTTTCCCAAACACACATGGAAGTTAGGTATGGTAACAGTAAATTAGACTTGTGTCATTTTGGAATAAGGCATGATTACATGCAATAAATGAACACATTGACTAGATACTTGACAGGTTAATGGTACAATTTCTGTTTCTACAGGATGTAAGAAAGATAGATCTTTCACTAATTGCATTATGAAGTTTATTTACGAAAATTCCTTACAGAAATTATCAGACACAGGAGCTTCAGGATCAGTTTTCTGAGCGATTGCTTCTGACCTTGATAATGTTCCCAAACTGCAGATAGAAAAGGATAATCAGCATGTAGTTGACAAAACGGACATGACAGTGTTACTTATATGCTGCGGCATTTCTGGAAATAGGCATGTAGAATTCAGACAGGCAAGGGGAACACACTTATTTACAGTAGCATAGCAAGAAGAAAAGGTCCAATGTCATGAATTGACCATGGTTTATTTATGGACCATCTGACAATGAAGCAACAGTCTTTGATATTTAGAAATCTCTTCTGCCCAAGAACATTATAACTAGTGCTCATAGGTTATGTTATTTATCATTTCAATATCTGGTCCTACTTGGGGAAGACATTTTGCAATGTCTCCTTTATTTGTCTTTCTTTATACATTTCAAACAACAGATTAATGCCGGTGGTTCAGTAACACTGATCTTTTGTGACAGTTGAGCATTTGCAAGTTGAGGGTCTAATAACAAAATCAAAATAAAAAAGGGAAAAATAAAAAGGAAATTGTCACTTCTAAGGACCTACTTTACTGTCCATGGGATTCAAATAATTCTTCCTACCTGAGGTTGATCATCAGGCTGCTGTCTTTCAGATGGTTATTGTAGAATTCTGATTTTTAAAAAATTAATTACCTTAGGGTACAACTCAACATAAATAAATTTTTCAACAGCCACTATGTGGAATCAAGATACATGTGAAGCTAATAATACTGCACTATTATAATTTGATCAAGTGTGTTGGTTTAGACTTTTTGGAAGAAAGCATTTACAGGGTTCTGCATAAAAAACTCATTTTAATAATGTCAGCCCAAACCAATAAAAACAATTTTTTGTTGGCGAAATAGTAGCTCTCTGTATAGGTTCTTTGATTTCTTGATCTCTTTCTTTTCCATAGTTTACAACTTTGATTAAGTTTTCAGATAAACTGCTATGTTAGTCAGACATCATAATTAATGTGTGGTGGCAGTGAAGAAAAATATGATTTCTGTAACAAGAAAAGTTTCCTACATTTTGTCTATAGATTACAAAAAATGAGCTATATCTTTTTTTGAATTGGAACCCCAGATCCTATATTATTTAGTACTGCACTGTAGAACTCAGAGTGGTTTTTTATAATTTTGCTGGGTGATATATGCTGATTCCATTTTTTAAATGGCAGAATAAATAATATTTGCATCTCTGCATTTAAAGGTTGGTTAATCTTTTGCTCTTAAGATATACTATGGCGACTTTTGAGAGAAAAGCAACAAGTGTTCAGATCTTTTATAATTTCTTTACTGGCATTTCTCATAAAATGTTTTTTTAGCCGCTTCGCTTTGGTCATATAGCTTGACTTTCACTTTTGAGGGCTGATGGTGATGAGTGAACAACTTTGATGTAGTAAGTAATCTTTAAAAACCCCAAAGCAAAGAATCATGATTGATAGTCTTTTCTGGTGTGACTTAATTATAGACTATAGAAATACGGCATCTGGTGATATGAGACCAGAGCTCAAAACATACAGAACTGATAAAAAAACATAATAGTTTTGAAACTTTTCATTTACCATTACTGTTTAAATGTTTGTATTAATTTAACCTTGATAAAGAATTTTCAATCAATATTTTTACATTTGGCCTCTTTGTGCAGTTTACTTCTAATATCAGGTGATGGATCTAAAACATGCCCAGAGGATTCCCCTTTCTGATAACAGGAACTATGTCACATACTTCAATTATGTTCTATATATGATATTTTGTTAAGAACTTGTCCAGTGAAGGATGAAGCTATACAAGACACAGGTGATACAACTTCTTATGTAAAATTTTCTCCATAACTGCCATTTCTGATCATGAGAGTTCATTTACTTCTTTTTATAGGATCCGTGTAGTATTACCATGGAAAATTCAGTAGCTTATTATGTTGGGTAGAGTTCACTCATTTCCTTTTTATATTACCTTTGACAAAAGGCAGTACATGATATGAGATATTTGATGTCACTGTCATTCAAATGGAGGACATTCTAAAATGAATGAAATGCTGAAATGAAGTATGCTGTGTCTGAAGAGCATATTTTTCTAGCTAATAGCTAAGATACTGTGTGGGAAGATACTCAAAATCTTATTCGTTTCTGTGAAACCATACCCTACTAGAACTACTAATGTGAAAGAAATTAGGTGATACTGTTTTAAAGGAAGAAAATGAGGCCATAGGAGGAAGTCTGCGGACTTTTTTCTAGATTTATAAGGATTTCAGAGAGAAGAACACATACTCCAAAGTTGTTCTTCTCTTCTGTGTTTCCATTATCTTTTTCCATGAATTTCTTTCTTATTTTTCACATCTGGAAATCTTCAGAGAAATTAATGGACATAATACTTTTACATGCCTACTAAGTGTTGTTTGAAAATTACTTTGCTCTGAAGGGAGTTGGGATTGTTCAGCCTGGAGAAAAGAGGGCTCCAAGGAACCTTATAGCGGCCTTCCAGTACCTGAAGGGGGCCTACAGGAGAGGTGGGGAGGGACTCTTTATCAGAGAGTGTAGCGATAGGACGAGGGCTAATGGTTTAAACTGAAAGAGGAGAGATTTAGAGTAGATACTAGAAAGAAATTATTTACTGTGAAGGTGGTAAGACACTGGGACAGGTTGCCCAGAGAAGTTGTGGATGGCCCATCCCTGGAGGTGTTCAAGGCCAGGCTGGATGGGGCTTTGAGCAACCTGGTCTAGTGGGAGGTGTCCCTGCCCATGGCAGGGGGGTTGGAACTGGGTGATCTTTAAGGTCCCTTCCAAATCAAACCATTCTATGATTTTGTACATTGACTATCAGTGACTTCCAGTGTAGTTTCAGCTTGTATGAAAAAACCCCACAATTTTGTTTTTGCAGTCATTCATGCCACAGGTTCAATCTAGGAATTGGTGGTTGATCAGTGTTCTTTCTATTCTTACAGTTCTTAACTAAAGAGTCTTCAGATTCATCTCTGCTGTAATATGCATGTATGTATCCCTGTATCCTTTTGATTACTTAGAGATTCCCATGTAGTTTTGAACTTCTGAATGAGGAATTAATTTGAAGATAATGAAAATCCGTTTTCTGAAGGCAGAGATTGGGATAGTCTATGGTTTTAACATCCTCAGTAGCTGGACCAGTTATCCAAGTCAAGAGACAACAGAGAGAACGGAAGGCAGGAGAACAAAAAGTACATAGGGAAGTCCTTCTGATAGTCACCTGGAGATAGGTCTTTTACTGGACTTCATGTTCCTGACCAGTGACACTTTGGGTTTGATCCCTTGAGAGCCAAATGTTTTCACATTCTGTAAAAGCAGAGCAGTGCAAAACAGGTCCAGTACAGGGGTAAGGTATGGATCTTTATGACTTGTTTTGATATCAGATATGGCGACGTAAATATGAAACCTTACGATATCATATAGCAAGTAACTTTTTCAGGGAAACGAGTTCTATTGCAGTAGCTCTTAGGCTTACTAGAAAGGGGAGGAGGCAGTCATTCCCATTTTGGTAGACACGGAAGAAAAGTATCGTAACGTCAGATTCTGCTTTACAAAGAGGTTATGTCCTCTGCATCTTGTTTTCAAATGGTCTGTAAAAATGGGAAAAGGATTGAGGGAAGAATAAATAGGAGTGCGGAAGTAATATCATTTGAATGTGAGAGAGCAAACATGGTACTCTGACTACATTTAGAGAACGTAGAGAATAGAGAAACTATTTAGAGAATCTGAGAGTGGAAAGATACAGTCTGTAGATTGGAAATTGAGTTGGAACGTGTCTATATTGCACTCACCCAGATAAATAATACTGTGCTCAGTCTGTTGGCATTTCAGCTACTTTCATATTGCCTTGTTCTGAGAAAGTAAGAGGAATGGGAAAAAGAATAGGATAGAAAAGATTAGCATTGAGAGGAAGAGCAAACGGCCAAGGAAAATAGGGGGGAAACTATTGTTAACGACTGGGAATGTCTAAAACATATTCATTCACATGTGGAGTGGAGCTGTGAATTACACCATAAGATGTCCACATGTGCCTGTCTGTACAGACACTTCACAGAATTGCAGAATGACTGAGGTTGGAAGCCTCTAGGACTTGACTCTAGAGGTGTCCAACTTTCCTGCTCAAGCAGGGCCACCTACAGCAGGTTGCCCAGGACTATGTTCAGACAGCTTTTGAATATCTTCCAAGTATGGATGCTCCACAGCCTCCCTGGGCAACCTGTGCCAGTGCCCAGTCACACTCACAGTAAAATCATGTTTCCTCATGTTCAGAGGGAACCTCCTGTGTTTCAGTTGGTGCTCATTGCTTCTGGCCTTGCCACTCAGCAACACTGAGAAGAGACTGGCTCTGTCCTCTTTGCAACCTCCCTTCAATTGTTTATGTAAACTAATAAGATGCCCTCTCTGAGCTTTCTCTTCTCTAAAAGAAAAACAGTCCAAGTTCTTTCACCCTTTCCTAGTAGGTGACATGCTCCAGTCTCTTAATCATCTCAGTGGCCCTTCATTTAGTGCTCTGTCTCTGTAGAGTCCAGAACTGGACACAACACTCCAGGTGTGGCCACACCAGCGCTGAGTAGAGGGAAAGGATCACCTTCTTTAATCTGCTGGTAACGCTCTCTGTGCCGCATTTACTGGGTAAAAAGTGTTATTCTGAAAAGTGCTTGATGTAGGGTGTGGAAGACTGTAAATTGAAAAGGGAGTAAGAGGAGGAAGCAGGAGAGAGCTATAGATGAGTGAGACCTCCAGTGTGACTGGTGGGGTTTTCCCTTCCCGAGAGGGAAGATCAAAGCAGATTAAAGATGAGCAGGTTCCAAATGATTATAGAATCATAGAATCATAGAATCATTTGAGTTGGAAGGGACCTTAAAGATCACCCAGTTCCAACCCCCCTGCCATGGGCAGGGACACCTCCCACTAGACCAGGTTGC
>JAOXNO010000041.1:33924258-33969744 GCA_028565335.1 Limnodromus scolopaceus
TGTCCATGTCACTGACAAAGATGTTAAATAGTACTGGTCCCAGTACCGACCCCTGAGGAACACCACTCGTTACTGGCCACCACTTGGACATTGAGCTGTTGACTGCAACCCTTTGAGTGCGGCCATGCAGCCAGCTCCTTATCCACCGAGTGGTCCATCCATTGAATCCATGACTTTCCAGTTTTTTGATTAGTTCAATTCATTACATTCTCAGTTGAATCCCTCTATGTGTGTTTCCCCAGCCTTCCCTCCTGTTCAGAGAACCAAAAAGTTAATTACAGTAATTTACAAAAAGTATATACAGCGCCTCAATACATGTAAATCACGGAGGTGAGTCTGAAACACTGCTAGTCTGCCTTGGCACCTCACCGCCACTTTTGCCATTCTTCTTCATTTTAGCTTTATACTGGTTAGCTATATATGACTGTTCACAATTCAGTTGTTTTCTGTGCTAAACAGGAAAGGTGGCTGTTTACAGGATTTGTCTCCTAGCCTTACACAAAATTTTTCCTGTGTTTATTATTTTCTTCCCTTCTGATCATAGAAAATTATTCTCTTTGCAAAAAAAATAACTACCTTCATCATTTAACTAGTGTTCAGGAGGGCTCAGCATGACAGCAATTTAAAATAAAAATCCTTTATTTTCAGTATACTGGTAGTTAACTAACTGTATTTCATATTAAGATTGTAGTTCATAACATTTTCTCTTTTTCCGAGTTCTACATTTCTCCATGGGAGCTGCTAGCTGCTGAGCAGTTTTGAAAATCTGATCGTGTGTAAGGGAGACTCAAAACTTTAAAGCATGCATATATAATAAAGCTATTGAGGTTTTCTGAAAATGTGATTTTATATAAAATTTGAATAACTATAACAGTGGTTATTTTGGTCCTATATTTTTCATTTTATTCATCATCTATACATCTGAACTTCTGGATATTGAATGTTATTTGATAATAAAATTCTACGCTAATTTACACTTACCTAAGTAAACTTAGAGTGAAACTTTGGTCTATTACATGCCAGTTATGGTTCTAAACGGACCATATTGATATACTGAGGAGTGGTAGGGTAAGAAATTTACCCAGGGTATAAGAATCATTTTAGTCACTGCAATTATTATTTGCTATGAGGTGATAATAATATATAAAATATATATAAATATATAAAATATATAAAAATTAAATGTAGCCATTAAAAGATCCAGGAAGATAGAAGGATAAAGAACCAAAGCAATAGTAGTAGGGTAAAATGCTGGGGCTTATTTGTTTCATACTCATCTTTTAGCTTTACCAGGGTATATTCTTGTATCATACCCTAATTCCATTTAAACTGAAAGATTATAGCAGTAATTACAAAAGGAGCCTCTTAATTGAGACTTTTTTCTTAATTTTTATTTCTTTTCTTAATTTTTATTTTCTAAACAGATTCTTCAATTAAATGCAGTCCATTAAACATGTAAATATGCTTGAAGATCAAACTGCAGGCAACCCATAAAAAGAATTTAGAAATTTTAAATAAACCTGAAGGATTACTATCATCAACTGAGTTCCGATGTAATAGGGAAGTCTTAGAGCAGCAGTGTCAGTTTCCTGCGTGTGTGTTATAGGCTTGATATGTACTTGTACTTGTATGGTGAACATGTCTGAGATGACAATATTCACAAATGCTTTAGAAGTTTCTACTCTGGCTTAAGCTACCAGATGTCTGGAGAAGAATAAATACAGAATAAAATTTATGGACAGAAGAAAGTGAAGTGAAACAACTTTAAAATGATAGGCCTATTTATGCAACTTGCTTTTTCTCTCTGCCCCCTCACATTCAACCATATCATTTTCTATTTTAAATTGTATTTTTTATTTGCCTGTTTACATTCAGTTTTTCAATTATTATGTGTTTGGCTCTGAAGGCTATTAATTTTCAGTGGCTAGTTAGAAAAAGTAATCAGGTGCTTACTAAGGTTGTTAAGTATTATTAGTCCTTTATTTTGATTAGGAGCTCTGCATGCGTCTTCCAGCTCTTATCCTGAGTCTCTGCTTATTTTAAGCACATAAAACCAAACTGAGAATTGAATCAAAGGGAGTACTTTGTCTTGTCCTTTTACTGTGTTTTAAAACACCATGCATATAAATAACAGCTGCAAATCACAATCTCTACTTCCAGCTCCCTGTAGTTTACACTGACTCTCATAGACTTCTGAAATTTATACCAGCCTGTGAATCACTGTAACGTTCTGTCCAAAGTCTTCTGAAGATTCAGAGGAATTTCAAATAGAAACCAACTCTTCTTCCCTCAACAATTTAGGACCTGGGATTGTTCTGAATTGTTTTTGACGAGAGAGATTGTTTTCTCAGCAAAAATGCATTTAGCTTTTAGGAGCTTAATAACAGTTCCAAAATGAGAAATCTCAGTTACAGTTTTCTTTCAGATTTATCTTTTCACATTTGTGGGTCCCATTTCTCTCACAAGAAGACTTAAAATAGTCTCTATTAAGGTTGTAGGTTTTCTGATAGCTACATATATGCTATCAGATTTAAGATTTTGATTATCAATATGTTTTGATGCAACTGTGGCCCTCAAAAAAAGTGAAAAGATGATAATTTAAGTGCTAGAGAAAGATAGAGATTAGTTTCAGCTGTAGTGGTATTAAGGATAATGCCTTTAAAATGTATTAACAAAATAAACAGTAGATGGAAGATCCATAAAGATACTATTTTTAAGCTGCTCTTTGAAAAGCTACTCATGGTTAGAGAAAAACAGAAATTTATATTCCATCTTTAAACTTTACTCTGGCTTCCAGATCAAGTGTTTATATAATTATAGTAATTATCTATAACAAGCTTTAAAAATTTAGCATAGTTGCACTCTGTTTTTCAGCAGTACTATACTGAAAGATTTGGGATTTTTTTGGAATTATTTGATATATCTTAAAGAAGTGTATTGTTTTATTATTAGGGCTGAGGCATGCAGATATAAGATTTACTTAAAATCATAATTTTAATTCATGTAGTAGTTAATCCATTAAAATAGTTTCAAGAAATGTGTGTTTGCAATTAAAAATAATTTATTAGTTTGAAAGAGTTTCCTCATAACACTCACTTAAGAGATTAAATTTCTGCAGATATAGATGCAGATTAAACCCTCCTATGGTGTTGTACTAGGTGATTCCACAGTTGTAATTTTTGTTTCATTGTCTGTGACTATTTCAATTTTTTGTCCTAGTTGTAAAAGCACGTCTGCCAAAGGCAATGTTGGTTTGTGGAACTGAGAGTTCAGAAACCCTTTAAGTCGGGTTTCTCCAGTTTGCTGTCTCTTAGTAAGTTTTTTAAAGTCATCTGAACATAGACACTTAGGTCTTGTGACATTATTGTGGCAGAAGACACAGAGTTAGAGAGCTCATAGTTTGTAGGTCCTGTTACCATTTAGATGTGGGGAATATCTCGAGATATTTAGCATGGGCAGGTCTGATGCATATGTATAAGCAAAGCCATAATTACTGACAGAAATTTACTGTGAAAACTTGCACTCTCTTAGCACGCTGGGCAAGAATTTCAGGTGTAATAGTTTTTCATTTAGAGATCTAGTTTCTGCTAAAGACACACTTAGGATATACAGTTGACAACAATATTGTTTGTATTTTCATAGGTTAATGTTGTGGTTTTGGTATTAATATTCGGTATTGTTTAGGTGATGGATTCTAAACCTCAGGTACCAGGAGGGTCAAATTTACAGGAACTGGTGTTATTTGTGGGGTTGCATTTTAGTATATCAGAATGTTTTGGGTTGTGTGAGCAGTGCAATAGTATCTCACAGAGACCATGCTGTCAGATCCATTAATTGTTCAAGAGGTACTGGGATATTGCAAGGCTTGGGGCTTTATCATTACAGGACTTTTTGTTTACATCTACTGTGTTCCTATAAAAAAGTTTTAAAACCAGTATGTTACGTCCTTTT
Source organism: Limnodromus scolopaceus (assembly GCA_028565335.1). Taxonomy (NCBI): domain Eukaryota; kingdom Metazoa; phylum Chordata; class Aves; order Charadriiformes; family Scolopacidae; genus Limnodromus; species Limnodromus scolopaceus. Next base: position 33,928,210 of record JAOXNO010000041.1, read on the forward strand.
TTCAAACTAGGTGACTGCTCACACAGTGCATAACAATTTTGACTTAACTGATATTTCAGAAGACTACACTGCAGTACTCTCTCAGCTGTGAAGCAAATGACTCAACTGTCCTGGTGTTCCCCTAGAATAACTTTAAGCTTTACTGACAGAGTGACTTCCAGGAGCTCTGGGTGATGCTGTGTACATTCGTAAATAAACATTGTGTTGAAGTCTGCAGAGCTGTTAGTCACATACCCTTCAGGAACAACTTCCTGACTATTAAATCCTTACTATGAATTAAAATGCTTTTTAATATACTTGGATAAATTACAACTAAAAAAATATTTTTGGGGATGAAAGCAACATGCATGAAAACAGTAATCTGATTAGGAATGTCACCTGCCATGTTTCAGAATACATGGTGTTACTGTTACTGGATTCATGTTATACATCTATATGTGTTGTTTTACTGATAATTCAGACAGGCTGGACTAAAAGATCTAAAACATAACTGGTCAAGGTGGGAAATGAAAGGTAGAAAGATCTTGTGGTGCTCACTGAAAAGCTTCTGAATATCTGTTTCACATAAAAGACTTCCTTTGTAAACCTGGGCAAATTGTTTAATTGTAGTAGGTCTCAGTTCTTTATCAGCAAATTAATATTATATTGCTCTCATTGCTCATTTTTATTTCTGTGGAGTCTCAGAACTCTAGAATAGTGCCTGTTTGTATGCATGGAGAATGATTAATACTGTAATTCACTACCTTGTTACTTCTGTAACTTCAGTGCTAGTGAAAATTATGCTCCTGTCTTTTCTGAGAGAGATACTGAATCGAGTTCCTGTCTGGGGAGAGCAGGTTTGTCTTTCCTCGTCTTTTTCTTAGTTTCCAGACACCTGCCAGTTCCATGCCCTTTCAAATTAGTGAACAAGATACATTAGGGAGGCCTGTGCTCTTCCTGGTTTAGAGGGTCAGGTGGATGAAACGAGGCATGGTCCTTGCTTTCTCAGGAGGGTGATGATAGGGCTATGTGTGTGGGTCAGAGAAGGTGAGACTAGCAGAACATGAGATTCCTGTTTGAGAGACTGTTCAAAGCTGGGTGCCATGCAATGGGTGAGAGAAGAAAATACAGAATTCATTGTACAGCGGTTTTAAAAAGCAAAAAAAACCCAACCCTGCAATGTTAAACATCTGCTTACTACATGAAACACGGTACCCACATAAAATGGAGATGTGATTATGTAAATAAAGAATGAATTCTAATAACGCATATACAAGAGGTTATAATCGAAGTTGTGCAGTCTGACTGATTTGTGGGAGTAGCTTGCTTTTGAGTTTTAAGTGACAAAATTAATATAGAATTTTAACTTTACACATTTATAGTTTGTATACACAGATATAAAGATAGTGTTGGTAGTATGCTTCTGTTTATTTCTGTATGTGTGCATGTATGTATACATACACAAACACACATACTGCCCAGGGACAGGCTTTTTTCTAAATGTCTTAAGGTAGACTATGGATTGTTTGTGGGCTTCCAGATCAAAATTCTCAGTGGTCATCGAGAGCCTCAAGAGGGGTGTCTGTAGGACTTCAAAGAGTTTCTGTTCAGCATAAAAAGAAGAAGGCTTTAGAAGTCTAAGGTTAAAATTCTGTAACATTTGAAGTTGAATAAGTAATCTAGGTAGCTTATTGCTGGAGTGCTTTTGGTATATAGAAAATGGCATTTTTCATATTAGTGACTAAGGTAGGTTTTTGTATTTAAAAATGCAGCATGAATTGTTAAGACATTGTAAAGAAACTAAATGGTTCAACACTGAAACGAATTCTGAGCACTGTGGAATGTTTCTGAAAGCTGACGATTACATAGCGCAGCTATATACTATGTAGGCCTCATGAGTTATGAGATACGTGGTATAAACGAGAAATTGGATTGTTGCACCACCTCCACCAGAGGGTGGTCAGGCACTGGAATGGCCTGCCCAGCGAGGTGGTGAAGTCACCAACCCTGGAGGCATTTAAGAAACGTCTAGACGTGGCACTTCAGGGCATGCACTGGTGCCGAAGATTGTTGGGTTGAATTTTGTTTTGTGTTTGTGATTTGGTTTTGTGTTGGTTTTTTGGTTTGCAAGGCGGGGTTGTTTGTATTTTTGGTTTGTTTTTTTTTCTGTGTGTGTATGGTTGGACTCGATGATCCCAAAGGTCCCATCCAACCATGAAGATTCTGTGATTCTGTTTTGCCATGTATTTGTGTTAGACTGAAATAGTAAAACAGTTGTTTCCTGATGATTTTTATTTCTGGGTTTTGTTGTTGTTGTTATGTCATTGATACTATATTCCTGACAGGGATGTAGCAAACTTTTAAACAATTATATGCTTTACCTTTAAAAATACAAGGATACAATTGTACTGTAATTTTGTTTTATAATGGCTAGAATTTGAGTTGGTTGAATGAGGCATTCTAAACTGCGTGGTTTACATACTTGGTTTTGTGGAAGAAAGACGGCAAGCTAATTCTATTGAGATCTAATGTATGCATTTTATATATCTAATCATCTTTAGGTTCATCCATATTTTTCCAGTTAGGACAGAGAACCCCAGTCCTTCTATGATAGAAAGAAACCTTCTTAGGTTGTAGAGAAGAAAGAAGCCCTCTTCACTGTCTTGGCAACCTAAGATTGATCAGAGCTGATACAGCAGATCAATGCTGCTTTGAAATCTGTAACATACCAGTTTCTACAACAATCTTAATTTCATGGCAGTAAAAATCATGAATATACCAAAGGAAGAAAATGCAATGACATTGCCGCTTTGGAAAATTTGGCATTAAAAGCCCTAAATTGTTAAAAAAAATTTTCTGTTATTGAGGGGCAACCTGAGAACTGCTCCTATCGAGGTCAAATACTCATAAACAAGATTGGTAATGTTGAGACTAAGCCACCAGCAGAAAGGGCTTCTGTTTACTTCCCTACATATGTGCCAGTTCCCTGCCTCTGTGGAAAAGGAGTAATTATTATAATGACAATTGAACAGGATGGGATTCCTGTGAAGGCTGGGATGAGTGTTGTAAATAATATATTAGTGCAAACTGCAACTGTATTGCTGAAAAATACTTGATTTACTTTTTGTCACGTTGGGGTCAGGCAACTAATCTGGCTTACTGTCATGGTTTGGACACTTAGAAATGTTGCAACTGTTCTGTGACAAATGCTCAGATGAGAGACACTTGAATTTATTTCCTGCTAGTTTAACTTTGTTATAATTTTCCTGGTAGATAAGTGAATCTTAGTCATGCTAAATTGGACTTTGACAAATGTTATCAAATGTATATAATTTCTGGAGTTATTAGATTGATCTCAGACCTTGAAAAAGGAGCACATAAAAAGAGATTCATGATAAAATATGTTTATTTGGGACTGAGTCCTCTGGAGACAGTAGCAGCATTCTTCTGCTAGTGGAATAGAAGGTCTTTGAATATCTCTTAAATGAACAGGCTACTAAACATTTGCCAAACATTTTCTTTCTGGACCTTCCCCCATGTGAAGAACCCTGTCAGATCTTATTCTGTCTTTGAAGAGGCGCCTGAAGAATCTCAGTCCAGTTGGTCTGTGGCTCACATTGTGTGAAGTTCCAGCCTTATTTGTAACAGTAATAAATCTGCAGGGTTATTTTTTTCCTAAATTCTGAAAAGTTAGCAATAAATTTGAATTGTGTAAATGAATTAGGTAAAGACTGGATGATGGTGAGTTTTCTGTGGTTACAAAGCATTCATTCTCTCAATTTTATCCTTTAAATGCATGAGAAACTAATAAAAAAAACATCCTGGGCTAAAATATAGTTTGCTTGCTTCCCATAATTGTTGATCAAATTTCAGAAAAATGTAAAAAATCACTTATGCAGTGAGTTGCAGAGTTTTCAGCAGGAAAGGTGTTACACATCTACTTAATGTAAATAAGAGGTGGCTGCAGGTAGAAACTTCAAAGTTGCCTTTTTGTAACTCCTCTCAGGAAAAATCCCTTTACATACTAAGAAGATTAAGTATAGCAACTGGAAAGCAATGTCAAGAAAGCACCAGCTTTATTGAAAAACAAAAATTCTTCTAACATCAAAGTTAAGCAACAAGGTATTGCAAAAGTCTGTTAATGTTGATTGTTTTAATGTGTTTGTCATAACTACGAGCACCTTGCAAATAAGTTCATGTTTACCTTCTTGAATATAAATGTACATTTATAATGCATTTATATTTCACTTATAATCAAACACACGCAAAGTTTCTGTATGTATCCAGATTTTTGGTATTTCCTGATCATTGCTTAAGTTTTCATCTCTGATATGTTAGTATTATGTATATGTATTTGTTTATAGAATCATAGAACCATATGGGGTTGGAAGAGACCTCTGGAGATCATCTAGTCCAACCCCCCCGCCAAAGCGGGTCTACCTAGAGCAGGTTGCACAGGAACTTGTCCAGGTGGTTGGTTTTTTTTACATATCTCCCTGTATGGTAATACTAAAACTAAAGTTGAAGTCATCAGTGAATTAGCTTCCTTGTTATGCTACTCCTATCATTTCTCAATAGTCAGAGTCATGTTATAACTATATGTTTAATGCAAGGCATATTCTAGATTTATGGAATTCCTGCTTTTTCCTCTTACATTCTCCTTGGCACCTGTAAATGAGATGTATAACCAATGCCAATACTATTGTACTTTCCCACACAAACTAAGCACTGATGTTGCACAAATGCTCAGGAATATGGAACACCTTACCGCTTTAATATTTTCTTCTTTCCAATCCTTCTGGGTGAACCATTTACTTTAAATTTTTATTTACTGTATTTTTAAGAACTGGAATAGTGATTCATACTAAAGCACATCTCAGAATGATGTTTCTTCCATGGGAATGGAAACACGACTGTAGCAAAAGCTAGAATATTTCTGATAGGCATCTAATCCTCTGAATATTTTCTCAGTAAGTTACAATAATTTTTTTATTTGTTTATCTCAATTTTTCCCTACAGAAATAGCAAATACAGACAGGTTTGTGTTAAGCTGCTCATTGTTCAATTATGAACTTGGAATGGAATTAGTTGCTTGAGCCCTTCTACCTCAAAGTACAGCCTAATACAAGTCCTGATCTTGCCATTAATCACCAAGCAGCTGACAGTAATGCATTCAGGAAAAACACTGGTTATATGTTACTTGTACTCACCATCCTCATCCGAAACAAACAATATGTGTGCAGCTCAGTACTGTTTGAAATGTTTGACTTAATCTTTTTTGTCTTATAAAATGTCCATTATGTTTTGTAAGCTTTTGAAAGACGGGGAAGTTTAAGAAGGCTGTCTTCCAATTAAAAGATAATGATCATGAGTTCTGTGATAATCAAGTTTTGTGTCTAAATTAGTCCTCTAGTCTCATGCTGATCTCCAAGAAAGCACCATTTCCCACATGGATGGGACTGTATCTGCATGACAGAAAGTTTTGTTCTCCCCAAGGACAGGAGTTTTTACCTCCTCCGACAAAAACTATGCTGGCCACAGACTATTGAGAGTCAGCAAGATTTCAGCTAAGATAGTGAAAATTTCTTTGAAAATGTATATTTGAGTAAATTAGAATGTGACTATTTCAAATGTAAATTTTGAAGCAGTGCAGATGAACTGTAGCTTCTTAAAATTAATCAAGTGTCTTTATGAAACATGAACATATGTGCATCATTTCTGTTATGGTAATATGTATATGTGCCTATATTTCAGCTATATATATGTATATACTTTACAATCAAATTTTATAAATCTTGGAGCAGGAATTACTGAATTCACTCTAGTTGTGTGTTACTATTATCACCAGTAGTAAATGGCCAGCTCCTTTGAAGATGACTGGTTTTATAGATAATACATCCTCTGAGTAATGAGCTGTTCTTTACTGTGACACTTTTCATGTCTTAAATGCTTTTAATCACATATTGCTTATAATACATTGATTACCTGAAAGAATGTTGAAGCTTTAATGATCCCTGTTTTGTCAGTGTAAGAACTTGGCAGTACCCATCATATGATGTTATTCAGCATGACAGTTACTCAGCTTATACTTCAGGGAAGATATCAAAGCTAATACCTAGTTTGTAGTATAAGTAATCTTTCATGATTACCAGTTAGGATGATTTGGGATTGCCATCACCCCAGTGGCTCCCTTCTATTCAGTTTTTCTAAAGGTTTTATATTTCTGTTTGTTAGTCTTTTTTTTTGCTACTCTTCAGTTGCAGTTGCTAGAACAATAAATGTGAATATTTTTTTTGCTTCTCAGTCTTATATCTATACTACAAATAATAAAGTCTAAAATATAGCAGCTCACATATATAGCAGAGAAATTGTCTTCTGATATTCTTTATCTGAAAGGAAATGCAGAAGAAGATTGTCATGACTGCAGATTTATTGGATGTTTATGTGATATCTATATGGTTATGCTAGTGTATAGTGGCTTTTCTTGCAATAACTTTAAAGCCAGGGAAGAGATTGCTGGATTGACAGGATGAAAGTAGTAATAATAAAAGAGGGGAAAAGAAGACAACGTGCATTTACAGTTGCGACATTTAAAATTTGCTTATACACCTCCGGGTCATACAGATATAGAGGGAATGTGACTGACCTGACAACTTCAGAATTTTTGATCAATTGCCACTTAGTCTTCAGTGCAACACTTCCACACCCTCATGACTTAATCCTCATTTGCAACGTTTCTGCTTAGCTTCATTTCTCTGATTCTCAAAGTGACTGAGGTATTATTATTTCTACATAAACAGTGATAAATATGCCCATAGCACTTCATGAACAAATAAAAACAAATGTCTTCTTTCATATCAACCTTATATGGTTAAAGCATACAAATAGATACCAATACCCAGAGTCATTAATGAAAACATTTGGAGACTTCTCTGTTAGCTTAGCTAGAACCGTATTTTTCAGTAAGCAGAAGTGCAGGATAGTAAGTGTTGCAGGAGGAGATCCTAAATGGGAAAAGTGAAGAATGTTGGCCTGAGTCTTCTATTGGGAATTCTTTCTGTCATTTTCCTGCTATTATCAGCCCTTGGTCATTTCCGCTGGATTGATAAATACGTGCAGAAATATGGAAGAGCCACAAGCACTTCTACTCTCCACTCCTGTGATTTGTGACTTGCTCAGAGTCTGTCTGACTAACCATTCGGCTAAAATGGCGGCTCTATCACAGCCATTTCAGCTGCTATCACTGTCAATCCCAATGAAACTGAATGGGTGTAATTATGAGATATTTTTGGGAAACATACTTTATATGGACGGGGTCTCTGAGGGCAATAAATTCTAGGACATAGGGAAGGATGTGCAAGAACAATACTTTCCACTTTAAATTACATGTTTCAATGCCTAATTAGAAAGTTTCAGTGGTTTCAGTGCTGACATCTGCTTTGTGTCATAGCAGGGAAATAGTACAGATTTTCATTCACTTTTTTTTTACAGATTTACTCTGTATTTTAATGGTATTTACACTTCACAGAAGTAAAGCAAGAAAAATTTTACATCACCTTGCGTGCCTCATATATTGTGGACCAGTTACGCATCTAGAGTAGAGTTATAAACTATGGTTGCAAACTAGGTTGCAAACAAATTTTGCCTAAGGCATGAACCATAAATTAAAGTAATAATCATCTCTGTAAGAGACAAGTTTTCTCCACTGCTCTTTTAAAATAAAAAAGAAAGTAGGTCAGAGAAATTTAGGATATTTTAGAGTACGTAGAGTATTGTATTGTTTGCCAGCACCTAATTTACAATTACAGAGCTGCATGAATATTGAAATGATTCAGCTTCCCATTATAAATGTATGTGGCAGTTTGGTTGTTGATCAGTTTATGAAGTTAATGCAAATGAAACTGTCTTCCTGTCAGCATTTGAAATATATAATGCAGTCATGTTGTATATTCAGGGACAGGCCATTGACAGTCAATTAACAAGTTTGATTGGTATGTCAACTCATTCTTTTGAATTGTTAATAGTATGTTAATAGCATTCATTTCTTTGTGCAGTCCCATTTGCAGCTTCACAGTTACAGCTATTTTTTATGATTCTGAGTAACCTAAAATAGTGCCTTAATAATAGATTATTAAACACCTGTCTGGTGTAGCTTAGGGAGGTTTTTCTAGACTGGGAGTTTGCAGTGGATCCCTTTGATATTCAAATCAACAAATGATAGCCTTTTTATTCAAAACGTAAGTTCTTTTGATGGTTAGCTTGTTAAGAAATATTCAGCTCCAGTCTGACCTGATCTGGTTTCCCATGGAAAAGATCTGATGCTGTTTGAAGGTTCATAAATGGAATGCCAATGACAATTTGTTGTTGACGTTTTGCTGCCTCAGCCTTCAGATGCTGCTGGTTGATGTGCCGCTTTAGCTTCACCAAATAATGCTTGCAGGTAAATGATCTTCTGATTGATCAGATAGTTTCAAAGCAAAGAGTTCTCTTCTGTGGTCTGTAGTCGTGGTTTTTAGGCTTGGAGGGGTACTTTAAAAGATGCATCAAAGTTGACAGATGAATCTCGAGGCAAGGAATGATGGGAGACAGCAGAATTATGGGAATATTTTTTAGAGAATAACATATTAGTGAGAGTTTTGAAGACCTTCAAAGGACTATCAAACCAGCTCCCTATAGCAGATTTATTTCTCCTTTAAAAAAAAATTAAAATAGGGTACACTTTTTTACTCTCAATTTCCTGTGTTGGGAAGGTGTTGAGCTGATTTATTGTTCTCTGATGGTGTTTTAAAGGGCTTATTTCATTTGAATTTCACCTTTATCTTGTTCTGCATCCAGAACCTAGTCCTGCAAGGTGCAGTTTCTGCTTTTACTAAATTTTTCACAAAATCAAAACATTGTATCACCTTACAAGGTCAGGGTGTACAATGTGTACAATGAAGGAGTGTAACATTCCTTCACATAAATGTCTGTGACACCGTGAGTTAGCATTACAAACAACAAGTAAAACTATCCATTGGAATTACTCTGTTTCTCCACCTTTCTTCATATTACATGCATTATTCTTTCATACCCTTCTTCATTCCCCATTAGTGCCCTTCCTGATTCTAACAGCTATTATTCTGAAGAATCAGACTAGCTATTAGAAGTTCAAAACATACATCACAGAAATAGTTCATTTCTCTTTGGTTTGAGAATTTAATTATTCACTACCAGCATGTGATATTTTTCTGCAAAAACATATAATTGTTTTTTGTTGAGAAGCTATAAGATTTAACTCTTTCAGGTCTGAATGGCAGAAAGCCTGAGGTTTGGAGTTAAATGCTGTGAACAGTTATGTTGCCAAGCGCAAACTCTGGAACCACGCATTGAAAGATGCTGTGTGTAACTGTATTTCCCTGGACTTCATAACAAGTCATTCTTGCTGTTTGAATTTAGGCCAAACTTTTTTAACAAAAACCATTATTTTCATAAAACCCTAAAACATTACTTAAAACTGATAGAAGAACAGCCAAGTCATGCAACTTCAATTTTGGCATTTTTGCATACTTTTCAAATACTGTGCAATATTTAGCTGATAATTTGAAGCTCTTTCTGTTGGGCTGAAGGAGTGAAATATTAGACATTTGTATTGTCATACAAGGTCATATTTTCAGTGAAGCACCTATAATTTTCCTAAGTTCAAAGAGCAAAATTAGGTATTTGAACTGTTCTCAGCATAATTTGTAGACTTTGATACAGGCTCTGTTTTTGAAGAGGTACTCTATTGATTATTTATAAAATTCAAATCAAAAGTTCAAAGATTTTCTGACATTAATGTCATCAGTATTGTTTCGAATTCATCGTTTCTGTGCTAAAGTAAGTTTTAAGCATTATACTTTAAAGTGGAGATCTTGATCACATCTCATGTTCACATTAGGCTTCTATAAGTATTTTGATTTTATTTTAAAAAATATAATTAAGTCTACCTTCCCCACATGATTTCCATTTTATCATCCATTTCTTTTGAAGTAGCCTAAATATTTCACAAAAATTGTGTTTGTACAGGATCATTGATCTAAGTGTTCTGCAGTGTAAGGCTTATTCATTGTTAAGTACTTTTAGTATTGCTAAATGCTTATCATTTCAAAAAGCTAGAAGGTAACAATGGCTATCTCATAGCAGTTTAGAGTACCTGGAATTTCAGTAGGTCACTTCTTTTTGAATAATGTTGAGTTATCGAGAAAGAAATCATAATCATGACTGCATCAATTTTGATTTGATGTTCATTGTAAAGCTTTTTCAGATCCTTACTAATACTTTTTCTCAGAGGAAACTTTCCATCCTGTACTGACTTCTAGCATACTGATTAAAATACTCATCAAGAAACAGAACAGAGTCTTGGTCCAGGAACATGAGTTTATTGAAACAAATTAGAACAGTTTCAGTAGAAGACACTGAGAGATGTGCTTCCTGGACTGCCCATTGCCGCGCCAGCACTGCCATTACCAGGAAAAAGAAAAATACCAAAGAAGGGATTTGAACCTGAATCTCTGCAACATCACAGCTCATTAACCTAATTGCTAGATTGTTCCTTACTGCATTCTGACCTCCCTTCGTCTTATTTACCCCCTTTTAGTTTCAACGCTTTTTTTGCACTCATTTTTATATCAGAGGCCTTGATTCTGCAGTTAGTTTTTACTAGCCAAAATAATTACTTTTATTAATAATGCACATAAAAAGGGCTAAGAACACGGTCAGTTTGCAAGCACTGGTTCTTTGCAAGCACGTCACTTTGTGATGTAAGATGGATAAAAACAAGAATGCAGCTTGGTTGGCAGAACACTATGTATGTTTGTTATTACTAATCTGTCAGTTACTAATATACTGTCAATATACTGCAATTTCCAGTTCCCAACTTTTATCCTTTTAAACCGTTTAAAAAATTCTGTAAAAATAAGTATTATAACAGAAGAATAAGGTGGATGTACAAAAAAAAAAAAAAAAACCCCATAAAAAATTAGGAAAATGTATAATGCAAAATTCTAACTCTATACCCAAATGAATATGTCTTACAGCACAGAGTATAATACAGTTACAGTCCAATTATAACATAGAATTTAAATATAACTTTTTACAGAAACTTAATTTTTAAATGCTACAAGTGACCACTTAGTCAGTAGGTAACTTCTTGTCATGAAGTGCTGACAATCTAAGAGAAAATTTGCCCTTTGAAAGGTACAGAGTAAAATCTGCCTGATTGCATATTTAGAAATCCAGTGATATTTCATATAGGGATGTTCTCCCCACTGCAATTCTGATATAAGTTCAGTGTTTAAGGTAAAGTAAGAAACCACACTGTATGGCTAGAATGAAAACTATCAGTTTTAGCTTAGTGAAAGTTATTACAGTTAACTGTTTCAGTTTCAATACAGAATATTTTGTCTGCCTAGCTGTCCCTCTTCTGTTTATAATCCCACTAACCTATTTGACAGTTGGTATGAGTAAGGACTGTAAAGACAGGTAGGAATGGAAAAAAACCAACTCACTCTTCTTGGGCTTTTATGACTGCCTAATTCTCCTTGGATGCTGTGTTCCGAAATGGTGGTACAGACTTAAGCAATAGCACCCTTATTGTTAGTAGAAGCTTCAACCTAGAAATATCTACTGTGCCTTCTTGGACTGCTTTATCACTGCAGTGATAGTTTAACTGATATTTTAGTTTACTGTAAGTAGATATTCTCAGTAGAAGTTTCAGTTAATGTGGGAAAGATACTATGAGATCCCTTTCTAGCTAGATTGTATGTTTAATGATAAAAATAGAGGCAAATTCTGTAATATAAATACATATAGGTCTTTAAGGATATCACATCACTTTACCTTTTTTCTTTATCTTCCTTTAAATATCATGTATGTGGATACAGTTACCTTGTAACCTGTCTCTCATTATATATGCAGTCCCCTAGAACTCTAAGCATAGACAGAGAAAAATGTAAAAATCAAGGCAGGAGAAATGTCATGGGAACTTGCTAGTTATATATTTCCTTTTTTTTTTTTTTTAATACAGAACTGACAGAGAAAGAATGGTAAGTTATTATAAAGCTATCCTTATCAGAATAAACGTAGGATAATAGTCATAAATAGCAAAACAACAAATGAACTGTGTGGGAACCCCAAATGAATACTTATGTAGCCTCATGTAAGATTTAGACATTTTCCATTTTAACAGGGGGGCAAAAAGTGGGGTTTTATTTTTTATATCTTTACACTGACAGATTAAAATGCGTTTCATATTGTGAATGTAGCTATGTGAGCCTATAAACTGAAAATCAGTGTTAATGATAAAATGTAAAAACTTCTGGAAAAAATAATCATCTGAAACTTTGGTATCACGTAATCTTTCACAGCATTTATCTTGAAATATGGAAATCATACCTTTCCTAAAGGGTACGGCACCAATTTTCTGATGTTTTAGAAAATTTCAGTCTTTCATTAGCCAAGTGTAGGTGTTACTTATCCTGGAACAAGTATTTCATCGATCTGATTAATTAGACCTGTTTCATGAGAACAGCGACTGTATCTTCTTTTATCCTAATCTGAACTTGCTTCTAGTAAAGAGCAGTTATGATTTCGTATAAACTGTTCAGCATTTCTGCAGTCAAGTTTTCTCCCTTGTTATGAATATCTGTATTTCAAAATATTTTTGCCATTTGCTCTGGCATGAGTTTTCATTTCTCGTAAGTTAAGTCTCATTTTCTTATTTCCTGCCTTTATTTCAAACCTATCTGTGTCCATTTTTATTATTTCTACTGAGGCACATTCTAATTTAGTATCCTCTATGGGTTTCATTACCATGCTGTTAATCCCTTCTTCCATTGACTTAATGAAGATGTTAAACAAAATCAGGCCTAATACCATTCCCTACGGCCCCCCACTTCAGTACATTGGCATTTTTATTATTCTCTCCTTACAGACGATCAGCTAGTTAACAGCATTTATAATTAAGAGTGTTAAAAATAATTTCCAAATATGCTGTATCAGATATTTTAAGAATCCAGGTGAGTTACAACCATTATCCTCCCTTATGTATGCATATATAATTAATAAATAACAAAAACCCATCATCAACTGTGGTGGACAAAGTATACATTTTCTAAAATTGTGGTATCCGTTGCTCAATAGTCCATGTCCATACTGAGTCATCTGCATTGCTTTACACTTTTAGATGCTAATCTTTTCTGCCTTGTTTCTCTGGATCCTGAATGTGCCTTTACTTTTCTTGGTAAATACTGATTTGATTAAGTCTCTCATTCCCCATTCCAGCCCCAATTGTTGTGGGACAGACTAATCTTAGTTCTTTTTTTTTGTTTGTTTTGCTTGGAATCTTTATTCAAAGAAATATGAATAAGAAATGAGTAAATGATAATCAGTTTGGAGATTTTACTCCATCTTTTCGATAAGGTATGTTCATAAGGCTGAGTGTTCTGCAATTTTTCACAGTTGGCAGATTTTGCTAATGTGGTTGTGTGATAACTTGTGATTTTTTTCAAAAGCTTGAGAGGAAATGGTAGGCTTTGTAAAAGGTGACAGATTAATAGTCACGAAGACTAGAATTCCACTGTCCAAGGAAGAAATGCATCAAAGATTAATACTCTTACTAGCTTGCTCATTTCCAAGTAGGGATGCTGCGCTTTTTCTATTTCAGAAAAAAAGCATCCTTTAGGATGTGGAGAACAGTTTATCTTCTATGGCAATTAAGTCTTTGAACTGTCCACTGTAATTTTCCATAAAGGAACAATATGTACCCTGTGTGCCAGTACAAGACGTTGGCAGAAAGATGCATAGTAAAGAATATTTAATCTCCATTTTCTTCATTTCCTCTGTATGTATTGGAGATTCCAAATGGACCAAAATGAGAGTCCTGAAGAATATTTCAGACTAGTCGCATGCCTACATGCATGTATTAGATGGCAAGCCTTTTTCACCCACTGTACTGGAAACTTTCCTAGATGTTTATAACTACAGTTGCTGACTTCAAAAGAAAGTTTTATTTTTGTTTTGCGTCTCAAACTCCCTTGGAATGTGAATGACAGCTTTTGGGGTGGGATTTTTTTATGAAAATTTCAGTTTCTGAATCTTTGTCTTCTGTAAATCAGAAGTGTGTGGTTTTTATTTCCATCAGTTGTAGAGCAGAATAAAATTGATTTGGCATTGATCAAGACTTAAATATAACCAACACATTGCCAAAAATATGTACACAAATATTACAATTTTCTGTGATAGAACCGGTTTTCAAAAATGGTTTTCAAGCTGAAACATCGATCTTTAGCTTTCTGACCTGATTGCCCCTCTCAAATCTGTGCATATAGCATTTTGTTAAACTTCAAGGTAGTACAGCCCTTTCAGAATGTATTGTATGAGATTGCCTGCTGTAAATCCAGCACAGTCTAAAGGCTCGATTTGAATTATTTGATTTTTAGAGGATTGCAGAGATATTTACAGTTGGGCCAGCATAGAGTATGAATAGGAGGTATTTGGATGTAGGTTTTTTTGAAGTTGATTTAGTATGCATAACAGTTAATGTTGTGGCTTCTTCAGATGCATTGTCAAGTTATTTAGCAACCTTTTTAAAGAACTGCCAGTTTTTTGTGCTGCTCAGTGTATCATACTGCATGACATGATACTTATCTTTGACATAATTTCTAATTAGGAAATACACAAAAGTTTTAGGTATATTGATAGCATTATGACACTGTGCTAAGTGTCAAATAGGACCTTGTGGGACAGTGTATCTTAATGTTGCTAAACTGCAGATAAAAAAAAATTATACAGTCTAGTTTGGTATCCGTGAAATTGAGTATTTTATTACAGTTCTTTATAAAAAATGTCCTATGAATTTTCAACCCACAAATACGTAAGTTCAAAGAGAAAAATTTAAATCACACTTTGATGAAATGAACTTTAATAGTGAAGAACAATGCAAAAAGATGAGTGTCTTGTATCTTAGGTGATCAAACACATTTTGAAACATATGAAGCTCCATCCCAAAATGAGGATTAGCAAATTGGAGTCATAGCATTTGAAAACTGAGTTATAAATCTCTGAAAATTGTGGAAGTGATACAGCTATTTCAATTAAATAGCAAAAATATGCCTATGATTATTATACTTTTTGACCTAACTAGGGAAAAATATTATTTTATTCAAAGGAAAATTCTGGAGCTTTGAGTATAATATGCAAGCATTTTACTAAATCATTTGTGGATTCTTATAAGTATCAATTTTTTTTAGTCAAAGATAATCATAACATTTTTATTTATTTTTCATTTAGAAATATATCCTTCATCTTTTAGCTACTGATGTGTGCACATGTTCTCAAATGAAAGCCTGTATCAAGCTAAACTATGTGCAATCAACTTATTTATGGAATTTTTAGATTACAAATTCGTAACAGTTCAAGAAAACCATGTGAGTTACATTGAAGGTTGTGGTATATTAGAACCACGTTAGTCAGATACAATTTGTGTTCATAGCGCGAATGGAAAGCTTTTCAATTACTGTTGTCTAAACGGTACCTTTAAAACTTTATTCACACTGAGTAGTTGAATAAAAGATTTCACATTGCAAAAAGCAATTTTACCATCATTAGCTAAAATAAGAGGGCCCTAGGAAGAAAGGATTATCATATATTAAATAAAAAGTTCACCACCTTACAGCTTTAATCCCGTTAGAAAAGATGATTTCTATCTAACTTAATCAGCCAGAGGTCTTTATTGCCTGGAGTATTAATTGATTTAGGTCTTCATTAAGGTCAGAGGTACACATGGCTGACCAGAGGCAGCCTATTAGCGCGTTGTCAGTTATGCTTATTTACATTGACTGAACATAATGGTGGGTTATTTCACTGTTAGGTCAGGGGGTCACTGAATCTTTTGTGTACCCTGACCTGTTAAAGGGCAGCAGTCACTCAGACACCAAACTGCATTCATAACAAAGATTTGGCTGATTGCTTATTGACTCCCTCCTTTCCAGGAAACATGCTTGTTGATAAGGTGCAGCTATTAACATTGGCCTAAATACTTGGGGGTGAATGGTTGAAATGTCTCCGTTAGAAGTACCTTGCGATTTTCGTATTACGCCAGTTAATCAACAGCAACCTTTAATAATACCAGCAGGAAAAGTTTCATAAAATGTCCATAGTTGCTGTTGGCCTTTAATTAAAAAAACTCAACTCAGTGCGTATCTATAGGTATCCTATTACTTCTGTTTCTTTCTAAGTAGCAATAATTATAGCTTTCCCTTGTTAATTAGCAGCTTAAGTTAGTCCTTATGTCCAATTAAGTCTGTTTTTCTCATTGCTTCTTTTCTTGAATTATATTTTGTGGGAGATGGGTTGTGTCCTTTTGTTAACTTATAATACTGCTAGAAACTTTTTCATGGGATAGAACAGTTCAAAGTGGCACCAAGCATTCTTTTAACTTTTCCTTTCCATAGTACTATAGATACTTTCCTTCTGCTCTCCTAAAACCTGAATGCAGCTTAAAAAAAAGGTGACATAATAATTTGCTACTATACTGTATCAACTACTCTGTATCAGCTGTGATCTAGCTCTATATTATACCTAATTCCTGCAGCACAGCTACACTACACAAAGTAGTAATTTTCAAATAAGCACTTAGCATTCCTATCTGTTACAGTATGGACTGCATAGTCTGAGGTTCTGATTGTCCACTGAATTCCCTTGATTATTTACAGTTGTGCCAACTGAGCAAAACAGCTGCTAAACTATTATGTTAGCTTATTAAGACTCACCTTTCATTTAATTTGCAGTGATACAAATGAAAATAAAAAGGGAAGAAATGTGGAGTAACATGAGGCCTGATTTATAAACTGCTTACTGTTGTGGAGCTACATTGGAAATAAATTGGTACAAGTTAGCATCTCAGCAGTACAAGTTTTTTATTTTTGGTTTGTCAAATCTTTAATGAAATTTTAGCACTGGAAATGTGTGTATAGGCTGCAGTGAAAATTAAATCATCAGTGTAAGATGAGACATCTAGTGTATAAATACATATCCATTATATTTTAGTTTTGTTTCTCTGCTGAGTTTACTGGATATGCGAGCCCTCTAGACTTGATACACTGTGAATCTATAGCCTGAAAGATCTTCTGTTATCCTTGTAGATGCTCCAAAAAGATAAACTGTTGCAAAGTTCTAGCAGGGTTTTGCAGAACACTTTCACAACACACGGACTGACACCATACATTGTGACATCTCCAGTTGTAAGATTTCAGTACTGTGAACGAGATATTATGATGTCTTCTCTGTTTTATATGCTTTTTACTCTGCTAACAATTTTCTGTATAATGCTTCAAACATTCTAGAGACAACCTCTTGAAATCTGCTAAAACAGTGTTTGTACTGGTTTGCTGCTTTGCCCCTGCTGATTGTTTGTTTATGCTTGCTTTTCATGACCAAGTCACTGGAAAAGAGGAGAGGAACATCTCTTCTCCTTCCCTTATCCTAAATTATGCCCCCCTGAAATACAGTTGCTGCAAACTTGTGGCCATGTTTTGACCCTTTTCTCCTCTTTCCCCCTTGCATCCACCCTTCTATAGCATGGTGGCATGTTAGGAATGCTGTTTTTCTATTAATTATGTCTTCAGATACAAACAAGTATGTTAGGAACAGAGGGATTTTTTATGTGCTTTTTCAAAGAACTCCACAAAATTCCCACTGAATCTGAGCCAAAAGTGGTGCCAATTTTGCTCAAATCCTTCAGAGATTTTTTTTGACCTTGCTTATGACCAGTGGGGCTAATTGTATCAGAACTATTCAGGATACTTTAAGAAAGTGCTATCTTGGTCCATATTTCAAAACACTGACAGATATTTTATCGTTAATTAGTATTCATATTATGTCTCAAACAATCTGTTCAAGAATAGGGGAAGTGAACTGGTTGAACAGCTCTTCTGTCTACCTAATAATTAACATGGGTGATGCATGGAAAACCAGCAGACCAACAGGAAAAAAAGGAAGAAATAGTGCCACTGTGATTTTTTTCTGTAGAAGTATAAGCTACCTGTATTGGAGTTTTTGACTAACGCATGGATTTCACTTTGCAGAGGTGAAAATAAATTGCTTGCTTTAAAAACAAACGTGTGCCCCTCTGAATCATATCTTCCTGAATTTGTTTCTCATCTTGTCAGTATGCCACTTGGTAGCTGGCTGGACTCCCTTGTTCAATGGCACGTATTTTAAAATAGCACTGTAAAAAAAAGGACCATTTGTTCCTATAAACCAAAATATTACTTGCATATTTTTTTTCTGAATTCAGGATTATATATAGCATTATCAAAACAATATTTCAGATATTTTAAACAATTTAAATACTTGATGGGTGTCAGTTGATATGTTTCCTCTCTGCCTCCTCCCCCTCTTCATCTGCTAATCATAGAACTTGTATGCCAAATTGTATAAGATACTCTTCCAATAGTTACATGTGTGAGTCTTTTGAGAGACACAGACAGTTATGAGGACAGATTTGGAGTTGCATATGGGTCTGTCACATGGTTTGATTGCCATGTCTTTTAGGACACAGATTTCTTTTTTAATTATTCTTAATTCTGAGGGATTTTTACAGTTTATACAGTAAGTTCTGCAAAATTCTTCCTAAAGATTCCTTGCACAGTCCATTTTCCCTCTCCTTACTCCTAGCAAAATGCTTCTTGTGCTGACTTCAAAGCTGCTTACGCCCACCTTACTTTCCACTTCTATACTTAGTTTTCTTTTGATATTGAATAAAATTTACTGCTTCACTGATCAGGAAATGTACAGACTTTCTAGAGAAGTGCAGCATAAGAGGATGAAAAGTTTTGATATTTACATTAAGATTTTATAATAAATCTTCGAGATGTCTGAATAGTAAGAATAAATGTTTCCTTTGCTGGCTGCTGTTAAAAAAAGTAGGTCTTCAGAGTGTTGCCAGGAAGACTTTGGAAAATCAGCCCAAAGTAACTGCATTGCAGCTCAGCTTAAAACGTTTATTGATAGTATATCTGGCCACTCGTTTAATTCCATGTTCAAAAGGTGAACCCATCTCTTTGAGCAAATAGCACTCTTCTCCATTTTATTTTCAATTTGCGATTGGTTTTCACCTTCTGGTGGATTATCATGACTTTTTTTCATACTCAGTCTATTAGGTGTTCTGCAAGAATTATTCTTATAGTATTTTTAAATCAGTTTACTAAAGACATCACAGATATATGTTTATTCTTTCTTATATATTCTTATGTAAAAAAAAGGCTTAACTTAAGACTTAGAAGTAAAAAAAAAATAGCATTGAACCAAAGGTAGTCTGCATCATTACTTAAAAAAAGAAAGCGAGAACAAATTTAACCATGTTGGGGCATCAGTGTGATACAGCAGCTGTACGAGTCAGTAGCATCAGATACTATTGCTTTGAGTTGACACATATATCCATGCATTAACTGTTATGTTAAAGTTTATTGCAGTGTGTTTCTATATTGTAGCTAAATCCCTATCAAAAATTATCTTTAGACTGGCATGTTTGCTCCATTTGTGACAAATTAGGGCAAAGAACATTACTGTTGAATGAAACTACCTGGAAAAGAGAAAAGTTCCTTGCCTTCTCTATACTCCCAGAACCTTATTTATTTATTTTTATTTTCTTCTAGGTCGGAGATGTGCTCTACTGTGCTGGACAGATTGCTCTAGTACCTTGTACGATGCAGCTTGTTAGCGGTGGTATACAGACTGAGGCCATAGTTTCCCTCCGTCACGTTGAGCGAGTTCTTCAAGCTATGAGCCAGAAGACTGCACTCCACCACATCATCACAGCCAGCTGCTACGTAACTGACAGCAAGCATGTTCCCATTGCTCGCTCTATATGGCAGAAGAAATTAAGAGAATGTAAAAAGGTAGCTGTGACATCCGTTTTCTTCTTTTCTTTTTTTTTTTCCGCTCTAAGTCTTGTAGTAATATCACATATTTCTCAGTACATTTCAGAGGGGTTCAAGTAAAGCTGATACAATAAGGTTTGATTGAGCTGTTATGTTCTGGCTCATAAGTGGTTGTGCACAACTGAGAAAGAAAATTGCTTAATATAAAGTTATATTCATCACTAACTTTGTCTTAATTCCCCAAAGCAGTATGTTAAAGAACTCTTTAAAGAGCAGTCAGTTCCTCCAACAGAAATGGGAATAATACCTTATTTGAATTAGCTCTGCCCACATATTTTTACATAATAGGAACTGGACATTTTACTTCAAGTTTTTCTGAGTTCTGTTGAGGTTTTTTCCCCACTCTTTCTTACAAGCAATATCGTCATGACAACCGAGTTTAGCAATTTTACTGCACACTATTGCTTATTATTCAGCTGAACTTTTAAGACCAGATCAGGGTGTGCCTGTCTATTGGTTGACTCTAGATCATCTCTAACAGCATAATAATTTGCATGGTGATTTATAATGATACCGTAATCATTTCTATTATGCATGTACCACTTTTCTTAAATAGCCATGGAACACCCTGCAACCATTAAAAAAGTAATGACCACAAATCTTGTAAATATAACATAACTCTTCCACAAATAAGTTAAAAAGAGTAGTAACTGCAGAACACAGTAGCTTTACTCTGAATACATCTGTATTTAAGAGTCTAATTAGCATATCCCTTACTTATGTGGTTTTATTTATTTTTTGGTATCCCAATACTACTACAGACAGTTCTGTGGGATACCATGACATGAAATAATGGTCTGTTTTCTTCAAGTAAACGAAGTCAGCCAAACCAAAAGTATTTTATTATTCTTGAACTGTATTTCAAGCAGTGGCCAAAGGCCTGAATCAATAGCAGCCTACAGAATCCTTAATAAGAACAAATGATATCTTAATTGAAACTGTTCTGCTTGTGTCATTCATGGAAAAAGGAGTCTGTGCAAACAAAACAAAGCAGCTCAGAAATCGCTTCTTGTAAACTAGACATCATAAACCATAGAACTATTTATGTTTTAAAGATGAGTTTTAAACTCTTCATTTCAGGTTTTTGAATGTTCTGTGTTTAATAGCAAAATGATGGTATATTAAGATTGAGGTATTTGTATTTAACACAGTGACTAAATCATATGCACCAGAACTGCCAAAGGTTTTTTTAGAGTGTTCTGTCATATAGTGATGTCGGGTAAATATTCTCTACATAAATAGTACGGTTCAGCAACTTCAGTTGAATCATTCTACATATTTGATATCTGTAAAGCACAAAAGGTATTGTATAAATTGTTTAGGACACAAATAAATTGGACCTAACAGAACATAATATAAAGAGGGAAGCGTGAGAATCGTTCTCTGTGTTTATATAAGCGAAAGGTGTACTTCTAAGAGCAGGATGTGGATACAGAGTCAATCAAAGTTTTATCTGAGATAAGGCCAAAGGATCAGACACACCTGGATTTTAGAGGACTTCTTGTCATATTGACAGTGACCATTGTATTTTAGGAATTTCTTGAATTATGAAGAGAAAGATAAATTGAGTATGTTTCAGAATAACCAAATTATTTCATGGACACGCAGAGCAGTGGCTCTAGTGAGCATCAGTGATGGGAGGGGATTGTGAGAGAGGGAGAAAACAGTAGCAGTAAGCAGGCTGGACTCCGTAGCAACTTCTAATTTGTTTTAGACACCCAGCCTCTGCCCCCTTCCTTATTCCAGCATCATTCCTTTCTTCCTACATAGCTCCTTTCCATTGCTGCCATCCTGATTTCCCTCACTCCAGATGGCAACTCGGCACCTGTGCTCCCAGCACCATTCCCCGCAGCCTCAACCCTCTGGTATAAACTCAAGCATTGCCTCCCTGAGCTTCAGCTACCCACAGCCATCAAGGGTTGTGTCCTTAGGGCTGTAATCCAGCCTCTGCCCCTCTCTCCCTTCCTATGTCCCTTTGAGTCGCAGTGTCATGGAAAAGCCATTTGGGGTGACAGAGGAGACAGAAATCTGGTGGAGGGGTGGAAGGTTAAAGTAGAAAGAAGAAAATATTGGAGAGGAAAGGATAAGAGAGCAGCCCCACTGAGGTCTCACTCAAAAAAACCTCCTAAATCACTGGGCTAACAAAAAGATCTTTGAATCAACATTTTAAATGTACAAAAGAGATTAGAATTAGAATTAGATTACCTTTGTTACAACTGAAAAGGTATTGTAGGAACTGAGCTCTAGAGTGAGGGAGTGGAGGTAAGCATTTAAGTGGATAAGGCTGCATTGTTGTTACATAGTGATTGTTGGGGAAATTGAAATATAGTTAAGCGAAGCAGTGGTTAAAATCAAAAGAAAAAACAGGCTGCATCTGTAGAAATTAAAATATGTTTGAGGGAAGCAGTAGTTAAAAGCAAAAGAAAAAAACAAGGGCTGCAAAAATAGCATAAAGAAAATTATGCAAACAAATAATCAAAGCCAAAACCTAGGAAAAATAATTGGAATTAACAAACACAAGTGCCAGCCATTGGCAGCTTCCCCTCACCATTTTTTTAAGTTATACTCCTTTCACCCTCTCTTTGTGATTTTGACACTCTTGAGGAGATACATTTAGGGAGCTTCTCTAATATACCTAGTCAGAAGCAGTAACAATCATGTGGTAGGACAGTTCCTGCCTAATCCAGTAGTTAGCATTTAAGAGCTTTTTTTTTAAAAATTTAATTTTTAATGTAGCCAAAAAAAAAAAAAAAAAAGCTTGTAGCATTGCTAAAACTTTCTGGAAGAAGAACTGACAGTTTTCCAATTAAGTCTCATCTTGTGTTTTTCTTTACTTCACATCTTTTAATGACAGTGTCATGTAATATGATGATTTTATAAGCGGTTTTGCTAACTCATTCAGCAGAGTAATCAATAGAAAAAACATAAGCCAGATGGGTTGCAGTCCATTTGTATTGGGTGGGACAGATGGCATTATTGATAGATGGAAATATTCCAAATAATTATTGTATAATGATATAACAGTGAATGTGCCTGCAAAATTTTATTAATTTACTTTGTGTACGCACTTTATTCAGTAGGGGTTGAGTTGTACCATTTAGACAGCACTCCCACTGTAGTTAGTTGGGAGCTGAATCCACCCCTACCTTCTTTTTCCCCTCCCCATGGGCTTTCCACGCAGAACCATCCCTGCAGTACTTTGTTAGAGTATTTCAAGTGGTGGATTGTGCTTCTGTCTATACAACAGACACCACTAGACTGAGATAGGCAAGATCATGATTACAATTTTTTTTCTACCTCTGAACACCTGCTTTTTGCTTTCTCTTTTTTGTCCTCACCAATACAAAGAAGAAAAATGCTGTACTGTCTCAAGATTTCAGGCATTCTGGCTTGTTTAACTGCTGGGTTTTATTCTTTTGCATCTTGCTAATCCACAGCAAGATTTGGTATAGCTAGGCCAGTGAAATATATCAGTTTTGATAATCTCTGTAATAGATATTGGTTTGGGCTGTTGCTGTTCAAGTGTATATTGCATGGCAATGTACCATGAATTAATTTTTTTCTGTGAGTTAAGAGCACATTAACTTACTCACAGAAAAACTTGGAGGCCATTTCGGGCTTTTGAAATGCAGTTCTTGATAAATGTGACTGAATGATGAAAATGAGTTTCAGTTCTTATTTTGATTTGATGGCTTATACAAAACTCGGAGGCAGATTTTCCAGAACTATCTGAAATTTTGTCTCTGATTTCTTTGTTATAAAAAGAAAAATGCATAGGGAAACACTTTAGTACATCTAGTACACTATGTTTTGTTACCGACATAAATTTTTGGATTGCCTGTATTTGCAAGTCAGCCCAAAATATTGTTGAAGGGTGATTTTGAAACAGTGAAAACAATATATTTTGTTAAGATTAGAAGACAGGGTTGCATAGAAAGGTAATATTTAATGTAATTGCAAGATGTGTTAGTAGCTCAAAGGCCATTAGCTTATATCTTTTGCTTCAGCAATTCATTTTATCATACTATTTTCTTCAGATGATGATATTATAGATCAATTACACTCTGAGTTATTTTATTAGGCAGCAGCCACTGTATTTTCCATGCTCAGTAATGAAAAATATACCTGGTGAAATACTTCCTGTGACATGAAAAAATATGTGTCTTTTGGCTTTTATAACACAGCTTGCATTTGGATGTTAGTTGTATAGTTCACTCCCTCCAGTAAATTCCTAAGCAAATGTACTACAAACTTTCAAAGTTCCCCAGCCCACCCTCTTCTGACAGAAGCTTTCTTTTTTTATGGTAAGCATTTGGGATGAGTGGCTGTGATCCTGTGATTGTTTCAAATCCAGCAAAGAGTGCTACAGTTGACTTTCATTCTGTCAGGAATGCCAGTCAGGTTGTTGACAATGTGTGTCTTAATAGCATGTAATGCAGAAGTGATGGAAAAAAGATTCACAATGTTTTATCTGATATATATTGTGAATGGGTTATTGCTTATTTCAGCACTCGGGTAACTTGATGCCAACTTTAAGTATCTAAATTTAAACCTTTTGGGCCAGATTCACAAACTGTTTAGATGCCAAAAGATGTAAATGAGCCTGAGCTAGGATTTTTAAAAAATATCTAAGAGCAGTCATCTAGGGGCACTGGGCCCACTCTAGAGAGCCCCCACATTGTACCTCCTTCAACACTCCAGTAAATGCCATTGGTACTACCCTGTGTCTTTCCCCTTTGCCTACTGAATAGCGCAGAGGTCCCAAGTTATAAACAAGTTAAATCCTGAACCAGAAGCTGTCTAGCCACATGCAGTGGTTTTCTGGAGTAACTATTATGTTTTCATGGCAGTCATTTAGAATGTCATCATGCATCTGTAACACAGCAGTCTGTTGCATTGTTCAGACGTGCCCGTAGTATTTGAAGTATACAGACTGTCATGAATTTAAATAAAATTCATGCATTCTCTGACACTTTATCCTAAGTAGAACAGAAGTAGCTTATGCTCAAATAGTGGAAGTCAAAGGTTTTTCTTGCTGCAAATGATTGGACAGAGTTTTAAGATCCTCTTTACCTATGGAGAAAATTACCATAAAACTTAAAAGGAATATGAAAAAACCCAGATTTCTGTGAGAAGATATAGACTTTCACCATCCTGAACAGATGTTTGTAAGTCCATGATATTCAGGTGCACATTTTTTCTATATTTTATTATATGTATTGGTTAATATCTATGTTTAATACCTTTCTTAGATTTCCAAATAGTAATGTAAATTCTGTGTCCTATAGGTAATAGCATAGGGAATCCTAATATAACTGGTCTCCTTCTTTTACCAGCTTCTTGAATAGATTAGTTAAAATGTGAGGAGTAAAAGTAAATAAATATTATAAAGGTATAAATGATAGATTAGAACCCTGCTACATTGACATTGCAGTAAAAGCTCGCTTAGGTTAATTAATATAATTGGTAATATTGCCAGAAGAAAACTAAATATTTTTGAAAAACATTGCCACCAGCCAGTACCTATGCCTATCAAAAATTCAGTAGGAAGAAAATACATGTTTCCATTTCCTTTTTTGTCTCATCAGGTTTATAACATTTATTTTGCTACTAGATGCTATTTTCAATGTTCCACAGTTTAATATATTAAACCAGGCTTCTTTTATGGCCCATGTTAAGAACATGCAGTGCATTCAAATAGCACAGTGGTAGCGAGTCTTTCATCTTGTGCCTAGTGTATTTCATTTCCCCTGTGTTCAGATTAAACAAAGCTTTTGTATTCATTTGAAGCAACTGTAATGAGAATATTTAACACAGGTCAAATGCAGATAGTGGAACTCCAGAGGTCCTTGAAAATAGTCTGTCTTTTGACACTGGGCCACAATGGGAGGTGAAAGGGTTGCCACTATCACTTTATTTTAAAGGAACATTATGATACTCTATTTGTAATATTAGTGGAGCCTTAATGAATTTTAAAAAGGAATATAGTCAACAAAAAGAATAATGAAGCAGTCTACATGATTTTTGCTAAAGCCATTATTGGAAATTGAATATATATATACATAAAAAATCATATGGTTGCACAATGTTCTAAACAGTATACATGAATTTAACTTGTAGAATGTAAACATAAAATTCAAACAGTAGAAAATAAGGAGATGATTTCTTGTGTGTATGTATATCTACAGAATATCTATCTGTAGATAGGTACAGATACAGTCAAATCCTCAGCTGGTGTAAGTCAGCATAACTCTCTGATTTCCATGAACTGTTCTACACTAGCTTATTTGCCATTTACAGGTAATGTATACATGCATTTGAATGTTGTTTTTCAGTTAGACACAGTGAAGAAATGCATGTCAAGTTATTCAGGGTGGTAAACAGCCTAGTTCATCCAGGCTGACTGATTTTCCCCTGCAGCAGTTCCCTTATAAGAGTTTTTTTGAGTGGTTCTTCATCCCCTTTGCTGAAAATATTAATTCTGTTTTGAGCCTGTCACTTTTGTGTTAAGCAAGAGGGCATATATGCATCCACTGTTTGCTTAGGCCAGAACCTCTGGTCAAAAGTCTTATGTGTGATGACTGTGAAAGCCATTAACAGAATTTCAGCCCCCAGGCTGGTACCTGTTGTCAGTGCCTCTTTATAGAGGTGAGAATGCCATTTTGGTTGAAAAGTTATCATCAAGGTCCTACATTCACTCAGGAAATTAAACTGTAGTCCTGATGTGTGCAGGACACTAAATCCCAACAACGAAGGAAGGCATTTCAGGAAAGTCATCAGCTTCAACGTTTTTTTATTCTCCTTTGGATGAGTTAATCCTGCTGATCAGGGCTGAAGGGAGAGCCAGATTCCCACCCCAACCTACATAGACAGTTTTATTAACAACTGGTCCTTCCTAAAACTGTAGCAGGTTGATCTCTTTCAGTGCTTCCAACAAGCAATAAAAACTAGGAAGTTTCATCTTCCGAGCTGGCAATTCCCCAGAGGCTGGCTGGCCATCGGTCTGCTAGTGGGAGGTGGTGAATGACTGCCTTTGCATCAGTAGTTTTATTCTCTTCGCTTATTAAACTGTCTTTATCTTGGAGTTAAATGAGGAGTTCCCTCATTTTCGCTCTTCCTGTTGTCTCTCCCTTCCTGCCAGGGTTGGGAGGCAAGTGAGCGTCTGTGTGGGTATTTGGCTGCTGGCTGGGGGCAACACCACAAATAGATTCAGCAAATTACCACTGAAGAGAAACTCCACAATTAACTAGGAAAATTCATAACCTGGCCTTCTCCCTCATCAAGCTCCAGTCGAAATTAGAGCTCAAAATATCATCTCTTTCTTTTTAAACTGCGCAAGACACTTATCTCTACTCGGATACAGTTATGATCTTCTGCCACGAAAAACTTTAAAGAAAAAAAAGTAAATTAACTCAGGAAAATATCTTCTTTCTTCCAGTGAAAGTATATCTTTACTAGTGTATACTACAATCCAAGGGATCCTACTAAATGTCAGTACTTGATTATCCTCATCTCTGGTTCTGTGTGCTGATCATAATAACAATTTCATTTCCTCTTTCTCCTCCTCTTCTCTGAAGGATATCACACAGGCTTCAAAATTAAGTCAAAGTAAACAAAAAAATATTTATCCTTTCCTGTGCTCCACTTGCAAAGTACGTAAGACAGTGTGAAAGTGAGCTAGCATTATTCTGAAAACCCTTTACATTTTTGCATAGCAAAAATGAGCAGTGCTAACTGGTCAATGCCCAGTAACATGCATGCCAGATCAGCATCTTTCAGCTTCCTCTCTGTATTTATTCAGGTTCATGGATGAAAAATAGAAATACTTCCAGCTCATATGATACAAGTGTATAGTTTTTGTCCGTCCTTTAGTTGTAACACAATGAACAAGGCTGGTAACACTTGAAATCTAACTTTGATTTTCTCTTAGACGTTATTCAGTGTTAGTATTATTCAGGTCTTTATGCATCTCACTTATAAGCACCTTCGTGGAAACATCTGTGGACACCTCCTGTAGTTCACAAAGTAGTTAATTCTGCATATATCTCAGTGAAGAAGCAAGTGACTCTGAAAGAGAAAAATGTAACTGTTAACTGATGAAAATACTAATTGTCAATCTTTTCTAATTAAGTCAGTAATTTTGGTAAAGCTTTGTCATAATTTGTCAAATGAAAGTGTGCTTGGAGTTGTAGATATCTGTTCAGTAACGTCTAGTGTCATAGTCTTTCTGTGCATGTTCGGCAGAATTACATGGGGGACATGTACAGGTATAGAGATTTTCCCTTTCCCTCCCTCCCCATACACTTGTCCTGCAAAATCAAAGTTCCAAACTGCATGTAGGACATCATTGACCAATACAAATGGCTTGACTTAAAATAAAGGGCATGTACAGTCCTAATAGTCCTGTTATATTCCATTTAACTGACCTTGCTTTGCAGTCAACCATATTAAAAAATGAAAGTAGCTGACTGCTGAAAACAAACATTTGCCCGCAAAATACTCACCAGATAAAGGAACGTAATGTTTGTATTTTCCACTAAAAATCTTTGTTTACTTAAAAAGAGCCAAATTCAAAATAATTTTCAATTCTATGTATCATATTACTAATAAAGTTGGCTGTCTCAATGAGGCCTTCAGTGCAGTAGAGCCTGGCAATTAATAGATTAGTATATTAATATAGTTTGATAGTGCCACCAGAATTTTCAAATTGTTTTTCTTCTGCCTCCAGCAGCATCACCATTTTCTTCATTGAATACTGCAAAAATTAATTACAGGTTTAAGGACAGTAGCTAATGGTGCTGTATGAGTGCAGCTGAAGAAGTGAATGTAATTAGAATATGTGAGGTAAAAGCTTACATTTGGTTTGAAAATTAGTTCCAGAGCCCAAGATCAAAGCTCAGAAGGAAAGTAGACTTTCAAATAAAACATCTTTGCAATCAGTATCTTAAATTTAAATTCTAAATCATAAAATCAGTTATCCTTAATGCCCACAGAGTAGATTTTGTCCATTAACTTTTCTCATTTTCTGTCCCATTTGGGTACACACTCTCAAATGATTTTCAAGTGGAATCTTTCCATCTTGAACATTTTTAATTCAGTTCAACTCTCTTTCCTAAGTGCTTATTTTTGACACTACACATGAAGAATAAAACCCTCAGAGTGACAGTCTGTGATCATGTTTCATGTGGCAGACTTCATTTGCTTTCAGTTTATATTGCTATCAATTTATGACTTTGTTCCTTAAATAGTTATCTTTTTTTTTCCACATTGTAACTGATGTATTGAATGATGTATATTTGAGAGGTGTTTCAAGGAGTCTTAACTTCAGTCATTAACTGGTTATCCCTTGGCTCAGGAACCTTTAGTTTGTTGAGAGGAAGTTAATATTTTTAAAGCAAATAAAACAGCTTTTCAATATGTAATTATTTTCTTATCAATTTTGCATTTTCATGCCTTTTTGAGCATCTAGCATGCAGTACTTGAATTTACATTTAGCTCTTCAGGAACTGCATTAAATATTATTATTACAAAGGAAGAAATCAAAAATCAAAGTGAATTTTGAGTACAATAGTGAGGTATAGGGAGGTACAATTGCAGTAACAGCAGCCTGCATTATTGTATAGAACTAACTCACAGCTTGACAGAAAGTCCCTGCTGGGGAGGAAATGTAGGGGAACTGGCAGAATTTTGCTACATCTGCTCCCTACTGCTAATAAGCTTTAACCTGTTTCATTTTTATTATGCTTACTGTTTAGATATTTTGCTTCCAAAATTATATCTGTAACTATGAGAACACATAAAAGGGAGCACGACAGGTAGGCTGTTTAAAAATTTAGAACTATCAGCAAGGGATATTAAAAGCTGTAATGAATAAGACGGTTGCCTTCTCAGTGTGGATTTTTAGAGTTGGGGCACTGCAGTGCTGGTGGAAAGACTGAGTGTAAGTAGTGGGTAAAACAGATTCCATAGCTTGAATAGCTTGTACAGCCAGAAGGCACCATTTGATCATTTAGTCTGACCTGTATATCACAGACCGTTACGTTTCACCCAGAAATCCCTATTTTGAACCCTGTGAGTATACTTAGACAAAATATATCAGACCTTAAGAGTTTAGAATACTTTGTGCCACAAGATGAGAAACGAGAGGCTGAGCTTCCCATGCAGTAGGAAAGGTGTTTATCAGGTTGGTAAGTACCCAGGGTAGCAGGACTGCTTCTGCGGAATAAACCAACCAACCAGAGGCTTGTATGCGCTTCACAAAAGTGAAAATCCATTCCTGACCCCTTTGACTTAGGGAAACAGATGCAGGTGTTCATATTGTATCAGAGCACTTGCTTATTGACATGTTCTGCTGAAGCCATAACCTTCAGTTACTTCAGAAAAAGATCCCCAAAACCAACCAGAATAAACAAAAGTTAGACTTAATCTGTCTCATTATGTATCAGTGGGAGTAATTAAGGGCCCAGTAAGAGGGAAAATCTTCCCTTCAAGCAGTCGTATCCATTTTTAAAGCTAATATTCATTGTCTAATTCTGAATTTCAGGCACTATGTCCCTCTGACAGCCATGCTGGCAGTCCTGTGCTTCTCACATTCCCAGTCCAGACACATTCATTGCAGTCCTTTGAACTTCTGAATAGTCAGTGCTATAGCTGAGGTTTATAACCATATAAAAATGTGGGGGAAATGGTATTGTTTATTTTCCATTTGATATTATCACATGCTTCCCACGGCTGATTATCAAACATTTTAAAATCTTTCTTTTGCTCTGATGGTGACATGATTGTCACATACTATTATGAAATGTGTTTTGAAGAGAGACTGAAATGTATAAAATTCAGTGGGTAGTTGACACTGTGCTTTTAGATAATGGGATAGAACAAGATTCTGACACTTACCTGATAAATCAAGCAAAAATGGAAGTCTCAGTCTTAAATACGAGCTTATTCTCCATTACTGTGCACGCGGAGATCTGTGTCTTTCTTTCAGCAGTCCAGTTTGCATTTTTCGTATTTCTTTCAATTTATTCTAACAATTATTTGAGCTTGCTTTTCAAGAAAACTTCCAGATTGCTAAGTCCAGAAAGCAGAGGTGTTAGCCTAGTTATTACAGACTTTGTATACAGTCTTCAGGCTTTCAGTCATTTTATTTGTTCTAAAGGCTCATTCAAAGCTGATGATGTCTTCATGGAAATGGGATGCTGATTGCTCTTATTTCGATCATGTCATACAGCTTCTCAGTTTCCAAAATGAAAAGATCAAAATAACAGAGATCTAACAATAGAAAAGAGAAGTAAAATTAACAAGTTCACGGTGTCCTTATGTACTAAATGTAATCAAAAGAGAGTAATCAAAAGACCTAAGTTGTAAGCTTAGATCTTTAATTTCAGCTGAGCCCTTTGGCCTATCACACAGAACTGATGAAAATTTATACGCTTGGCCTCTGTTAGTAAAAAATAGTAAAGGATAGAATAGCAAGTTCCTAAATTACTTTGTTTGAGTGATATAAGCTATAGATCATGTGTAGTTATTGATCTGATTTCTAAAAAACTCCTTCTGTTTTCATGAGTGTCCGTATTTTATTTATCTTTTTTATATAATGCTTACATATACTTACAGTAGTACTACTCAGAGACCATTCGTCATGAAAATTTTGATTCTGCAAAGATTTAAACATATCCTTTATGCACCAAAAACTTGTCTCAACTTATAAAACCAAATATACGCTAGATTT
The DNA here is from genome assembly GCA_028565335.1 of Limnodromus scolopaceus. NCBI lineage: Eukaryota > Metazoa > Chordata > Aves > Charadriiformes > Scolopacidae > Limnodromus > Limnodromus scolopaceus. Next base: position 33,959,878 of record JAOXNO010000041.1, read on the forward strand.
ATTGTGGGATTTGGGCCCTAAGAGTTATATTAGTTAATTTTTGTGGTAGTTTCTTCTGACATACTTGGTTGACTACCATCAAATTTTAGCCCATCACCTTGACAAATGCTAATGGTAGCTGAAAATATATTGTATAGATTTCAGGTTTCCTATACTCTCACTAATATAAGTTGAGGTATGCTCATTTTAGTCACCTGCAAAATGCCTCTCTGGGAAAAGTTAAGCTGTTGTGCTTGGCATGTTAATTGCTGACCATTTCATATCTAATAATTAATTTTTGCAACAGGTTGTGGAGTAGAGAGGACTAAAATTTCTGAAGAACTTGTTTCTTTTTATATTAACGGTATTTATTCCATGATAAATATTCAGGTTTACAAAACCTCATTTTTAGTCTGCCAGTCTTGTGTTCATGTATTTTTGGAATGGAGCAAATAATGTTTTATTTCAGGAAGGAATACTAAATGACAGACTTTCTTATTTTTGTAAGCTATGCAAAAATATTCTTAACAATTTTATTGTTATAAAACACTGTGATATTCATTCTTTGAATTCTGGCGTGTTATACCAGGAATGCATGTGGCCTATTTATTAGACAAACTAGAATGTTGAAAAGGATTGCTTCTATCCTACTTTCTTCAGGAACTGACATTTTTATTCTTATGCGGTTTTCCTAGTGGAATCTTTACTTTTTAAAGTCATAAACCTATTGTTGTGAGAGACTCTCTAGCAAAGCTTAAACTGGATCTCAGGAGTTTGATGCACTCTGTTTAATGCAGGCAGTGTAAAAGAAATTTTAAATGTATTATTTAAAGGCACATTAATCTTGCTGCTATAATGGTGTAATAATGCATACCATAGAAGGTTTTCATAAACTCAACTTCTAAAAGTAACATCACAGTATCTTTCTTTTTGTTCTCCAAGTCAGTTCTTTGTAGAGATAGCAATTACGCATTCATGTCTGTCTCTTACAGCCTGATTCCATATTCAGCTGTGAAATAGGTAGACCTTAGTCCTTACACAACAAAAAGAATATTTCTCATTTGGAACAAATTGAAGATAATCAAAATAAACAAATTTATATAATAGATGTTAAGAGCTCAAATGTGTACCTTTTTCAATTAATTTAAGTAAAATGGTTAAATGCTTATACAATGGATTGAGCATAGGTTCATCCTATACTCATTATTCCTATGTTTTCACTGGAATCTTAATAGGTCTGCCTTTGTTATTTTATTTTTTTTTATGACAAAATGCACTATTAGTTGGATAAATTCTTTTTTAAGGTTAGCACTCTTAAAACCACAGTGTGTGTAAGTTGGTTTACAACCCTTACAGCCCAGCATTTTTCATTTAACTATGCTCATTGCGTTGGGTTCTGGTTTGTTTTGTAGTGGTATTATGAATGCATTAGGCATTCATTAGGGTGAGAGCGTTCTGTCGCTCTCCTGAATATGCACAATGAAAATCAAGTGAATCTTTACCAAGAACTAAGGTGTACAAAATGCAAGGACTTGGTAATACCATGAGCCCATGTGAACTTCTTGTGTCTGAGCAAAGCTCCGGAAAGCATTATGCACAGAGCAGTTCAGGTAACCATTTTACTTTAATGTAGAGATACAGGTTAATTACAAGTTTAAAAACCAATTGACAGCCTCTGTTATTAACCTTCCTTCTTGTGATATGAAAGGGGTTGTATTTCTGCATTAAACATGTTCATAAAAGTTTTAGCTAAGGAATGTTTCTACCAAGCTACCTTTTCAGCTTCAACCTAGGCATGAGTCTGAAGTATAGGAAGAGTTCCCATTCTCGTTTCTGGTTATTAGATACCTTACTGAACTGCATGTCATTTGATAACTGTAGTGCTGTGGCTTTCAATAAGTGTTCAGCCAAGCCCTGTGACCCCCTCTAAAAGAAGAGGAAGCATTTTTTTTTTTTTCTCAGAAAGAGGCCAAGAGTGACTACTTCAAACTCCCACTTCCTGGAGCCCAAAATTCTGGTACCAAGTCCTCCACTTAACCAGCTAAAGAAGCACTTCAGAGTTGTTATCTGCATTCTGCTGCTTGACTCTGTGTTCAGCATCGATCTATAAAATCAGTCTGGAATATCGCAGGGGAACATAAAACTCCTTTAGAATTGCAGAAATATCGGAAAGGACTAGCTGTTGGAAGGGACTATTTATGAAAATTCAGCCAGTCCAGTCAAGAAAGCCCAGTTGTTTTTCTCCACCAAACACACCACTGGTATCAGCATAAGTATAAAATCTTATGTAAGAACATAAGAATAGTCATAATTATACAGGCTGGGCTTAGTATTCTGACTCCAAACAGTGACCCTAAGCAAATGTGAACAGTAAAATTAGGAAAAGCATATATCCACTGTAATATTCTCCCAACCTCAAACTATTTTAATTCATATTCAAATTAATTAAATTAATTTTAATAATTATATAAATCATTAATTTTATATTAATTATTAACTATTGTATAAATTAAGAAGTAACTAAGAATTCTAATATGTCTCTTTTATAATCCCCACTGAATCTGTGTTCTGAGTAGTTGTTCGGGCTCCCCTTGAATCCCTGTAAAGTTCTTGCAACCACAGCATTCCCCATCAAGGAATTCCAGGTGTCACCCACCATCGTTCTTTTTGAAACGATGCTCTTACTAATGTCATTTGATGATCCGTAGTTCTTGTACAGAAAGACAACAGTGCAAAATCAGTTCTTATCCCTATCCACCCTTCTTATGTCACGTATGATTTTGTAAACTTCTATCATGTTCTCCTTAAGAAGGTTGGAGAACATTTCCAGTCAGACCCTCCAGAGCTTTTGATCATCCTTGTTGTCCTCCTCTGAACACATTCTGGGTCTAATACATTATTTTTTCAGTTGAGGGACCTAGAGTTGAATATCTTACTCAAGGTGCAGGTGAACTGTGAATTTCTATGATGGCATAATATTACTTAGTTTGTTCTCTGTCCCTTTCATAAGAATTAATGTTTTATTTGCTTTTTTGGCTGCTGTCAGCTGCTGTGATGTTCATGAACCAGTCCATGAAGACTTTCCAGCATGTTACTTAGCTTCTCCTCAGTGTTTACAGTGCATGGCATCAGCCTATTTTGTATTATAAGATATCAGATAAAGAACAGAGTCATATTCACAGTCCTCCTAAAATCTCCTCTGTACTTTGTGTTTTTCCCCTGAGTTACTAAAATGTGCATTGTATCACCAGAATAATATCAGTATTTTCTTCACGGTGGGAAAAGTCCTTTGTTGGGTTGTGGTTTTTTTCAAAGCAAAGTGTTAAAAAATAAGAGTGTTCATAGTCCTCTGGAGAGGGAATTATATAGATACAATGCATATCTTTAGAAAAATCTACTTTTGGGCTTCCTTTTCCAAACTTTCTGGGACTCCATCTTTCCCACCTTTGATAAATTGAGAAGCAGATGTCCCTGTTGGCACAGGGAGGATATTATGAATCATGTTTTGAGGACAGTCTGAGATGAGACTCGGTAAAAACTAAATCACTTGTCATATCAAGTCTTTGTCCAAAGTCTTGGGATCTATCATTTTGTAGTATGACAGAATCAGAATCCTCTCATACTGTGGCCTCTGAGATGGTCCAGTGTGCGTCCATTTCTGAAAGAGGACATTTTTACAGAGTCGGAGGCTGTCTCCTGCCCTGTTACCTGGCTTGCTTCTCCAGCCCTCTTCAAATCAGATCGTGTGAAAGTGTAGCTCCATATTATCTCAGCAGTCAGACAATGAACCTTTACAATCTGCTCATTTTCCCCTGTTACCTCACGATATTTGTTCTTAGAAAAGACTAAATCCTGTGGAAAAGCAAATGACTGGAAATGGGCATCTTTGACAGGCAGACCCTCTCCCATGAACTGAAAATTGTTTGAATACTGATCACTGGGAAATAAGTGTTTAAGGGCAAATATCTTCAGATGACAGCCACACCTACAGCCTAATGAAATTTGCAAAGATTTGTAAAATTCAGGTCAAACATACTTTAAGAAATCACTGCTTTCAACAGTGTTTGGCCCAACAGTGTTTTCTCATCTCTCAGTAATGAAAATTTTACAAAGGTTTCCAAAAATTATTTGTCACTGTTTTTCAAGAATTACAAGCCAAGTTGCTTGCTCTTCTACCTCTTTTTTTTCTTTTTTTTCCCAAGCATGTGAAGATGTAGAAAGAGTAGGCCAAAACCTGTGCTCCTTTCTAAAACAGTCTACAACAGTATCCTTGGGCAAGAACCCTAAAACCAGATTTTTCTTAGTAGTACCACGGCTGTCTTCCAAAAGTGCTGGATTTCATTAATGAGAGAGAAGAATTAATTGCAAAGAGCAATTTAGTCATAAAATAACTCCTCTTCGTTTTCACTCTTAATAATTACTTATATTGTTCCAACATCATATGAATAGAATTTCTTAGCAGACCTTATGTATTAATCCTCATTTACTAGACAGGCTATCATGGATGTATTCGGTTGTTTAAGCCAGTTGTAAATTTCTGAAACGTAACGCATAAATTCAGCATCCACGTACAACACAAATGTCAGTGATTTCTTGAAAATAAATCAGGAGAGGTCATTGTTAGAAGTATTTCTTTGAGATTCTATAGCAGCTGATGAAAGATTATTAGTCCCCAGTAGCTCCATCACTTGTGCTTTGTGCAAACCCTGAAGTTAAAGGTTATGAGCGCTGTGGTGCTGTACAGGTACACCGTGAACAGTCTTTCACTCAGAATGATTCTTATTTGTTAAATTTGGAAATGTACTTTCTCCTGGCCTTAATTTCCATGTAGTTCTTCATATTCTAAATGGCAGCTGAAGGCAAGCAGAAATAGTGAGTAATTGATTTAACAACCTAAGACAAGTACAGGGAAGTAGAAAAGTTTGTCTCAGTGCTTGATGTGACCTGAGAGAGCTTCTTTAGATTTTTTTTTCTAAACGGTACCTCAGCACCTTGGGCCAGCAAAGTGGCCTTTAAGCCTCAATGAGCATGACTTTTTTTTTTCCTCAGTCAAAAGCTCCAGTATTTCATCTTTTCAAACTGTTTTACAGCACTGAGAGCAGAATTATATTGACAAGGTTAGAATTCATCTCCTAGAGGAGAATACTGTGCTCCTCCTGTTAAGTGCTAATATAACATTTATGTGTTGGTACCTTAATAACAGCCCCGGCCAGCCTAATGAAAGTACTGAAAGCAAACAGTAGTCAGGGAGATTTTATTATGACTGAAGTGACTGCAATTTGAGACAAATTATCCCTGTTTTTGTTCCCATATCAAAAACAGAAATGCTAAAGCAATTGCTACATGTTTGGTATAGAATTAGACTCCACTATCGTTAATATAGAAGTAAGTGCGTTTTTCATGTAAACAGCTCACGAGGGTCAAGCATCAGAGATATTCTGTGCAAAATGCTTGTCAATAACTTTGTGACTGAATTTTGAAATAAAGTGCCTGTAACCTGTCATTATTTCTTCCTCTCAAAGTTGAGAGAGAGTGGATGAAAATTAAGCCTGTGAATTGAAGGTACTGTGAGTTATATGGCCTTATCGACTTTAGGCAAAATGACAGCTTTGCCTTGCTATTATTTTTCCTTTCAGAGGTCAAGCAATAGACAATATTACCAGTATATACTGCAGTGTAAGCAAATTGGTATTTAAAAAAGTCATTATCTGTGTACACAAAGAAGATGGTGTAAGTCACTAATAGTAAAAATGCTTAATATATTGTCTGTCCATAAAAATGGAGGGAAAAGTAGGAAATAAAATACCGGATATAGATAGATAGGTAGGTAGGTAGATAGATAGATAGATAGATAGATAGATAGATAGATAGATAGATAGATAGATATAAATAGATATAAAAGTAAGAAAAAGATTACCAGTATTCTGGCCAAATGCTGGCCAGAGTAAGCATTTCAACTGTTCAACTATTTGACCAGTTGTTCAAAAGAAAGTGTGTTCAGAGAGCTGATAAGTTAATGTTAAATCATACTTTTTGAGAGTGTGTCTATCATAAAATGGGGTTGCTTTCCATTAATAGACCTTGCTGTATACATAATAGGAGTATAAGTATATGCATTTATGTATAAGGTAGCAGCAGACTAAAATCAGTGTACTGGTTTTGACTGGGATGGAGTTAACCTTCTTCATAGCAACCTGTATGGTGCTATGGTTTGGATTTGTGACCAAAACGGTGTTGATAATGCACCAGTGTTTTAGCTATTGCTGAGCAGCACTTACACAGCATCAGGGCCTTCTCTGTTTGTCGCACCACCCCGCCAGTGAGTAGCCACGGGGTGCACAAGAAGTTGGGAGGGGACACAGCTGGGACAACTGACCCCAACTGACCAAAGGGATATTCCATACCATATAACATCATATCCAGCCATAAAAACTAAGGGGAGGGGTCTGTAGGAGGGGAGCTGTTGCCCACAGCCCCAGCTGGAGGTACCAGTCTGCTCGTGGGGAGGTGTTGACTAATAGCCTTTGCATCGCTGGTTTTGTTTTTATCCTTTCTTCTTTTTTTTCCTTCACTTATTAAGCCATCTTTATCTTGATCCATGAGTTTTCTCACCTGTGCCCTTTGGGGAGGGAAGGAGTAAGCTTACTCCAACATTAAAAATAAATCTTATGTGCTCTACTAACCCATTTCTGTAGTTTTGGTAGTTCCTCTGATTTGTATTCTTCAAAGACCATTGGAATGGACAGAAATTATTGTATGCAAAAATACTTTTTTTAATTGCAAAATGAGTGAAAAATACATTATGATCAGCATTTTTTTAAATGGTACAGGCATAGTAGTAGTTCAAGATTGCAAAAATGAGCAGTTATTAACTGTCAGACAAATTTGTAATTGTTCAAGATGACTTCTCAATAAGAGGGAAAGTTTAAGGGGAAAAACAGTCTCCATGAAATAACTGTACTGCACATACTTTATGAATATATCAGCTGAATATGAGCAACATTAATTTCTATCAGCTCTGTAATATGCACAATATTCTGTTTATCTTTTAGGTTGAAGATTCAGAGATGTATCATGATGTAACTGCAGTTTGTGGGTTGCTTGCTGTGGCTGTAATATCTCACCTACCCAGAGATGCTGCCATTGAATGGCATGTTGTTGCAGTAGTTGATGATCCACTCCAAAGAAAACACTTTGCGATGAAGATGTTGTCAGAGGGCTTCCAAATTGAGTGTGAATCTGTGGAGTCAAGTTCTGCATCTTGTGCATCAATCTCTGTACGTCTGAGCTTGATTTCACCATCCACTTCTCACCTTGATTTAGATGGACCTCTTCATGACTTAGTTGCTATGTTTAGACAAGCTGTTGAGAAACTTTCAGAAGACTGCAGTGCAAGTCCTTTGTCTTTTAGAGCTTTCTTCAAGAAGGATGTCTTTCATGCTGAAGCACTACAAACAGGTAAGACTTATGATGACAAAACCCAGGTGTTAAGCATAAGGCAATTTTTGTTTACTTCTGCATAAGGTTTCATTGGAAGAAGACATTTTGGAAGTCCCTTTCAAGGATAGGTGCCCAAGGAGGTCATTAGCATTCTAGCTTGTGTCAGAAATAGTGTGGTGAGTAGGACCAGGGAAGTGATTGTCGTCCTGTACTCAGCACTGGTGAGGCTGCACCTCAAATGCTGTGTTCAGTTTTGGGCCCCTCACTACAGGAACGTGTCCAGAGAAGGGCCATGAAGCTGGTGAGGCATCTGGAGAATGAGTCTTAGAAGGAGCGGCTGAGGGAGCTGGGGTTGTTTAGTCTGGAGGAAAGGAGGCTGAGGGGAGACCTTATGGCTCTCCACAACTACCTGAAAAGAGGTTGTAGTGAGGTGGGAGTCGGTCCGGTCTCTTCTACCAAGTAACAAGCGATAGGACAAGAGGAAACAGCCTCAAGTTGCGCCAGGGCAAGTTTAGTTTGGATACTAGGAAAAATTTTTGCACTGAAAGGGTTGATAAGCATTGGAACAGGCTGCCCAGGGAAGTGGTTGAATTGCCATCCCTGGAGGTATTTAAGACGGAAGATGTGGTGCTTAGGGACATTGGTGGTGGTTTTGGCACTGCTAGGTTAATGATTGGTCTTGATGATCTTAAAGGTATTTTCCAGCCTAAATGGTTCTATGGTTCCATGATTAAGATACATTTGTTATTTTATTGGTTACTGGGCACGCTTCTCATGTAGAAAGGTTCTATTATTGGGTTCTTTGAAAACCAAACTGGTTAAGGCCCTGGATTACTTGTTCTGATCTCACAGCTGATTGGACTTTGAGTAGAAGGCTGGATTAGATGATCTCACTCCAGTCTGTTATTCTGTGATTCCATGAAAGAGAAGTTGCTGAGAAGTCCAGCCCACCTCATGGTCAAACATAGGGAGAATGAATCTTTTGCATAGAAGTCCATTTGGTAGCCTATTTTTCTCATGATCTAGAACTATGTTCAAATAACCAAATTCTGTGTGCTAACAGGCACTCTTTTGAGAGTAAATAATGAAATATTGATGTTTTAAAGCAAGGAAATGATGTTGTACCCTCTAGATTAGAGGGTGTGTGGTTTTGAACATGGGCTGTTTTCTTACCAACTTGTTTAAATAGAACTTGCTAACCAAACAAATTCACTGGTTTTCCCCAATGTTTATTTTTTCAAAATCTCAGTCCCTGACCAAGAAAAGAGAATACAGAACAATAAATATAATGTATATAAGTATAATCTGTTTCTTATGTTGTACATCTGTATTTTGGGCTATGCTCAATTTGGGACAACTAACGTTATGCAAGAGCACAAAAGCTTATTTTATCTGTCAGTGCTACAAAACTGGTAGACCATACTTCTATTGAAATCAGTAAGAGCTTTGTTACCAATTTGAGAAGGAAAAAAATCAGATCCTTAGACTATATTTATCTCAAACATGCATGCACTTTAAAAATCCTCACAGACCACAACTGATCCATATTAATTAGCTGACATAAATGTTAGCCCTCAAATATTCTGCTGTCCTATTTTTTTTTTCTTAACCTGCAGCAGTTTTTGAAGAAAATTCAACTTGACATTGTTTAATAGATTTAAAGTACAGGAATTGAAAGCTATAAAAATGTGGCATAGAATAAGCATATTTAATCCAGGAAGCAAGGAATGAACATATAGTCTGACAGAATGTTGTTGTTTTTACTACATCTTGTTTAAGAGCTAAAAGGAAACCTGGTAAAACATGTTCCTGGCACGGGATTAACATTACCATTTTGCCTGCTTTCTTTATAATATTTCTCAGGCCATAAAATAATTACTTTCAAATAAATTTGCTTTATTAAATATATTGATCAATATAATGAATTAATTGTGAGCATAAAAAATTGATTCAATTCCATTCATGTTATACTACCAATGACATAGACAAAGGAAGATTTGTTGTGATTGTCACACATTTGTTCTAGTTGTGTTCAGATCTCTGCACTGTAATAATAATTCCTGTCATTACAGCAATTTTATCATTATCCCCACTGGTAGGAAATACATTCTTGCAAATCTGTAGGATATATAGACTACATTAAATTTACAAGTAGCACTAATTCATTGATGAAGATTTTTAAAATAACTTTTTTCTACTTAGGAAAAATTTCCAGAAAGTTCATGTAATGGGAAGAAGAAATATGCTATAAACTTGAAAATAATTTCACAAATTAAAACAGTTGTAACTGAAGTATATCTTACTGATAGATATATCATATCTATATCTTACATATATTTTACTTAAAGGGAGGGTGTCAGGAGGACGGGGTTGGTCTTTTCTCAGTGGTGCCCAGTGACAGGACAAGAGGAAATGGGCACAAACTTGAGTATAAGAAGTTCCACCTAA
>JAOXNO010000041.1:33976204-34016942 GCA_028565335.1 Limnodromus scolopaceus
GGGATATGGTGTAGGGGAGAACTTTGTAGAGTAGGGTAGATGGTTGGACTCGATGATCCCAAGGGTGTTTTCCAACCGAAATGATTCTATGATTCTATGATTTCTACAGGTCCGTCTATATTACTTTTTATTTACGTGAAGAAAAAAAACTACGGTGGTGTTTAAACCAGTGAAAGTAAATCTGACTTAGGAAGTCCACTGATTAAAATAATTGTAGGCTGAAAGTGAACTGGGCATAATATCATACCTCTTCCCTTGTTATTAATCATTCTAGATATTTCTATAGGACCATTGCTTGAAACAGAACACTGCAGTAGATGGACCTTTGGCATGACTAGCCTGTCTTTTGTATTTTCTCTTCTTTAGTGCCAAAATGCTTGCCATTTGCTCTGTGTCTAGCACACCTAAGAAATAGTTCAATGAAAGAAGAGAGTGAATTTTGCAAGCAAAACCTGTGTACAGAGTTACGTTTCCAACCAGTAACAATGTAAGTAACAGTAGGAGGAAGATCCATGAGTAGTGGATAGCTTTGTTCCTGGGGAGGTTCCTAGGTTGATTCAATGTGTCTGCTGTCCCATAGAATGGATGATCCGCAGGAGGGTTGAATGACTGTTGGCTGGCTGACTGTTGTCAGTCATTCTGTTACGTAACCTCTACACTAAGAAGTCCCAGTTCAATCTTCTCTGATTCTTTTAACCCCTTTTTAGGGTATTGCTGATTGACAGCAGAAGCTGTACTTCAGTATTTTTCATCTAGAGAAATCAAGGATTTTTAGCACTGCTGATATCAATAGCCTGGAAAATGGGTATTATATCTACCGACTGTCAAACTATTAGGTTTGACAATAAACCTAAATAAACTACAACTGCAAACTTCCTTTCTTCTTTTACTGTTAAGTGACAATTCACATGTGAAGTTAAGTATTTGAGACTGGAAATTTTCCAGCCCTGGCAATATGTGTAAGAAGCTGACAAATCTTTATTCCCATGAAGATTTTTTCTCCTCCACTTCCCTAAAGGTTTTGGATACATCACCAGATCCTTATCCCACCTTTCCCAGGCGTGGGCTGTTCTGCTGAGTTCACTCTCCAGAAATTGTCCTCACAACTGCAGTTCTGTTATTGAAATCTCCCCTTTACTTGGTCTATCTGCTCAGAGCAGTAATGGGCATCACTCTTCGACAGAAAGAGGGAAAGGTCAGGTGTCAGAACTAGCACTGACTAATAGCCAAAATCAGCAATAAACCTTACCTCAAAGCCTTCCATTTCCTTTCCAGTTTCCCCACCAAGAAAAAGTGAAGAGGAAAGTTTGTTTTGTTGTTTTTGCCATCTGTACTGTAACTTCTAATCCAAGAAAATAGCTGTAACTAACCATCAAAAGAAATTATTTTGCTGTTGACACAGTTCATGCAATTTGACTTTGCATAATATATGCAGTGGTACTCCCAGTACTCTATTTCTTCTTAAATTTCTGATAAACTTAGGTTTGAAAGAATATAAAGTTATTAGATATAACTGAGAAATTTCCAATCCTTAGGAAATGAAGCAATGAAAAAATTGTATTTTTTTCCTTCCTTTTGGCTTTGCTCAGCTTTTACTAGTAATGCATCATATCTGCTGGGTTAAAATCCAATTAATATCTCTGATTCCTTGACACTGAAAGCACATTTATAACATAGTCCCTTTAGGCACTTCTTTTCTACTTTCACTGTTAAGTCTACAGTATCAACATTGGATAATTGAAGAACAGGTAAATTTTTTCCAGTGTAACATTATAACATTCCTTCTCTTTCTACCTCATTTCTGAATGGCAAGAGTGTAGCCAGCAGGTTGAGGGAGGTGGGCTGACACACCAAATTGGAGAAAGTCCAGAGAAGAGCCACTAAAATAAAAGGTCAGGTGAGTGGCATGTAGAACATACAAGAAAAGACTGAAGGAGTGGCTTTGTTGCACCTAGGGAAGAGAAGGCTATGGAGGAACCAAATGGCAGTCTTCCCTTACCTTATTAGGCACTGCAGAGAAGGAGATGGGATTTTTCAGAGATGGACAGAAAAGGACAAGGAGCAGCAGTCACAAGGTGCAGCAGGAGAGATTCCAGTTGGACACGAGGAATGAATTTTTCTCCACAAGAATGGTTGGAGGCTGCCTAAAGGCTGTGGAACCTCTGCCTTGGAGGTCTTCAAAGCCCCTGACTGCACAAGACCCTCAGCAAACTGGTCTAAAGTTACCCCTGCTTTGAATATGAGCAAAGTTGGAATATATGATTTCCAGAGAACCTTACCTAGCAAAATTATTCTGTGATTCCCCAAATTATTCTATGATTCCATATTATTATTAAATTACAATGAAATGTCTGAAAAGAGTGGCATTTAACTGCAGATTCTGAAAAAAAAACCTTCAGTTTCTTTCTGTCTGTCTGTCCACACTCTTAAAAAAGCTGACTGCCGCTCCTTACTTGAATAACAATTACTAAAACCAACAAGCAAGTTTTTTCTATTGTAGTATATCTTTGAAAGAGAAACGTTTCTTTAGAAGTGTCTGGATTCTTTGTTCTTTTTTCTTTTAATTCATTTCTCTGTGTAGTTTGCACATTTGTCCTTTTTTCTTTCCATCTCTTTATCTCAACAGAACTCATACAAGCTCAGAATTAAAATTATCATTGGGCTGCGATATCTCTGCAGTATTCCTTATGACAATGTAAAGTCAATGTGTTTCCAGAGTCTAATTCATTTCATAATGATTGAGACATCTGAGGATGAAGAATCCTGTTATGAAGTTCAATAATTTATGTCATCAGTAATGTCATGTCTGCAACTGGAAAACCCTTTGTTTTCCTCCTTTAAACACATTGGTAATGGTTATACTATTTGATATGGGGGCTAAATGCTAATTTAACCAGGACTGGAAAATAATTTTAAAATAATAATTTGCAAGCTATAATATTTACAACTTTTAAACCTCTAGAGAACTTCAAAACTTTGTTCAAAACTTGCTCATCAGGAGATAAAGGCTTTATGAACTTTGAAAATCAAAATTAATTCTCTTCACCTAATAGTAGTATTGCTGGAAGAAAAAAAAAAAGAGTATGTTGAAGACTGTGGTTTCTGATATTTACAAAGTACTGACTTGTCTTTAATCAGGAATGTGTGAGTCAATCTACCAGGTAATGGGATGAAATTAGATGTATGAAAAAGGATAGTATCTCACCTATTTACCCTCAACTATATCACATCCATATACTGATGCTATGGATGTAAATCCACTTGAGATATAGAAACAGCTTCCTGTTTGTGGCACAGAAGGATTAAGTGACTTGGTAACTTTGCACAAAATGGCAAAATGATAGAGCTTGATGTTCCTGAAGTTCTTAGCTGGAGTTAGAGATGCTCAGCAACTCTCAAAATGAGGTGATGTTTAGAGGCAGCACAATAGTAAGAACAAGTAAGTGGAGCCTGAAGAATAGTTCATTGAAATGCACACCTTGTTCCAGAAAGGAGTCCGAGATCAAATCGATTTTGAGATTGCTCTTCTACTGGGCATAACTTCATCATTTTAGAATTGTCAAGGGATCTTGTCGTTTCCAGGCTTTTATGAAAAGCGTAACTAATTGAAGCCAGCCTGAGGCATTTTCTACAATTACATACATGAAGATAAATATATTCTAATTTAGCTGATTACTCTATTTTTTCTTTGCATTAACTACATAGAATGTGCTTTGAATTCTTTTGTTTTATATCACATAGCGTAAGTTACCTGCTGTGATTTAATCAAGTATTTGGGTCACTCAAACTGTAACAGCAACAGAAATAATCAGGATTTCTATCTTTAGATTAGGCTTTTTAATTTTACTTTTCTTCTAAATTATTTTTTTTTCTTGTGATTGTTTTTAGCTGTGATAGTATGCAAACCACTTAAACTTTTGATTCTTTGAAACTTTGGAAAGAGAAACCTCAGCTGTTTAAAAGTGCTTTCATTTAAAGTGTTGCTTGTCATTGTGGGCTTAATTTGTTTGAAAATACTTTATGCAGGAGTTTTGCAAACTTTTAAAGCATATTAACATTTCATTTTGATAGGAAACATGCTGCATAATACTTTCTGGCTACAGAAATGAATGCCACAATGCTTATTCTGCAGTAAGTTTACCATATGATGCCACTTAAAAAAAATGGTTTTGGCAAGTATTAATTAGAAGGAACATTTTGGTGTTTGGTGTTAGGGAGGAATTATTCTATACACATTGCTTACCATTTTCTTTTGTATTTTTTCACGTTTTTTTATGTTTCACTTTTCATGAATATACTACAGACAGGCTTAAAAGCATTTCAGAAGTTTCCATCACTTAAAGCATATTCATTCAATGTCAATAACTATATTAAAAAGACTTTATCAGTTCCAAGGTGCATTGATGTCATACTAAAGTAGATCTGCTACTGGTGTATTTTGGTATGGATGGTTTAATTTTAGCTCTGAGCTGGCTAGGAGCCCTCAATTAATTATCTTAGTCATTGTAACACATATTTCAAAAATACCCAGTCAGTGCTTCCCACTATGTCATTTAAGAGAAAAAAAGCAAACAATATACTTTCTGCAAGAGAGTAAGACTTAAATATGCATGTCGAAACATAGGAACACTTGTTTATTTTTCTGGCACACAAACAAAAGCTGTCCAAGAGTTGATGGAAGAACATCACATGCCAGCCAGGAGGAGCTGTGGAATTAGAGGCAAGACCTTGGCCCATTTGAACCGGAATGATTCTAGTGAGAGATTGCAGTCTCTAGTTCATCCAAAGGATGGTGCCTGCTCTGATATATAGCATGCCAAGATACATAAAACAAGCCCAAGTTTCAGAAAATACTGAGAATCTGAGCTCTGAAAACCAAGTCTAGCTGAACATCATTAGCTACTGTAGTTTTGCTTTTTAGGTGAAATGAAATCCCAATCTGTTGAAATTAACGGAAATTATGTTACTAACATCACTGGGAAAGAACTTCAGCACAGTTGACCCAGTTCAAAGGCATAATTCAATCCTTCATTTTCAATGGGGAGATGAAAATACAAGGCTTCATCTTAAAGCACTCCACTTGCTTGGTCTTTCTTGCTCTTCTGTTTCAGTCTCCTATTCTGTTTTTCGCCCTTTGTTTATGTTTACTTCCATTCATCCCTTGTTCTGGACCATATAAATCATGTGTCAGGCTGAGTCATGGAAAACATGATACCAGAGTAAAACTTGAAGGCAGACACAGTGAGCCAACTGCAACAACACAAGATGTAAAAATCAAGAGGCAGCAGTCTAAAGTTTCTTGATCCAGAAAAAGGAGATGTGACTGACATAAACCAGAGTATAGCAAGCAAGATTATAAAGCCAAAGCTTCTGTTTTAAAAACGTGTTCTTCTATGCTGAAAATATGATTGGTAGTAAGAAGTAGTAAGCAAAAACATGTGTACAGAAATTCACAGCTTGGATTCTACTGGGTGTTATTTATTAAATTTGGAGCCACTAATATGTTTCTTTGTCCTCGCTTCAGAAGGAAAATAGTGGCACAGAAACAAAAGAATCTTGATAGATCACACACGGTCCTCGCACCAGCCTAAATGCAACACATCCGTCCTGTCAGTTCTTGCCAATATTTTAAAAAGAACAGGTTTTGTATTAACAGGAGGAAGAGAGGTATTTGAAGACAGAACATTCATTTTTAGGCTTCTGATACTCTGAAGTACTTATTCGTCTCCTGTGAGTTGCTGAGTGCTGTTCCTTACCCTCGGAATCTGCATGGAGGCAGCTGGACTCCATTTAAAGTCGGGGTAGAGCCAGCAGCCCGAGCAGCACAGCTTTGATACAGGAGAGAAGTTCAGCTTTGCTTTGGTATCATGATTCCTATGCAAACTGGAACTTCCTTCTGAAGCAATATGCAAGTCAGTGATCAGGCCACAGTTTGTGTGGTAAAGACTAAAGTTTGGGTTTAACTTGTTGAGGGGTTACAAAGCCAGTGTCACCTCTCATCATACACACGGTTGCTTAGTTGTTAATTTGTAATAATGGGCTTTTTTTCAAATATAGAAATGCCATTTCTTTATTTCTGTTTCTCAATGTCATTTGAAGTGCTCACTGTCATTGACTGAGTACGCTCAGATTGTCGTCCCCTCTGTCACTCACCTTCAATACATGTTTGTGCCAGATGACCAGATTCCCTAGAAAACTCATGGCCTCCGAAGCATGTTATGCTTAAGCAACAAAAACTTTTCATGAGTTTCAATTATCTTTGATTTATTAATGTTTTTCAGATGGTTTTCTGTCTTTCCTCTCTTTATAAAAACAGTCCAACCCAGAACTTGGTGTGTGTGTGCTCAGGGCTTTCCCCTGGAATGAACAGCCTCCTGTCATATTGATTCCATGATATTATAATGCACATTTTAAAATCTGGCACAATAGGAGAGAGAAGGAGGGAAGCGATGCAATACTTTTTTTCTGGGTTCTTGGTGACGCATCACCTTTTAGTTTGAAAATAGAACACAAAGCAGCCTCTGTACATTCACTTCATGATACACAGATTTGACCTATAGCAGTGATAACAGCCTTTTACTCTTTATGTAAAATCAACTGAGAAATAATACTATTATTTCTACTTTTTCTATAGTAGACCTCATGTTATCAATTAAGAACAGCCCAGTGGTGTGATTATAAATACTTCTGTTTTAGTTACTGCAAAACACTCACAGATAATGTGGTTTGTAATGTAAATCCTGGTCATGTCTCTAGGATACAAAATAGCTATGAATTATTATTACATATTTTTCAGAAAGCCTTTCAGAATAAAAAATGAAATTGAACACTTAAGAAAGTATGTGGAAGCTGTAGGAAATAGCATGTTATCTTTTATTAGATTATACTGGCATCAACGGGGAAAAAGTTTTAAAAGAAAGGGCAAATATGACAATAGCATGTACAGCATTATAAATTTGTTATGTATGTGTACATCATGCAAATTGACCGGTTTGAAACAGTGTTATTTTTTTTAAGATATATAAATTAATTTATGTAAGAAAACTGCACTAGCAGATGTGGCACCAGTTCAATACGTATGCACATACCTAATCCACCCATATAAATGTGTATTCAGATTTCTGAACTGAAGCTTATGTCTAAAATTATCCTGCTAAAAGTGGCCCCATATAGACTATAAGGGAAACAATAAAAATCCTATAACAAATTTTTAACAGTTCTGAAAAACTAAGTCTCCAGTACCCAGAGGACTGTGACTGAGACCTTAAATCAGAAGTGAAATTAAGTGAATGCTGACATTTAGGTACCCAACAGGGTGCAGAGATAAAGTGTGCCAGTAAGAGTAGATGCTCAGGAGAAACTTGATTGACTGTATCATTTCCTTCCTTTTAAAAACCTAAGAGAATCTGCAGTGAATTCTTCTCTTTCAATAATCCAGTTTTTCTAATACAAAGCTTCTCATCTACTTTAAGTTCATTATGACACTGCAGTAAAATAACATTTACAAACTTAAAACCTACAGCTTTCAGATATGGCTATTACTAAAGCACTTTAGTTGTTATTACCTATAGAATGTTCATTTTTAATAACTATACTGGAAAAAATAAGTAAAACCTAGTATTTTAAAAGATGCCAGAATTATTATATAATATTTCCCTTTTTTATCATTTTCTGAGTCAGTTTGATTTATCCCAGCTTGGAATATTAGACTAGACATGAAGGGGTAGGAACATTCTTGCAGTTAAAAAAAAGTATATATACATATTCATATATATATGTAGAGGTGCACACGAATCTCCTCTGGCTCCTCACTCTCTGCCAAGAAAATTTTCCTCTTGTCAGTCAATTGATTCTATTATAACCTTAGAATAGAGAAGACTTTTTGAAGTGGAGAGTTCTTTTCCTTCATGCTGTTTTAACTATGGTTTATATATAGGTAAATACAAGGCCTATTTAGCTTAAGCATTAAGCTTTTCTTTTTTACCTTTGTTTTGTTGAAGTGCTTTACATTTTCTGGGTTTTTCATGCATTCAATTTTTGGCTAAGCAGGCTGTTGACACTTTCTTTCTGAAGTTTTAAGAAATTTCAGATATTTTCTTCTAAGATTAGATTCAGGCCCATTTTAAGTTTCTAGTATTATGAAGGCTACCTCAAAGATGTTATATTTCAGTTTTCATGCAAAATGTTATTTGCATCTGATTGCAGCTCTGCAAACTCATCTTGGCTTCTTTGCTTGTGGTGTCGAGCATTTGAAGTGCTCTCTCTCTTTGTAAAACAGGAACAGCACTGGCAATAGCTGTTCAGGGTTCTCCAAACTCATTTTTTAATATACCAGAATTCTCTTTGGGAGAGACTGTTTCAAGTAATAGAAAACAAATTTTGGCCCTGTACCGCTCATCTTGTACTTCACTGACTGTTTCTCTTCTATTATTCTGCCATCCATTGCCTCCCAGGAAATTAACGGGAGATGCACAGTTTTCTTGCAAAGGCTAGATTATACAAGTGAAACAACTCTGCTTAATTTTCATATAATTGCAAGTTAAATTGCAAGACTGGAAATTGAGGACAAGTACATTTTGCATCTGAAATGATCAGATTCAACATCAGAGCTCTTGATACAGTTCTCACAGAACAGCCCTTTCCCAATTTGTTCACCTTTACTGAAAAAACAGCCTTGTGGACACACTGTAATCCTTAGGCAATATTTTGTAAAACAACTGCTGGTGCTCCTGCAGCAACACTTGTTAGTTTTACTAGTAGTGTTCAATTTGCAAAGTGACAATTCCACGTTAGCTCATTTGATAAATGCTCTTTGACCAGATACGCATCTTTATCTCCTCCTAAAGGCTAAATATTTCTGCATGTTTGGAATTAATTGCATTAGCTTCATTAATCTGTTTTGTGATCTTAAAGCTCCTGCGGGTGTTTTAATCTGGTGTTTGAGGTAACTTTCCTGATCAACCCCCAAGCTTCATCCAGTAGTTGTGAACTGGAGTTGACTAGTTCACTAGGTTGACTTAAAGCTGTTTGACTGTGATTGCTGTTGCTTGCCTTCTTTATGGATCACGGATTTTATGTTAGATAAAACTCATAAAAAGTCAAGTAATGAACGGGAAAGAAACAGAATTTATCTAAAATTTGCTAAAACCTTTTATTGTCCCTAAAAGCGTAAGCATGATCTTCTGCTGAAGTGGTTAGAAGCTGTAGCCACAGGGAACCTTTCACGCAGATTTCATTGCAAGATTGAAGCTAAAATGAAAGGCCAGATAGTTTACAGCCATTCTGCAGGCTGTGGACCAAAAAAGCTATAACTAGCAGAGTAAGTTCAAGCTGTTAGCGATTAAAGAAAGCCTGTCATCTTGCTCAGTGTTCTGTCCATGCAGAGCTTGTTGAAAATTCATGAAATGCAGCATTAGTGACATTTCCAGGGTAATATACAACCTAGTGTAACAAAGAATTACCTAGAATTAGAGATTCTACTGTTCATTTTCTTAATAAGCATGTTAATTGTATTATGGACTTCCAGTTTTATTCCTCAACTGTTTCTTGAGTATTCGTGTGTTTACATAATGTTTTAAATCGCTGCCACTATTACCGACTTAAAAGCTAGTTTTTTGTTCTTACGTATTTTCGTTAAGCAAAACAAGGTTCTAAAATTCCCAGTTACGTTTTCCATCTTGTGTGTTCAGGGATATCACACTGGTGTCTTGTTAGAATTTAGTAAACTGTTTCAGCGATAAAAAATAATAAAAAAATATATATACCTAGCTGTAGCACATCTTATGTTTTTATCTCAGGCGACCTTAGAAAGGAGTTTAGTATCATCACCTGAATTTTACTGAGAAGGAACCTGGACACAAGAGAAGGAGGTAGTGACTTATTCAGGTTTTCTCAGTAAGCCTGTGACAGAAATGGAACCTTTGTCTCCTGAATTCTAGCCAAGTATTTTCTCCAGCCTACTCTCCTTCTGCACAGGAATGCAGTTTCCAAAATGCTAAAAGATGTAAATAGCAGACGATGTAAACAGATGTAAACGAATACACAGTTTATGAAATCCTGGCTCCACTTAAGTCGGTGGCAAAACTCCCTTCAACTTTAATGGAGTCAGGATTTTCATCAGGTCAGAGCAGCTTTTAAAGAAAATAGTGCCATATTTACACGACTGCATCTTTCAAATCTAATCTCATTACTTTTTTGCTATATACAGTTTGAGTTGCCATAGGTTCTCTAATTAAACTAATTTGCTGCAAGCTTGTATTTCTTAACTAGACCTTAACACCTCACTTTGAATTCCTTTTGCTTTAATAAAAAAAACTATGTAGTGACTGTTCTGAAACATACTAAGCTTGGATTTTATCATCATCATTGTGAAAAATCTGTTTTCTTGGCTTGGTTCCTTTGTATTGTCATTACATAGGTAGTATTTTATCTGTTGGTAGCAAATTTAACTGCTACTTACAGATACTGTGCAATGAAATATATTTTCATTTATGTTGTAGCCACAAAGTAGGATGAAGAAAGATTGGCTATTGACATTTGTCCATAAGTGGGTTTTGGATTTAGATCATTCATATTAAAAAATACTGATAGCTTTAAAGGTTAGCACAAATTAATTTTGCTCAGTAAGTAGTAAATTTACTAATAATTTGTGAATTAGTAATTAAAAGTTTAGATGAACAGCTAAGTTTGTAGTAGTGACTCTGACTATTCACTGTCTCTAGTCTGGTTTTGTTTCATTTTTTATGATTAAACTGAGCTTTTTCCTCCTTCAAATAATAGTCTGTGGCAGTGGGAAATGAGAATGCACTGAGACATAGAGGACAAGGAAGCGAGTTGGTGGCAAAATGAGATAATTTGTAATCAACAAGAAGGAATTGGTCTCAAAATAACCAGTGTCTTTAAAAAGCCTGAGAAAGAAAGTACTTTTATTTTCCTTAATGTTTGTAAGGAAACTTACAAACTGCTGTAGGCAGTAAAGTCCATATAGTGAACGTCACACAATCATAGTATAGAATAGTCTCTTACACAATATATTGATACTGATTTACACAAAGTCGCTCAGGAGGGCAAATGCTTTCTTGAAAAAAATATTTCTTGAGGATAATATTCCTCATTTCTCCTTTTCATCTACTCACCACCTTCAGAGAATTCTGGCTAGTACCAAATTTAATTAAAGTGGTTCCAAAACCACTATAGCTAATTTTTCCTCACAGGAGAGTCTGCTGTGTTTGGAAAGAAATGGTGACCAGGATCTAAGTCAGGAAATGCTTATGAGAGATAAGAAATTCAATTAAACGTTGCATAAAATTGATGAGAGAAGGTCAGAATAGGACAAATGCAATGTATAATGGCCACTTTTAAGTAGTGGTAGTTTCCTGAGAATTTGCCTTCTTTTTTGAAACTTCAGAAATCAAAGTATTAATGAACTGTGCCTGCACCAAATCGCAGTATCCTTTCCAACATATCACCTCTAAAAATACACTGCAGTACTGTTAGAACAGTGAACTGACAAGCAACTGATACAGAAATTAAACCCATGGACTTGTCCTGCAAAGGTGCAGTTATTATTGTTCTGACGTGTGGTGCCATGGACCACACAGGACATGTATTTAATATTTTTTTTTGACAGCTTGGATTCAGTAGTTTGGTTTGTTTTCTAGCAATGTGTTGGCTATAGAAAATATTTCATTCTACTGAGCTAACATACTATTGAGCAATAAAAGGTCTTGGCTTACACAATATGTGTAGAGCCATGCTCAAAGTGGTAGATACTGACCTGTCACGTGGTAACTGGATCTTAAATATCATGTAAATAAATGATTCTAAATATATAAAAAAGTATGTAGTCTACTCTTACTACAAGAGAATTAAGTCTTGCTTATTAAAAAGGTTTTAGTGGCTGGGACAAAGACCAAAGACTAAAAATTAAGCATTTTTGAGAATACTGTGGCTTTAGGGCAGACTTTTGAAACACTGCATATATAAGACTAATTTTGCAAGTAAAGCACCAGCAATGTATGCACATGACCTGTAGTCAAACCCATGAAGTAGTAATGGTAAAGTGGAATTATATAGGCTGTGCTCTAAGAATTCTTAATAGTAGCATAACCAGTGAACATTATCAAGATTCAGTGATGTAATTGTATTGTATACACTTAAGTCTTATTTCTTATTGTCCAAATTAATATTAAAGTTATACTTCCATTATCCTTCCTGTTACAGACGTGTCGTAGTAAAGTATAGACAAATGCCAAACTGTGTCTTTGTCTATGATAAGAGTATATTCTCAGATATTTTTTTAACATAATAGGCTAAAGGTAGCAATGTGAAAAGAGTGCCAGTCATTGGCATTAGGTGAGGATAACATATAAATTTTCTAAGTACTTGAAGAAAAATTGAAAAGCTACTCAATCTCAGAATGGTTCTTGCTAAAAACATTTAATTCTTACCATGTAGTAAGTCCAAATTATTGAGAAGGCACGTAATTGTCAGCACTGAGGCATTTTTTATGTCTGACCCTATTCTATATGTATACAAACAAGTGATAATTTCTTTTTTGATCCTTACAACAAATGAAGAGTTAATATTGGGCCTCTCTGCAAAATTTCATGGATTTTCTTTCACAGCAGTGATGCCTTTCCTTGAGTTATCCAGAAGCAGGATAGCTTTGCCTTGCTGTGCTCTGGCTGGGTGACTTTATCTAGAAGATATTTTAATTGATTCAAAAGATGACGGAGAACTGTCAGGACTGAAACACCTGTTTTTAATTGATGGTTAAACGTGCTTGAGCCAAATCAGAAGGAAGAAACAAAGACTGCCAGCTGGGTGGTCCTCTTTCAGTCTCTTCATATAGGTGGCTATGTGAGGCTAATTTCTTTATGTCCCACTAGCCAATATAGTCTCTGTTGGTAGGTAATTACAGCTATGTCTAGGAGTTGGTATAGTGCCAGAAAGCATTCCCAGTTGTCAGCATTCTCTGTACTGTCCTGTGCACTTTTATGCAGTTTTGGGAGGGTTTCGGGTTGGGCAGACTGGCAGATCACTTAGGCCAGACTCCCACTTGTGTCAGGTGTATTTGTTTTCTTCAGTGCTTGTTGAAACCTTATCATGTGCTCTTGGGGACATGATGACATGACGACATGACATTATTGAAATGACTAGTTTTACCATTGACTTAGAATGGGTTCAGAATTATCTTCTTTAATCCAGTTCCAAATTTAAAATATTATAGTGTTTGCCTAAAACAGATTAACAAGTTCAGTATTAAAATCAGCACCATAGAATCCCGTACCTATCGAGGACAGTAAGTGTGAAAGAAGAGAGCTCTCTAAACCATGCAGATCATAGTGATCCACCTACAAGTGTCCCGAGTGCAGAGGTTCAGCAGTTTGCGATATGAATGGCTTTTCTTTAACGCTCTTCAGTGACATCTTTGTAGGCTACAAGAGTTACCTTCTGCAGTCGTGCTGCTGCTACGTGCAACTCTCTAAGACTCTTTAGCTGAACACCAGAATACAAGAACTGGCAACCTGTTCCACCAGAATCCTTTCTCTGCCTTCCAGCTACGATGCTTTATGAGGATTCTGTGCCAGTAATCCTATAGATGGAGGGAAATACATCACTGAATTAGCACCTCTTACTTTCACAAAAGCAGATGAAGGTTTACTTTGTGACCCTTAGTTAATAATTACATCAGCTAGAGCAGAACCAATATATTAGCCTTAGCTAAATTTGGTTCTTTAGGGCTAAAAGTATGTGCATATAGCTTACCTAACAGTGTGTATATGATGTGCTTGCTGCATAAAAAATTACTTTCTATGGTGCATCCATTTGACTACCTCATCTACACACTGCCCTTCACACATCACCACTAAGACGACCACTGACATGCATATCCTTGGGCAGATTTAAATAGCTTCCTTTATTTTAATTAACCTGTCAGAGAAAGCTTCTTTGTTTTCAACACTTGAAATTAAGCTTGGCCTAAAGTCTAAATTTAGCCCTGCAGCCATGATAAACGTGAAGACCAATCACTTTTATAAGGGTTTTGAAATGCTCTCACAGTTGCACAGATAAGAGAAAATGCAGACTACAAAGTAGCAGATCTAAGTAAGAAGCTTCCAGTTTGTATTGTTGCTTTTCTGATTATAACTGCTTCTAAGCAGCTAATCTATTTCCTTTTAAACTTCTTCCAAGCTAGAATCACTGAATGGCACACTTCTGTATTCTGCAGCTTTTTAAAATTAAACTCTTCTGAGCAATGGGAGTGACAAGCAAAAGTTTACTAGACAAAGAGATTGCAATATATCTCTAAATAAAGTATGTCTAAATCATTCTGCTGGTACAAGTGTTACATTTTAGCTTTATTGTCTTTTATGAACATTGATTAAACTTCCACTTGAAGCTGGTGTTTTGAGACTGTAAAACCATTCCAGAAGAATTTGGAAGAGGAAGGATTAGCTGATCACTTAATGTAATGGACTATGCAATGAAGTTGTCTGCAGTAACAACTCAGTTAACCAGAGGTCCATTTAAATTCTGTGTTACTATTATAAACAAGGGGGATGCAATTCACAGTGGCCTGGGCAGCTACGATAAGATCAATTTTGTCTAACTGCCTAAAAGAAGTTAACTGTTTTGTTTAACCTAATGACCTAAGTTCTTGCTGTTGGGTGACAGGCATCTCCAAGGGACCCTTCATCCTATACTGTATTTCACAATGGGATTAATAATCTTTTGGAAGAGGGCCATTTTTCATTACGTGTCTAGCTTTTGAACCATCAAATTAGATGAGAATAATTCCATCCTAAATTTAAAACAAAATCGGTTCTTGGTGAAAACCAGTGGTTTTGATTTTGAATTTTCATATTTTGGAAATGATGTTTGTAACACTTATGACTAATATTAATGAATCACTGTAAATTCTTGTAAAGCAGTCCTCCTAGATGCAAACAAGACCAAATTAAAACAGTAACTGTGAATAGTGTGAATTGTGCCATTCCTTTCAATGGGGGCATATAATTTGGGTAGATCTGTGCTGAAGCCTCAAGCTGTGACTATAGACATCAGCCCTACTAACGGTTCCATGTCTGATTCTTTTAGAGAAAATCTCAGCTACTAACATCATTCTGCGTCTCAAACAGCCTTAGCATTGTTTCTCTCATCTAGCTGCCACATCTCCCAGCCATTCTCTGACTGCTTGGCAAAATTATATATATATAAAACAAATGCCCAGGTCCTGAAAATGTGGTGGTAGTATAAATTACATTAATTTTACACTTCACTTTTTTGTAGTATATCTGATTACAGTCTTTAATTTGCAAGGTAAAATAATATATTTCATTAAGGACCCGCAGAATTCAAGGCTTAAAAAATATACTAGGTCTTGAGATAACATGCCTATACAATTGATTTGTAACTATTTAATTGGGAAAAAAAAAAGTCTAATCACTTTTAGTGCATGAGTTATATTGAACCTGTAAACTCCTTATTATTCACACACAGAGGGATGTGTCCAATGATTAAGACCCCAAGGACTTGGTTGATTGAATAATCTGCATTTCTAAAGAAAAAATAAGCAGGAGGGTATTTAATTCTTTAAAAGAAAAGTTGTGATGCATGTCAAAGCATAACACTGACTCATAGCTTTAAAAACAATATCTGCATTTAGCTTGTCCATTGGCTGGTTCACTCGTATATCTGCAATGTACAGTCTTGATCTAATAATTGCTAATTATGCAGTTGTTTATCAGCTCATTTGAAACATCCTGAAATTCAGTCTAGCTCAGCAAATTGCTGTGCTTAAGGCATTTTTACGTTCTAGGAAATTATAATATCCCCAGAAGGCGAAGAATTAATAATAAAAATCCTCTTTTGTAAAAGATTATCATTGCAGAGCAAATGGAGCAGATCTTCCCTATCTTAGTGCATTTAATATTCTCATTTTTTTCTATGAAAGTTTGATGGAAAGACTATGTGGGGATCACTGTTTTATTAACTTGTTAAGAGACAAATTTACTGAACCAGTGCAGCATATTGATTTCAGTGTCTGCTACATGGAAAAGCAGCCATGGTAATGGATGACTTGTAGACATTTCCATATGGAAACTAGCTCGTTCTTTAGATGTTTTGTGATCTTGATTTATCTGTTTAGGCTGGCATTAAGGAGTTAGTGATTAAACTTACAAGGATGCTTTCTTGTTTATTACTTAGAAAGTTTTTCCTGCCTTCCATATGATTTCTTTCTAATGTGCCCACCCTTATTGAGTCCTTTGTAAAGGATTACAGAAGCAAATCCACAGTTTGTCCCATTCTACTGAAAACAATATTCTGGCCAGCAGATGTCAGGTTTGATAGGCAATAAACAGAAATTAGAACACTACATGCAGTGCATTTTTGATCGCTTATCAAACATAATTCAACTGATCCAGCATGCAACCATCTCTGGACTGGGGAAGCTTAATATAGATCTTAAATATCTAATATGGATGGCTTGATCTAGTTATATTTGTAATTACAAACATACAAAGGAAAACGTCATACTTAAGATGAGAGACGCAGCTGTCAAAATAACTTGAGTTGCAATCCTCTAGTTACTCAGGTCTGTAAGCATACCTGTCTTCCAAGTTTCGTTTTTTGCTTTATTTTTTGGAGGAAAAAAATCTAGGAGCCCAATGCTGATTTTATTTCCATTATTCATTTTGGCATGATTCAAGTATCAGATAAAAACCCAAACATCTCAGAGAGCATGCAGGCATCTGTATTCCTTCACCCTACAAAGTGAGTGGGGAGGCAATGGCTGAAATCATAACGACACAATTCAGAAACTAATCTGCACTATTATCATATTTTTGGACAAATAGAAAAGTTATTAAGTTTATTTCTCAGCTGGCTTTGTTGGTCTCTTAGGAGTTCTAAGAAAACTTAATCATCTAGGCAAAGAACCTTTGTGTTAGCGACAGCAAGACTACACAGTTAAGTGATTTATTGGAATTTATTGTGTATTTCTTTGGGTAAGCCGTCAGAAATATATTCTGGAGTTTTTTATCAAGCCTGGCCTTAGGAACTCAAAGGTTTTCCCTCTGTAAGGTGTATGTGATGCCTTCTTTTCTATTAAAAGTCTCATCATAGAGGAAAAGGGTTTCTATGATGCATTTTGTGCAGAAATGGTTTACTGCACTAGGTTATGAAGAATCTTTACCACAGCTAGTTGAAGTTTTTATCCTAAGTTTCAAAAATATATTTCTCCAGAAAAAGAAATAAATATAGCATTTCCAAGTCAGTAAAATTTAATTCTGACATAAATTTAGATCAATATTTATTATTTTTATGTATATGATCAGGAAAAGAGCTTTAGAAGTAGCAGACTTGCATGTTCCTGTGGATACGCAGTGACCTACTTTGTAGATGTGGACAGAACTGTGTCTGTACAAGTGTGTAAAGTGGGTCTGTAATGTAAAAGCGTTTTAAAAGAGTTTAAAAGAGTCTAATTGAGGGATGCATTGAAGCAGCATCTCTTACGTAAGCTCTCAGATATACTAAGGTAGTAACCATTATTCATCAGGGAATCTCAAAGCATTTCACAAAAGCAGGACAGTATTTTTCTATTCTAAGAAATGGAAGTATGAAATTCAGAGATTGTTTTTACAAAGCATCAAGAATTGCAGTTGCTCAGAAACACAAATATCAGGCACAAAGGTCCTGCCTGAGACTTAAGGAGACACCTGTCTTTACAGCACTGAGAGCCCTTGCAAAATTAAACAAAGCACAGCTCTGTACCTTATGTTGGAGCCAAAAGAAGTTGCCCAGGGACTGTCAGCAACTCAGTGGCAGAGCTGGCAACGGCATTTCTGCCCCTTGGTTCTTTATGCTGGGTCCTCTCCCCTCGACCACTACCTCATCAATGGATTGACGGAAATGTGAAATTGTCGCTGTTGTTCCTATATCAACATTAAAATAACAGGGAAGGAGAACTGCATGTGAAGAGGTGGTTCATTTGAGGAGCACTGATAAGATGTGCTGTAGGCAAGCGAGCCAGCCATGCTTTATGACACGTTCAGAACTTGGAGACTGAATTACAGTTTTAGTAATCATCAGTTCCCCTTCTTCTCTGTCATTTCTTTGTTTAATATATTGCATGGAAGAGACTTACGGTACAAGTTTTATAAGCTTGTAATAAAAATATAACAACTGTTGTATTAAATTATTTAAGTTGTAAACCATTGTAAAAAGCAGAAAAAGTTATATCGACATGGAGCCAGAAAAAATTATTATGATGGAGTATAAAATATATTGTGCTGATTACTACAGAATTTTTGCCCAGTTTAGCATATTGTAAATCTTTGGTTGGCCTTAAGAGTGAAACAGCAAGTAGATTTTTCTAAAGGATTATGGCAAGTGGTTTAAGAAAAATGAAGCTAACATCAGATTTATAATTTAAAAACAAATCAGCAAAAATGTGACAGCAAACAAAAAAATATCTAAAAGGTCAAAGGAGAGAAGAATAGTGGCAAAGCAAAGGATCAATGAATTTAAAACTTCCAGATTTCCCCTGAGAGAAAGCTAGAATTCTAGAGGAATAAATAACCAACTTTTAAATTTTAAGCAAGTAGATTATTATTTTTTTCTTTTGTGCTATGCTTTACTAAACAGAGATGTGCCAATAACTTTGCATCTGGCAGTACTGATGTTAGTAGCATTTTAAAATGGTAGATTTACCTAAGTCAGTTGCTAAAATTACAAATGGAAACATTTGTGGGAGGACACAAATATATTTAGCATGAAGTTCTGACTATACATTAGAAGGTCCAGTTAGTTTTCCTTTCTTCTGCCCCTTTGCTCTTGGTAAGTCAAAAATGAAACTGATTACATGATGATTACATAATAATAATCATCATCAACAGCATCATCATCCTTTAGCACTTTCATGTTTCACCTTTTTGTCCTACCAGAGTTTTTAGACCTTTAATGCCCCTAAGTGTTCTTGTGGTAGGTTGTGGATGAGTTTTCTTAGCCCTGCAGAGTGATTTGGCAAAAGATTCAGCTGGGCTGAGCGTACTTTGTTGCCTTCCTTTCTACCAACATACGCTTTCTGTAAAAGAGAAAAAGAGGTGATGGCCTGATTCTAATGAATCTTCCTAGCAGCGGTGTAATTGCAAAACTACCTTGAAAGAGAAGCCTTTTTAAAAAAACCCACCTACTCATCCAGCCAATGTAGCATAGAAAGTACTGGTAATGCCACTCCAGTGCTGATGTTCCAGGAGAAGAGTGGTTCTTTGTGAGCAGATGTTGATGGCCTGTCCGTCTCACTACCGTGCTCTGCAAAGCAGCGGGTAAGATATTCCCTGACAAGTTAAGGCCCATGGCATAAAGTATCAGTGTTGACCAAAGAGAGGGCTGTGTGGGCATCTTTGCTTTACTTTAAAACTGACATCTCTTCTTGAACAATTTATTTCCCTCTAGCAGTACTGCAACATTGTTAAAACCAGATCTCATACCACACATCACATCTTTAAAACAGAAGGAGGCACGAGGATAAATCAAAGGCATGTTTCGCTGTGCCTTATAGGTTGGCCTTCTGTTTGTGGGGAAGATAAAGGTCACCCTTCCATCACTCGCACTTCATGTTTCTTAAAAGT
This sequence comes from Limnodromus scolopaceus, assembly GCA_028565335.1. NCBI lineage: Eukaryota > Metazoa > Chordata > Aves > Charadriiformes > Scolopacidae > Limnodromus > Limnodromus scolopaceus. The sequence goes on from JAOXNO010000041.1 coordinate 33,995,842, forward strand.
GGTAAAAGCATCACATCCATTTTTCTTCTGAGCATTTTCAGTTTCATTAATCCAGTATCTCTTTGAGCTAACGTTGTTTTTGGTGGAGATGTGGCTTAAGGCTCCAGAAGTAGAAATTCCTGTTGAAAGGGCCAATGTTTAAGCAGAAGAACCATCAGTGCTGCTGACTGACTGGTCATCTGGGGTGCTGGCCCACCCAGGGGGGTCTGGGCACTGGCCCACCCCAGGGGAACCTGGAACCCCTAAGCAACAGGGAGATCTGGGCAGCTTTTCCACTCACTGCTGAGCTGTACCTGTCACCCACATGGCTATAAATCACAAAATATACAGAAGTTACAGAAGGCAGTGCAATTTGTATCATTCCAAAAGGCCTTCCCCAAAGGTTTTTTAAGAACAGATGTTTAGACCTATGTAGTTTAGTGATGAAACAGTCTTTATTTATTTTTTTTTTGTACACTTGTGTGATAATTTAACTTTGTTGCAGCCTTTTGTCCTACACTGTGGTATAAAATGTATAGTAATGTTCACTAAGCAACCACAAGACAGTCGGGTGTATGGCCCCTTGACAGATATGACTGTTTTAGCATAAATAAAAGCAGCCCAGCTGCCGATGGGGTGGAAGAATGGCAGGGGCCTCCGAGCAGTGAAGCTGTTTGACAACGGAGCAGGTGGACTACGGGCAGCAGTGCTCTTCTGGGACTGTGATTTTAACTTCCAGTGATACAAATGCAGGGTGAGCAAAAGGATGATTCCATTCTTGGCCCACTGTGGTGTGCTGTCGAGAGGAAAAAGAGGTGGGTCAGAATTTGGGGTCAGTTGTTGACTTTTCCACAAATTACCTTAACAAATCACGTAATTTTGGCACAGTTTTTTATGACTCAGTTTCCTACCTGTGCTACTTGCCTTTTTCAGCTCTGTATTTTTTTGTGTTGATGGTAAACTCTTGGTGGTAGACCTTGTCTGTTATTTAGTGTTTATTCAGCGCCTGATAAAATGACACGTAAATCTTGCTGAAGGCTTTTATAAATTATGCTGTTAATAACTTCAAGTTAGAGAAAAAATGACTTGCAGCTCACATCACTGCGTGGCCAAGTTTCAGAACCTTCTTCTTTCATTTTGCTGTCGGTTGACACAGTTGAATGACTCTCCCAGTCTCCTGTTCCCAAATCTGTAACAAGCTGTGAGCTCACATTACACAGGAAGTAATAACACTGAGATTTATTTGTCATCCTTGGAGACCATGAAGAGGAACAAAAGACTTTCATCTCTCTCCTTTTCTTCCTTGACTGTAGGGAATAAGAGGGTACTCATATCTTGGGTCTCTGCCACACAGGATAAAAATCCAATTAATGTAAATCTGCCAGATCAAGGGGAGGTAGTTGTGTGGCTATCAGGAGCCCACAGACTGTTGAGTGGATCCTCAGCAACCTCCAGCATCATGATTTCCCCATTAAAACGAGATGGGTTTTGCTCCACCTCTACATACTGGTCTACCCTTCTTTTTGGCTCGCTCCAGCTAATTTTGCAGAAGTTGTCAGATGCAGCAGCAATGAAATTTTAGTCATTTGTAGACTCACTCTAGGATTAAATCAGTGACCTCAGGATGAAAGGCAGCGAATGCCACAACCACTCTTTGTTACCTCTTCCAGGCAGCTTTGATTAAACTGTGCTGTGCAGCCAGACCTGGATCAATATGAATGATCTTCATCGACCTAATAATGTATTTAACATGTTTGGTGCACTTTTATCTGGTTTTGTTACAATAAGTTGTTTACATTAGTGCAGCAGATTGATTTAAAGTTTCGGAGCTCTTTACAATGGTAAACATCTAGAAATAACCTCATTAGTTTGCACATGATACTATATATAAATATGTAATCTACTGTGGAAGCTCCTCAGCAGGTGTAAATTAGCATAGCTACAATTTACAGAAGTTGAGAATCTGGCCTAGAAACTGAAAAAAAATGATTCCATCAATATTATTGTAAATGATCACAGCTTAACTTGACATAAAGCAAGGACCATATGATCTTCTCCGTGTCCAGTCCAAAGATGCTTACCACAAAGTCTTTTAGAAACCTTTTCTATTATTTGTAGAATAAATTCTCCCACCAGCAGATGTATGTGATGTCTACTGGTTATATAAACATCTCTTCATGGTCAGGCCTTTTGGATGCTGTACGTCCAATCAGATACTTCTTAAACCCATCAGTATTAGAGACTATTTAGCAGGCTTGAATAAACGAATAAATGTGGAAGCTGTACCAAACACATCATTTAAGGATGTCAAAGCGCTTAACAAACATTGTTACAACCAAGTCCACGTGTAGCCACTGAAGGACATATTTGCTTCAGTATGTCTCATGACAGCTTCTTAAAAAATATACTTAAGTGAATTTAACACTTGTGAAAGGTGCCAGATTGACAGGCCCTGGAGATAAAAGTTCTTGAATTACCAGCAGGCACAGCCGAGCTTCCCACACACACTGCCCCACCGGTGTCCCCAACCCTACCTGGAAGGCACAGCGACCAACTGTCCTATAGCTTGCAAATCTGCACCATCTCGTGCTCTTGGACTATGGGCCAAGAGTCAGTAGCTGTAATGTGACCTAAAGGTGAAAAAGCGAATTCCATAATTACTGCACAGGTGCTGTTGCAGTTGATCATTTTCACACCAAGTACTCAATTAATCTGGAAAAAAAAATAAAGTGCACGTTTATCTGATTTTTGCATACCCCAGAAAACGTGTGTGTGTGAGCCTGTAGTGAATCCTGCGGTGTTATCTGTCCACGTAGGCACATTCAGATGAACATATGAGCAAACAAGTGCTTGCACATCCTGTGAAGTGCATTCTTAGATGCCTCTTGAAAAATGGGTCCTTACTGTTTCATATGTTTTTAATAATCTGTCTCCATTCATAACTCATCCCTGCTCGGTGTCATTACAGCCCATCCTCCCCAGAGATTTTGAGCACAGCTGGCATACAAGTTCAATAACCATCCGCCCCTTAAAGAGATTGGGTCGTTACGGGGTTGAAAGATAGCACACAGGGAAAACAGGCTCGTGATCTTTGCACTCTGTCATGGTTTTAGAAAAAGCACAAGTTCTTCCCTGAGTGATTGTGCCCCGAAAGTTCAGTCCTCCGTTCTCTTTGAAATTATATTTAGACTTCACTGAGAGTACTGGAAGGGCATGCTTAAGTGTTTCTTTATTTAGTGCAGAAGGGTAATGGCATTTTAAACAAAAGTGCACATTTATAACCTTGTATAGGCCGATTCTCAACCTGTATGTAGGACATGACTAAAAACAGAACACTGGAAAACACGAAGTGATGAGTTTTCATGCTCTGCTATTTTCTAAGCCATAGCCGGCAGCTTGAAAGAATTATTATGGAAGCTAAACCTTAATTCCTTCTTCTGAGAAACAGCCATAACTAATGCACAGAAGAGCTTGACAACATTTGTTTGTCTTTAAAAGAGTCACATTTCTTTCAGCAACTTGCTGTTGATGTGCATGATAACATACCTATAGCCAGAGAGAGTTAGGTGGCCTGTAACTGTCTTAGGGATGGCATTTGGGATTGAATTTGTAATTCTTAGAAATATCAGTATAAAACCTCATTTGATGATTATTGCCTGATGTAGTTACCTCCTCAGAGTTCCTGGTGCATCTGTCACACTGTACTGCTGCAGGAAGAGTTCATACCAGCTTTCCAACTAAGCTGAAGTTGTGTTTCAAAATTCGGGAGGAAATTCAGGAGAGAATGTACATTTGGGAGAGGATGTTTTAAGATAATAGTATCCATGAACTCTGCTTAAAAACCTTACCTCATTCAGCCTCCGTTCTCTGGTTCAGGCTCTCTGCTGGAAAACAGAAATGGACCATTTTAGGTCATCTTCTCCTTAACAGGTTTGTTCTCTTTAGTCCATGGTTTCTTGTTTTGGTAGCCTAGTTTCAAATAACCAGTGTACCCAAGTCAGGTTTTGGTTGGGGCTGGGTTTTTTTTGTCTGCTTGTATTTGCACAGTACCCCGATGGAGTTTTCATTTAATTCATTTTATTACATAGATCATATTTTTAACTAGATCATGTTATAAATTCTGCTTCAATCTGCTACTTATTAACTGCAAGTATTACGAAGTCTTTTTTTCATCAAGCACTATTTATGATTTTTTGAGCTAGTAGCTGGCCTTTTGCTTGCAGAAAGGCAAAAAGCTTTTCTTGTCTGCACCAGGAGGGGAAGAAGAGAATGCCAGGGACCTTCTCTTACAGAATGACAATGCTTCACTCCCAGAAAAAAAGCAGAGGAAGGAAAACAGATGTTTACCTGTTTTTCCTAAGATTTATAGTATACTTGGGCACCACTGAAATCATTATTTGGAAGCAAAGGCTTCCTAAAGTTTATCCACCTCAATCTGAAGCTCCGAGGATGTGTCTCAGTTCATTAGTTTGAAAACTCTTTATAGATGTGAAGTATTATTTTTAATTTTGTTTAGGAAAGGGCAGAAATTAGAATTCCATATTAGGGAAGGAAAGGAGAGAGGCTTTTTCATGACTGAGTTAAACAGAAGCCTTCAGAAGAATAGAAAGGGGTTGGTTCATTCCCATCTTCATGTAACTTGAATTACAGGGTTTAGGAAGTGAAACGGATCATAAGCTAAACCCTGCGGAGTCCAGAAAGCTCTAATTAACGCCCACAGTGAGTAACTTTTCTGAAATTGGTCTTTAATCAAACTTTGCTCTGAAAACAAAACAAGGTATCGTGGCAGCTTGATAAAAGAGATGCATTGCTAAGGCTGACAGGCCCACAATCAAACCAGCACTAAAAATAACTGTTTTGTCTACTAATTTTCTTTCAGATGCTAAAAAAATGCATTAGCTACAGTCTAAAAAAACTTCCATAGTTACTCAGTCGAGTGACTCAGCTCTAGAAAAGTGAGGTTCCTGTAAATGTTAATGCCCTCCTGGATGATGAGTGAGCCCCTCTGCCCAAGCAGAAGAACAGCAGAGAGGTTGCTGAGGCTGGGAGGGGAAGAGGCAGCTTCTGGACTCCTACAGAGCTGGTCACTTGGGGCCAACTGCCCCTCTCCTCTCACAGCTGATGGTGCAGAGAGCAGGCACCCTCACTGACTAACTAGTTTGGATTAAGATAGGACAATCACTCATCTTTCTTGTATCTCCGATGAACAGTAAAATCCATGGCTGCTACCTTGCACCCTCGCAACGTCTCCTCACTGATTCTGAGAGCAGGAGTTATCAGTAAGTCATGCAGGGAAACAGCTCATTTTCCTCTTTTTCTGCTCAGCTGTTGAAAGAGATGCTCCGACTCCTGTGGGTACCCATCCAAGCGTACAGCAACTTTCATTATGTTTTCACCGTAGCCTGCATAAAAACATTGCAAGAACTGCCTTTTTTGGGTTCAGGATAGATTCCAAAGGGACAAGAAGTCCACTGCACAAACAGGACTAGCAGTAAAATATATTAACACTGTAGTCTTCCCTAAATAGTGGATTTTTGTCTCAGTTGGAGCAGATCCAGGGGATGGGCACAAAAATGATCAGAGGGTGGAACACTTCTCCTATGAGGAGAGGCTGAGAGAGTTGGGGTTGTTCAGCCTGAGAAAGAGAAGGCTCCGGGGAGACCTTATTGCGGCCCTTCACTGCTTAAAGGGGGCCTACAGGAAAGATGGGGACCGACTTTTTAGTAGTGATAGGACAAGGGGTAATGGTTTTAAATGAAAAGAGGGGAGATTCAGGCTAGATACAAGGAAGAAATTTTTTACCATGAGGGTGGTGAAGCACTGGAACAGATTTCCCAGAGAGGTGGTAGATGCCCCGTCCCTGGAAACTTTCAAGGTCAGGTTGGACAGGGCTCTGAGCAACCTGATCTAGTTGAGGATGTCCCTGCTCATTGCAGGGAGGTTGGACTGGATGACCTTTAAAGGTCGCTTCAACCCAAACTGTTCTATGATTCTATCACTATCCTGATATTATAAATAACTAGCCAAAGTCAGACTGTAACTCACTCAAAACCAGAAGGACCGAGGGAAATCAGTGCAATAACCAGGATAAATAATCAGGAGTGATTGGCTTCCAAAGCAAGTTCTATTTCCATGCTCCTAAGTTCAGTTGTTGTTGATTTCCCTCTTTTTGTGCATATTAACGTGTCCCACTTGAAAAAAATCAAGACTGACTTTGAATTTTATAATTTTGGAAGAAAACCATAGAAGTATTGAGTAACATATCTTTGGCCAGTTTTCCCTGGAACTGGTAAGTTCTTAGTATTTTTGAAGATCTAGCTGATATGTTTTCAAAATGGAAACATGATTATTTACATGATGTTGCATCCATTTTTGCTGTGGGCACAGCAATTTTGAAAACATTGTCCCTTAACAGGGAAATGACCAACATGGCCAACATGGAATAATGTCATCAAGAATAGTAAAGAAAAGCATAAGGTAGTATATGAAAAGCCAAGTGTTGGACTATGCAAAATGTCCACATTATTGTCATTTAAAGTCTTCACAGCTGCAACAAAAAATCAGCACAAAACCGTATCTTGCAAAATGACTCGCTTTTATATTCCAACAGTATTTTTTTGTTTATTGTGCTTGTTTTGGAAAGGAAGGCATCAACTAAAATGAAGCAAACCAATTGTACAGAGTTTTTTTTTAAATCTTATATTCCACTCTGTCATTTTACATTATCTTAATTAAAAGTGTGGAGAAAATCCTGAACTGATTTCTCTGGCATATAAGCCTCATAAAGAGCAGTAAAACCAGATAATTTTTTAAAAAGCACATTTTCCTCCCTTGCTATGATTGTAAACCACAGAGACAGTCAGCTGGGTGTTTAAAAAAGGGAGGGAGGGCCTCCAGTTCCTCGTGTTTCACCTTTTCATCGCGCTGCCTGAGCATTTAAGGCAGAGGCTTGTTCCAGACAGATTTAATTAAACTATGCTGTGAAACTGTATATAGATCAATGGAAATGATCCATAACAAGAGGCTAATCATGTATTTAACAGTGTTCAGTCCAGTTCAATCACCTTCTACCATTTCTGTGGCTTTACCTTCATGTGGCAAAGCCTTGAATGTGTATATGTATTTTTTAATCCATCTCATTAGTGACCATATGCTTTGGCTTCCAGGGAGACAAGAACTGTCTGCAATCTGCCAGGGATTTAGGGACATCAATAACTTGTGAATAGTCATGTTGGTACTGGTCGAAGGGTTAAGTGTTCTGCACACCAGGGGCACATCTTCTGGGACTGGAACTCTTAGTCTGTTAGGAACCTGATCCCCGGTGACGCATCTTTTCAAAGTACATGCTGCATGTCAGATCTCTGCAGCTGAAGCAATGGAGCTTTATTAGCTCAGGGATTTAAAAACCTGCTCTAAGCAATGTAACAATATCTTTTGGTTAAAAAGTGAAGGAAAGATAGCAGTTGTAATATGAAAGTGATTTTTTATGTACTGGGCTAAATGTGATCTTCCTTTTTGTTACCATTTTCCTTTTCAATATAAGCTATTAGATTACTCCTCCCCTGCACACATCCAGCAAAGCAATAACGGCAGCAATAATGGGGACCTGATTTTGGAAACATAAGTGGATTCTGCGGCCTCACCTCATACTGCCTAAATCCTGCTGAAGCCAATGACAGCACGGATGTAAAAAACGTCTTTCTAATCATTTGGAATGACCCTTTAGGGGCTTCTAGGACACTGTTTTATCTACTTAGTGTGAAAAGCACCTTTGAAAAAAATAGCTTACTATGTTAGGTTTTGCCATGTTATACGGAAGGGCTGCTCAGGCAGTATGAGAGAGCATCAAACTATTGATCTCAGTATCCTGTCCTTAGAGAGGAATGGCAGAAATAGATTGCATGGCCAGAATTTTTGATGAGAGAGGGAAAGACTTTGAATTATTTTTGTTCATTTTAAGTTTTGGTTATGTCCCTCAGCTGTACCCAGGTCAGTGCAGTTCTGCCAGCAGTGCAGAAAGGAGCTCCATATGGAACCTGTGCCCTGAACTTCTGCTGATCAGTTGGGAGCCGCAGGGATCCATCTTACAGGATGAAGCTCACCTGCTTTTGGCAAATTTCATGTAATAATAATAATAAATAATGCTGGCAGTCACAGAAAATGAATTTAAAACATGCATAATACACACTACATGTTTGCTGCTTGCTAATCAGCTGCTTTGTTTGTACTTCAATAAACATTCTGTGTCAGGGCAGATTAAATAAGTTTAAGACCAGTATCAATCATATATACCTCCTGTTAAAGCCCCAGTAACCACACTGTAATGCTCTGTCCTTTACTTCTTTTCACTTTTAGGATCAACTTTTATGGCATGCAACTGGGCAAACATTCCCATAAGTGATACAAAGGAAACAAATTTTTGAAATATTTGTATTGGAACAGAGTTACATACTACAGAAAACACTCATGACTGAGGCTCTTATTTAACAAAAAGCATAATTTGCATGAATGAAAAAATATATATTGTGTCTTTATTGGTGTCACATCATTAAAAATATACAATTATATTGGGATTTAGGGTAACATTATAGTGGGTAAAATATATATAGCTGTCAATTCTTGGATTGTATCAGTTATGATTACATAGGCTGACACAGATTTACTAGTTCTGCATTGTCTTCTGTGGGGCCTTAGAGTACAATTGTACTGTTTTAGAATACCCAGTCTCTTTTCTTGAGGGGAAATTTGCATGACCAGACTTTTATCCACAATTTTTAAATGTAGAAAGATGCACACTGAAGTAGAATGTTTTCATATTAATCTATTTGATTTATCAGTATACTAAAACATTTAGAGTCTTATGTCCCAGATTTTCATCCACATTTCATTTATATGTGTAGGCTTTGCTGCAGCAGTTTGCACTTGCAATAGAAAAGGGGGTGGTCTTTTGGAAAGGTGGCTCACTCTGGCTGGGAACGAAGTCCACTGGGACACGCTCATATGTAAATATTTATGGCTATTTTGGCCACCTCAAAAGCCCAAGAGAATGGAGTATTATTTCCAGATTACTTTCAGATTCTCCCTTTGAAAGTAATACCTGGTTTCGTTATGGTGGCTTTTAGCACTGCTTCACAGCTTTTAACCATGTGGAAAAAAACCAAAAAGTTAAAGACTAAAATTATATTTTCACAATTTTAATTGAGGAAAAAAAGAAAATGTAATTTTAATAGGGTGGGATTAGTGATTTCTGATGTGGCTTGCATTTACCCACTTCCACTTAATGCCTTCTGAGCAAGCATAGCTTTAAAGTTTCTGAAGTCAAAGTTTAGAATGAAAATGTCAGCTGATGCTTAATCATGGGGGCGCTGCTGAGTATCTGTAATATGTAGACCAAGTCCCTTTCTAAACACAATGTGAAGAAGTCCTTTGACCTTTGAGGTGACTGTTGATCTTTGGCTCACCCTTCTCTGTTTTCACATCTAATGTCAATGATGTTAATACAAAAGGAAGTCAGAAGAATTTCAGAAGACTGGGACTGTCTTTGCAATATTTCATAGTTAGCATTGCCATTATTACATTAATTTACGCTACTGCTGCCAGATAACAAGAGAGAAGAGTTTTGGCTTCAGTGAATATAATTGAAAAACTCCCGTTTTATCCTGGCTGAGGTAACACTTTGACTGAACTGCCTATTCACAGCTTCACAGGCAGTGATGCCAAAAAAAAGGTTCTGCCAGTCTTCAAGTTCTGCCCTCTTTACACCCTCTCCAGCCAAGATTGCTTAGTGTTAAGAAGAATTGCCATAATCACAGAAGCTGCAGACAGAAATAACTTAGTGAAAACAAAACCCATGCAGGCCATACCTTACCATTGGGAAACTGTCTTCTGTAGGATCATTTGGAGGGTTTTCAGTAGTCTCTAAGGGTTCTGTGTGGCTGGGTTTCCACCAGGTCCACTGAGGCTGCAAAACAACCAGTAATGTTAAATTTTCCATTCTTTAGTTTTCGGCCATATTCTCCGAATTGGATCTTTTCCATTACCAATTCTGCTCCCATAATGGACTTAAAATTTACAAACTTTTGTCACGTACCAGCCCCTTTACGGCTCTTTTTAGCTAGATTTTATATTTTTATCAGTTTGAATCTCTCTATAATCCAAGATATGCCTTTATACATGTTGCCATCCCTGGCCTTCCTCCGTTATATCTTCAACGTGACATGCTTCCATTGATTTCAAATGGAAATCATGTTCATAATGTTTTTTAAAATGGCCCACTTTAACTTTTAGTAGATTGATGCACCACAGTGGGACTTGAGAGCAGAATTTCATTTATACACAACTACGTCCTGATCATCCAAATATCAAAAATTACAAAGAACTGAATTTCAACTGGCCTTTAGTTATTTTTACTACCTGCACTTAGTTTCAGCTTGCTATATCTGTAATCATCAGAGGACTCACTCCCTCAAGGTTGAGAAACATGCTTTTAACTGTTTTGCTGAATTGTGGCCTTAGGCAACATGTAAAGTTAATCTCAAATTAGTTGATGAGGAGGTGGGAGATGGTGATTCTTCCTTCTATATAAAATGAAAACTCAAGAGTTGCATTTCACTCCTGTTTGTTAATTGCTGCTCCACAATAATTTAAAAAAATGTATTTTGAAATAATTTTTAAGAAATAGGACACAATAGAAAATTAGAGAAAGAGGATTCAGTAATTATTTTGTTTCTTTTTCAGGACTGCAAGAATACCTGGAAAAATATTTGGGCAAGAAGACCCCAGCTCTGATTTTAGTACCTGTGGTGGATTTACCTGGCCAGGAAGTTATTCATGTAACCTGCTGGCTAAGCTAGCAGTTTAGAAGAGATGAGTTGACATCAAAACACACATTCCATCCAGGAAAGAACAAAGAAAGGAACTGATCATAACTGTGTTGGGTACTTTCATTAAACAATATTGTTTGATTTAAGCAAAGTCATATTTCGCTTGTTAATGACGCCTCATGATATGTGACAGTCAGCTTTGTACGAACAATAAAGGTTTCTTTTCAAAATATTGTGCTTTTTTCTCGCTTATTTTTAGATACATTCTGGTAATAGCAGGTGGCTCTTGGGAGATGTCAGCTGCTCTGATCACATCAGTTCTTTTGTTTGATATATTTAGGCCTGGTTACAATATACTGATTATAACTTCAGATCTTTTGGATGGAGGTGAAAGCAGAACATTAGCTCCAGTACTGTTTTAAAGACTTGAATCCTTTCAATCCTATGGTGAATTTACTGACTTCAGGCCAACTCATGAAGACTTCATTTGTGGCCAGATTTTAACCCTTATCTTGCACCAGGGAAGAATTATTCAGAGGGTATTCAGGATCTATTTGGTAAAATTCATGATTTTACCAAAGGGAATAATGGTGGTGACGCTCAGACTGTAGGATTTGCCATCCTGCTTTCTGAGGCAATGTTGGGCATCCTTGTGCTTTCAGTCTGGAAGGCAGCTCTTATTAAAGAGTTACCAGTGTTCCCCAGGGCTTCAGTCTTCTCCAGAAAATCAACAGGAGTTTTACCACTGCTTTCATTAAAACAGCCTCAAACATATAGGTGAAGCTCCCATCGATTTCATTGCAACTGATATTTTACTCATAATGTGATATAAGATCAGTACAGGAGAGAAAGCCTTTTGGACTTTGCTTGAGGCAGTAAGGCACTGCCAAGAAATCTTATTTTCAGAGAAAGGCTATAAAATTAAACCTTCAAAAAAGAGCATCAAGCCTTTGCCTATGTTCTACATCAATATATTCTCATTGCTTCTCTTCCAGAGTGTGAGCGCTGGAGCTACATGACTCCAGTTGCCCTTCTCTTACACCAGCTTGTATCTGAGATAAATCCACAGAAGTCAACTGCGTGGCAGGACGTTTACATTGGGGTGACCAAGAGGTGGACTTCGGGCTTCAGCTTCATTTTCTTACCCGCTACCAGAAACACACTTGGCAGCAGCCAATATGAAGCCAGTGACTAGAGATAAGAGGGTCTTCCTCCCTTAGATGCTTTGCATGTCCACCACATTATGCTGATCATTACTTGAAATTAGAGACTGCAAAATGTCATTGTTCCTTACCGTTATATCAAGTGGTATAGCAGAGCTGCTATCCTCTTTAGTAAGAACTATTTTTTTCACAGTTATTTAAATATTTTTAGAAAGGGGAAGGCGAAGAACTTTTTATATATCAGTGTATAAATACAGGTATCTATTAAATTAAATTTCTTGAGAATAAAGGGAAAAATTTATTAACAAAACTTTAGTTCATTAGCATTCAGTATCATTTTTAGGTTAGACTAAAATATATTTGATCCTTATGCTCTCCCATGATCAGAAAAGAACTTGTTAATACCTGGATATGTCTGTTTTGTTTGAATTCTTCTTTAGAAGGCTAAATCATTTTTTACTTCTCCCTGGAAATACCAGTATTTTATTTCTTTCAGTGTGGAGCACCCATAGACCAGAGGCACAAGCTGTACTGAAGCAGGAAAAGAGAGACAGACGGTACCTTCGGACAGATAAGGGCAAAGCTTAATTTTTCATGGAGATATAGGGGTACCAAATAGATGGCATGAGTTTGACTATGTATCCTGTAACAGGTATTTTTTTCATAGTAAGCTTAAAAAAGATACCCAAACATGTTGATCTTGGGTTTTGTACTACGTACAAAAAATGTACAAAAATATGTACTGCATATTTTGTACGGTACTGCAGCTTTTTCTGCAAGTTTTCCTGGAAGATTCATAGAATCATAGAATCATCTTGGTTGGAAAAGACCCTTGGGATCATCAAGTTCATTCGTGACTCAAACCATCCTTTTTCCTTCTTTAGAGGTGCATTGAAAAGCAGTAACAGAATGCATTGGTCTGAAAAACAGAGGTGGTTTGGTTTTTTTTTCTCAACAGAAAGCAAACCTTTTCCTTTTTTGAGACAACTAGAACTTCAATGGGTTACTTTGTGAATAGCTAAAAAAGAATAGTTTGCTAACTTTTTCTCCCTGAGAGGGTTCATGCAGCTTCTAAGTGGTGTAACTAAAGCTATAACCCGGGTCTGTGGTGTTTTAAGCATGAATAAGGCAATTTGTTCAACATAGATATGCGAGGTAGCTGAGTAAAGTGCTGCTCCACATAGAGACCTAAGACTTTTATAATAGAAAGAAATAACTTAATACCATTTAATCTGCCTTATGCTGCCACACTTTCATCATAATTACTGGGTCCTACTGTGGATAAGTTGTTTCACGGAGCTGTTTTTCACTTCATTTGTAACAAAAGTGCTAGCTGACGATGGGAGTTGGGGAGACGTGCGCACACACACACACACAAACACACATATATATGGTGTTTTAGTAAAAAGAGGGAAAGACAATTAAACTCTATGGATGCAGGGTTTGTTGTGGATTTTTTTTTCATTATGAGCTTTGCTGAGTCTTTTCCCCAGCAGGTTTTAATATCGAGCCTATAAATTCATATACTGTGCTAAGATACTGGTTTGAGTATCTTTAAATATACATGTGCAAATTCTTCTGTTTCTCTGATTTCTACTGAGCCTTCAGGAAAATGTTGTGTGTGCATATTATGACACAAAAAGTTGGCTGATCTAGGTTCTAGCACTGAGAACAGAGAAAGGCTATGTAATAGGTGGGAAAATGTCTTTAAAAATATAACCCAAGATTTTAATTTTTCTTTTCTCTGCTGTAACAAGTGTTAGAATATGGCTTACACATCTTTTCTTCTTTTTTTTTAAAAAAAAGGAATCTACATCTTGTTATAGGTCTCTGTCAGAGACATTTTGTCTCCTGCCTCTTTTAAAAATCTCTGTATATCAATTTCTTTAATTGCTTGAAAGCATGTTAAAGTGAACTGACCAAATGGGACTGCAAGACCAAAACTGATTTAATAACTTTGTGTTTTACTCATTTCAAAACCCAGCGACGGCCACAGCCCCAGTGAGCCTCTACAGTGCACATGACTAAGCTGCTATAAAGGTGCCAGAGCTGATCTTCCCAAATAGATTTAAAAATGACATTGAGATATTTTAAGCAGAGCTTATTTAATTTTTTCACTGTGACTTTTATAGTTAGGTGATTCGGGAGCTGATTTGTTACACCAGATAGCATTGGTGCATCTTTTCGCCTTCAGAAATCTGATGGTCATTGGAAGCAGGGTGTCTCCTGAGTATTAAAGAGGTGATCTGAAGCAGCTCCTCTCCTTCAAGGACATCCTGTTCCATCCATTATCTCCTGCCTATGTGCAGTAGTCTAGTCTGTCAAAATACAGTGATTGAATAAAACTTTTATTTCAAATAAATGAAAGCATTGATTTAATAAAAGGTTTGTACTGCATGGTATAATAGTTCTCTAAATGAACACTGAAATCCTAAAATACAGAAACTTTTCATGTGTCCAAGTTAAATCTTTTTTACTTCTTTCAGGATGGGTTTGCTGAAGCAAACTTAGTTTATTCTGTCTGTTAAAGTAAAACTGTCCTGAGCTTTCTGAGTACTAACTGGCACTTATTATTTAAGTAACCGGCTTTTACTATTATAAATGTCTGGCATTGGGAATGCATATTAAGAATACTTGACAATTTACTAATTTATGATCTCTTTAGTTGTATTTTAATATTTTTGGCAAGCCAGCCTGTGTTGATGTATTAGCCAAACATTCAAAATACAGACTTGAGATCTTGAAAGCTTCTTTTTTTCAACTTTCATCTGAACACTGAATATTTTTGACATATTTTAAATTTTAATTTTAAAAAACAGACTGGGTACCTGTGAACTGAACCCGTATGTTACATGCAAGTGCCCTTTTACTGATGACTCACTGCTCACAAGTTCTTGGCTTTGACTTCTGTTGGATGAATTCATGGCTAGGTTTTGCCTGTGGTTTCCGGCTTTTCTCGTATTTTAGAGCGCTGTCTGCTTTTGCCCTATATTCCCAAATAGTCAGGTTGTTCTGAGGATCTTCTCACAGGATATGTCACTGGCAGAAGTCTCCTTGTCATTGCCCTCACTCTCCATTTCACTTGCAATGTTTGAAAACCATTTCTTGGATACATATGCTCGTCCTCCATTTCCTATTATATTTTGATTTTGTGATTGTATCATTTAATTCTAAATAATTTTAAAATACTGTTTGCATAATTTAACCCAGCTGACAGGACTTACCGTCCACAGTAAAGCCAGGATGTTCTCAAAATAGGTCACATTTCACTTTTGTCCTTCCCAGCTTTCAGAAACTCCTGCTCTTCTGTAACTTATGCAGGTTTCCAGTTCAGAAGAAAATAACGTTTCAGAACAAAAAGATAAGCTGAACTAAACACCCTGAACAAATGGAGAACTGCCCCGATCTAGTAACCTGTTAGGGGACTCCAGAGTCAGGAGACAGGTTAGAATGATGCCACCCTTTCCTGGGTAAGCTCAAGCATATCCATTAGTTTTCCTGTGCCTCTATTCCCAGATTTGTATCTCTTGAAATAATGTTTTCTCACCCTTGTAAAGGTGTTGGCAAAGAGATGCTGTGTTGTAGTCATACAACCTGCAATAACAAAAAGTTTAGACTGAGTGAACAGCACACAAGAGTGTGAAAGTAATGTTGTAGTGGGAGCCATAATGAATGTGATCACAGATACCGATTTGCATGAGCACAATCTGGAGAGCTTTTCTCCCAGCACACTGCCTGCAGCGGTCTCAGATCACAGGAGAAGGCTATAATACATCTCGTAACATTAATGGTACATTTTACAGCATGATTCATCCCCAGTGATCCCAAAGTGCTTTACGAGCCCGTTGCGTAAAACCTGCTTGGGCCCTCACTGGGGCAGCCCCACACGCAGAGCGGAGGCCTCCTGGGCGCAGTGGGACTGTAGACAGGTCTCCACAGTTACACTGCTGGGAGAAGAGCTCCCCAGCTCTCCGCAGTCCCCCCAGTCGGGGTATTTGCTTTGGCAGAAGCACCGTTACTGCAGAGAGACTTCAGCTCAAAGCCACATCACCGGGCAGCGCCCGTTACTCCTTCCTGTTACTCATGAGAAGGTTTGTTCCAGTTTAGGTTTTGCCATGCTAGAAGGGAAAATTCCCTCTTCTGGACTCTGTCGGGCAGCAGTCTGTATTCTCAATAACCATATCATCCTTGGTACATCGTTGACAGTTCTCAGTAACCATAACATCCTTGGTACATCATATTACTGCCGTGCCCCTGCTTTGCAAGGCAGACACCGTTTCTCTGAAGTAGAAGTTGAGACGTTGCATTAGGGATGCAAGCTGGTGCCAGCCTCGCTTCCCCTTCTCTGATTCCCATGCCTTGGCAGTAGTTTATTTTGTTGCTTGTAGAAGAACAGGGGTCGAGAAGGAAGAAATACATTCCTCAGATGTAAGAGTTCTCTCCTTGCAACGAAGTTCAGACCTACTCCCACACAGACCCAGCCGCTCTGCAGCAAGACCCAGATACATGCAAATGTAGAGCCTTTTGTAACTGAACCAAATCTGCGCCGCTCCAGAGCTGGCTCTGTTAAGGTTCAAAGCAGGAGGTGCTAAATGATATGAAATAATAGAAAGGAGACACAGACAAGAAGTCAGTGCCAAAGGAATAGTATTATTAGGAACCGGTGGGGAAGCCAAGCTTAGAAGGCAAACAACAGGTCCAGGGACCTAAGGGGATTATTCTTTATTTATAGGATGGCTTTGAAGGAATGGACCCCGAACCGTCTCCTCACTATTACTAGTTGTAACTATAAAAGATTAACGTATGAAGAACAAAGAGGAATAAATAGAGCTTCCAGGAAAGAGATCCAGAAATGCACTTTAAAATGTATCTCATCCTTTCAACACGGTATGAAATAGTAAGTCCTTCAACAACTCTAACAGTGTGCTCTGGCCTGGCTCCTGAAGGTCAGGATGCCTGAAATGAGGGCAATATGCAAGAGGAGCCACCACCTGTGTGCCATCGTGCCTTTAGGGGTCATCTCTCCTGGGCAGTGCCACAAGGAATGTGGCTAATGGGTCTTGACTGGAGACCTGTAGCCCAGCAACCTGCTTCGCGTTTGTACAAAGCTCCTTCATCAAGGCCCTAGAGCTTACCAAGGTGTTGATTCAGGACTTGCCTTTCATTGTTATGGATCTCGATTAAAACTAACTATTTAAATGCTAGAAGTCAGAATATCTCACATTGCTGCTTAGATTAGGCAAGCCAAATGGGATTCTCTTTATGCTACAGTCTGCAGTGCAGTCAAAAAACTTTTCAGGTTGAGATCCTGCCACTCACGTAATTATTTAGAGAAAGACAGCTCCACTACTTGAGCTCCGGTACTTCACAAGAGGAATGGAAACATTAGGAAAAGTTTTTTCTTTGATGTAGAATATGCTGCCACTTTTTTGTTATTAAAATAGGAGCTAACTTTAAATAAATAAAATTTTGCCTGGAGGCTTCTAAAAACTAATGTTGTGTTTTGACAGTGTCATTTTTCTGATTCCTGAAAGCATTATGTGAGTTAGCTCAGGACTTCATCATGATTTTTCTTCTATGCTACATACAGTGAATTACTTTTTCAGCCCCGGATTTCATTTGATTCTCTCTCTCTCACACACACACACACAGAGTCACAACACTGCACAACTTTATTATTTGACAGGTGCTCCCCAAAGCTGTTTTTTCCCCTCTTTAAAGGCCGGGTCGATCAACCCCCTGCAGAGGAAGTGAAAGACGGGGTGTAGCAAAGTGAAAGCAGCTACCACTATTTTTCATTGGGAAAAATAGACGAAAAGCAGTCATCTTTGAAAGTCTTTGAAAAAGAAAATAAAGTAACGAAATGAAGAAAGGTCCCACAAAAACACTGCGAGAGGACAGAAATTTTCTTTAAAAAAAAACATGCTACCTTTATGTACAATTTGTATGTAATGCCTTCTTAATTGGGCTTGTAGGTTTTATATCCTCTGAATTCATGCTTTGCTATAAAGGATATTGAGGTAAGGATGATATAGGACTTTGAGAAGGAGCAGACAGTCTTCAAATAACAGCTGATTTGAGACCCCAGTCTTTGATGATAATTTATGGCCCACTTTAAAAAAAGTAAAAATTCGTTTAGGTGTATGCTCAACTAGAAAACTCAAATTATACGTGCTTAGTGAGAGAAAAAAGATTGCTAACAGCACAGTGTGTCTTACGGCATAAAGTGCGACCCTAAAATTGCACATTGCTGAGCATTCTTAATGTGCTGTGAGCAATTTCAAACACTGTATTTCAAACACTGAGCACACGCTCTAATACGTACATACATCAGGGGTGGCCAAACTTTTTGATATGTGTGACAAAGTGATTTCAAGAGATAAAAAGAGCTGGCCAAAGGCCTCCAATTCCACTTTACAACAACTATCAAGGTTTCAAATTTACATTTATTTCCTGTTTGAATGAAAAGAAAACACTTTAAATGAGGATTTCTTTGGTCATGGTTGTATTTATTTTTTTTCCTAAAAGAGTCATTGGGTCAAAGCATTTATTTTATTATTGAAAAGGTCAGATTTTCTATTCAGATTCTTTTTTTTCTGAAATTACTAGAAATCATTGGACCATGGAAACCTTTCTGTTGCAGAACTTGTTGCAATCTCTTAAAATGTTTGGCTAAAATGCCAAATTCTATTTAAAAGATTTGTTTTCCCTATGATACTTTGAAACACCTTATTTCAAATAAAAAGAGAACCTTCTCTCTCTGGTGCAAATAGAGTTCAGATACATGAGCAGAGTCCTCAGAGACAAGAACTCCTAAATTCTGGCACTGGCATTGTACGCTGCAGTGGTTCTAAGTTATGTATTTATGACCTCTTCCCTCTTGTAAAATGAGGACAACAGTAATGGGTTAGATGAAATTGTTGTGAAGATCTCTTGTAAGCAGTGAAATGTCTACAGTGAGGTATCCTGTAAGCAGAGGATGTCATCAGAAGGGAGAATATGCCCGATGTTCTTAATGCCCTCAGTTGATGAGGCAGATAATTTTGATTCCTGTGTCATCTGTGAATTACAGAGACAACACTGTGAGAGTTTTTCATTTGCTTTCTGGTCTATCTAGAGGACTTCAGGATGGTTTGTGGATGATATTGCAGGTAGAGGTTGGCCCAGGAGCCTGGAGCACATCACAGGCTGGTGCCTCCTGTGCAGCTGCAGGGTAACTGCCCAGACTGTGCCTGCAGTCCTCTGTCTCTGCACTGCACAGCAGTACGCAGCACAGGCATACTTTGACTTCTGGAGCTACTCTTACATTTTCATGGTTTTCTCTGTGTCCTCCAAACTATAAAACAGTGTTTTTAGTATTACTGAGATTTAAAAAAAATTACTTCTCTACAGAAGTTGGGGGATTAAGAACTGCAAATAGGGCAAGAGGACTGAGAAAATTGCTTTTTCTATTCTGTCACCAGACGTTGCATGCTTTTGGCCTTTAGGCAACTCTTCCTTCCTTTGTTACCACCAGGTTTTTCTTTTTTTCCCCTTTCTAATCCTTTTTTTCCCTGTCTTTCTGTTCCTAGTCCTCCTTTAAGATTTTCTTTTCTGCCCTCTCTTCCTCATACTGACTTGTGCTGTCCTGTGTATGTTCAACAAAAAGGAAGCCCCGCATTAACTCTTCTTTTGCATTCACATCTAAGGGCCTTAAAAATCCAAGTTAGGATGAGGACCATAAGCATAAGTGAGCTGGCACACTGAAAAAAAGCTGAGCATTGCAGTTAGCCCCCTCGGCACCAGGTATATCTAGAAATACAAACTGTAAGCACCTGACAGTTTCATAGCTCCGAGGTAAGGTGAGCAAACCTTCCGTGCTTTCACTCGGGCTTTACTTGCATCTCAACAATGAGACTCGGTAGTGAAATATCATCTGTTGCCTTTACCAAGCCCAAGCACTCCACGCACATTTTTCAAAAGCCCCAAAGTGACTGGGAACATAACTCTCGTTTTGACTTTGAGTAGAATTTATACTCTCAAGTCATGTAAGCGCCTCTGACAAAATGTTTCTTGGGAAGGTAATGTTTTATGGTCTGGTAGCTTGAACCAAGATTTCCAAAGTTTACCAGAGCAGACCTTATAAATAAACCGTAAAGAGAACTTACTGCAAAAGGTGTTAGAATCGTCCTCATTATTCCTTGTCTCTTTTGCTCATGAGATGTACAGTTTTAAAGGAGCTGCACAAAGAGTGCCAGCCTACTTAGGCTGAATGTTGCAGAGCAAAGTCTGTCAAAAAAATCTAAGCCTTTGCATAGTTGCTCAGAGATGAACTGATTTCTTCAGAAGTCAAACGCTGGGAGAGGCTTCGCAGAGAGGTGATCGATGCCCCAAGCCTGTCAGTGGTTGAGAGGCATTTGGACAATGCCCTTAATAACATGCTTTAACTTTTGGTCAGCCCTGAAGTGGTCAGGCAGTTGGAGTAGATGATCGTTGTAGGTCCCTTCCAACTGAAATAGTCTAGTTCTATTCTATTCTATTAGATTCCATTCGATTCTACTATCCTTCTGAATATCTGAATATACATTTTCATAGTACCAAGCAGCCCATACTCTGGATCCGATATTCAATGTAAGGTCCCAGGTTTTTGATAAATCACAGGTTAAGCACATAGCAAGTTAAAAATCTTGCTGAAATCCTTTTTAACTGTTCCAAGCAGAGATGTCACTGATGTTACAGTGAATGCTAGGTGCTGACCTGATTTTTTTATCTTTTTTTTTTTTTTTTAAAAATCTCACAATCTCCGCTGAAAGAGAAAGGCGATAAAGCCGCTTCCGAGCATGCCGCGAAGGAAGCCTCAGCAGAGTCCGAACAGCCACAGAAAAGGGGAGTCTTTTTTTTTATTATTATTATTTTTCCTTCCCCTTTCCTTCCCTCTTCCTCCTGCGCCTGCCGCTCCGCTGTCCCTGTCCCCCCCGCCCCCGGGCGGCAGCCGCCATTCGGCGGGCAATGCTGCCCCCCCACGCTCCCGCCGCGCAACAGCAGCGCAACGCGGGGCGGGGGGGGGGGCGGGGGACACGCACACACACGGCGTGATGCGTGGGGCTTCCAACACAAGCCCCCAAGGCAACCGGAAGACCCCCCCCGCCCCGCGTTG
>JAOXNO010000041.1:34017042-34038684 GCA_028565335.1 Limnodromus scolopaceus
TTTTTTTTGGAGGGGGGGGGGCGGGGGACACGCACACACACGGGGTGATGCGTGGGGCTGCCAACACAAGCCCCCAAGGCAACCTGAAGTCCCCCCCCGCCCCGCGTTGCTGACGGCTGGGGCTGGAACCGGGCGGGCTGGGCCGTGGGTTTCCGAGGGGAGGCTGAAGCCCGTGAGGTTTTGCTCCTGCTCTGCTGTGGCACAAAAACGGGGCACGGTAATTAAGAGTAATGATTATGGTTCCTGATTGATGCATGAAGTGTAATGTGCAGTGAACAAGCGTACACAAAACCTTACTGTACAGTTTTCTGCATTGCACACTAAGTTTTTTTTGTTAATTTTGTGTTACGGACAACATTTTTGTGTTACTTATAAATACGAGAATTACATTCAAAGCAAGTATCGAGAGATCCACGTCTAATTTATCAACTAGGATGGCGGGAGTAAAAGGCTGTGGCATGAGCCATTGCCTAAAGGGGAAATAAAGCGTACTAAGAGAAGTCTGCTTTGTCTTATACTTTCTTAAACCCTTCTGTTGGTTGCTTTCTCGTGCTGCCGTAGCTTCCATATGCTCCCTACTCCCACTAACACACCCACCTACACACACTCACAATTTACCAACACACTTTACGTCGTCGCTGAATTAAAATCCACACCATCATTCAAATAAAATAAAATAAACAGCTGTTTTCTTTCCACAAAAAACTAACATATTCTGACTTGGCACTTGCAAAGCGTTTGAAAGAACGAGGCTGCTGGAGACGATTTTACAGCGGCACGTTGTGACACGGCACAAAAGGCCCAGGGTCGGATCTAGACGTGTACTGGCGCACTTAGGACCACTCCGGTTTGGCAGGGGCCATCTCCCAGGAGGAAGGACTTAGAAGCTACGCAAACATCGGCAGATTGTCCCAGTGGTCACTGGGATGCCACAATAGGCATCAGTTGACTCGGCGGGCCTGACAAACAGAGTATTTAGAGGAGCGCTGACAGGCAGAGCACCGCAGAATCTCATTGCACATATTTATTTCCAGGTTTCCCTTCCTCCTGGAGAAGTACAGCTCCAAGGGGTGCAGGCACCAGAGACTGTGGCTAGCATTCGCCCTACCCATGCTATCTTCTGTGCTGCCTCCCAGATTCAGACGGAATTCACAGCTGAAATTTGAAAGCACCCGGCACACAAACAAACGGCAGGAAGGCAGGGCCTAGAAAGAGCCTGCAACACGTTGTATCGCTGTGACTCCTGTGCTGGCAGCCGTTCCTGCAGTGTATCAGCCATGGGCAGGGCCATTGCACCTCACTCTGAAGATCAAAAAGTTGAAAACAAGACAAGCCCACCAAGTTGCCACCTCAATATGGCTATGTTTCCTTGCTGCCCCACTCCCTTCTGACTGAGCGTTACAGCACAGGTGTCCTAACAGCCATGGCAGGAACTGCTCTCCCAGCTCCAGCTGGTCATAGCTGCGGGAACGAGGATGCCGCTCTGTACCGGTGGAAGGCAGATAAAAGAACAGTAACTAACTCACAGGTGCCTTGCCATCTAGTAGAACCCAAAGACCTAGATCACACACCTGGTTTATTTATAAAACACTTCATCAGCCACAGACCCCAAGAATGCATTCCTTAAATCAGCTATACCCATTTCCCAGGATACGGAGTAGGTAGATACCAAGCCAGCTGGCAGGAACAACTGAAGGAAGGACTCAGATCCCTTGCTCTCAGCTCAGGTGCCGTTCAGAAGTCATAGTCATGATTCCTCTCTCTTGGATCAAACACCTAAGCCAGGCTGGACCTTGCACAAAACCCAACCCAGAGAAAGAGACAGTGCTCTCCTCTTGTGTTGTGCAATACAGTCCTCTGGGATATGGGACAACCATAATCAGATGCATTTACTGCAAAATTTGGAGAAGGGTTTTGAATCGGTATTAGCTGTTGGAATGCTGTAACTTTTCATCACTGACCTACTGAGTTTCTGTGGGTTTGGGTTTTTTTAGTTTTTTTAAATGCATTTGAACATTTGTGTTCTCTTCCAGGAATGGACCAGTGGCTAATTATACAGGGAAAAAAGAAAACAAATGAGTTCCCTCCCTGTGTTTGTTCTTTCAGTCTTTGCTATTTGAAGGGCAACCTCCTCAGTACAAAACCCCACTTGTTCATGTTTCTGAGCTATTTTGTATCAAAATGTCAATTTCCTCAAGAAATCCTCTTCACTGAGAGTTACTGCACTGACACTGGGCTAACCTTTTTTAATACTGATTGAACAGGAAGGATTTATTCCCTGAAGTACATTAAAAGTGCTGATCAAACCCCCAGTTCGGCAAGACACTTAGCATACGCTTTCCTCGTATCAGTGAGACGTTGAGATGTGTGCTGATACACTTTGACAAACTGGGGCCATAGTGAACGCCAGGAAGCAGCATAGTCAGCATCAGCAGAGAAAATGAAGGGTCCAAGACACCAGTAATATTTTCTAAGAGGCTACACCTTCTATTGCTTTTAGGGAAAGTATTTTACGACACTGGGTTTAGGATATTTCTGGGGCTAGGAGCTGAGCAGATGGTTTTAGAGAAACCCCAGCTCTCCAAAGCAACAGAGTATTCAGCTTGTTGGTGAGGCCTTTGCATGTGACATGGACAGAAGGGAACACACTGGCTCCAAAGCTGGAGGACAACAGCAGCAAAACAGCTGCCTTACTGAATCTGGATGATCTGGAATGGCGTGGTTTGCCCACATGAATCAGTGGGCAAATACAGTCACATAGGCGCTCCAGAATGAGATAGGGCAGGAGGTGGAGAAAAGAGAAAAAGTGGGAAAGAAAAGTAAAGGAATAGAATGGATAAGAATGCAGAATGAGTAGAAGGGAATGTGCCAGGGAGAAATAGAAAAATGAAGACACAGGAAAAAGAAAAGTAGCAGCTATGGTAAATAAATTGAAAGGGAATGACAAAAGAAATAAGGAAAATGCAGAAAACTAGTTTTTCACCTTGTCACAGCCACTACTTATCCTCACCTTATACACAGAGGGCAGGCAATGAGAGTTATATATGAGAGAATGCGCTACACTGTGAAATGAAAATACCAACATTTTAAAATCAGTATTTTCACTCTTTCATTTTGTTCTCTTTTCCTGCTATATTCAGAATTCATAAGCAAATAGGTTCCAGTTATATTCAGAATTTATAAGCAAATAGGTCTACCACAGCAACTGTACTGGGTCTGGCTGGGATTAACTGGGAGTTAACTTTCTTTATAGCAGTCCATATGGTGCTGCTTTTTTGGATTTGTGGCTAAAACAGTGTTGATAACACATGAATGTTTTGGCTATTGCTGAACAGTGCTTGCACAGCATCAAGGCTTTCTCTTTTTTCCCACCCTTTGCCCCCATTTAGTAGACTGGGGGTGGGCAAGAAGCTGGGAGGGGATATAGTTGGGACAGCTGACCTGAAGTGGCCAAAAGGATGGTCCATACCACATGGTGTTGTGCTCAGCAATAAAAACAGAGGTAGAAGACAAAGAAGGGGAGCTTGTCTTCCAAGGTGGCTATTGGTTGGAGATTGTCCGGGCATTGGTCTGCTTGTGGGAGGTGGTGAGTGACTGTCTTTGCATCACTTGGCATAACATCTCTTTTCTTCACCTATTAAACTGTTTTTATCTCAACCCACGAGTTTTCTCACTTTTGTTCTTTCTATTCTCTCCCACATCCCACAGGGGAGAAGGGGGGAGTAAGCGAGCAGCTGTGTAGGTGCTTGGCTGCTGGCCGGGGTCAACCCACCATAGCAACATTTAACAGAATTTCATGAAGTCAGTCAAAATGTCGTGAAATTACTCAAATTGCTACTTTAAGCAACATATTCTGGCATTCAGAAAATCAACCAAGCTACAATATCTTCAGACCCTTCAGTTATCTTCTCAGTTTTGGTCCTCTTACATAAGTCAGGCTGCCATGGAAGGCAGGCTGCCGTGGAAGGCTTTGCCTACATGAGGATCTGAGGAAAAGAAACCTGTTATAACAGGTCAGTCTTCTGGGCTGGACATTAATCCACATTATTTGCTGAAGAAGCCTTGGAACACGGTGCCCAGACCTCTTTACTTGAGGCAAAGCAAAAGCAGCTAGTGCAAACTAACGGCAGGAAGCAGTCTGCTTCAAGACTGATGACATTAAGGGGTAAAAGAGAAAAGAAAAAGGAGAAAAACTCTCAGCACTTCCTCCCTGGGTATTGGGAAGCTGATTTTGGCAGCTCTGCAGGCTCAGAGCTCTGCTAAGATGTGTTCTCTCTTAATATTTTAATGAGCTTAGCAATTGACAGTCCCAGCTGAGTACTCTTTTTGTTGCTGTTGCTAAGCAAAACAATGGTAAAAAAAGCTCCTTTTTTATCTTCTAAATCATAAATACAATGAAACCATTTGTTTGATATGTGCAGAAATTCATTCTGCCTCCATGCTAGCTCGACCTGCATATCTCAGTTCACTCTCTTGTGTTTTTCATACATACTTGTTCAACCTCTCCGACATACCCCAGGACATGTCCAGGTTTGAGTGTTCTGCATGTCCTATATACCCTTCAGGCCACACAGAGTCCATTCATCTTAGCCTCTTCATTTGGACTCCAGCACAACCCATGGTAATACAGATTGATCCAGGTTCTATTGTTTTTTCTCCATATTGGCCAAATATCTTGCCTTGATAGCTCATATAGTTTTAGAGTTCAGCAATGATTTTAGACGTAAGAGATGCTAGATTTTTGCATTCTTTCTCTCTCTCCTTCTCCAACGACTCCCTGTTTCCCTACAAAAACTTCCTGTTTTCCTTTCTTCTCAAATAAAGAAACCCCCCAGACTCCCTTCCCTTCATTATCTATTTCTCAAACAACTTTTTGTATTTCTAATTCTCACTTTCCTTTTCCCTTCTCTTTTAAATTTTATTTAGCCTACATTCTTCTACATGTTGAATATGTCTACATTCTCCTTAGCCATCTGATTTTTCATGCATAGATAGTTAAAAGAAGTTCTAGTCTTGCCGACGTTTTGATGAGGTCTGGTATTACCCCTCTAACCCTGTTCCTCATCGGCTTATCTGCTCAGAACCTGTTGTGTGGTAGAAAGAATGTTTTATCTAATGTGATGTTAAACAATTTTGTCTGTAATGTGAGTAAGGAAATTCCCACTTAAAATGTTAGTGAATCGTAACTAATTTTAGGATCTCACTTTGCATATTCCTGGTTCCACTCTTCAATCTTCTCATTGTATGCTTTCCTTTACTGAAACTACACTTAGAAGCTATTGGTAGGAAGTTCCCTACACATAAAAAAACCCGAAACTATCCCTTCCTGACCAATGCTGATTTTCTGATCCTGAATCCTGACCTGGTAAGGTACGGTCAACAGCAATTTATCTGTGGCCTTTTGGAGCCACAGATTGCAGAGTTCCAGTCTTAAGGCAGAGGCAGAGCAAAGTAAGCAAGAGATTAACCCCCCACAGGCCATTGCCAATAGAGCAGCAAGAGGGGAAATCTCTACCCCTTGGTGAAATTGTATGACGTAAGTGCTTTTGCAGCAGACAAAGAAAAGATGCTGAAGAAAGAACAGTAAGTAGAAGAAAGTATTTCAATCATACTGAGTGTTTAGCCTTGATGGATCTTCCTTTGACTATGGAGTTCAACATTACAATTTTGCTACTCCCAGGTTTTTAGTATATTGAGGCTAGTATAAATCACTACCACCAAAACAAAAAAAAAAAAAAACCTAACATAGCATCATTTTTCATGTTCCAATATAGCAGTACTCCCTGTTCCAGCACAGGAGAACTCTGAGCACTCATGAGACCCATCATCAATGAGCACTTTGAAGACAGGCTACTGAACCTCAAAAATGGTTTGTATGTTCACCACAGTTACCTTTTTGTCTGACTTCACTGGGCACAAATCTTGAGCAAGCTACAATGCTCTACCTCATTTTCCTCAGCTTTTTTCTCTCATCTCTAGATTCCATACCTTTCATGTGCAGTTAACCGATTACACAGGGAAAAGGAATTTAATAAATCACACAGGCACACTGTAAAGGATTTTCATGCATTCCTTTCCTATGTAAATGATCTGTAACTTTTTCATG
Organism: Limnodromus scolopaceus; assembly: GCA_028565335.1. Taxonomy (NCBI): domain Eukaryota; kingdom Metazoa; phylum Chordata; class Aves; order Charadriiformes; family Scolopacidae; genus Limnodromus; species Limnodromus scolopaceus. The sequence goes on from JAOXNO010000041.1 coordinate 34,023,149, forward strand.
AATCAGGCCCATAGACTCTTTATTTCACACTTCCATCTTCCTTTCCCTGTAGAATTGCAATTTAAATGAGCCTTAAACATTTTAAGACAATTAAAGGTTAGCTTTGCATATCAGTGACCTACCAGCAATTCCCTGTAAAGCTCTGATGTATGCACCGTGTTTGATCTAAAGCTCCCTGAGTTCAGGAAGGCAGAAGGTTTGCCATACTGCTCTGAACTCCAGGTATGGTTGGAAAATAGGCTCAGAAGACACTGCAAAATAGCTAGTACTTCCTTAGAGCTTCACACAGTTCTAGGACACTGTTATGGATTGCCAGGACTTTTGACTTCCTTCAAGTTTTCAGCAACACATAAACCATTAAGAAGGTTTGGACTGCCTTGCTAGCAAGATTTAAAGGAGGTTCAAAAAATACTTTTGGTTGGTTGGTTATTGGTTTTTCTTACATCAAGCCGTAACACTATTTTTTAAGCATTTGTATAGCCTTTATTCCCAGAGGTAGAAATGGACACTTATAACTGAGGCTGTCTTACAAAGAATAAAATTATGTTAGGGAAGGGTTTAAAATTAGTATACCATACTGTGCAAAAAACCCCTAACCCCAAACTTGTGATTTCTATATAGCAGCAGCCCCACCAGGCCTGATCTACATGGGTTCTTAGAGGAAATGAAGGGTGTCTGACAGCTTGGAGTGACCGTGTGTGACTTGATCAAAGGTGGAGTAAGAGGTACCAACCAGCGGAGAGGACTTCTGCAGGGACTGGAACAGTACATGTTTTGAAACAAGGGCATGAAATAGAGTTACAAAAGCTGACAGAGACTCAGCACTTAACTAGATTTTGACTGAATTGTGAAATATTTGGACAAGATTCTTTTCCTTCCCCTCCAGCCCCTTCCAACTTCCTCCCTCTGGAAAAGCACTTTAATATGTAGAATATAAATTAACAGATCTCCAAAAGAGTTGATACACATTTGAGAAAATATTGTTGCACAGCATGACTAGACAGTTTAATTTCATTTGAGACAGATTCAAAAGATGAAAATTACTATAATATTGGATGATGGAATAGCTCCAAACTCTTACAGCTTTGTCTGGAACAGGCACAGCTTAGCTACTATTGTTTTACATAGTGACTAAATATAAATACTATAAAAAATTTATAAATAATGAGTGCCAAATTGATCACATTGTAGAGGTTTACTGGAACATTTAAGTCCTGTTATTAATCCAACATTTATAAAATTTTTACCACCGATCACTTAAGACAGTCATCTGTCCATATATGTTGTCTTCTGAAAAACAATAAAAACGAGGAGATAGAAACAGCTTTGTGATTTATTAAAAATCTCTGAGACTGTTTCTGCCAGTGTGTGTGCTGATAAATGTTATGTTAACAGGTTCGCTGTTTGTTTAACATTCCCCTGAGGAGGGTTCAATGTGATTTAGGCAGTCTCATATATTTAAAGTACAGCATTAATATCTAGTCTGCAGTGACAAAGACAGGAAGGGTGACAGGTGGCACAGCCAGGGCAGTTGATAGCCTTTGTCTTCCTTGATAAAAGTTTATTCACATCTCAAAACAGTACGGATCTTGAAAATCTCGATTTAGGAAAATATAGTATGGAAATTACATCCTGCACTACAGGACCAATAACATTATAGGAATTTGTTCAGTAATAGTCTAATGCCTATTTTCTGGTTTTGGCCTAGGTTGCATGCAGTTTGCTATACATCAACTTTTCCTTAAAGGAATCAGAAGGCTTTTTACAACAGATTAATACCTCCCCTTCCTCAACAAACACATACACATACACACACAGAAGCACACGTTCACATTCATATCCCTGGAAGCTATTTTCTAGACCATTTTTCCTTGTCAGTAAAACAGATGTGATGAATCAGGCCTCAATTATGATTCCAGTTGCATCCCTGTTTTCCAGAGAGCATTTGGAATTGCTAAAGTAATTCAAAGTCTTAGATTATTGCCTTTTTGTCATGAATATTTGTTATGCCTTGCCTGCATTTGATGGGCATCTGATTAAAATGAACAAAGCTGAATCCATATGACACAGAAGCTCATTTTTATCACTGTAGACAGACTGAAAGTAAAACACACTACTATAGAGACACCACTAGATCAAATAATCCCAGTAAGGTTATGCAAAGGTGTTGTTTTTTTGAAATCAAACATTATAGAAGAAACATTATCATTGAGCATCAGACATGGGAAACCCAGGCTGTTAGAACTTAATGTAATATTCAGTGAGAAGATCTAATGGAGACTGTTGTGTGTCCAAGCTTTGGATCACCTGCAATTGCCAAAAAAACATGCATCAGGCTCCCCACAGAAAATGTTCTCTAAAGGAGGGTTTAGAGAGCAGATTATCTAGAAGCTGTCAGCTTTCCTTTGGGTGCAACGATGAAGCTGATAACCAGTTTTCATTTTGGACGAGCTGGCTCTAAGGTTACAGCAGTTACAGAAACTAGGGTTGCTGTAGCCCCTCTAACATCTTCCCTTCTGAACTACCTCTCATATAATGTAGTGCCTGGTGTGTATAAATGAGTTTACCTGTAAGAGGTACTAATCCTAAAAACTGGGTGCGCTGCTTATTCACAGATTGAAATAACTTTCTATCCATCTTCAAGCCCACAGGAAAACTAAAGATTTCAAAAGGTTAGAGATACAGCACTGTAAGCACTTTTATCACCGGACACACAGCTGCCTTTAGGCACTTTTCTGGACTTTCTAAAATACATCACCTAACTACCGCGGTCAAGATGATTTCTTCAGATAATATCCTGAAGATAGTGACAACTTTTGGTGCCTTTACTACCTTCAGTTTGGGATGCTGTCAGCAGCAGCCTCCATTACGTGAATAACTACTGACTGGTCATCATCATTCTCTGGGGTCCACAATGAAATATTAGGGCAAGTCCAAATCACGGTCTGTTTTCAGAATCACTACAAGGACTTTAGTACTTCTCCTAAAACATTGATTCAGTAACTGTTAAACACACAAGGAGTAGTCTTGATGTATTTCATTTAAGAGCTGTGCTTCTAGACAAATGATTATTCCTATAATTGAGGGATCTGCCACAGGAAAAACAGAAAATGTCTGTTACATTACCTCTGAGGTCATGTTTTTATTAGATGCAGTAAAATGTCCCCAAAGTGCAAAAATTAAATCATCTTTCATTGTAATATATTTAATTAGAAGATTATATTATGTCCAACTACAGATTGCTTATAAAGTCCCTTTGTCAAAAGCTCTTTTAAAGGAGAAGGACAGAGATGACACAACACAAATAATTTAGTACTTGCTGATCCCATTTATTATAGGTGTCTGTTTCTCCACTTTTTACTCCTCACCTGAAATCACCACTTGTTACTTGTGGATTTAACTGCTTTGGACATTTCTGAATATGGCATGTCATCGGGGTTTTTATGTCAGTCTTAATTAGCTGTTCTTTTTGCCTTCATATTTGCAGGTAAGTGTGATCATGGTAGGTCTGTCATGATACTGTTCTCTTTCATAGGTGCAAAAATGTAGGCCGGCAACTGCTATTGTCACTGAATCCTTACTGTGTCTTTGAAGTAGACAGAGGTAGTTATTTATTATACATATAGTGAAAGTGCAGGTATAAGAAGATGTATTCAGTCTGTGCTTTAAAACTTAGGCCTTACTGGCCACCACACTGATTCCGTACAAGCGCTAATGTGCTGGCACTCATGGTAAACAGCTGCAGTGGTGCAACCAAATAAAATCCTAGGCGTGAGGAGACAGAGGAAAAAGTTAAGACAGCAAAATTAGAAATAAGTATGCTCAAAGCCTTTTTAGTGGTTGCAACTAAGTCCAATGAGCTATATCAAAGTGAATCTGATGTAGAGGAACCCAAGGTCTGGATACTCTACAATTTACCATGCAATGGGTTAACTATCTCAGAACATAAACACTGGGGAAAGCTTCTTCTCTGGGCAACACAATGAAGACAGTTTGCCAATATGGAAAACAAGCCAGAAATGACACTGTGAGGGAAGATAATTTAGCTAGCAGATTTCTATCAACTCTGGCAAACAGACAACATGAGCCCTTGATCTTCTGTGTAAATCTATGGACATCTGACACTCAGCTATACCTTGGGGGTTTTTGTACATCTCATACTTTAGGAAAAAGTTGTAAAATGCATATTTAGTTGGCATGAAAAGATTCAATTTGGGCAATGTGACTAATGAGGGACTTGGAGCTCCATGGTCATGTATTTAGCCAGTGAAGAAGATGAAGGATGAAGGATGAAGAGGAAGGAGAATGAGAAACTGATGTGGAATGCATCCTACTCCTGGTGAGCCTGGAACTAAAATCTGCTTGGTGCTAATCAGTAGTGCCACAGGCAGTATTTCCATGTATTTAACTACTGAAATAGTATTTTTCATCAGTTGTTGTTTCTACATTAGGCACTTCTGAAAACAGGCAAACCACATCCTTGTTTTGTTCTTACTGCACTGTCATCAGCTTCATCTGGTGGGCCATTGTTTCTTGCAGAGAGATAAAAAGCAGTAGATACCTGTCCAGCTCTCCCATTGCCGCTCATTCTGGTATGTATGATGATTTATACTGCAGAATACTGTGCTATATAGAGTTTTTGATACCACAGTCATTGCTGCAGTACACAAACTTCTGTCTGCAGTGCATTAAGCAACATACTCCAATATCCATATGTTGTCTTCAGCAACAACGTAGAGTTGGAGACGGGTGCCCTGCTCATAGCCTGCAGGTTAGGTAAGGGCAATTCGGTTACTGACATATGTCATTCTCTTTCCCCACTCTTTTAAATAAGGATCAAAACTCAGACAGATTGTCCTGGCAACCTGCTCAACGGATCAAACAGTTCCTCTCCCAGGTACATACATATCAGGTGCTAAGAGATGCTGATATGCTGGTCATACATTAAGCATATTCTTCACTTCCTTCTGCAGTCACTTCAGACAATTTATAAGACATGCTTTCAGTACAGGGAAATGGGGTACAGGAGGTTTTATGAGTGAGATCAGGGGGGAAGTTATTATTATTATTTTTATAGTACCAAAACCATGCAGAATTCTCTCTGTTCTTCCTAGAAGAGCTGACAATGCAATTTAGATATGTGGCAGCAAAATGAAATTAAATAAAACCCCAAAACATAGAGCAGCTGGAAAAGGTGTAAGGACAAAGGTTATAGCATTACAGCTACATCGTTAGGCAGCAAGGGCTAGCCTGAAGTAAATTTAGCAAAGAAAATTTATGGGAATAAATAAAATAAATCCATGGATTTTTATTATGTAATTCAGTAGTAATAATAACAGAGGTCTCTGTAATACACCACATGAGGTTGCCCTTGCTATTAGAATGTCCAATTCAGAAGAAATAAAAGTTAACAACTGATCAAATCAAATTAAAATATAGAATCCCCAGCATACCCTTTCATCATGCTTTAATGGCATGTAAAAAGCACATAGTTAGATAACCAAGTGAATCTGAGCAAATCTTTATGCACAGATGTCACGGACAAGGACTTACCTCAGCTTTTTACAATATTCTTTTGAAGAGTTGCAAACCTAAAACTAAATCCAAATGTGTAATTACTTAGGGATTCTATACCCAGAGAGCCGAATCAGATCAGTTGTGAGAGAAAAGCCAGTCCAGCATACAAGAAATCTTTCAACTGTACATCCCATTTAAGTGTACGTTATAAGCTTGTATATAAAGAGCTGTATATATGCAGCTGAATAGTTGAATAAAAAAGGGCAGCAAGTCTAGTCTTTTCTTGAAGCAATACAAGGTATCTGAGGGAATTGGCTTTGCGTAATTATTTGGGAGGTGGATTCAAAGCATACTACTTTCACCCTAAAATATTATTCTTTCATGGAATTAAGTTTTGTGTATTCATTTTTTATTTCTCTGTAAAAAGAAAATCTATATAACTTACTCTCCTGTCCTAGCTTCTAAATCCTGGAGGTTGGTTCTGTCCTCATTAGGGTCTGTCTCTGAGTTTTGCTATTAACCTCAGAAGGAACAGGACTTGATTTTAATACTACTTCAGGGCCTCCTCCAGCTTCAGTTGCTAATCTACTTTTATATGTAAATCACATAAATCATTGATTTATATGAAACTGAGGGGAAGGAGATGCCTGTGATTTTGCTAGGTGAAGAATCAAGGTCTAAATAATTCTCTGCTCTCAAGAGTTAAAAAATTAAAAGAAAAACAATCCCCTTCAGAATAGCAAGAGTATCCAGTTCATCATCATTCTGTAAACTGGTACCCTTTATGGTTTTTGCTCTTTTTCTTTTCCATCCCCACTATTCTTAATAATTCAGTACCTTCTTTCTTTAATCATATTATTAAAGGCAATGGACTGATGATTCATTTTACTTTCTTTGCTCTCTCAGTGATGTCCATTAATGAAGACTTACTTTTCAGCGCCATTGACTCACTTATCTAAATTATTTATTTGGTTGAGCAGTTCAGTGTATCAAACTTTTTTTGCTCAGTGTAGCAACTACATATAGCTCAGATTGGAGTTTCATATTGATTTTCTCCTGGAAAATGTGTATGAAATGGATTGTGCTTTAAAGTGCCAAAAGTGGTAAACACAGGGCAGAGGGAGGTACAGATAAATAGATAAGAATAATTCCTCTTTCTGTAGCAATTTTTTACATTTGCTCTCCTTTCCATTTGGAATGACTGAAAGACTTTTAAAAACCTTAATGGCACTGAAATTCCCATAAAGAAGCCTGGTGGGTACTGGTTACGGTACTGGACTATGGTATGAAAGTACACACTTTTTGCCTTTTGCATTCAGCACAGAGTATTATTCCCTGGCCACTCCAAATCACAAAAAAAAACCCCGATTTAAATGTCATCCCCACCCAAGGCTTATATAATAAATCACCAGTTCCAGAAGACTTCATATAAATCTTCAAGGAAAGAACATGTATTAAGAAAATTTATTTCACAGAAAATTTTTGAGCTACTTTTCTACTGTCAGTTATTGCCCATTGCCTTGTTTGACCTGACTCTAACTAAGGAAACTGAGGTTGTTTGTGGGATATGCTGGTGTGGTTCAATTTCATTTTATCGCCCTTTTTCTCTCCTATGACCATCCAAATTCATAATCCCTCCTTCAGCTGCTTTCACAACTGGTCCTACTATCTTCTCCTACTCCTATCTCCTAACAAAACTCTTTTTAAAGAATCTAATTGCTTTCAGTCTTTCATGTAATCCAATCAACAAGAGTACTTGTTTCTACTTGAATACTTGAAAAAAAGTCTGATAAATTTCCAGTTATCTAAATTTTCATTGTGCTCTATGTGACATTTTGAAAGCTTATTTTCTTTGTTGCCCAGACTCACAGATTTCTACATAATGTTCATATCACTGTTTGAAACTCTCAGCTGTAGATTAATATTGGGAAACCTCTGTTTCAGTCTCAAAAAAAGAAAAAAAATCCCTGTGAAATAACATTTTGTTCAGAGAACAATATTTTCTTCCCCTAAATACAGTGGTTTGGCATGATGGGAAAAACTTTTTCCATTCAAAGTCCTTGATCATCTGGTGTTTATATTCCTAGGACTGTCTGTACTATTCTGATATATCCTGTAGCATCTGTGTAAAGCAGTTATCAGAAACAAGGGTGTAAGCTTGATTATAAGCACAAAAGAGTAAAAATTGGCATAAACTAGAAAAGAAAAATGGAAGGTGAAACTTCTGATAAAACGTGACTGATATTTGGCAAGAGGGGAAGGAACTTTATTGACTATTCAGTTTGTGGAAATGATGCAGAAAAAGCTTTGAATGCAGGAAATGCCTTGAGTTGAGACTTGGTACCACTGCCTGTAGATAGGTCTCTGGAATGTGACTCTGGGAGAATTGACAGAAGCTATTGTACTTTCTCCACGTAGCAGGAATGTTTGTTCGTAGGCATTACGTGACACTAAGTATCATGGTGTTTCAGCACTTGTAATAACAAATTTTACTTTAAAGTGTATTTTGATCAAGAAAAGATGTGCTCTCTCCATTTTACAGAAATGAAATGAAGCACGGAGGAAGTCTAAAAGTCATATTTTCCTTTGTCCTAGACTGTGAAACCATTTACACGTGGAAGATGAGTATTTCCCATCAGACTGAATAAAGTTTACCCCACCCTGGTAAACAATTACATATGGGAGCAAGATCAGCCTTTAAATGACTAACCTGTAGTGAAAAAGAAATCTTTAGCAAACTAACCAATAAATGTTACCCAGATCTTTAGAGTACATCATATTAAGAAACAGACCGGTAATACGATGTTTTCAGTGTATCCCAGTGTATTGCTCCTTAATTCCTTCCTCATTAGTGCTGGAGTAAATTATACAATAGATGCAACAAATAATATTTTTTTCCATTTGACACCACAGAAAATCATGTACTTATTATCAAACCCAGTCCAGGCCATACAACCCCATGCTTTCATAGCCTGAAATCTCCAGCACCATTCTCTACCAAAAAAATTGAGAAGTGTTTTGATAATGTTTGACTGATGAGTTTAAGTAGCTTTTATTAAATATTTTTTGAATTTAAATGCCTACTGAATACTTGGGAAAAGAGTGTCACTGTTAAAATATCAATGCCATACCTTCTGAGTTAGTGAGAGCTCCCTACATAAAATTCGAGGCGCTTCTTAGAGTGGATTCCTTCCCAGCCATCTCTTGCACAGCACAGCAACCTCCCCTCTAGACAAACCTTAACTCAACACAAAAGACTATACGTGACACTGCTCATCTGGACTCTTAAATGTTTCAGCAGAAAAACCTAATTGATGTGAAAAAAGTAATGAAAACTGAGGTAGGCAAAGATCACAGACATTTACCAGTGTGCTCAGAGCAGCTCCATGCCCCTGCTCCGAGGGATTTAGCTGTCTGTTCTCAAGTCAATGCAGCCATGGTGCAGGTGCTTAATCTAATCTGGGCTTAGATTGTTGAGAAAAGAGTTGTGTGAGAAAGAACTGTAAGAAGGGGTATGGATATTCCCCCTCCCTGCTTGGAAGCTGCTTTCAAACCACTGCCCTTGCCCTTGGTCCCTGTCAAGGGTCCCTGCCCATGCCTGGCCATGTACCCCACTGATCCAGACCCGACCCTGACCCACAGTCTCAACTTCCCAGCTTGGACTTGCAGCTGTCTCACCACTACAGATTTGTCTGGCAGACTCTGGACTGCTGGCTGACCCTCATTGCTACCACCCGACTTGCTCTGCTCTTCTTCTTTGGGTACCATGGGACTGGACCTTTCTCAGTGCAATCCCAGCCCCACACCTGCCTTGGGTCACCCCTGGCTCCTGACTTGCCTTCCCTTACAGAGCATCCTGCTCTTGCTGCTCCCTGACACCACCTTTATGTGCCATAAGAAATCCAGGCCAAACACACGCACACCCTCAAAAAAAAAAAAAAAAAAAAAAGAGATAAGAAATAGAAGACAAACACAGCAAAGGATAAAAATCCTTTGCCGGTCACCTTAGGCATTGCTTTTTGGCAGAAACCAATTTGAGTATTTATAGCCAAGCTAAAACCCATTGAAAGCACAGGTCAGAATGGAAACAGTGACCCTTACCTACTGCAGGGCTGGCGAGCGCTGCCCCTCTCTAAGTACTTGTAAGCTGCTTGCAATAAAAAAACCTCTTAGTTTCAGCTCTCCAAGTGTCAGTCCTCTGTACTGGTTAATATTATCAAGGGAATCCTTGCCTGACAGAAAGTAATTTAGGATCCATTAAATATGATTACTTGGCCTTGAAAATGATGGATATTGAACAGAATTATAGGATCACTTTACAAAAGAAAGGTCTCTTTTACATCCTTTCTTGTGGGGCATTAAATAAAGTCTGAGAAAACTCCTAAGGGATTCCTGGCATTTATAGGTTACATTTATGAAAAGAAGGATTGATATTCATATTAAAAACTCTAAAAATTGAACAGGGTGATGTGGCAAGCACGTGGACAGCTGTGACATGTCTAAAAAGTGAGTGACACGTTCACCAACTGTTTTCCTTGCTTCAATTATACTAGAGATATGAAAAGTGCCTTTAATTTCAGGCTAATCTTTCATGTTCTCTATTGGAGTATTAACCCCAAGCGGTTTCCTAAGTTCCCCAGACTTCTCACTATATCTTCATTTGTAACTGAGGTACTTATGCCAGAGGTTTTCAAAATTCTCAGATCACTGTTTTCATCATATGCTTTACTAGCCATATGTCGAAAGTGAGCTTGTATAGAGACTTGATATGCTTATGCTGCTTTAAACAAACTGAAATCTAAACTTGAGAAGACTATATTTTAGGTACAGGGGAAATCTGACTTCTTCATTACTAAAGGATCTGCCCTGAACTTCAAACATAGAATAAAAATAGACAGTTTGATCTTCCTGACTTTCCTCCCACTTGAATTTCTGATCAAAATTGATAAACTGAAATCAACTAACATTTCTTTTTATTCATTTTTCCATGGAGAAGTTGGGTTGGCTAATTTATCCTATGGAGAAGGCTGGAAATGTGGCCCTAAAAATTAGAAAAATAAGGTTTATGGATGGCTCTCCCTGAAAATAAATCCTGCTCTAGAATGAAGGGAGAAAAAGGAGACATTAAGAGAATAAAATGAAGAAAAATGAGGTCTTGGGCTTTGATCTTCCTCATCTCACTCCATTTCCACATAACAATCTGCCCTAGAAACCACAGTATCCTGGAACACCCTTCTTCATTCTGATCGTTCTCACAGATAAGGCTTCACCTTACAGACAGAAATTCCAGATGCTTCACCTGAATCTCCCTTGTTAAGCATAAGGCAGCAGATTGATCACAAAGACAAAAAGCACATTCATCATCTACTTCATAGACACAAACAAAACCACAGTATGTCTGGGCACAGTACAAGACACGGCCTGCTGACAAATCTTGGCTTACATGCTTTCTATTTTGAGATGAGGAAGAGCATTAATATTTTTTAGATATAAAATTTTCAAGCCAGTATTGTCAATGAGTTACCTGACAACTGATTTTTGATTGCAGTGTGTATGTTGAGCATGTATTCAGACAATACAGGATTGTTGATGTATACCTTGAACCATTCACATGCACTGGCAAATAATAAGCATTTAAATTTTAGTTATTTTTTACATGTTAATATATCATCTCAATGACATTCAATCGCCTTTCTGTTTTCTTAGATCTGACTATACACAGTGCACATCTGAAGCAAGTCCGCTCACTTCCAGAGGCAGCCTTTCTGCTACTTCGCATTAGGTGTAATCATTTGTACCTGTGTAAACATGGCACAGTATTTTATGGGACTACAATGCTTTAATTTATACTGACAACAGCTGCTACAGGCATCTAGAGATGCGCAGATTTCAGGAAATCTCTGATTCTACAATAAAGTAGGTTAACTCTGAGCTGGTTTTTTTAGCTAGTAAAACAGCGACACTCAGCAGCCTCATGCCTCAGGCACACATCACATACATACACATGGGTTTAAATTCCAGTTTCACCAAATTCAGAGCAAAGCTCTGAACTGGGATTTTCTGTATCTGCTAAGAATGCACTAGTTATTTGTTTGTTCAGCAAGGGGGGGCAGTCTCCCTTTTCAGTTTCAATCAGGAAAACACATGCTTGACATAACTTCACCAAAAAAAGTTGTGTTAAAACTGATAGATGGCTCCAGAATATTACGTTTTTAGTGAGTGTGCATTTTCTCATAAAAAGGTGGTTTCACCAAGCCGTTCTTGACCAGTTCCACTTATGTGACCTTTGCATTAATTTTGGTGACTTTATAATACATAAGAAGTTGAAGAATAAAGCTCCTACATTACTAATGACATTTATACAAAAACTTTTCCTAATAGCATCATTATAATTTCATAATCCTTAGCATGCAAACTAATGTGGTACTTAATGTCTCCCTTCTTTTAAAGGAATCTATGACTACATATCTGGGAATATTTAATAACATAAAAAGTTTCTTTTTGTCTAATTTTGCTTTTCAGTATGTAACTGGAACCTTCTTGGAGATAATGACACCTGAAAAGTTCTGTCTCTAAGTATAGAAGAAGATGCAAAGAAAAAGAAAAATATGTAGTTGTAAAGAAAGGAGCATTAGGCAGCCTTTGATCTATGTACTAAAAATCTTTAATAACTATGTTTCAATATATGGAAAAGCACATAAAACTATATTTTTAGTTATGCATAATTTAATTATTCTTTAGACAGCAAGCTTAGGCAGCCAGACTAGGTCAGAAGCACATTTTTATGGCTGTGACATAAACCCTGGCAAACAGGAGCTTATAATAACAGGAGCTTTTCTTTGCGCATCCCTCTCCTCTCTCGGTTCTAGAAGTGAACCTAACAAGAAGCTGCAACACGCGGACTGAAGAGAACAACATTTCATTCTGTGAGACAGTTTAGAAACATGTCGTAAGCTTCACTCACATGCATCAAAATAGTATCCTAAGTTTTTAGTTTCAGGCTTTTCTAGGGTTACATCCACATTTGAAATTTGCCAATTTTTTTCTGAGGGTTAGATGATTTGCAACACCAGCTCCCACCCCACTGTGCCCGTACATACACATCTAAACATCTTTCCTTTGCGTTGTTGTGATTACAGTGCACTACAGTGTTTTAAAAAAGGTGATGAACACCCTGGTCATCCATTATACTGCTCTGCTGAGTACTGCATGTATTGCAGGATTTATTATGTCATGCACTGTTTGATCCCTATCAGAAAACTATATAATTTCAGACCAGGAGGGAAACTATACAGTTCCTATAACTTCTCTTGTTTCATTCCATCATTCCTTTTTTTTTTTTTCCTGAACAGTGCCATTTTCAAAATACTGGTAGGTGGCATGGAGAAAATAATGAAGACCTGTTATTCTTAACTGTGATTAATATAGATAGGCTCCTGAAAAAATACTCAAAGTTGTGCTGTGACATTAAAGCAAAGATTCTGAAAATATGAATGAAGACACAGCTCAGTAAACATTGAGTGGTCTGAGAGGAATCCTGTGGTCCACTCATACAAAAACACAAGATGGTGCACGACCATGGTGAGGAGCAGTAAAACTGTTATGAATTGGCCAGCTCTGACTATTGCCGATTAGCAGGTAACTATGGCAATGTGTTCTCAGTTTATCCTTCATTCATCTTGAAATTAAGATGTTTGCAACTACAGAGCCTTTTCTCTAACTCATAAACCTGAGTAAAACATAAGAAGTTCTGCTGGTTTGTGGTCATTTGGTTTCCAAAAATGTACTAAGGCAATTAAGGAGATACATGGAACCATCTTCCTTCCACTCCAGTTGTCAGCATTCAATAACAGAAAAGAAATCTTTTCTTTGGGCTGGTGGTTTGGTTTCTAATCTTTCTATATACTGTATTGGTCTCTGCCAGGTGACTTTCAGGTGCTGGGATTGTCTCCTTCTTCATCTGTTCATTGTCTGAACCTCTACAGGCTATGAACTCTTATTTTTTCAAAGTTACTACATTGTTACTATAGAAAAGGGGGCAGTTTTATAATAAATGTCCCATCTATACTCGGAATTCATCATAGGATGGCAAAATTGTGTCATGCTTTTGCCAGACCAAAGACAGACACTTCAGAGTGAAGCACCTTCAGCTTCACTTCAGTGAAACAAGAGTTTGAAGGGAAAGTTACCAAAATTAGACCACAGAGCCCAGGAAGTTGTTCATAATATTATTTGCTTTCTGACTAAGAGATAAAGCAGAAGTTACAAAGGAATGCATCAGGGTTTTCAGAATTTCTATGTAAAACCCATACATACCTATACATCAGTGATCATACTACCGGGCAGAAGCAGTCTCAGTGTCAGTTTTGAAGCCAAACATGTTACTTATCCATACTGTTCGACTCTGGAAAGCTTTCAGGGTGAGTTCTGGGCACTTGGTACTACTAGCAAGAAAGCTGTTTCTTATAGCTGTTTCTGGGATGAACTTTATGTGAAGATAGGTCCTGGAACTTCATAGCTAAGCCTGGCCACTTGCTTATGCCATAAATATCTGTGCATTGATGTCAGATGATCCATGTCAGTCCAACAAGGTAGTTTGGAGTTTGTCCTAGAAAAGCCCCAACATCCCCGCCAGGGCAAGGTTAGACAGGGTCTGTGAACAGATAAAATTCAGATTGCCAAAGAAGGAAATATGACTGCTTCCAGATTTTAAGAGGATCCTGAATCACATGGAGCTCTTAGGACTGACCAGGCATCCAAGCTATATTCCTTTGCTTAAACGGCTTCAATAATACTTAAACTCCAAATAGAAAGCTGGCATCTTCAATAACATACGGTAAAAGGTACACAAACTGCGGAAGGGACGGATGGGACCCTGAAGAATCAGCATTTTCTAGGTCTCAAATGCAAAGGGCAGTTGACAGCTGTTGGCTGGTACTTAAGAGAAAAGGTGCTACAGTAAGGGACACACAAGTAAATATGCAGGCTGACACGAGTACCCATAATATATTATGAGAACTGGAGGAATTGGAGTGTGTGTAAAATTTACAAATTTTCTTTTTTAACTATTTTTGTTACTTATGTTAAGCACTTATGTTAAGCAAAAGGTAAATTGAAGCTGAAGTCAGCAGCATGAAGCATTGTGAGACAAAAAATCTTTTACCTTAATATCCAGTCCTACAGATTTTATGCAAGTAAAAATCTGTCCCTAGAAGCTAAATGTGTATTTTTCTCCAAGTCAATAAACTTATGTTCCCTGCAATATGACTTTGACATTTAGCACATCTATTAAATTTCAATGTATTACTTGATTTATCAGAAATACTTACGCTACTTGTAACTCTACATGAGACTCTTAGTTCCTGATTTTCAGTGTAGGTTTATGATGAAGATTCTTGCACCTGCAGAGAGATCTATTGAATTTTAGAGGACTCTACACATGTGCAGGCTGTGGGCAGGTGCTTACAAGAATGAGTCTAAATTGTTACTTGAAATTTAAAACAGTTAATTGTTAGTTACCCTGAATAGATCTACATCCCATTGCATTTACACACAACGATGTGTCCATACTTTCTAAATTACAAGATCAAGTCTAAATGAAAACACTGTATTACAAATCAAGATAATTTGATTTGTCAAGATCTCTGTGGTGTAGAAAAAACTAATTGTATTGATGGACAGGAGTTTTTGTGTGAGTCAATACAGGAGCACTGGAGTTTAAGAACAGATTTCTTGGCTCATCAAATCCAATTTCCTGCTGTCACAGGTGGTCATGTGTTTCATATACTACTTCCACTATACTTCTGGAAAAATAAACATACAGCTTTCCTAACTGACCCACATCAAACTTTACAGTTTTGCTGCTGCTTCGGATTTCAGTCCCCCTTCCCTTTCATCTGTCCTGTGATCCACATTGAAAACTGAGGCAAAATATTTAAATACATTTTGAACCATGCATAATTTATCCTCCATTGCTCCTTCTTCTTCAGTGCACAGAGATCTCACTTACTGTTCTCTTA
>JAOXNO010000041.1:34038784-34059931 GCA_028565335.1 Limnodromus scolopaceus
ATTTTGAACCATGCATAATTTATCCTCCATTGCTCCTTCTTCTTCAGTGCACAGAGATCTCACTTACTGTTCTCTTAAATTTACGTGGCTGAAGAATCTTTTGGTATGTATTTTTTTAAGACTAACAACATTTGACTTTTGGTAATTCTAGTTTCACCACTACACTTCCCATCACTGACATTTAGTTTTACTTGCTGACCCCTCTTTGACTTAAGTAATTAATTCTCCTAATTACTTGAAGTTCTTTCTTCCTTTTGAAATCAAGAAACCTAAAGACCAGCTTCTATTAATCCTCCAGTTAATCTAAATGTAACCTATATGTGATCACTTAAAGAAGGTTGTTTTTTTATGACCAACTGTTCTTTAGTCCACCTACCACTTGTCAAAACCAAATGTAAATCAATTCTAAAATAGAATCAGCGATAATGCTATAATTGATTCAGTAATCTGTTGTCTACCACATCCAGGAAAGACTGGCTCCATATTATTCTTGACACTTGTTTCCCAGGGAGTGGCACAGAAACTGGCCTGTCCATCAGTAATTTTGACTATTGTGTTCCCAGCTCATTTATTTCTTTTTAATTCAAGGTGTGACCGCACAAAACTATAAATCAGTTTAATTGCTAGCTCCTTTGGTCTTTCAAGCCCCAATCCACTCAAACTGTGGATTCTTTTCTTGTCCCTTGTACTAGTTCCAGTTCTCTTCAAGCCTTCAACAAAACCCCTCCAATAAAAAAAAAAAAAAATAAATAAAAAGACCTGGAAAAATTATAAAGACCTGGAAAAATTATAAAAGTTAGTTGCTTCCAATGCAGAAAAACCCAAGTCCCTTGTAGACTTAGATCAAGATTCGCAGTGAAATCACAGGTTTAAGAAGTTATAATGTAATATAGCTGGATTCAGTGTCTTACCCTAAAAGTGCAACATTAGTAGGTAGGTAGATGCTTGTGCTTCCTTGAGTACGCAGGCCTCAGAAACCAAGTACCTCCTAAGATAAGAACCTATACACTTCATGACTAGAAAGCAGTTTTAAAAATGAGATACTACAAGTCCCTTACGTGTTAAGCATGTTAACAATATCCATAGAATCACAGAAAAGCTGAGGCTGGAAGGCAGCTCTGGAGATTATCTAGTCCAGCCCTCTAGCCAAAGCAGGGTCACGTAGAGTAGATGGCTCAGGGACGACTTCAGTCAGGTCCTGAATATCTCCAAGAATAGAGACTCCACAATCTCTCTGGGCAGCCTCTTACAGTGCTTTACCATTGTCAAAGCAAAAAAGGGGTTTTTTTTCTCATGTTTACGTCAAATTTCCTATATTTTAATCTGTGCCTCTTGTACTTTTAGTGACTACCACAAGGACGAATCTGGCTCCAACTTCTTCACTCCCTCGCATCATGTATTTATAAGATCACCAGCAAGTTGTATTCTCGTCCTGAGGCTAAACAGTCCCAGCCCTCTCAGCCTCTCCTCATACAACAGATGTTCCTTAATCATCTTAGTGGCTCTTTGCTGGACTCCTTCCAGTATGTCCATCTCTTCTCTTGTACTGGGGAGCCCAGCACTGGACACTGTGGTACTGAGGAGATGCTTCTTTTCTCCAGCTCTGTTTTTGTTTATGTTCATGTTCATTTTACTTGTTCCACGAAAGGAATTATTTTCCTTTTTACTTAGGGCAATTTTCAGCTCCACTCCTGCATACACACATATACCTTGGCAGGATACTGCATAGTTTAATGTTTCAGTGCTGTAAGGAATGCTTTATCACTCAGAGGTCACCTAGGCTGGCAAATGGCACTGAATGTACAAAAAGTCAGAAACAAAAACTTATGTATTATACACAGCATGTGCACTTTGATATTGCATTTGAATTTTTCATTTCTAGAAAATCATAAATTCTTTTTAAATTGGAATAAATGAATCTACAGGACGGAGGTGAAGAGATGGGGAACTTTCTATGGAGTATGTCAATCTGTAGATTAATTAATACATTGATTCCATTTGAGAGCCTGCATGTACCTGTCTCCCCACTGAGATACCCACTGTGCAATCAGTGGTAATTTAAAAATCAATTGCTCTTCTGTAGTAATTAAATTTGTCCATTTAAACAGATATAATTGATAGAGCCTGCAACTAATTTCAAAGCAGGGATTCTTAAGGGATTCTAGAGATTAAGGGATGTGAGCCAGCAGTTTGTGGGGTTTTTTACTCAATAAATGAACATCTAAATAAACAGGTCTGTGTATGGGTTTTAAGTACACTATACCAGATATGAAGTTTATCTTGAAATATACTGCTAGACAAAGCCAAAATCTTAATAGAAATTATTGTACTTAGGCAGAACTACATCTTAAAGGTACTGAAATATAGTTATTCTTACATTTCACTGAACTAAATGTGTTGCCTGTACTACAAATTTTCATCATATTCTTTAAAATTTCTCTTTTCTGAGATGATGCTCTATCTTTTTATGTCTGGTTAAATAAAGTTTGCTTTTCTTGAAAATGTCATTAAAAGTTGTTTTTGTTTTGAGCATATAGAGAGAATTTATGGACGTCTTGCCACACATAGTGCTTAATCACACAAAAAATGATGCTTGCATGTGCAGAATACATGTTTCTGAGATTCATTAAATAACTATCTCCCCTCAAGGCAATTCATTGTTATGAACCAGCAGGCTTTAAGATGGGCTATTTAGGGAAAAAAAGGCAGAAAATAGAACAACAGAAAAAGGGAGAAACCTAAGACAAGCATGAAATGCGTATTCACAGTTTTAAAAGTCTTTACAATTTACTTCAGCCCCGAGGTGGCATTAATTGACACATTAGCAAGTTATATACCGTGTTATGTGCCTATTTCGCCTAGAATTCAATAAAAATAACACCAGGGAAATCGCTGTAACACACGGCATGTACAGCACGTGTTTAAAGTACAGAACACCTTACAAAAGCAGACACAATATTAATGACAACGTGTTGCAATTAACCCACAGGCTGGCTCTGCAACTCGTGTAATTGAGTTGCTAATTGTCAGTTTGCAGAGGCATCTTTACAATCTTTTAAGGCATAATCTTATAATTCCTAAAAATTAAAGAGAATTGAAATTTATTTGAACAAGGTCTGGTGTCTCATATCAGTATACTATAGCATACACCCACAAAAAGAGCAATCACTCATTTTTTGTTAACATTAACACTGATACGCTAATATCTACTCCAAACTGCGTGCCTTCTATAAGAAGTGGAGTAATATGCATTTAGAATAGCAGGATAAGAGACTTAGATAAATTATGTTGGTTTAGCACGTGGGAAATAAAGTTTTCTTTCACAAATGAAGGGACAATTCAGCCTTTTACCGTCTTGAAATTCATTTCTACCCAGTGAAACTTTGGATTGTCCAATTTTTCTTTGAAGAAAGTTTAGGAATTTTTTCATTTTTTATTTTTTCTGTTTTCTTTTCTTTGAAAAAAAAAAAAAAAAAAAGAATCTTACATATGACACTTTCGCTATCATTACAGCCAGATCTGTTTAACCTCTCGAGTGCCCCAAGTCAGATAACAATCATGCAGATTGTTTCAGTATGCCCCTGTTTTATTTATCTACTTAATATAACCTAATCTAGATAAATGAAACAGGGATAATAGGTATACCATAACACATACATTCTGCACATTCTCAGTATGTAGAGAATTGCTACAAAAACGTTAAGATTAGTATGCACAGAGGATGAATAGCAATATCTGGGTGTGGAAGCATCAGAAGGAAAAACCAGCTAGAGAACAGTTAAAAGAATGGCCTGTATTCATAGCACCTATATTAGCAGGTCATCAAGATCCTAGCACCTATCTACCTACACCTTAGCAGGACACCTAAATAAGAAGGCAATAGGCAGTGAGTAAATCCCAATGATTTACCAAAGTGGGACTGGACGGTAAAAATAATCACGATCAGGTTACAAAAAGACCTAACCAAAACCAAGATGTGGGAAGAAGGTATAAGGGTATGAGTGAAACCAGTTTAGATTTAAAAGAAAGCCATTTTCCACTCCTAGGAGGTCTTCCATTGTTGCTACAATGTTGCAACATTATTTCCTACAAACCATGCATATTTTATTCCTTAGCATCATAAAAGCAAATAATCAATTCCCTGTGTTCGCAGGATTTTCTATGAAAACATATTGAATGACTTCATCTTTTATTATAATTGGGCTATAAGACTGACTTTAGTATTTTTGGATTACCTTCTCTGCTAACTACCAGAACTATACAAGCAGATCCTCAGCTGGCATGCACTACTACAGCTTTATTAAAATCAAGAGAGCTACAACAACCTACACCAGCTGTGGATCTGCTACCTAAATTTGTAACTGGACACAAGCTAAACTCGGCTGCTTGCATTCGTGCTTCAGACCAGACCCGAGGCTTCATGTAAAACAGACTGCTAAGACTGAATATACTGTAAAATGAAAGAAACACTTTAAAAAGAAATACATATATAATCAGGTGATCTGCAATTATTAAATGATTCATCATTTTTTGAATAGCTTTATGAGATGCATGTGGCAAATACTACACACTTTTTATAGCTGGGGAATTGACACCTAGAAGGCTAAGTCACTTGCCTGTGGTCATACAGTGTTTCCAAGCTTTCAACTGCAAGACTCAGCTGTCTTTCAATAAGGTTAATAAATGATTGTAACGATCAACACTATTTAACCTGTTTCGTTCAGCATTTACATCTAACTGCAAATAAATTTTGTTCTGCGGTGTTAAAATTTGGCTTATTTGTTGCAGAGGTCAGGTATTATTTAGAATCACTGGTGATGAGACCAATTTGATTTCTAACACTGCTAAACTACGAGTTGTTCTATAGACTGTTGTTTCTAAATAGCAAAAAATACATCTCAAAGACAGTTCTGCAGATACTGTGGCCTGCAAAATTATCTTATGCTTAGGCCGTCAAATGCTGCCAACTTCTGTTTCATTAGTGTATAAAAAATCCAGCTGGTTATTGCCAATCAAATCAGACTAGGGTAATGAGGAATAACAAAATCTTAAAACGGCTTCCCCCCCACCCCTCTCTTCTTATCAGGCTCAACTTCACTCCTGATTTTCTCCACCTCCTAACCCCAGGTAGTGCAGGGAAAGGGGGCTGCAGTCAGTTCATCACATGTTGTCTCTGCTGCTCCTTCCTCCCCAGGGAGAGGACTCCTCACACTCTTCCCCTGCTCCAGAGTGGTGTCCCTCTCATGGGAGACAGTCCTCCACGAACTTCTCCAACATGAGTCCTTCACACGGGCTGCAGTTCTTCATGAACTGCCCCAGCGTGGGTCCTTTCCAAGGGGTGCAGTCCTTCAGGAACAGACTGCTCCAGTGTGGGTCCCCAACGGGGTCACAAGTCTTGCCAGCAAACATGCTCCTGTGTAGACTTCTCTCTCCACAGGGCTAGAGGTCCTGCCAGGAGCCTGCTCTGCAGGCTTCGCACAGAGTCACAGCCTCCTTTGGGCACATCCACTTGCTCCAGCATGGGGCCTGCCACAGGCTGTAGGTGGGTATCTGCTCCACTGTTAACCTCCATGGGCTGCAGGAGGACAACCTGTTTCACCATGAGCTGCAGGGGAATCTCTGCTCCAGTGCCTGCAGCACCTTCTCCCCACCTTCTTCGCTGACTTTGGTGTCTGCAGGATTGTTTCTCCCACATATTCTCACTCCTCTTTCTGTCTGCTCTTCCAACATAGTTTTTTTTTTCCCCTTCTTAAACATATTATACCAAATGTGCTACCACTATTGCTGATGGGCTTGGCCTTGGCCAGCAGCAGCTTGGAGCTCTATTGGACATGGGGGAAGCTTCCAGCAGCTTCTCACAGAAACCACTCCTGTAGCCCCCCTGCTACCAAAACCTTGGCATGCAAACCCAATACAACTTTCTTCTGCCATCTGCCTGTTCTTTTATGAGGTAAATCATAGAATTATAGACTGGTTTTAGTTGGCAGGGACCTTTAAAGATCATCTAGTCCAACCCTCGGCTGTGGGCAGGGACATCCTTCACTAGGTCAGGTTGCTCAAAGCCCTGTCCAACATGGCCTTCAACACTTCCAACGATGGGGCATCTAAATCTACCTTTTTACAGTTTAAAACTGATGCCTCTTGTCCTGTCACTATAGGCCTTGTTAAAAAGTCTCTGTCTTTCTTATAAGCCCCCTTTAAGTACTGAAAGGCCACCAGAAGGTCTCCCTAGAGCCTTATCTTCTCCAGGCTGAACAACCCCAACTCTCTCAGCCTGTCTTCAGATGAGAGGTGTTCCAGCCCTATGACCATTTTCATGGCCTCCCCTGGACTTGCTCCAACAGGTCCGTGTCTTTCTTAGGCCTGGGACCCCAGAACTGGATGCAGGACTCAACTGTGAACAGTTTCTGTCTGTTTCTGGCTGTTCCCTGGCGTTCCTCTGAGGTCACCTCAGCCAGGCTGCGCTCACTGAGGGGGCTCTGGCCACTGCAGGGGGCCCGGCCCATGAGCTCCAGCACTTGTATGACCCCTCTCTCCCGCAGAAGAGGCAAAATTCTGCAAAACTGTTACTTTTGTGCACACTTGTTATTCAAGGTCTTTTTGGACTTCCCAGGGAATCCCCTCTTTTCCTCTTCCATTCCAGGCACCACCTCCCAGGATTTTTGGCACAGGGTTTGACCTTGCCGTGCGTTTATCACACCACAGGGTAGTTCCGCCAGTGCCCTTCGGTTGCAAACCCCGCAACCTCCTGGAATAGGATATTTGCTGAAGCTGAAATTGTGGGGAATAACGTGTCACCAGCGACTGATAAATGATTCACCAGCAGAGCCTGGGGGCATTTTCTGCCCGGAGAGAAATAAAGCCGGGCCCTCCCTCCCCTCGGCCCGGCCGGGACGCGGCGCCTCAGAGCGGCGGGAGGCGGGGCCGGATTACGCGGGGGAACGGAAAGCTCAGGCCCGGGTTTCCCGGCGTCCCGGAGTCTCGGTGCCATCCGGGGGGGAAGAGTTTAGGCGGCAGCAACCCCGGGCGGGATGAGGAAGGTGGAGGTGTGGTGGTTGGTTTTTTTCGGGTTGCTCCCTTTTTGCCCTCCGGTCCCCGCTTGTCGCCCTTTCCCTCGGCCAGCACCGCTGCAGGCTCCGCCAGGGTGCTGGGCCGGTCACGGCCCTGTCACGGCGCTGCCGGTCGCCAGTGCAGCGCGTCGGGGCCAGGCCCCTGGGCAGCGCCTGGGGCCGGGCAGAGCCGGAAGAGCGGCGGTGAGGACAGGACGGGCCGGGCCGTGGCCGCCCCAGCAGGGATCCCGCTTTGTGGTGCGGGGAAGCCGGCCGCGGCTGTGCGCCTGTTGGCGGTCTGCTTTCTGTAAGAGCCGCCTCGCTAATTGCTTTTAGGTTTTTAAGTGGGTGTGTGTCTTGCTGGGGGCGGGGGTGTGTGTGGGGGGGTGTGTGTGTGGTGGTGGTGTCAGTCCCAGGGGGCTGGAGCCCTTTCAGCAGAACTTAGGTTTGTTCTTAAACCAGCCCTGCTTCTCTGTCCTGTGTCTTTTGTTTTGTTTCAGAGAAACAAAGTGTTTTGGAGAAATACATGGAGAATAGTGGAGAATGTTAGCTTTGAGGAGCCGTAATGTGTGATGTTGATTTCTATATAACGACAGGGGAAGGTTATGTTTCTGGTGAAATTTGTTCCTCTATCGCAGCAATCTAGTCTTTTCCCTAGGGAAAGCTGGTGAGGAAATCCAGCACGCACTGTGTTTGTTGCAGCCCTTGGGTTTCTGTCTCTGTGATTCTGTGGTCCCTGTTGCATGTGATGTGTTTCATAAATCAGCAGCTAGATTTTCACTTGTCTGTTTGTAGCTAATGTTACAAGAGGCATCTTATGCTTCACACATTTATTATTATTTTAATTTTCTTGTAATTGTGTCTGGAGAGCTATTAGCATTAGCTGTACGGTAGGAGGATATACTAATAACAATGCAGAAGACTCCTTCAGTGGCAAATTTGAAACCATCTTGAATTTTTAAGTGGTTTTTTTTTAAATTATATTAATGAGTCACTGGAAAACAAACCAGAATATTCATCTTGTATAGGGCCAACTATACAGGTGTGGGAATTTGAGACATGTTTGTACAACCTTTTTTGGAGACCTCCAGTGTTGGAGGCAGAGCACTTTCCCCACACAACTTATTTGTATGCTTATTAAGAAAAACTTTGCAACTGTAAGGACAATAATGTGCTTGCTTTCTGCTATAATTTGAATCCATTTCTAGTTGCAGCTATAAATGGCTTAGGAAACAGCTTATTTACGTTTTCTTTAAAGTTGTCTCTTATGTTTGGTTTTGGTTTGGGTTTTTTTTGTGCTCTTTAATCAGGTCTCCTCTACTTTAACTTAAACATTCCCAGTTACTTTAACGTTTTCCTGTATATTATGCATTTAAGCTCTGATCATTCTTGATCCTCTTCCCTGGACTCATTCCAGTTAGTTCATATACTCGACTCAATCTGAAGGGCAGCATTCAGAACTGGATAGAGTACGGCAGCTGAATTCTAAACAGTAGTGAGTAGCGTGGAAGATGTATGTGCTATCAAAGCTCTACTTCTGTTTACGCATCCTGCTATGGATGGCATTCTTGCTGTTTGCATATTCAGCTTCTCTTGCAGTTTAGACTCCAGGTCTTTTATGGCCTGTGTTACTTCTTGACTCTTTTTCTGCATGACCTTGCAGCCAAGATGAAAAGTAGTGTCAATTTAATCGGACCTACGCCACAAACTAAATCCTTATCACGTAAGGAAATACGTTTTCTGACTCTAATTAGGACAAGAGTGTATACTTCCAAGGCTGGCAGGAAACAAAATTCCAAGCTTGTCTTTTGCTTTTTGATCTTCAGCAGTAGCATGTTTATTCCTTAGATGTGCAAGGTGCAGAGCACCCTGAAATAGATGTGGAGAAGTCTGTCCTCAGTAAATAGGTTTTGAAAATATATTTGGGCCACACAATAATGCCTGTCTTAGCTCCTTTCTCCTTCTCCTGCATCCCCTAGGTTTACCTCATCTGAGCCTTTAGTCTTTCACAGGGCACAAAGACCACAGCAAGAAGCTCTATTCTGCTTTTGACACCTTGTACTACAGAGCTTTTTCCCCATTCACCAGATAGCTTATAAATTTTGTAAAGAGTCTAAATACAAAATCCCTTGTGTAATATGCTACAGCTGTCTCTTACTTCAGAATTTTTTTTTCTTTGCGTGTCACTATACTGTTTGAGCACTTTCCTGATGTGTAAATTAGATCTGTATGACAGTATGTTAACTAAAATTCATCAGTCTTTACAGTTCTTTCTCAGGAGATTTTCCTTCCCTGCTAATGGAGGCTGCCTTGAGCAGTACAGAAACTTCCAGCATAGCAGAGCTCTTCTCCTTTTTCAGCCTACCTGTCTCAAACTTCACGGTAGCACAAACTAGAAAGCATGTGATGTCATGTGCTTACTCTGTCTAAACTCCCTGCCTTCACATGATGTGACAACAACTTGGAGGAAAAGGGGGTCTCCTAAGAGTATTGTGTTTTCTTGCATCTTCGAAAGAAGACTGAAACTCAGTAGCTGTTAAAATTCTAAAGGAAAAGAGAATAGGAAAGGAAAAATTGACTTTATAACTGCTTTATAGCATTGATAAGTCCTATCCTGAATGATTTCAGTGAGATTAGGTAACTTCTTAGTGTAGTGACAACTGCATCTCAGGCATACATTCAAATGTTATTTAATAAGGCCCACAATTATATAGGAACTTATCTAACAGAGGTGTAACAGTCCTACCAGATGACCAGGTTTCTTTCCATTAAGCTTCAGAAAAATATTGATTCACCAGATATTTTCAGTCTTTTGTGCATATATCTCAAATCTCATTGTAACTTGCCTTGTATTGCAGTAGGCTTTTATTCTTTGCAATGACTTTGAATGGACTGAATTTTTGAAAACTAGGACTATTAACTCTTTCTGAAGAGACAGGGCTTTTGGAGACACTGAATAAATTACTTTTTATTTGCTGGTATGTAGAAAGACTGTACAACTTGTGAGTTGTAGTATCAAAATACCACAAATTATAGTTAGTAGAAATGTATTGTGTATCTCAAAGTTATTATAAGTCCTAACTATTATGCTGTTACGTTAAAGTTTGCTTCCTCCATCCCTTTTCTTTTTTATAAGGGGATATAGGTAATACCATAAGAATTATTTTTATTCTGTTGTTCTTACTACTGTTGTGGACTGAAATATTTAATCTGTCATAGATGCAGCAATTTTGGAAGGATGTGACCAATTGAAATTAGTCCAGAGACAATTTAATTTTACTTTTTTTTTTTTTGAAGCCCAAGAATCCCCAGTTCTCTTTCTCTCATCTTCATAAGTATTATATTGGGGAGTTAGAATTATTGCTGTAGGTGAGAAATTTATTACAGTACATTTTTGTGATTTTAAGAATATGCTTTATTTGTATATAACCTAAATAACATAATGTAGCTGAACTGTATATTATTTGGAAGTAACTTGAGGGACTAAACAGTATCTGTATTGCACAGATGACTTAAACTTGTTTGTTTCGTCTGAAAATTAGTCCTTCTGTATCGTATAACATGATGAGTGATTACTCTGTTATGAAGAAAGCACTTTAAGATAAATTAAATCAGGAGTATTCTAACCTAGGTGCTTTTGGTCTCATGTAGAAAACGAGACAAACTTAGATAATTATGTATTAATATAGGCTAAAATAATACTCTCTTTCTTATTTTAGGGACCTATGGGATTTAAGAATATCTCTCCTAAGAAAACTTGCTGCTTCTACAGCCTTCCGTCTTAGTGAGCAATTGATGGTTTCGCTTGAAATATCTATCTCAAGAAATTAACAGTAGGCGAGGTGTAATTGCTTTTTAAAAATGTTAAAAGTTCAGCAGTGTGTAGCAGCTGACAGGATACCCAAGAAAAAGCCATATATTTGTGACATTTGCTATAAACAGTTCGAAACACCATCAAAATTAGCTAGGCATTATCTGATACATACTGGTCAAAAACCATTTGAATGTCATGTGTGCCATAAAACATTTAGGCAGCTAGTCCACCTGGAGAGGCACCAGTTAACCCATAACCTGCCTTTTAAGTGTATTGTTTGTCATAGAAACTTCAAAAACTTAATCACTTTCTTAAAGCATCAGCAGCTTCATAATGAAAATTATCAGAATGATACCAAGCAAGCAGAAAACTCTATGAATTTTGAGCAAGACAGGGTCACTTATGCTGTATTTCGATGTTCTATGTGCTGTAAATCTTTTACAACTGAAGAGAGGTGGATGCTGCATCAGTGCCTGAAGGCAGATCGTCTACATGGTGCCAGAAGGAGAAAGAAAACTCATGCTTGTGAATCGTGTAACAAGACATTTCCATCAAGATCTAAGCTAGAAAGACACTTCCTTATTCACACTGGCCAGAAACCTTTTAAGTGTTCTTCATGTGGTAAATCTTTCAGACAGTCAACACACTTGAAAATCCATCAGCTCACACACACAGAAGAAAGGCCTTTTCGGTGCTGCTTTTGTCAGAAGGGGTTTAAAATACAGAGCAAACTCAGGAAGCACAAACAGCTTCATGCCAGAAATAAGACTTCCCCCAATATTTTATACAAAGCAAAGACTCTTAAATATGCCAGACCACAGAACCTGTTGGAAGGAAAGAAGGATAGCTTTGAGAACGCTGGCACTTACGAGTCACATGAGAATGACCCACATGATGCTCACTCGATTTATATCGTACCCTTTCAGTGCCCAGCATGTGAGCAGTGTTTTGAAACGGAGCAGGTTCTAAATTTGCACAAATGTTATCTGAGAGGTGGCAAAAGTTCAAATAATGGTACAGCAGCACGCAGACACAGAGTCAGCATGAAAAATAAGATCCTCACGAAGCTGAAGCGTACTGGAGAAAAGGCAACAGATTTTTCTCTGACTGACAGAAAAAAAATAAAATCGGGTCACTTTAAAAGCCCTGACCTGGTTGGAGCTAGAGATCAGCGTTGCGATCAGCATGCATCCACTAAACCTTTCAAGGATTGCCATAGCAAGCTTGACACGCACAAGGCACTTCATAATCCGATGAAAAGAACATTTGCTGTGCCATTACCTAGGCAAGAGCACCCACAACCTCATGACTTTGGAATTAATTTAAAAGGTATGCTTACTGGGGAAAGCATGTTAAACATCGGTGATTCACTGCATAATAAAGATGACGCTTTTTATGGTTCATCAGATGATGGCTTCTTTGATAATCCAGAAGTACTTCACTGTGCTTTTTCAGCTTCTGCTAAAAATATACATAACAGACACAAAGTGTGTAAATGTGACAGATGTGAAAAAATCTTTCCGTCTTCATCCAAACTTCAAAGACATTATCTTATACACACAGGACAGAAGCCCTTTGGCTGTAATGTTTGCGGGAAGACATTTAGACAGTCAGCTCACTTAAAAAGACATCAGCTCACCCATACTGAAAAGAGACCCTATAAAAGCCCCGTTTGCCAGGTAGAATTTGAAAACCTGAACAAACTTTTCAATCATCAGGGAGATCACATTGAATTTAAGTCTTCAGAGCCTGTGGGTTATTCTCAAACACCTTCACGGGCATCTGGCTTTCAAGAATTTGAGCTGATTCAGTCAAACCAAGCAGCTGGAATCAAAGTTGAAATTGAGTCAGGGGACTTTGTTCTCGACACCAGCAGCAGAAACACACAGCCGTATTTGTGTAGTAAATTGTTGGAAACAGAGCAAAGCTGTTACAGCTACTGGCATGACTTTTCTGAAGGTACGGAAAAAAGTGAAGTTGTTAACAAATTGTATCAGTGCAGTATCTGCTTTAAAACTTTTAAATCGCCTTCTAAGCTTGAAAGACATTACCTAATGCACGCCGGACAGAAGCCATTTGAATGTTTAGTTTGTGGTAAAAATTTCAGACAGGCCCCACATTTGAAAAGACACCACCTTATACACTTTAAAGAGAGCTTAAAGCTGAGTTCCACTGAGCAACAACCGGAGAATACACTGGTTTTATCAAAACTGGGTAATGTCCTATGAAATTATATATTAAAATTTTTGGTTGCATAATTATTAAAAGGCTTATGTCAGACCGAACAACTTGACTGAAGGAGACTATCTTTTCAATCACGGAGATTACCTAGTGAAGAGTTAACTTACTGTATTCACAACTGTCTACTTGATATAATTTGTGGTGAATGTGAGATGACGTTTAAAACAAAACCAACACGCAACAAAAAAGCCACCTTGCGTTTATTTTCCTAACTTAATTTATAAATATGCATTCTTACTATATTAATAGCGTTGCAGCAATCTGCAGTGCTCCATAAATCAGCTGTTTTAAGTTATACCTTTTCCCATATAGTATTTTATGACGTTATGCTGTCCATTGGTAATGATCAAAAAAGTAAAGATAAAAAGGTAAATTTCAGAATACAGAAAAAAGAGTCCTTTTACTTTTTTCTGGCTTTATATATGTTGCAAGAAAAGGACACTTGCTGTATTTTTTTCATATTTTTGTTAAAAAAATGGGTTTTTTTAGATAAAAGATGCAACAAAGAAGAGGAAAAGGAAGTTTAATGAGGGAAAAAATGTTGGTGTGGCATTATACAACGATTAATAGAAAAAATTTAACTTCACCGTAATGTGTTTGGAAATCTAAAGAATTGGACCTTTTCCCTTTTTATAACAAACTATAAGTAGACAATGCTAAAATAGCAGGGTTTATGATCAATTAATCCATTTCACCACTTAATTTTCTCCACTTCTTTGTATTTCCCTTGCATTTTCTAGCCTTTTTGTCCAATTCATACAATATTGAACTATTTTTCTGCAAGAAAAGAGGACAAAAAATTATCATTAGTATTACAGACGGGCTTACTATCTGTTCCAGTCTCCTTTCCTTCTAGCATACATATTACACCAGTAAAAGAAATATTCTCTAAGATGTGATAATAACTCAGATGAGCAGTTTTGTCGGAAAGTCATCTTCTTGTTACATTAAATATAAGAGACTGAAAATGACTATTAGCTCAAATTAAATAATTCTGATTTTGTATTAATAGAATCTGTAGTTATACTTTCTGGTAAGTAGAGAGCTTTGCCCATTGTGCCTGTGGGGCTGGCCAAAAGTGTAAGTGCAGTGGAGCTTTATTCATTATGAACAAGGATGAAGTTTGTTTCTTTTTTTTTTTCCTCTGAAAAAATTACCTTTTAGGATATTTTCCTTTGTTATGCATCTTCTGAATAGTTGAAACCTGAAGTTTTTAATCCTATTTCTAAATTAACACATCTGTAAGATATGTGGCATTCTTTTCACTATTTAAATAGATCCATATTTATTTAAGTAAAATGTTTTTGATTTTTTTTTAAGTGATTTATCTAGGTCTTGCTGTGTCATAAGCTTTGTAGTATTTGATATAAATGAAGGGAGTTTTTTATTTTCATAAATTTTTTCAGAGAATAAAACCAGGAAAGATACTCAGAAACAGTCTGCAGTTATTATGATTTTTGTATGACAGACAAATTCAGTATGGTAATAATGACTATAGTTGTATATTGAGATTTTTTCCTCCCTATGTGAATTGTTTCATATTGAAAGACAGAATACTGTATAAAATGTTTTGAAAGTGTATTGTAGAGCTCTTTTAAAATATTTGTAATAAACTATTTTATTTATATTGTACTTTTATTGTATACTTTACATGCAAACCAGAGTTTCAAAATACAAAACATTCAGTATGCTGCAAAGTTTAAGACTACACATCCAAATAACTAACTTTGCACTGTCAGAACCTATTGTTAAAACAATAGGTTTTGTTTCAGGTATTTTTGTTATAGAAATAAAATAGATCTTATTCTCTTTAAACATACTTCTTTCTTAAGGAGTCACAGTTATTTTAAAAAATGCTACGTTTGAGAGTAATGTTTAGAGAACAGTAAACTTGGTATGTTTTGCAAATAATCAGTTTGAGTAAAATGAGGGGAAGGTGATACAGAAAGCTACTTTTCAGGCATGAACAGGCATGTGGGAAGTGTGACTGTCTGATTAATTTGGAAGTGAATGAAATCTTTGGGCTCAGCTGGATTTCAGAAGGGCAGTAAGGGCCACTGTTTATCTGGTGCTCTGCCCCTTTATGAAAAAAATTCTGTTGGTATAAATCCACAATTTTCAGGGGATTATAGCATAAACTAGCTAGAAAGGGGTAAAGCAGTTTCTAAGAGTCAAGAGAAAAAAAAAATCCTGTCTCTTTTCAAGTTAGCAGTAAAATTATCCAAGTACCTTTGAGAACTTGAGCTAGAATGGTTCTTCCAGTGTTAACACTTTGTTGTTCATTAGTATGTCAGTAATTTTCCATAACGCTTCCAAGGCAAGTTCAAGCCATCAATCTTTGAAGTATCTTTGGTGGCAGAGACATTGCCTGTGCTTTTGTTAGAATGAGCTGATATCTAGTCGTAACAATCTTGTAGTACTGAAGTAGTGGATTTTTTAAGACTCTATACAGAACCAAAGCATATTGTAAACAGGAAAACAGTGGGTCCTCCTATGTTAATATCGAGCTCCCTCCAGGACAACATCTCAAATTGCATGGATTCAGCTTCGAGGTAGTTCTAGGTGGAATACGAGAAGGATCAAATACTTTAAAACAAGCAGAAAAAGGTAAAAGGGTGGTGTTGGTTTTTTTTTTAAAAGACAAATAGTTTGCAATACTAAGTTGACTGGAACTGCAGCACTAGCTGATCAAGTCATCCATTTTCTATCTATGTAATGTGGCCATGGATAACTTTAAAATGTTCCTGATTTTGGTTATGTACTATCCTTGCAATATTTGCAGAAAGTCAAAACTTGCGAAAAAAAAATATATTTATGTATTCCTATATATGTCTAGGGAAAAATTAAAAAAGAAAAAAAGCCACCGTAAATCACAGAAGAACTGTTTAATCACTTTTATAGCTGCTTCTCGCCGAGCGTTTGGTTTCTTCCTTGTCTGTGAACTGCTCTGTTATACTCAGCACCAATAAGAAAAGTTGGTGATGCAAGTGGAAGACAGACACAAAAGGAATTTAA
Source organism: Limnodromus scolopaceus (assembly GCA_028565335.1). Lineage (NCBI taxonomy): Eukaryota > Metazoa > Chordata > Aves > Charadriiformes > Scolopacidae > Limnodromus > Limnodromus scolopaceus. Next base: position 34,054,904 of record JAOXNO010000041.1, read on the forward strand.
GTGAAGTTAGTGAGAGCTTAGGCTTCAAACTGAGATGCTGGATCTAATGTTTAGTTTTATTATGAATGTGAAACTCTGAAAGTCATGATCTTGTAACAGTAGCTCACTCGTGTAACACTTAGATAAGTACAGTTGGATGACTTAAACCAATAAAGACTATGGATTTGGTCCTTCTAATGGCCCCTTGTAATAATGTTGAAAATGCCTAGATCTCCTAAATAACTAAAGGGGTCATGGTTCATATTCCTAGCACAAGATTTTGTGGATTTTAAAGTGCAAGTTTTAACTTAATAGCCTAGTTTTATGGTCTGATGGCTATGGATGAGAAGTGTCTGAGAGGCAGTTATCATAAGGAAAATTGAAATTACAGAAGTGACTTCTCTATGCTCTCACATACCTTATTTTCTCCATGTTGAACAAATTAATTGTACTTCTTCATGTACTTCTTCATATAATGACTATTTCTGTCAAGTAGCTTTTAAACAGCGTCTTTTTTAGCATCTGTTAAAAAAGTGAATCTTCAAAGTCCATTCAAGTGAAGGAAAAATCAGCCTTATGCCAAAAAAATCACTTATAAGTAGAATCGATCATTTTCGTGTTCAGAAACTGCTGTTCTAACATGAAAATGTCATTATGTCTGCCCTGAATTATCACAAATCTTTGAATGCTGTTTTACTTGTGTGTTCTGCCATTCCAGTTCCTGTCTGCTTCCAGGATGTGCTAATGTGTGGCTTGGTTCTGCTCTACACCTGGCACGGTTGGGATATGCAGCTGAAATGTTTCCTTTTCACTGGAATCCCTCCAGTGTCCCTGGTCCCAATTTGTAGGGATCTGTGAAACCCTGTATGTGACAGGGAGAGGCACGGAGCTGGTTGTTGCAGGTGCGCTGCCACGGCACGCGAATTGCTGCCTGAGGATGCCAGAAGCTGCCCAGCTGTGACACAGACTGTGGCCTGTCATTCTCCACTGAGAGCCGGCTGGGTACCTGGGGTACCAAGAGTGTACTGAAACAGCTAACTCGGGTTTGCCCATGGCTGCTTCACTGGAATGTGCCTTGCTGGCACAGTGAAGGAGGGGAATGCACACAACTGCGTGAACACGGCTATATAAAAAAGCAAAATCCTGTTCCTAAGCTAAAGAAACCCACTACACACACTGTCTCCCTTTGTGCTGCTAAAGCCCTGCACTTAATTTCTGTAGACATTAAAGAAAACACTATCTTCCTGATGTGCAAATTTGCCTTATTTTATTTGTGCATTTTTTTAAGGAGTATACATTTTAAGGCTTCATATATGCTTGCAGAAGTAGCTTGCTGAGCTACAGAACCTCAGATGATTTCCTCAATTTCTACTTTATTTTGATTTGAAGAGGATCCTGAAAGGTTTTTTTTAACTAAAAGAAAGTATTAAAAGTTAATAAATTATTTTTCAGTATTGCACCAGTGTGAATTTTGCTATTTCAACAGGTATTCTGTTTTATTGCCATTTTATCTTCTCTTAAAATCCTGACCTGCTACTGGGAATGTCTACCAAAAGCCTAGAAAATATGGAGAAATGCAAGGATGAAATCTTTAGGAGACTTGAGCTGGCTCTCAGCATCTTAGTATTGTTCTCTCTTGATTAAGTTTTATGCTGCATATTAGATATGCTTCAGTTCTGTCTGCAATCTATTTTTTTTTCTATGTTGTGAGAAAGGATATGTGATTGAGAACCTACTTTTACAATGATTCTGCAAATAGACTCAACTTTCCATAACATTTCTCATGCTAGCACTAGCAGAAAGGAAATTATTTGCCTTAGAAATTCATTTCAGTGACAAAGGCCTCATGTTCCTCCATCAAATATTTATCTCACATTAATTTTTTTGCCCCATAGAAATTTTATCACATAACAGCCTCTCACAGGATTTCTAGCAAATATTTCTAGAGCTTTACTGGCCATTGCTCTCTTACGTTCATACCACTCTTCTGCCTCAGTTGGTAGGAACCGAACTAAAAGTCTCTGAGGAGAATTAGAAGAGCCCAGAGCCTGCTGTAAGTTAAGCTGTTACCCAAATGTGAGCCCAGCAACAGAAAGCGAAGAATGACATAAACTCCCGTATTTCCCCACCTCCTTCACTAGAGGCACTGCCTGCTATTCTGGGATATAAAAGCAGCTGGGTTGCTGAATTAACCATATTTTTCTCTAGTCATAAGCTCAGAATTTCCATTGAAGTTACTGTAAGTTTTGCACAAAAATCAAGGGCAGTACATTGGCCAGAATGTGTGCTAAATAAATATTTATACACAAATCAGAATGCTACTGACGGCTTCTTTACACTTTAAAATTCTAAATATTTTAAGAAGCATCTGTTCAGAACTGAGGCATCATTTTTGAAAGTACCCATATTTACTGAGTGGAAGTACACATATTTACTGAGTGAGTACCCATATTTAATGAGATGAACACAGTGACAAACTCTTGAACTAGAAGAATGCACATAAATAAAATAGTAAAAGCAATGTGATTGAATTAAAACTATAATGAACATTTAATTTATGTGAATATTAACTACTATGCAGAAAAAACTATTAATGAAAGCAATAATCCCATCATTGTCCAAAAGCTTTTTACATGTTCAAGGATTCCCCTGATCTTTACTGAGAAGCCTTTCCAAATTTTATTTACCTGAAAGCAGGTTAAATCAATATATTTCTTCCATTGCATCAGCAGGTAAGAGACATGGGAGGTTTCTGGTCTTCTTTAAATAATGTACATACTATTCCATTTCTATGCCATTCCTAACCCCCACCTCTTTCAAAAACTCGTTTTATATAACTTTGCAAGTAACATTTCAAAATGCTGCATATTCATCGTCGCTTTTCTTTGGTTAGAGGAAAAGCTGTATGTGCAAGTTTGTATATAAACATGATGAGACTTGAAATTCCCATGTTTTGAACTTTCCTTTTCAGAGGGAAGCCTCTCAAAAAAACCTTTTGTTTATGTGTAAAAGTCAACAAGCTAGAGATAAAAGCTGGTTTTAAAAGAGATGCAGTCTCCTAAGCATTACAGCCTTGCTGCACAGAAAGCCTACCCGACAGATGGCTTCATGTCGCTGGGGCTGGGATTCACCTGCCCGCAGGTAAGGTATCCAGTGTGCAGTATCAGCTACTTCCCTAAAGCTGGGCTTACGCATTTAGTATAATGCAATTGTATTAGGCCAGATAACACATTCCCATACAGCAGCGAGATGCTCCCCGCCCTGGCAAGAAGGTTTTGATACCTTCAATTCCATATTTTGTTAGGGGAACTTCCGCCATCTCTGCTCCCCTGGTTACCAGGAGTTCAGGCGACAGAGGTGTGATAGTAGCCATCCCGTCATTCCATGTCAAAGAGCCAGGAGAAACTGCTGCTGCTCTACTGCAGTGACCAGGCTGAGGCACATGGGGAATCATCGGTCCCAAAGACAGTGCTTGCTTGGAGGAGCAGGGGTCAGCGGATGCTTGTTCCTAATTTTGAAGGAACCTGATGACTGGAATGGGGAAGGGAATACCATTTTGCAACCTGAGTGCAGTCCTGGTATTTGTTACCTGCTTTGGAACAAAGCTTTCCCACCAGAGTTTACATAGGTGCAATATGGTCTGCATCTCTGTGTGGGGTTTATTTACATCTAAGAAGCTGAAAGATAAAAGATTCAAAGGATAAATCTCTGTATTTGTGTGAAAGAGAAACAAAAAGTGAAACAACTTTTATATTAAGCATGTAGCTGCTGGAATCTCGTTCCACTGGTCATGTCTCACTGGAGACCCTAAAACAATAACAAACCTTAAAATCTATTAATATTAGAAATCCTTAGAGATTAATTGTTTGGAGTTTGCATTGCTAGAAATCATTTCTCTGACTCTAGGTAGAACCTAAAATAATCTAAAAAATAGACAGGCCAGAACGTAGAATCAACCCCTGCTAATTATCACTCGATACTTCCTGACCCACTGATACTGTATTCCAGACAGTATCATTGAGATAAAAGCAATGGTCAGCTTATTGATGACCTTGGCTTTTATCATTTACAGAGAAGAGGAGAAAAGCATATTTTTCCTGGCTACAATAATATAGAAGGGCAAGCATCTGAAACAAGAAGAGCTAATTAAGCAAGAAAGCAGCATTGAATATAAATTGACCAGGACTGTATGCAGCTTAGAAATGAATAATAGTCTTGAAAACTGCATCTACTCAAATGTGTGACTTTTTAAATAATACATGTCTTCATGAATGAATTAACAGATTTTTGAAGAGAAAGAATATTTGATTTTCTTGGCATGTTAAGTCAATGAGTAGAGAAAGATGGAGAACTTCACAGAAGGCTGTGGGGACCATAGAGTGCAGGGTTTTATTTTTCCCCTGACTACAAAGCATTTTGGGGTGGAAAGTGACAGACGTGCCTCCACTCTGGGGGAAACCGAGTGTAGCATCCAAGAGACCAGTCCCAACAGACAGTGTGAGCTGGGGTGAGAGTTGCAGATGGGGGCATAGGTACAACACCAGGTATCATTATGCCTGGTCCCACCACAGCTCCTCTTTAAAGGTTGCTCTTGAGGCTTGAAAGTAATGTATTTTACCAAAGCACTAATTTATACTTTTGCTATACATTTGTAGTCCTACTCTGTAACTAAACAATAGCCCTTACAGAGAAATACTGAATGTGTTATTTATAGGGAGGAGATCTTTATCATTTTATTTGACATTGCCACCGAGGGATGTAATCATATTGCCTATTAGGCATCTAATATTAGTTTCCAATATCAGAAGCTCCTTCAGAAAATGAGTCAGAGCACTCATTTAAATTAGTTGTTTTGCCCTCTGAAGGGGCTTTTGTCACCACACTGACCGTAGGGAGGTTTAAGACAACTGACCTCCTCACTGGGACACCCAAGCGCCAGAAGTCAGATAAACACGGATTTCTTTCATAGCTCTGATACCATATGGTTTTGACCAATTTGCAGGGTTTGACACATGCCTAATGATCTCTTAGAAGGAGAGGTGAGAAGGT
>JAOXNO010000041.1:34060031-34088633 GCA_028565335.1 Limnodromus scolopaceus
TGATACCATATGGTTTTGACCAATTTGCAGGGTTTGACACATGCCTAATGATCTCTTAGAAGGAGAGGTGAGAAGGTTTAAGTTAGCCTTGGAAGGCTGTTCTAGAAAATTTACCAAGTCCAAAATCTATTTGCCTGCCTAATTTTTGGTGTGGTACTAATTAAAAAAGAAAAAAAAACTCACCTTGTAGGTAACACTTGAGCATGAGGTTAAAAAAGAAATCTAAGGTCATCAATTACTGCCACCTCTGACCCCAAGAAATCATCATAGCCTCTTCTAAGCAACCCACGGTCCATCTTAAACACAAGTCAAACTTTTGGCTCCCACCTGAAAGCCAATTTTAGAAGCTTTCCTATTTTCAGCCAATATTTATAGGTAACAAACCTATATTCCTTTGCTCTTTTTTATCACTGATGTATAGCTTCAATAGTTCCCTTCCTGCCATTTACCTCTCTAGTCCACTTATGGATAGTAAAAGCACTCGAGGTTTTTTTTTGCCACCAAACTGACAAGCTCTTCCGTTTCTACTTGTTCTGATACATACAAACATAAGCTATGTATGTTCGTTTCTGAGGCAGTCAAATATAGAACAACCTAATTGTGGAAGGTAAGCTGGAGAGGACACTGTAGGCAGTAAAGACGCAGCTACATGCTCATATGGCTCAGCCAGCTTAGAGCTTAGGTACATTTCATTTGTATTTTGCACATCTGTGCATGGACAATAGTGCTAGCACTTGTACCAAGTGACAGAGAAAGGGCAGACACCAAAAGGGGTAGTTATATTTTCATAGATTTCGATAAGCCTAAGTCAATCACAAAGCTGGAATCTCTAGGTTGATTAACTTAAATTGAAACATCTTAATACAGTGGGTTTTATCACAATGTAAGTGTCAGATGGGGTACATCGGTTTAAGTGTATTTTAACTGTTTTGCATTTGCATATGCTTCATCAAATACAGATCCCTCTGAAGATTTCAATCATTAGACAAGACAATGCTCAAGCCTTGCTATTGACAGAATTTATTACTGGTACTTTTGCAACTTTTTGATTTACCTAGCTTTCATACAGAAAACTTAAATTTTCCGGATCGTTTAAAGCAAAGGCATGCAGTAGGCATATTTATTCGAATGCAGCCATTGTCTGATCCTATCCAAGGTACTGTCATTACTTTTTTCCATTCCTATTGTACATTCTAATTCAACTTCAAAAAGAATATTTAGTTTAACCTCTGCTTGAAGAAATGAAATGGAGATCACCTTGATATCAAAACAAAGGAGGTCATATTCAAACAGACTTCAGTGGTATCTGCCTGGAAGTTTAAAGTACTCAAGTGGCAGGTGCTGGATAATGAGCACAGAAACAAAGCACCGTAACTTCTCTGGGGAGTCTGTTAATTTCCTCCTTAATTAATCTGTTTACCAAATAGAATGAGTTAATTGCGAACTATTCTAAATCATTACTGAACTGCTGACTTCCCTGAGCCTGCGCTGTTTGCCTCTTACCTTTGCCTCTCCTCCACAGATTCCCCCAATTTCGGGGACGTGCTGTCAGGTGGAGGGACGCCCAGATCTCGGTGGTGGTCGTCTGATGTTACTAAGAGCGGGTCTTTTCCACAGGAGATGGCCAGAAACCCTTGCTCTAAATGATAAATAAGTGATGCTATAGAAGGAGTCACCCTATTTACACAGCAGTCGAAGGGCGAGCATTAAAGCCACCTGGCGTGTTAACTGCCTCCCTCTTCTCTTATTGCAGCCTTTCGGCTTTTACAGGCTCCTGTGACCTGCTCCTCGCAGTGCTCCTCCTTGCCAAGGGCGGACGGGCCCAGCAGGCGGCCCGCTACCGAGGCCGGACCCGGGACAGGCCTTGACAGCGACGACCGGAACGCGGCCCTCAGGAGCCCCTCACCGTCCCAGGGGGAAACATGGCAGCACCCTCACCGCCCCGGCGGTTGGCCGAGGGGAGCCCCGCCCCGCCCCGCTCCGCGCCCGCCGGCGGCAGGGGCAGGGAATGCGCGGCAGGGGGCGCAGCCGCCTCCCCGCCGCCGGTCTAGCGCTCCTCGCCCCGGAAGCGCTCCCCTCTCGGCTGCTCCTCACCTGGAGGTCGCTTCCGCTCGGCCTCGGCGGCGGGCCCGGGCTGAGGGCGGCGGTGTTCCCGGTGTGTGTGCCCTCACCATGGCGGCGCCGGCGGCCTCGGCCCCGCCGAAGAAGATCGTGGCGCCCACCGTGTCACAGATCAACGCGGAGTACGTGACCCAGGTAGGGCCGGGCCGGGGAGCGGGCCCCGGGTTCTCCGAGCCTGGAAAAGCGCCTTAAGTTAGAATGGTCTTTGCCGTCCGTGGGTGTTAGGGAAAGGGTCCTGCTTTGAGGTGAGCGAGGAGAGATTTAGCGTCTGTGTTACCCATGAAAGAGTACGTGCCCTCAGCGTTTTGAGGCTGTAGAGGTTTCCAGGAGCAGCCCGGCAGGAGAAATCAGAGTTGTTATAATACGTGAAAAGTCGCTGACAGTTTCTTGTAGCTGAACATTCCAAGTGGTTTTGTACCAGCACTCGCTTTTTGTGCTGGCAGTACTGCTTTCCTTACTTTTCTACAGTATAAAATTGGTTAGGAAGCTCTTGCCAGTGTAGCTCAGGAGTTTTGGTAAAGTGATGGCTACAGCAAATAGCCTTAAGGTGCTAGGCCTTTATATGTAGACTCTAGTTCTTTGTGAAGTTCCTCCATGTAATCATTTGTAGTCTGAGGTGTGCAGTCCTTGAAAGATCATGATATATTTTTGAGGTAGAAGTAACTTAGAAAGTAGAAGTAACAAGAAAGTAAGGCTAGAAGTAACTTAAGAAAAAGATTTGTTTATGATATAGCAGATAGTGCATCTGAAATTTTTACAGAGGATCAGAATTCAGTTGGAAAAGGTTTGGACATAAAACCTTAGGTGGTTGAAAACTTGTTGCTGGAAAACATAATTTTGTTACCTGTAGTTACCATAAGCTGAAATTAAGCAAGATGATAATGAAATAAAGTTTGGGGATGGGATCTGTTACAGAATTATTGTATTACTACAACTGAAAATGTATATATTTAACCTTTCTTTTATTTGCCCCCGTACAGTTAGCAAATAAATACTGGGCTCCACATGTGAAGAAAAAATCATCTTTTGATTCGAAGGTAAATACTGGAGTTGTGTTGGGGCATAAAAGAATGACAGTCAGGCCTTTTCTGATGTGCTTATTTTGCATAAGAGTACAGGAGACTGCTTGGAAGGTGAACAGCTGCTTAACACACTGTGATTACAAATTGTTTGTTATGTACCTGTAGTTATGAAGATGTGCTATAGCAGTGCAGTTCTTCTGTATGCTATTTTAAATTTATTTTGGCCAATAACTTATGAGGCTAAAAGATTTTTGAGCATGTCCTTTGAGGTTGAAAGATTTTTGAGGAGAGACTGCTTTTGGAAATCAAAGAAAGATAAAAGATGGAGGTATTACTGAACTGTATACTTCTTCCTAAAAGCTTCTTCAGAGAGTTTTGAGCAACAGCTTTAGTGATGTTCTGGTGGATATATGTGTGTTGAATGTTTAAAATTTGGCCTGATATGTTTGGTTTTGTGATAGTTTTCTGTAGAGCAGGGTTCTTAAATACTAGGTTTCTTTCCCTATGGGTATTTGGCTAAATCTTCCTTTCCAACCTCAGTTTACTTGCTCTTTTTATAAGTATTTATGATAGCATTTGTCTGGGATTGTTAGAGCTCAGATGTATGTAAGCAGCTGAATTGCATCTCTGTGTCATGTGATGTGCCCAGGTTCTTTCATTCCTGTTGGAAAGACTAGGTAAAAGTATCTGGATTTGATTGCCAGTTGAAAGAAACAGTGACAACAGATAACTGAGTTGATGCAGACTTGATTTTTGAAGACTGTACTTTAAATTCAACAGTAAGCCAAAGATTAACAAAAAAAAGCTTGCATATCTGTTTGACTTTAATATAAAATTCTCAGTGCGATGTAGGTTATTCCTTCAGAATAATTTGAATGGAAGTCCTATCAGTTCTCTTATCATTGTGTGCTTTCCCCTAAGTTGATTCACTTTCTCTGTGACAATGTGTGTCTGAAGCTTTTGGACTCTTCAGACCTGAAACATAATTGTTGCAACGTTTTTGATCAAATAGCAGTATGCAGAGAGTAATTAATTCAGAGGAACTTTTGAATGCCTGAAATATCTTAATGCATTTTTGTTCACTTCATGAAGTATATAAAATTCTCAACCACTTTTTTTAAAATATTCTTTCCTGTAGGTTATTGAAGATGTATATACAAAAGAAATTGTCAGGTCAAAGTAAGTACACAAGTCACTTTCACTTGCAAACAAGCCTTCCAACATCATCTGTATTGAAGTGGTTTCTGGTATATCACAGAGTATTTTAAAATGCAGTAACGTGTTGAAAGCAGTTGAAAATGATTCAAAATGAGTAATTTAATCATTACGGTATTTCAAAGTCTGAATGTGGCAAAAAGAAAGTTCATGATCTTGTAATTCTTCAGTGTGATGATTGTATATAATATTGTTTGGTTTCTTGATCTGTTGTGTTTTGTGCTGGTTTTGTTGTGATGGTTATAGAAAGCTGGTACCTTCTTTTATCAACAAGGTATATAAAGCAAAAGAATCAGTTGAGGAATGTGCTGCCTCCATCTTTTTGCTGTTTCCCTAATTATTCTTACCAAGTTTATAAAGGGCAAGTCTTATTTCAATGAATTGTAATGTTAGCTAGGGGAGACAAAGAATACAAGATAAACTGCATTTTATAGCTGTGTGTACAGAAAACGATTGTAACTGTAGCTGTTTGGAGCTTTCCAGGGGAAGTTTGAGCTCTGGAGATAAATCTATTTATGATTCCTTTATGAAAGTAATCTAAGAATTGCCATACAGGATTGGAGCAAGCTTCCATTTCCAGTCGCTAAGACGAGATACCATTACCAACTGACTAAATATATAGTTGTAGTTCTCCAGAAGATACTCTCAGCTTCTAGCTATTTATGTCTTTGAGGCTGTTGGAAGCCGCATTTTCATGTTTAAAAGATCTAAATTTTTTTTAAGTGAATTTGATTGCTTAATGAACCTGCATGAACTTTAGCTTCCACAGTGTTACAGGAGTTGCTTCTGCATTCAAGCAGTTGCTTTTGCATGGAAATGGGGGGGCAGAAATAATTCCTATAGAGATTTTGTTATATAACAAAATAAGTAAAAATACAGCCGTCTTCCATGCAGCTAAGATGTTAATGGGAGGCTTTTACCCCCGTGTTAATTGATTACTTTTTCCTTTCTAGGTTTGCTATTAGAAAGATAATGCTTCTTGAATTCAGGTAAGCTAATCAGAGTGAAATTTTAAGTAAGTTTTTTGTAGGAACCTGTGAAGATGAGAAGCGAATGTAGGGTAGTAAGTCAGTTTGAAGGTAGTGCCTACAAAAGCATTGGGTTATGTACCTAGGAAAATTAAATGAGGAGAGCTTAATTTGAGATTGAAATAATTTCATAAGCATAGTTAACATATCAGAATGTCTTGTTTTATGATTCTGAATTTCTAGTTTGTGAAGCACCAAAGAAGGCAGTGTGAATGAAATAGGTGAAAAAATTGCATATTTGGAATGTGTAATTAAGCCTTAAGTCAGAACTCGCTGAAGTCAGGGGAACTTTTTGGATTGTCTCTTACTGCAAGGGTGAAAATAAATTGTGCTGCAGCAGCATCACTAACATTTTCTTCACTTGAAAAGAAATGAAAATTTGTTTGGGGGATTTTTACAGCTAGTTCAGACTTTCCTGGAAGAACATACAAATCTTGTCTAAAGTGATGTAAAATAAATATTTTTAGTATTTACATATTTAGAAACACAATATTCAGTGTTCTGTTTGGCTCTATTTTTCTCTCAAATCTTATGAGCAGAAAAAATGAGATGGTTTTTGGTTGAGATATATTTCAGGATTTTCAAAGAATCTAAGTAGAAACTAAACCCAAGTAGAAAACTAGGACAAGCTTCCTTCTGTTTCCTGCTTCTTTATTAGAGAAGGCAGAAGAGGAAATGTAAGCAACAGTTTGGGATTTGGCACTAACAAATGGCATGCTGGTGGCGTGACTTCTGGGATTTGTATGCCAGCATTACCATGGAGTTAGAGGTTTTTAGCCTTTCTGTGGACATTCTTAATATTACCAGCTCTAATGTAAGTTTAGTACTTTCTGGTCTATAGCCCCATCTACTGCTGTTTGTCCTGCAAGTCATTTTCTCTCTTTTATTTACTCCCACACCTCCCCATTGGTCTGTCAAACTCTCCTGTTTTCACACACATGAGATTTTGTTCTTTGTTCTTGCTTACATATATTTATCTTCACTTGAGGGCATAATAGTGTTTTTACTAAAATGTATTGAAGTTTATTGGAATTCCTGGGTGAAATTAAGTATGGAGGTCTATGGATTTTGGGGAATTTTTTCCCCCTCCCGTTGGCGGATCCAAGCTCTTAGGAAGCAGTGCATATTTCATCTTGTATATGCCTATAAAGTTATCTCAGCTCCATCTGAAGCTATACATTCCAGCTGAGCTCCCAGGAGGTGGAAATTCCTGTCTGACCATTACTGAGCCTTTTGCTTCTGGTTACACACAAGTTCTCACTGCCTTTTTTCACCACTGTCTCTGCTACTTGTCTTACCTGAAATTATAGAAGTAGCTTACTTTTCAGAAAAGTAAACTGTGGAAAACAGTGAATTGGTAAAACTGACTTGGCTAATGAGGAGCCAAATGAACATTAGAGCAGGCATTGAGAGGAAGGAATGGATGAACAGCTTGTTTAGGAAGAAATGAGACTTTCTGCTTTCTGGCGGCAGTTGTTACAGTAGCACAAGGTGCAAGTGCAGTCTTGAATATGATGGATTTGGGGATTGCCTCCTCAGGATTAACTATCCTGCATGGCTTCAAGAGGAAGTTGAAGGAGGGAGACAGTTTCTTGTCCAAATAGCCTCTCTAAGATGTAATTTTAAGAGTTTCTTCTGAGAAATGTGCCATATAAATGAAGAAGAAATGCTCGTTGCTGGAAAGCTGCTATTTTCCAGTGTCCAGTAATTTTTTTCCACCTTCTTGCAAACACTTAATCACTCCCCATAATATTCAGTGCTTTATTTTAGGTGCACTGTAATGTAATATTTTTATTGCCTTTATATAATAAGAAGCTTAAAATCTCTCTAGATGATTCATGTTTTTTTAGGAGAAAGGTTATTGAATAATACAAGTAGTGTTATACAGTAGTTGTTCTTCGTGTCTTAAGCTAGGAACTGCTGCATGTGACATTCTTTGGGGCTGAAGACGTGAAGGGTTGGTTTTTTTTTTTCCTCCTTTTGGAAAATCAACACGAATAATTCGTGTTCTGACTTTGTATTGAGCTGTGGCTACTTGTTACATTTGAAAACCCTCTAGTGAATGTGTCTTCCTGAAAAGAAACTCATCTATCTCTTGTAGCAGTTACTGAGTCTAACAAGTTTTGCTGCAGTGACCTAGATGAGAGGTAACTTCAGGAACTACTCACAAACTGTAAGGATGGCTTTAAGGAGAACGAGGAAAACACCCCTGTGGGTAACTGCTCTTTCAAATGAGTGACAGATTAAGTGGGTGGTAGCAACTAATGAAATACTCTTTGTCTCTTCACAGCCAGTACCTTGAAAATTACCTATGGATGAATTATTCTCCAGAGGTGTCCAGTAAGGCATATTTAATGTCAATCTGCTGTATGGTGAATGAGAAGTTCAGAGAGAATGTCCCTGCGTGGGAGGTAACCAATTTCAATTACAGCTAGAATTGTCTTTGATCCGCAAGTTGCAGCTTTTGCAGTGTGCTCACTTATACTGACAGAAGGTAGCAAAGCTTGTAGCATTAAAAGTAAATGGTACCTCAGCTGGAATGTCTCATATAGTGTTTTAAAGTGTGTGTTCTTTTTGGAGAAAGCAATGGATGGACAAAAAACCCACTAATTCCTTCTGGAATTCCTTTGTTCTGTTGTGTGATGCCTTTACATAATTAGCAGCGTTTGGTTTTTTGGCGCTTGACAAAGGATGGACATTGACAGAGACGTTCTTGCTCTGATATTGAAAAAAAAAAAAGATGTTTATATCTGTGGATAGAATAAAGCGCTGGAAGTCTAACATATTATCCAATAGTGTCTTGCTTAAAACTGTGAATATAGTTTTGTAGCTTTCTTCCATGAAATTTTATACTGACATAGTCTCTTACTCTGCTTCCCTGTGTACTGTTTCTTGTAATGATAGGTTTAGAAATGATTCAGTGTTTCTACAAACCGTCCAGTTCTCACAGGCCATTTCAGCTGCATGAGCCTATTTAGAAATTCTATGCAAGCGTTATTTCAGAAGCACACTTACTCCCATAGTAGTGTCATTACTTCAGTGCTGGCAAAGCACAAAGGATTAATAATTTGCTCATACGATGTCTGTGCCTGGTTTTGTTCTAGATGCAAAATGACAGGTACATGTTACTTTCCAAGCAGCTTAGTTAAATTTGTTATTTGGTACATGGCTGCCCTTGTAAAGAAACTTTTATTTACACAGTTATTTGGTTTATCCTTCTTTAGCTTAGATACATGAATGGGAGTTCCACAACTATAATTAATCTCTTGTGGTTTTTTACCTGCTTACTTTTTGCAGATCACTAAACAGCTGCCATAGTTTTGCCCCAAATCTACCAATTCTCTTCTAACTTGTGTCATTTTACGGTAATTCTGTGTGATCACCAGTTGAATATCAATCCACTCCACTCATGCTTCTTGTTCAGTTAGTCCCGTGCATCACCAGTCTTAGATGAGGCAAAAGGCAGTAGTCCCGCTGAGAACGTTCCCATAGTGTGAGAATCCTTGGTCAGGAGAATATAATTTATTTCTTTTGTTTGTGCTGCCTGGTCAGAATAAATGAAAAAGAGGAATAAAATAATCCAATCCTTTCTTTTATAGGTTTAAATGGGTTTCGAGAACTAAAGGTATGTTGTATGAATGAAGACTAAAATGATTTGTATCAACCTGACTCAAAATCAACTTTCTCTTCTATTCATAGACGTTCAAAAAAAAACCAGAACACTTTCCCTTCTTTTTTAAATGCATACTGGAAGCATCGCTGGTTGAAAATGACAGTGAATACTCTCTGCATGAACAGACAGTCCTGCTGCTTTTCCTTGATCACTGCTTCAATAGTTTGGTATGTTAAAAGTAACTGTAATACTTCAGTGTGTTTATGCTGTTCTGTGTGAATAGGCATTTAGTTTGAGCAGTTTCTTCTTACAAGACAGATGAAGCAAAATTCCCATTTAAGGAAGAAGATACTACCGGAGAACTTTTATCTCTCTTTTTGACTCTTGCTTTTTGTCTATCATCACGTTTGCTTTTCTCTGACACAAGGTCGTAAAAGAGACTCGAAATTGGAGGATTGGCACTTACTGCAATTTAAAGGCATATATGCAGACAAATTTTAAATGGTGCTTAAAAAAATGTATTTATATTTGAAAAAGTGCTTTACATTCAAAAGCAGATTACTTACTACTGTGCTCTTTTTAGTTTGGCTGGCAAATTGCACAAAATTATTTCCATTAACTATTGAGAAAGACGGTAATTTTTTCACTTTTGAAACCAGGTTTAGATAATATTTATATCTACACTTCTCTTGAGTTAGTTTTAAGAAAGCATTGGACCAAGTTGTGCTCTCAGTCTATAGTGGTCAAACAGTTATAGTTCCTAATTAGCAAGTGTGGAGAATAATTTAAAATTATCTGTTACGTGAAACAGTACTCTGTTACCTCTCGTGCTACAGGGTTTTTTCATTACTTATACACAGGATGTATCAGTCAAAATCAGGATCTGCACAAGTAAAGAACAAAATCGTGTCTGGCAGACAAAACAGTTGAGAAAATGTATGATTTGATGTTTGGACGCAGGAGTGATTATGGGAGCCAGTAATCATTGTGAACCTTATGCATATACTTTATTGAGGTAGTATTTTTCTGTAGTGGCCATGGTACAACAGATCTTCACTTTAAAGGAGGGTTTGATAGTGACTGTACAGAATCCAGCTTGCAGAGCGTGTTTTTCATATAACATGATACAGAAGCCAGTAACAAAGTGTTTGTGATATTTGATGCTGCACTTCTTTGTGAAATACAGAAGGGATAGACACAGTAGTGTTTTAAGTAAGGAGTGCTGAAGTGTTAAGTTTCAGAATGCTGAGAATATAGTATCTGTCCATGAATACATATTTAAGATTTTAATGGATGTATTTCAGTAGTTTAGGAGAGAAAGAAAACTTTGTGATTCCAGATCACGGGCAGAATTGTAGAGAGAACACTTGAAACAACAACTGAAGTTACATGAATTATAGAAAAAAATTAATTATTTCAGATAATGGGAAGAGTGTAGATGAAGTTGGAGAAACTTGATAAATGAAGGGCTTCAGGAGAGAACAATCAGAGTAAAACAAAGAGAAAGTACAGTAAGAAAATTCAGTTCAAGAGCAAGAAATGACTGAAGAAGCAACATCAGTTCTCATCAGCTTCTGTGCTGAAAATACTTGCATCGATGGGGTCTCTGCTAAGTATTAAGAATCCATGAAAAGCACCTAAAATGCAAAAATCATCAGCAGTTTTAAGTGTTACTGGGTAGGGCTATTGTGCAGTTTCCTGTTAGGAAACTGTGAAATCTAGTACAACAACATATGTATTTTTGTCAGGTGGTGATGTACATGGATGTATTTTGTAAGACAGGCACATAAGAAAACATAAGAATTTTTAAAAAACATTTTCTGTCTGTAACTTTCTAACAGGAAGTGGATTTGATCAGAAGTCAGGTGCAGCAGCTCATTTCCTTACCGATGTGGATGGCTCTACAACCTGTAAGCATAACACTATAAACTGGCAAAGCAATCTTCTAGGCACTATGCAAGTCCTGTAAAGTGAATTCTTATGGAGCACTATTATGGAAGTCTAATATTTAAAGCTGCCTGCATTGCTATGGAATTATATTTTTGCTTGCTTGGTAAAATTATCTTTATTGTTTGTTGTAAATTTCCATGTAATTGTAATTATTAATTAATTATGTAATTTTTCACAAAACTAAGCTTTGTTGCTTATAGCTTCTTCAAGGTATGGTTTGTAGATAAGGCCATGAGATCACAGCAACTGGGGAATGGAGCTGACACCTAGCCATGGCTAGACTCTCTTTGGCTATCCCGTCTCTCTGGGATTACATTCTTGTTTTACAGTGATACTTCGTGAAATTAATCCAAGGCAGCTGTTTATTTCAGTTTGTTATATATTTTTTCTTTTTTAATAAGAAGACTGGATTGTATTTTGATCTCTCATGAAAACAAGGATTCTTGGTGACTGAATAACATTTTAACATTTCAGAAACGGCTGGAACAAGAGCTGAAAAAGACACCAAAACTAAGAAAATTCTGGAATCTAATTAAGAAAAATGATGAAAAAATGGATGAGGAGACAAGAATGCGGTATGTTACAAAAACCTTTTTTCCTGTTAAATCCAAAGCCTTTAATGCGTTCATTGTGTTTCAGCTAAAATAAATTGTTTCAATAGAAAAATGTGTTTTTTTTAAAATACTGTAAAGATGGCAAATAAAGATTGATCATATGTGGTTTCCTGGAAACTGTTTTGTTTTCCAGTAGTCTTTATGCAAAGTACTATTATAGAACTTAAATATTTTATTTGATCAGTGAATTTGTGATACGAAACGTTTAAGCTAAAGCACGAAAGCCATAAGAGAATACTCGTATAGTTATTCATATTTTTTCATGACCTTTAGCGAATGTTCAGCTCTTAAGTAAATAGCTTATGCAAGTATTTGAATAAATTTCTGTGTATCTTACTAAAGTTAAATGTTCCAGTACCTTTGTGTTGCAGTGTGGTAAGGTGTAGGTGGTGACATACTTCTCCTCTTTGAGTCAGTAGAAGCATGGGTTGTTAATGAGTTCTGTGCCTAAAAATGTAGACTCTGCTAATCTGTCTGCCTGAATGCAGAGAGAAGAGTTATCATCTAAACAGTTTATGTGTGTTTCAAAGCACCGTTACATAAATTTTAAAGCAGCTAGTTTTGTATTAGCGAAAGATACAATGTGCTTCTAGGCTGCATTTAAGGAATATTAATGTTTTTATCATATGTCTGATTTTAGAGCATATCGGGAGAGAAGATTTCTTTCACAGCTCATTCAGAAGTTCATTTCTGTGCTAAAATCAATACCTGTCTCAGGTAACTGTGGTTCTTTTGTTACTTTGTTATCCAGTAATTTATCTTAAATTTTTTTTCTGTTGGTGAAGCAACTACTCCTCAGGATAACAACCTGAGGTTGGTGACCTTATCTGGGTGGGGTTTTAGTGAAATCCATGCCTGTCCACATGGATTTAATGTCAAAATTAGTATTCAAATCTGTATATGCTTTAAAAATGAAATTGCAGAAAGCTACTTTTAACCTCTTCTCCTTCTGTTCAGTATGGATTTAATAAAAAAAATATTTCTGGCTACTGATATTCTTTGTTGTGTGCTTACAGCCTTCTTACAGTATTAAAGCATTTCATGCATACTTAGATGCATTGTTAAACAGGTGGTATAAATGCATATCATAAGGCTCTATTCTGTCAGTACTGTTGATTTACGGTAAGAACAAAAGCCTAAGTGAAGTGAAATTCTGTAAGATTTGACTGCTTTTGATTTATAAGTCATTGTGACAAGCAAAATTATATGCTTGCCTGATTTAGAAAGGAAATGTGTTTGTACAGGGAAGTGTTAACCTTTTGACAAAAAAGGCTTATTATGCTTTAAGTACAGCACAATTTGGGTGAAATCACTTCCCAGAGTTCTGCTTTTCCTCTTAAACTCTTAGCAAACTTCAGCTCTTAACTGAGCTCTAAGGGGAAATTCTGTGGATCATGGCTTCCTCAGAAAGGGTACCTATCCCCTTTGTTTTCCCAATTATGCAAGACTTTTTTTAGGAAGATTTACATGAACAGTTCTTTGGAGGCTTCAGGAAATGGATATTCATTAAAACAGACTTAGCGCTGTGTTTTGACATGATTCTAAAAGCTCCTTAGTAGCCACCACTGAGCACCTTTCAATATTGTCAAGGCATTTTGCACACACCTTGATTGTAGCTTTTAAACAGGTATTTTTGAGTGACTGGAGTTAAAAGTTCTTAAGCAGCTTAGCAGGCCATTGGTATCTTGTGGAAGTGTGCATTTTTGTATGTCACATTGGTTGTTTTTTTTTCAGAGTGGATAAAATCACTTCTGAAACTGTGTGAGACCATTACTTTTTTATATCCAAAAATCTTCTGGTTTGCAATGAAAGAAAGGATTGTTTCAGAAAACAAGAAGAATGTGCTAGTTAACTTTTTTTATCTTGTTAAAAGCTAATACTGGTATATTAGTAGCATTTATTACATTTTTAAAGAGTAGTTCAAGTACAAATATACTGTGATGTGGATCAATTGCAAAAAGAAACTTTTTTTTTTTCCAATCTAGGACCTATTTCTATGGACAAAGTTCATTATTGTGAGAGATTCATTGAACTCATGCTAGATCTTGAGGTAAGTTACTAAATTGTTTCAACCTGTTACCAGGTGTGCTTTTCTAGGGTTTAAATGTGTAAAGTCATTATTCCAGCCTCATTGCAGTTACCAGATGGTTATGTCACAGTTGTGCATGTGGTTGCTTAATAGTGGTTTTCCATCTGTAAATAGGCGGTTGTAGCAGTGCATCCACACTGGGAACTGACTAGCAATGTTTGTCAACCAGATGAACTGTTAGAGAAAACTACAATTTTAAATTGCTTAGTGAAGAAGACTGTTAATTGGAGTAGTGGTAATGATTCTGGCAATTGATGAAAAAGTGTGACACTTTAATCCGCTAGGAATAACCCAGGAGTACTCTTCCCAGTGCATAATAGGTCACTTAAAGTATCTTTTGTGTTGTGGGGTATAATCCCAGAAAGCATTGGTAGTTCTGAGATGCAAGCTATTTCTATTTGACTAGAATTCATTATCTAGGAGTAACAGTGCTGCTGATCTAGGTTTGTTAAAGAATAATAGGAGGCTGAGCGAGGTTTTTTCAGTAGGTACTGAGAAAGTGGGACACCTTACCACATTGCTTCACACTATCAGAATTAGAAGACACATGATTTATTTAAAAGACACAGCGATTTATTTAAAATAACTTCAGATTTAGAAGACATTCTGAAATAAGACAGAGTTTTCTGAAACAGTAAGCACAGGGACTTTTAAAATGGCTTGATCTTGAACTCATACAAGCTAACTGTCCTCTGCTAAATCACTTAAATAGTCTTTGCTTTTAGTGGCCGTTGAAAGAATTCTTTAAATGAGAGCTTGTTTTCTTACGGATATAATGTACCCTCATAGAGAAAATTTGTATTTGAATGTAAACTTAAGTCTGGCTGTTGGCCAAAATGCTTAGAGTCAGTACGTTTGGTGTTAGTTCTCACTAGGTATTACAAGAAGGTTGAAACTCAGACAGTTTATGAAGCCCGTGTAAAAGACTGGAAAAAGCAAATGAGAAATTAGCTGTAAATGCAAGTCTTTTTGCCTCAGTAGCATATACTGTGTTCATGGGCTCTTTTTACTTATGTTGAAGTGTCTCTTTCAGAGTATTTGTTTCATATTAAAGTATATAGACTGCCATCAAAACTTGGTGATTCGATAATTTGAAAGGAATGACTCCATGGAAAGTTCTTACAATTTACTGAGTTTGGTTTTTGTAATTACTGTGCACGGCAATTAACATTTTCTTCTTGGTTCTAAACACCATGTTGATCTTTTTGGCTTTCTGAATTTAGTCTATAGATTCCATTGAGAACAACTCATTTTTCTCTTGAATTGTTGAGGTGTACTACTGTATGCTGTTGAACAGTTGCTACATATAGCAACTTAAGCTATTTACATTGAGAAGGACTGATCTCAGTTTTGTTTACAAAAAAACTTTTACAGGTTTTTAATTAAGTTTTGAAAAATTCTTAGATCTAGTTTGAGTATAGAATCTTGACTAGAAGATACCATACCATATTTAGAAGTAACACCGTTTGCAGTCTTGAGAAAGACAAGCTTAAAATTCATTCAATTAGTATAGAAAACAAAAGTTTAAAACTATGTTGCAGTACCTTGACATATCTTTTGTAGCATACAGCCATTATGTAGACACTTAGTAGTAGAATAATTGCTTTATTTAATTTACTTCTATTACTGGCAGGGTGCAGTCACGCTAACGGCGGGTTTGTGCCGTGCTCCCTCTCCTGTGAAAGGCTGTGTTCGTACCTGCATAAAACCTGTGTCTTGGCATACGTAAATGCTGCTTTAATATGAGAACTTCTGTTAGTGTATTACATATGTAAATAACTGTGCAGCAATCTATCTTGATATGCCTTCTTGAAATGTAAAGTTATGAGAAACCAGGATTTCTTAAATCTTGAAGAATTGCTTGTACTCACATGAGGTTGTTTACCACAGGCTTTGCTTCCCACACGGCGCTGGTTTAATACAGTGTTGGATGACTCCCATCTTGTTGTTCACTGTTACCTGTCCAGTCTTGCTAAAAGAGAGAAAGAGGGTCATCTCTTTTGCCAGGTGAGATACAAAGTTGTTGAAAATAAGTTTTTTGTTCTGATGAGGCTCTAAATATCTCAATTGTTTTGTTTATTTTTTTGTTAAGGCAGGTTTTTCTGATGGATGCAAACTACATGTTTATTTAAGTACTTCAGACAGTAGTTCTTCCTTACCTGTACCTCTGTGTGACTGCTCTTACATTTCTAGCTCTATTTTTGAGCAGTTCTTAAAAGTACAGCCTAGAAAACAGTGTAGCTTCTGGCATGCTTTACTTCACGTATTGCGGAAGTTGTCACCAGTGCATTCTTCTGTGCTTGTTTTGACCTCAGATTGTTCTATATTGCAGCTGTTTTTCACTTCTGTCCTTCAGTTTACTCAGTCATAGACAGCATATTGTTTTTTATGGCAGGATCTGAAGATCTCTCCCCTTTATTGCATCTCAGCTGGTTTTCCTGCTGCTTGCTGTCTCCCATCTCTGGCATTTGCTCAGTTTCGCTGAGGGTCAGCATTGATGGAACACAAAGCCAGCAGCACATCTGAATAATTTTCTTCTGAGTTAAATAATCTCGTTGAAAGGTAGGGTGAATTCCAGAGCTGGCATCAGAGAGGGCAGTAGGGAGCAAGACCTCTCCCGTTGGTAGCAGCAAGCCGTAAGTTGGGTTCAGTGTCTCAGTGAACCTCTGACTGGGTTACCTTAGTGCAGTTAGTTTCAGTTTCAGGTCCTAGTAGGTAAATGAAAGCACATTGATTGTGGTCTGTGCTCTAATTTCTGTGGTTTGTAGATGAGATACCTAAACAAAATTTATTTTGTGCATCAGCCAAGTATAAAATTTAGATGCCACTCCTTTGTTCATTTCTCAAAGAACTTTGAGGAGCTCTTGTTTGTGCACAGAGCCCAGATTTGTCCTCTTAAATTGTATTTTTGTTTGTGGTAGGGTGTCTCTTATTGTTAATCCACTTATTTATACGGATGATGTTTCAGCTTTTAGATATGCTTAAATTCTACACTGGCTTTGAGATCAACGATCAGACTGGAAATGCTTTGACAGAGAATGAGATGACAACAATTCACTATGACAGAATTACATCTTTACAGGTAGGCAGACAGCAAAGTGCTTATAGGAGGGAAGGATTTGGTTTTATTGTTTTAATCTAATTTGCATTTGGAATAGACATTAAATTATTTCCCAAAACAAACCTCTTATTCCTGTAACTCTACAAGAAAAATAGTATTAACTTTTCTATACCGTACCAAAGATGCTAATGCTTCAGTGTTACATGTGTGACTGTGACTAAATAATATGCTCTAGCAAAAGACTGCCACTTTTGATTTGATACTGTTGAGATGAACTGCTCCCATTAAATCTATTCAGAAGGGAAAATAAGGTGCTGTAGGAACTTAATTTAGGATTGTGCAGTAGGTGGCACCATTTCTTCAAGATCAGTGCACACGTATGGTAGCAATAGTGGTCCTTTGTATATGAGACAAAGTGAAAATTCACTTTACTTGTAGTCATATAATTTTCAGATTTTTTTCCCATCAGTTTAAACAAACAAAAAAAATAATGAAGGAAGCATGGTTAAATTAAACATGTTGCTTGTTTTTCTTAGTTGTCTGCAAGGCTACATGTCTGCCCCATTATGTTTTATTTTAATAATAGAACAAATGCTGATAGGAGGGTGTATAAAACAGATGCTGTGTTGGAAGCACAGGAGTAACAAATAGGTGGTGCTAACTAAGAAAAATGAGGTTTCACCTGGGTTTTATTAATATCCTGGTAGCGTCCACAGAGTGGTACTATGTGTTACGAATCAGAGGAAGCTGTGCTCTTCTATAAATATTTAGATTGTTATTAAATTGTTTCATGAATATGCTTACATTCAGTTTCTGGGCATGGATCTTTTGTAGAGAGCAGCGTTTGCACATTTCCCAGAGTTATATGACTTTGCACTGTCAAATGTAGCTGCAGTAGATACTCGTGATTCCCTGCTGAAGTTATTTGGACCCCTTAGGTAAGTTACCAAAATGAAATTTAACTTCTTTGTTTTCAGTATGTTTTAATTTAACTAATTTCCAGCCTTTTCTCTTTCTGATTTCTCACATGCCTTCTTTTGTGACTTCTTCAACAAGTCTTTGTGACTTGTTGTGGTGCCTTTACGTCTGCTGAAGTAGGGAGACAGGGAGAATTTGCATCCACTAGTCGTGAAGTACTGGAATTCCAGTATAAGAAAAATATCTGTATTTTCCTTTATTCTAATGAATGTGAGAAAGTACTAATTTTCTGGAAAATAGCTAGCTGCTAAAGTAAGTTTAGCAGTAATTCACTTACAGTAGTTAACCTCTAACCTTTTTAATTTTGCTTTTTTTTTTACTGTTTTATACAAAAACTACAACAGCAATTGTAAAAGTATACCACTGGGTTAACTGTACTGTACTGTAAATGCTGTGATTAAAAGGATAACAGTCTGTATTTTGTCAAAGGCAACATGTGCTCTGATGTTTGGTTCTGTTTTCAGGTACATGTCTTGAAATGATAAATATTCACACCTTGCTGTGTTATTGCAGATGAGTGGTTCAGCTTACACCTGTGGCTGAGCACGCTTCACCTATGGAAGTGCTCTGGAGCACTTTGTAATAGTTCCAAAAATAAATATTTTAAATATCTCTTCATTTAAAATACTCATCTGTAATTTATGGTCTCTGATGAACTTCATAGTTAGAATTTTTTTTTGTTAAAGAAAGCAAAAGTAAGTTCCCTGAAGTGCTTTCTGTCATGTTTCAGTGTCAGTGACAGAAGCTTGTGTTTTTCCTTCTGCCGTGCAGCTCAAACGTTCTCCACCAGGTGGCGTCGTACCTCTGCCTGCTGCCACCCCTGCCCGACGGGGAGGACTCCAGCTATGACAAGGAGTTTCTGCTGGAGTTGCTGGTAAAACCATAATTCATATTGCTTGTATTTTTTCCTTGCAAATTCAAGATGCAATTAATTCTAGAAACTACACTGTAGTAAAGTAGCCATTTAGGACCTTTTGCTGAACCACCTGTGAACCACAGCAGTGTTATAGGAGTAAACTGCATACCAAGATGGACTTTAAAACCACATAAATTAAGCATTTGAAAGTGTTTATTTATAAATGTAGTTTCCCTGAAAAACTAGTATGTGCGTGTGTTGTGTAATTGTGAAGGTCAATAAGCAATAAGGTCAAATCAGCAACAGTTTTTGCGTTCTTCTGGAAAAGAGAAGATGTTACTTTCTGTAGTAACCTGTTTGTCCCCTTTAAAACCACAAAAATCTGCTAAAGTAGATCTAGATACTCAGCACCTATTTGGTTCTCCAAACCTATTTGAAATATCATTTGATGCGCAAATGGTTTTTTGGATATTGAGTCTATAACGATATTACTGTGGGCTTCTAACCTGATGCCAGTATTAGAATGGCATAGCTGGTTTTTTAAAATCTTTGTCATAGGTCTTTTTTGTCACTGTTGATTTCTTTAAAAATTGTTCAACTAATTTCACAGGTTTAGATGGTAGTAATATGATGCTTATGGATGTCATGGAGAGAAGTTCAGATGACATACTGTGGTATTGAATGCATTTTTTTTCTCCCAAAGAGGGAATTAAACTAGCTGTTGCTGAATGACTGGTGTTAGTTACCTATTGACCATATGGTTAATGGAAAACAAAATAAATTTCATTTGAAGTTGATTCTCTGCTGGGCCTTGACTGAATATTTTCAGTTCTGTCATGCCATTTTGGGTCTGCTGGTATTTGTTCATTTTCTGATGTCACTGTCATTTATTTATATTTAATTAAAAAAAATCTGCAAACTCAGAACTTATTAAAAGAGAGAAAATGGCAAGTGATCACCAGCAGTCTTATGAATTAATGTGTATGTCTCAAAAATAGCTTTATTGTCCCTTTCTGACTTACAGAAGTTTAAAATGCATCCTTTCTTTAGGTTTCCCGCCATGAGCGACGAATATCTCAAATTCAGCAACTCAACCAGATGCCTCTTTATCCCACAGAGAAGATTATTTGGGATGAAAATATTGTACCAACTGAGTATTATTCTGGAGAAGGTATGATTAGTAGTTCAGTAAATGCTGAACAGGGCAGTAAATGCTGCAGAAAAAAAGCAGTTCTGATGTTGATGTTCATTCTGTCTTCAGAACTTATATATGCAGTACTTTGGCATATTCCAGCATCTTAGAGTAAGGTCGGCTTTTTTTGAGTTATGAATCAAGAACTTTGAGATGAAATTGTTAGCAAATTTATAGTGAGTTTAAAGAAAAATCCAAAGGCCTGTGTTCATACAAAGACACTTATTTGCTTCTAATCTGGGTAAGAGATGTGCTCTACCACCAGCTGTGGCACAGGTAGTTACTGTAAGGTGAAACAGGTTATAAAGCCTTCTGAAAAATGAAAAAGGGTGATGATGGGAGGAAATTAACACTAATTATCCTACTCTTATTCCAAGGTAGAAGTGTACATGTAGAGTACATACACTCCCTTTCAGTGACTAAATTTAGAACCTGGTGTTCTTGCTCAATGTGTCTGAGATGAAGGAAGCAGAGTGCAGGTATTGCAAACAAGGAATTATGTAGTTTTAAGCTTTGCAATACACAGTATGCATGTTTTTGTCTAGCTACTTTAAAAAACTTATTTGAATGTGGATCGTGAGAATTTTTATTAGGAATGTGGAAATTCCAAATAGCAGTATATGTTTTCGAAGACCAGTATAAACAATGTTTCCGGTTTGAGCAGTGAGTATTCTGTACCCTCCTCTGTGTACTTTAGATTCAGAGGGCTTTTTGTGTAGGTATAAGCTTTAAATTCAGCTGCTTAACATAAATTAGTTTTTTGGGATAAATTTTCTGTGAACAAGCATTAATAAGAAGGAAAAGATTTTTGAAATTTGACCCCTTTAGATAAGGCCAGGGTTATAGGAAACAGAGGATCTTTTCCAAACAGACATGATACAAATGCCATCTAGAAATCTGCTCAAGAAGAGATGAAGTGCTTATGTTTGCTATGATGCACGTAGTTAAAAGCTGATTCAGATTCTTCTGAATAGTAGATATCCTGATATGGGGTTTATCCTTTTAAAAAAAAAAAAAAAGCACAACAAAAAACAGACCAAAAAAACCCACCAAAAAAACCCCCAAAACAGGGTGATTGCTGTAATTTCTAGGAAATTAATATATAAACCAAGTTTTTTTTATTTTTATGTTTTATTTCGGTCAACAACACAGAGGTTGCTGTAATCCTCTGGAACATTCAGGTTTTTAAATACAAGTCAAGATACCTTTACAGACTGTATTCAAAGGCTGACTTTGCAGTACTTGAACTTGTTCATGCAGTGAGTGTGTATATTGTGTTTTATTAGCCAGACACATTAATCACAATATATATGTTAGTGTGAAGGGGAAGGAAGAATAAAGAGTCTCATCACACCTGTTTCTGTGCTGTTTTGTGACTTCTTAATAATGGATTGAAGAAATTTTATTAATGGTGGAATGTAACTTTGGCAAGTAACAGTGGTTGCTTGTGGAAACGCTTCCTCCTGTGGTGACCTCTTTTGCTGTTATTATCTGTGTATTGATGCAATGTTGGGAAGCATTTCTGTTGCTGTCAGACTGCTACAACTATTTTTCTATTTTGCTTCTTTTAGTATCAGTTTATACTTTCTCTTTTTGATCTCTATGTATTCTGCAGCCGTGATTTCAAACAAGACAGTTTTGGTTTCGTCTTGGGGTTTGAGGTTTTTTTTGTTCTTAAATGTAGCTAAATTCTTTTGTATAAAACTTAAAGAGTGATTTAGCCCAAGGAAGATAGGCATATTGTTTTTATTTTTTATTTTTTTTAAATGAGGGAAGAAGAGTATCTGTCTGATAAATGCTGTACAGCCTTAAAGAGGTGTTGCTTCAGGACCTGCCATTTGTGCATATAACCAGCTTTAGAGGACAGGGTTTGTTACTTGGTGTTGGGAAATGTGTTAAAGTATTTTATCACCATGAGGCTTTCCAGAATAGAAATTACTGTGTTCTGTCGCCTTTCTTCACTGCCATTGTATCTCAATGCATGTGAAAGCCAATATGTAGTACATACACCAGTGAAAGGTTTCAAGGATAATATTGCAAGTTACAAAAGCCTAATGCTTTCACAGGATGTAAGCGTAGGTGTCAAACTGGAACTTCAGTCCAGAAATGTTAAATGAGTACCATATAGAAATCTTTATTATGGAAAATTTGCATCTTAGACTACCTTCAAGCTATGCAAGCTTTAGGACCTGTCTAGGAGTTTTAATACTCATTTTGTAGTTAGATCTAATCTTCCCGTATTTTTCATTCTCATTAAAGAAAAAAAAATCTGTAACAGCAACAAAAACTTGTGTATTAAAATTTGATTTCTTGGCTTAAAACTTTTTTTGTACATTAATGGTTTTCATGACTTCAAATAAACATAAAGGATTGGAATGGAGGATTGTTGGATAATGCATTGTTTTTATTAGTTAATGAGCCTTTTTCACTATTATTTAATGCTGTCTTAATTGTTGAATTCCCAAAGTCCTGTTATCTTGTCCTGCATTTTTATAAAATCAGTTTTGTTGTAGTCTGAATACAGGGAATGATTCAGTCTTTAGAGAGTTCACTGTATTACTGCCAGAAGGATGAAAATTCCTTTAATCTTGTGCAGGTTAATTTAGAGAAAACCTGAAAAATGTATGATTTTTAGTGGTGTATATGTATAAAAGGAGTAGTTCTTAGAATCTCCCAGGATAACAACTATGGTAGTTACAGAATAGCATGTGTATGTATTTATGAATCTGTATGCCAATATATTAAGTCATCTTTTTGTTTATCTATCAAATACCTCTTCCATTCCACTCTTACCCCCTTAGGCTGTCTCGCACTTCCCAAATTGAATCTACAGTTTCTGACTCTTCATGACTACCTGCTGAGGAACTTCAATCTTTTCCGCTTGGAGTCCACCTATGAGATCAGGCAGGACATTGAAGACAGCGTCAGTAGGATGAAACCATGGTAATGTTTATTAGCTGGTGCAAACCAGTCAGTTCAACTTCAAGTGTAATCAAGCTGCATTCAGGAATGAATAACTGATACTTTGTGTGTATAATACATAGTAACAAATGTTTTCTAAATAATTGCATAGATACTATGTTTCATACTAACGTCTTCCATGAGGTGTTGCCATGCTGTGGGGTGATTTTTTAAGGTTGTGTTGATACTTACTCCTGTTGTTGTGTTAAGATAGTCTGTTGGATGCTGGAAACCAACCTTTGTTGCATTAAGACGGGTGATTTAGTTTTCTGAAAGTACTAAGCCTTGGCTGACATTACAAAATCTGGAAAATTTACCACGACCTCTTCTGGTTTATGAAGGGTGTTACTGAGTATTCTTGAATTTACCGTCTACTACACTTTGATCCTCTATAGATTTCAGGGCTTCATTGTGTGTGTTATTTCTTATATTCAGTTGTTGCTTTCTGTTATCTTCTCTTTTTCCTCTCTGTGAATTTTTGTTGGGTTTTTGTAGGGTTTTTGTTTATTTGTCTTATTATGCCAGCATAAGTTGCCTTTGTTTCTTGAAATATAGGAGTAAGTCAGTTCATGTTATGCATCAGTTCTGAAATGCAGGATTATGTGAATCTACTTCAGTAGCATGTAAAATTAATACTTCTGCTTTTCCCTTAGAGCTGACTGTCAGGTAAACTGTTTCACAGTTTAAAAAAAGAACTGACTCCGTTACCTGATAATGACTAACAGAACATTGGTGTTTGAGGGGGTTGTTGGTTTGGTTTTTTTCAGGTTATCGGAATATGGAGGTGTGGTCTTTGGTGGATGGGCCAGGATGGCACAACCCATTGTCTCTTTCACCGTGGTGGAGGTGGCAAAACCCAATATCGGTGAAAACTGGCCCATGAGAGTACGAGCAGATGTTACGATTAATTTGAATGTCCGAGATAACATCAAAGATGAATGGGAAGGTACTTATATTCTTTGAAATAAGGTGCTCAAAATAGGTGCTTGTCAAAATACACTTTGATGTAATCTTATTTGTAAGAAAGGTGTTTTTTTTAATCTGAGATACAGATTTGCCAATCTTCATGCACTGTTTAAAAGTCAGTTACTCAAATTCCAAGTCTAAGAAGATTATATCTCCTTAAAATAAAGATCGAAGTTATTAAAGTATTTACACGTCCATTGAAAACAGAAGATTTGCTCTTTCAGATTGATGTCATTCAGTTGATAACTGTAAAATTCTGGCCTTTAGAGGGAATGTGGAAAAGTAACTTAGCATTTTAAATTAATGTGTGTGCTAATAATGTAATAATGGAAAAGTAGTAGGGAATGTGATATCTGTCTCACAATTGAAGAGGACAGATTTTGATTTAATTCAAACCAGTGCATTTTAGTAGTTTCCAGTGTATTTGAATATTATTAGGAAGTGTTGACTGTACCAAATACTGTTTCTTATAAGTACCCACAGGCGACACTTCTCTTGCTTGGAGAATTGAACTTTAGTTGACCGTGTTGGCAAGTGGCGTAGAAGCATGTACTTGGACTTGGATTATCAGTAAATGTCATTCCCTTCTCTTTTGTTAGAGAAACTTGTTAAATGTGCTGGAGCTGCATAGTGTGATTACAGGTCACGTAGCAAAATGCTAAAGCTGGAGTGTGCGATAAATAAGCAGATACAAGTTTGGGAATGTAGATTTCTATTAAAGTAGAAAAGCTGGGTGGATGGCAGTAGACTTCACTGTGCTGAAGGTAGCTGTATAGTGGTGCACCTAGCATTTTAAATACTAGAACAGCCTCTGTGATTTTTGGAAGCAGTAATGCTTTAACTTAATCAAAACCGAGTTAAAGAATTGATGAATCATTGCCTGACATAAAGCAGTTTCATCAAGACCTTATTAGGTTGGATAATATCCAGTGAGTAATAAGAAGTTATTTGTCTCGTATGAAAAATACAGCATGGGTTTACTATGAATTTTGAAGGTGTCTTAGATCTGTGAGAATCTGTAGGCATACTAAAGAAAAGGATTAGTGTTTAAAATTACATTAGTGAACTGGAGAAATTGCAATTTAAAAGTAGGGTGTAGTTCAGCAGGAATGAATATTAAGATACTAAACTAAAGCAAGAACAAGTCACTGCACAAATGCACGTTGGGGGAATAACTTGTTAGGCACTAGCTCTGCAGAATGAAAAGAGTTTAATGACGTTATTGCTCAAAAGCAAATGTGACTCCACAATATGTTGCTGCTGAGGAAAAAAAACAAAACACTCAACCAAGTCATATGGGGATTTATAAACTGGGATGTAGCATGAAAAACAAGTAACTTAAGTGACCTTTTACCTTAAGTAGATAACTAAAATAACTGTTTAGGATTTTGTGCCCAGTTCTAGCCACTGCACTTAAATTGTTGTGAAAAAAATAAAATTAGAGGTTAATCCAGAAGAAAGCACTGAGAATAAGAGATTGATGGCACAACTTTTGAGACAAGACTGAAAATATCTAGGTTGTGTAACTTAAGATTATTGAGAGAAGAAAAATTTTGAAATAAATATTTGTTGTCATGAAAGAAAGCAGACATTTTCTCCTTTTCATATGTAAAGTCCTAGCAGATATTAGTGTGCAGGAATAGTGGAAAAGATGATGATATCCTATGGTTCTGTATCCTCTAAGTTAAAGGCATATTTTGAAACAGAACACCTCATTGTTTGTAAACAGGTGGGGTTTTATTTAAAAGAAATTTTCATGTATTCTATTGTGTGTGTATATATATACATATCTATTAAGGAACAGAAAAAGGAAATGGCATTCAATCAAATCACTGAATATTCCTTTTCGGGATCAGGTCTGCGTAAACATGATGTCTGCTTTTTGATTACGGTACGTCCCACGCAACCTTATGGCACCAAGTTTGACCGACGACGACCTTTTGTTGAGCAGACTGGTCTGGTGTATGTCAGAGGCTGTGAAATCCAGGGCATGTTGGATGAGAAAGGACGTGTTATTGAAGAAGGTATGGCATACCAAAGCTTCTTCAAAATATTTACTTTTTTTTCTCCTTTTTTTATTTTTTATTTGCTAACAGCCTAATCATTGACTTTTGAGTAATTCTCATTGAATTAATTTCCTACCTGAAAAAACAAACTAATTCCATAAGCAGCCTGAGAAAGGTTAATGAATTTTCCTCTGGTAAAATCTGATATAATTAGATTAATTAATAAATCCATTATATTTTGGTTTTGGGAATAAAATAGCTTATATTCAAAAACTCTATTAGATGTGGGATGAATACAGGTAATAAGAATGTTTGTAATGCCATGCAGAAATTAGTTTCATCATAGAAATTTGTCTAAATTTCATTTTAGGAATGATTATGTATCACTTAATTGAGTGATAATCTGCTTGTAACACTACTTCAAATTCTAATCTTACTATTTCGTTATGGGTAGGCCCTGAACCCAAACCAAGACTTAGAGGGGATTGCAGAACATACAGAGTATTTCTGGACCCAAACCAGTATCAACAAGACATGACCAATACAATCCAAAATGGAGCAGAAGATGTTTATGAGACATTTAATATAATAATGAGAAGAAAACCAAAGGAAAACAATTTCAAGGTAAG
The DNA here is from genome assembly GCA_028565335.1 of Limnodromus scolopaceus. Classification (NCBI taxonomy): domain Eukaryota; kingdom Metazoa; phylum Chordata; class Aves; order Charadriiformes; family Scolopacidae; genus Limnodromus; species Limnodromus scolopaceus. The sequence goes on from JAOXNO010000041.1 coordinate 34,086,333, forward strand.
GCACTGCTCATTGACTCTAAAGAGTTTGTCTGAGTATGCCAGCAATACTGAGACATGTTTATTTTAGATGCATGAAGTTAGACTTTTTAGGTGGTGTTGGATCACTTCAGGAAGTCAGAGCATGTCACCTGGTGATAACTTCCCCCTGCAGCTAAGTGTTGAAATGACTGAAAATCAGAACATTCTTACTTCACATGAGTATATAAGAAAACATTAGTGTATAGTTTTGGGTTTTTAACCACTAGCCTACAGATCAGTTGTATTTGGCCTCCTGGGTCAAGGGATTATTTGGAACATTTTTGTTACCTGATGTAATAATGGACTGTACGAAAAGGAGGAGTAAGTAGTCAAAAGGTGAAAAACAAAGAAACCTACTAGCTTCTTGTTGGGCTTTGAGGGTGTCAGATGAGATTTTTAGCACTGATATATTTGATAGTCCTTAGAGCTTCTATTCTAACTGGAGCTTGGTAGATTGAATGGTGCTTCTTATCCTGCCCTAACAGTTTTCACACTGTTGCAGTGCATTGTTCTTTGGCATTTTACTTCCTTGGGTATTCATTGTCAAGAGAGCCTTCAAGGAATTTGGTCAGGGTTCAAAATAAAACTGTTACTATGCATTATGATACTTTATATTGCATGTAAGTAAGATTAAAATTATACACACAGCTTTAATTCAGTTTTGCATATAAATTCAGCAAATGTTAATGATAAGCTTTCAGGAAGCTTACCAATAACTTAGCTTTCCTTGCCCTCTGTTAAAGCTAAACCAGGAAAGTTCTCCAGCAAAGTTGGAATGTGTATTTGAGTTCCTAGGATTGGGAATTGACATAAATGTTTTGTTTTGTGCCCATTGTCTCCTGTCCTGTCACTGGACACTGCTGAGAAGAGTCTGGATCCCTCATCTTCCTCTTTTCCTATCAAGTATTTGTCACATTGATACAATACCCCTTGAGCCATCCCTTTTCCACGTTGAACCTTGTCCTCTCCTCACGTGAAAGATGCTCCAGTTCCTTAATCATCTTTGTCTCTGCACTGGACTCACTCCAGTAACAAAATATCCATTTGTTTACTGAGGAGCCCAGTGCTAAACTGAACACAGTGCTCCCAGTTGAGGGACAGGATGCCATTCAGAGGGACCTGGAGAAACTCAGGAAGTGGGCCTATGTGAACCTTATGAGGTTCAACCAAGGACAAGTGCAAGGTCCTGCACCTGGGTTGAGGCAACCCCTGATAATTGATGCAGGCTGGGGGATAAACGGATTGAGAGCAACCCTGAGGAGAAAGACTTGGGGGTACCAGTGAATGAAAAGCTGGTAATGAGCCAGCAATGCGTGCTCACAGCCCAGAAGGCCAACCGGATCCTGGGCTGCATCAAAGGAAGTGTGGCCAGCAGGTCGAGGGAGGTGATTCTGCTCCTCTACTTACTCTGCTCTGGTGAACCCCCGCCTGGAGTACTGCATACAGCTCTGGAGTCCTCAGCACAAGAAGGACATGGACCAGTTACAGTGGGTCCAGAGGAGGGCCACAGAAATGATCAGAGGGATGGAACACCTCTCTTATGAAGACAGGCTGAGAAAGTTGGGGTTGTTAACCTGGAGAAGAGAAGGCTCCGGGGAGACCTTATTGCAGCCTTTCAGTACTTAAAGGGGGCTTATAAGATGGGGACAGACGTTTTACTAGAGCCTGTAGCGATAGGATGAGTAATGCATTTAAAGTGAAAGAGGGTAGATGCAGACTAGTTATAAGGAAGAAATTTTTTATGATAAGGGTGTTGAAACACTAGAACTGTTTTCCCAGAGAGGTGGTAGGTGCCCCATCCTTGGGAACTTTCAAGATCAGGTTGGACGGGGCTCTGTGCAACATGATGTAGTTGAAGGTGTCCCTGCGTATTGCAGACGGGTTGGACTAAATGACCTTTAAAGGTCCCTTCCAACCCAAACCTTTCTGATTCTGTGATTCAGCTTCAACAGTGCTGAGCAGAGAGGAAGGAGAACCTCTCTTGACCTGCTGGCAACTTCCTAACGCAGCACAAGATACTGTTGGGGTTTTTTGTTGGGAGCAAACCTGAAAATATTTTTTGTATGCATGCTCAGTTTCTTTGTTGTTGGATCATTTAGACCTTTGAATCTTTAATGTTCCTTGAGTTTTCCATTATGAAAATGCAACATGAACTAAAAACTGCCTTTCTTTTGATGCCTTAAAATCATGCATTGCATAATTGAAGTGAATCTAGCTCTGGGCAATCCTGCTTCGGCAGGGGAGTTGGACTAGATGATCTCTATGGTCCCTTCCAACTCTAAA
>JAOXNO010000041.1:34088733-34129071 GCA_028565335.1 Limnodromus scolopaceus
GGGGAGTTGGACTAGATGATCTCTATGGTCCCTTCCAACTCTAAAAATTCAGTGAAATTCAGTGAAATTCAGTGATTTTCATTTTAAAGGCTTTTTCAGCAAGTTCTGTGCAGATGGATAAAGAGGGAGGCAGGAAGACTTTGCCTTTTTATTTTCTGTATCTGGAAAGATGCTTCTGGTGTGAAACACTAGCTTGTGGTCTGCCCAGAGCATTCTGGTGCCATCCAGCTGTGGATTGGTGGACTGGAAGTACTTTGTAGTACTTCATACTTATAACTTCAAAAAAACCCACAAAAACAAACAAACAAAAAACAACCCAACCACCCAGAACTGATTGTTTATGTTGTGTATCTGCAGAAGGTTCATTTTACATTATAAACACAACTAAGCTCTGCCAAATCCTGTTTGCATGCTGGCACTATAGACTTTTTTTAATTTGCATTTGTATGCACTTTAGTGTAGCCAGAAGTAAAGTGCTGCAGTGAAGTGCTACTTAAGTTTTCCCAGAATTGCTGGTAGATGTGAGTGTACCTTTCAGATTTGTGCTGTGTACTTGCAGTTCAGTTACAGGCAAATCACAATGCAAACCTTTCTATGCTGGTTTTACTTAAGTCCCGTGCGTGTATTTGTCAAGACAAACTAAGATATTTCCAGATTTTTCGCATCGTTACCAGTTTGGGTGCAAGCTTTCCATGTCATCTTCAACCCCTTCTCACTTCAGCTGGATAAAAGAACACAAGGGTATCGCCGTGATTAGTGTTGATAGTGTATTGAGTAGATTGAAGGCAGCTTGAAGTTTTAAGCTGAGCTTGTAGGAGAGAAGACAGGAGAACACTTGTGCAGTCTTGGGAAGTTAAGCAGATGAGACAGCAGTGGAAGTGCAAATACAATGTGTTTGCTGGAGCTGACACCACTGTGTCACTACAATTGGTCAGCGGTGTTAGTTCTTACAACACCTAATCCTACTGTTTTTACATGTTTAGATGTTACTTTTGAAAAGATGAAGCAAACTTTGCGATGTAAAAACAGCACATTAGCCATTAGGGACACATTTCTTAAACTTCCCTCTGAGAAATCGATCATCTAGATTTAGAAAGACCACCTGAAGAAGCCACATTTTCCAATTTATTTGTGCTTTTATTAGCACAAATGTATTATGCTGTGCTTAATATACATTTAAGCCAGAAACACTTGTTTTGTATTGGCAGCAAAAATGAATATTTTTAATTAATATGGGACTTGTATCTTGGCCCATATATCTTGGGCCTCTGAAGTAATTGCAGGACCTTCAGGCTTCAGAAGTTCAGTGCAGGACCTCTCATTTAGTTAAAATGCACACTCACTGTGCAAGTCTGAAGTCTGGAGCTTTCACAGAAGATGGAAAGGAGAGAAAATACTGACATAACCACAGATGAGTAGAGAAATTAATTTGGGGGTGAAGAGCAAGCTTTTGGAGGGAAACTGTAGCTGGCTGCAGGGATGAAATCCTCTAGGTTTTGAAGAAGAAACCTTAAGCTGCAGGAGGATGTTCTTGAATTTATTAGATTTCTAGTATGAAGTGAATGTAGGTTTTAGGGTGTAGCTATTGACAAAATGTGAATTGTTCATTGTAAAACCAGGGCAATAACGTAGGGCCATACCAGACACTATATATTGTGTTCATAGGTTATTTTGAGCTATGCCTTTTTTTTTTTTCCTCCTCTGACTGTTCTGGAATGAAAACTTTACTGATGATTATGGTCCTCTTTACTAGCTCTTTAATAACAGGATACTTTAAGAATTACATGGTTTGACACTGGTGTTTTGTTGCATTTATACACTGTATATGTATTGTCTCAATCTAACCAAACACCTGTCAGTTAAAGACTGTTATGTGCTAGCATCTTAGAATAGACTTGTTTAGTCTTCAGTATGTCACATGTTCATAGTAAAAAGTCAGTCTCTCTTATCACTTTTTCTATTTTTCTAATTTACAGGCAGTTCTGGAGACTATTAGGAATCTGATGAACACAGATTGTGTGGTTCCTGACTGGCTGCATGACATCATTCTCGGATATGGAGACCCAAGTAGTGCACACTATTCGAAAATGCCAAATCAGATTGCAACTCTGGATTTTAATGACACTTTCCTGTCCATTGATCACTTAAGAGCTAGCTTTCCTGGATACAATATTAAAGTGACTGTTGACAACCCAGCTCTGCAAATACCCCCCTTCAGGTGCTCTCAAAATTTCAAGTACTCCTGGTCCCCTATTCTTGCTGAAGTGCATTGTCAGGTGGAGTTGAGTTCAGTCATTGAAGATATGTGCTCTTTCTTTTAAGAAAAGGTGTTAATATGTGAATAGTAAGATTTAAATAGTTATATAACAGAGTTAAGTATACTACAGTTTGGCTCAGGACCAGCGTCTGCTCTGTTCTGTACAAAATTGCATCAGAGCATTGCTTGTAGATCAGCCTATTGAATATATGGGAAAACCAGCAGTGTGATATAAAATCAAGACACGTAGTTGCTTTTGCATTATGGTATCTAGCTTCCTTAAGTTCAGCCTAAAGATTTATTAATTGCATAGTTTCCTGACGTATCTCATTAAAGCAAGCTAAGAACAGCAATTTCAACATCAGTTAAAATTTGAGCTTTTGGAAGCACCATTCACTCAAAATAATTAAGTCTGAAATCACATGGTACTTATTTTAATTTAGAAATGCTTTCTGAAATAGGATGACTACCTTTGTGACCACTAAATGAGATTTAAATGTTTTGTTTCAGTGGTGCCATTGTCCAGCATTTTTATTCTTGACAGTTCTGTCCCCCCTGGTGGACCTCCTTGGACTTGGCAACTGAATTTCACAGTGCATAGCGTTGGAGAATAGTTTCTTTAGCTGGACTGAATAAACTCTATCTTTTTTCCTTTATAAGTTAATAAGAATTGAAATATATTTCCTTTTGAAGGAATAGATTTGACTGGGAAGGGAGAAGATGCCTTCCCCCCCCCCCTACCAGTCAGCTCTCGTCATGGCTAAATTTAATCTTGAAAAGCAGGGAGGTAATCTTCCATGCTTCTTTTTCAAACACTGCCTGTAGAATATGTGTGGAGAAGGCACTAAAGCTGCATAAGGATACAAAAATAGTCCAAAGGTATCAAGACAAGATAGCATGCACAATTTCCCCCAACAAACTGGTATTCATTTTCAGTTCATAGATTAAGACACAGATATTCCTATTTATGAAGAGCTATTGCTCTTCCTTCTGCTGCATTTGTCCTGTAAAGAGACTAAGAGATTATTGCTGTTAAAGATGTCTGTGTTGTTGTCTCAAGATATTTGGATAGCCATTGGAATTCCTTCACCGTGACTTATTTCTGAATTAGAGTAGAGAAGCCTGCTAACATATGATACAGAGGGCTATAAAATCAAGTTATTACTGCTGAACAGAGAGTGCTGATGGCTTTCTATTATAACTTTACTCCTGTCCCTTCCATTTTCATTTATGAACTCTTTGCCTTCAGTATTTTTTCCACCTGGCTCTCTCTAAACTGCTCCTGGCTTTTCAAGCTATGTGAAGAGCTCTTCTGATACACTTTTTGTCAAATATGTTTTCTTAAAATTGTCTTCATTGATTTATTTGTAATTTCTTTTCCTTATCCTCATTAATACTTTGTTGTCTGCAGCTTTTGTTTCCCTATTGTGAGAGAGTTTGTCATAATGGTGGGGAAAAAAAAAAGTTGTTGTGTATAAACTTCTAAGACAGTCTAGGGTCATAGAGAAGGTGTTGAAGCATAGTCTTAAATTGTGTTACAGGATAACTTTCCCAATAAAGGGCGGTAAAGGAAAGAAAAGAAAAGAAGATGATGGGAATGAAGAAAAACCTGAAGAAGCTATAACACTGATTGTAGAGCCTCATGTCATTCCAAACAGGGGACCATATCCATATAATCAACCAAAACGGTAATAAACAGATGAGAATTTATTTACAAATGGTAACACATGCATAGCAGTTCGTTTTCAGAAATACTTCAAAATAATATTGTTGACTGTAAATAAAATGTCATTTTGACTTCATTACCGAAAGATTTGAATATGAGACTGGTTTGTTTTACATTTAAATCAAACTAGTCTATTATCTGTTCTCTGTTAAAAAAAATTCCCTTGAAGAACAATGAGAAATACTGTATTTTAGTATTGTGTCAGGACTTTGAACATTAGGAGAATCGTACCTAAATATTTTACAGTATTCTCAGCAAATAATAACTAAAAGCAAACAGTCTTTTAGATGGGATGATTTTGTTGTTACGTGGACAATGTGATTTACTGTCTTGCAAGATTGTCATGCCTATAAAAAGGTAATCATTTGCAGGCATGTGGTTCTGAAGAAACATATAGCCAATTAATTTAAATCAAACTTATTAAAACAATTGCTTTTATCAAAACTGTTGGCATAATTTATCAGTTCTCTGATCTTGTTTCGCTTTGTTACAGCAATACTATTCAATTTACCCATACTCAGATTGAGGCTATACGTGCAGGAATGCAGCCTGGGCTAACTATGGTAAGAATTTTTTTTAAGGATTTTATGCTCTTCTTTTATGTGAATACTTCTATTAATTTTTCATATTTTTAAACTATTAACATACAAAGGTTCAGCATCCTCTCACCTTCACAAAATCATACAGAAACACATTTGATCTCTGTATAACTATATCCTGTGTTTCAGTGGCTGAAGACTTTTGACAACAACTGAATTTACTTTTTTGGTGGTTGGGTTGCTAGTTTTAGACTGTTAAGCTTTTGCCATGTCTGTTATTTTTGGCTGTTTTAAATTACTTGCATCATTTTCAGTTTGATCTAACTCCATTAAAGGAAATGAAAGTCACTGAATTGTCTTCAAGGAGTTTTTTTTTGCTGTCTTGTGAAATGTAATGTGCAATCCTTTATATCCTGCTGACTTCTACAACTAAGAAGTTACAAACCAAACCAAAGCTGCAGATCTATTATGAAAGTAATTTTTGACCAGCAAATTTCTGCAAAGATTTTTAAGGTTTATCACTTTCTATTAGACTTTGAGTACAAGCATCTGTTTCCCAAGGAGGTATAGTCTATCCTGGTAGTGACTCAGTGGAATATTTGAATTACTTTTCTCTTATATTTCTCTGATATAGCATCAGTTGTAGATTTTTGAGTAAATAAAAAGAATGGACATTTTTTTCTTGTTCTTTATATCTGCCTCACCTTGTTCTCTTTCATTACGTGTTTTGATGCTTTGCCATTTCCCCTAGTCTGTCCTGAGGCTGCTGAACAGCCTCTTTTCTCTTAGGAGGTCTGTTTTCATGGGTTGTGAAACAGAATAGTAATTCATATGCTGGACTACCATGTTCTTCTTTGGCAGGAATCTTCCTAACTAACCTGAGTTGGTCTTTCCTGATTAATTGTATTTGTTCTTGAAGTTCTCAAAAGCCAGCAAGTAATTGCTGTATTACTGTATTCCTCTTAGGCGAGAATCTGCATTAAAGTTGGGCTAAGTCTTTCATAGCGTGTGCATCTGTTCTTGAAGTTCACAGAAGCCAGCAAGCAATTGTACGTGAAAGGAGATTTTCTTAATGTTTGATGTCAGTTTCTTGTGAGATTGTTCTGTTTTTTTCCAGCTGGCTATATTTCTGTACTGGGCAACATTCTGATAAAATGTGTGTTGATTTTTGTTTGATTTTAATCTATTTTGTTTTGGTTATAGGTAGTGGGTCCACCTGGTACTGGAAAAACGGATGTAGCAGTCCAGATAATATCTAATCTCTATCATAATTTCCCAGAACAACGAACTCTTATAGTTACCCACTCTAATCAGGTAAAGTGTCAATCATGTATGAAATTTTCATGTAATTAAAATCGAGAAGACCAGCAGGTATTGAGATCAGTAGGTTTGGGATTGCAGTTGTCTCTTAACAATGAAAACTTGAGTTGGCTTGTGTGCAGTTTTGACAGTTGTGAAATTAAATTTTTGAATTTCAGGTTTGTAGTTCTGAGCTATTTATCTGAAGTTTTCAATATATTTAACTGCTTGGGGCTGGAAATTAGGAATTATTTTGAAAAAGTTCTTACAGATGCACATTCACTCCATGCCTGCCAGATTTTTGCTAACTGGCTTTCTCAGACACTGATTGCTCTGTGCTTCATATTTGTAAGGGAAGGGATGAAAGGTAGTAGGTATTGTATCATAGAATCATTGTAGAACACCAGGTTAAAAGGGTCCTCAAGGATCATCTCATCCAACCTTCTTGGCAAGAGCAAGATCTAGACAAGGTGGCCCAGCACCCTTTCCATCCAAATTTAAAAGCGTGCAGTGATGGGAAATCCCCTGCTTCCCCTGGGGACGGTATTCCGATGGCTGACTGTTCTCATTGTGAAAAAATTTTCTTCTTGTGTCCAACTGGAATCTCCCCAGGAGTAACTTGTACCCATTACCCCTTGTCTTTTCCACATGACTCCCTGTAAAAAGGGAGCCTCTGTCCTCTTTGTCCCCACCCGTTAAGTACTGGAACATGGTGATAAGGCATCCCCTATGCCTTCTTTTCTCAAGGCTGAACAAGTCTAGTTCTCTCAGCTTTGCCTTATGTGGCAGGCTTTGCAGTCCTTTGCTCATCTCGGTGGCCCTTCTCTGGACCCTCTCCAGCCTGTCCACACCTTTTTTGTATAGCGGGGACCAAAACTGAACACAGTATTCCAGGTGTGGCCTGACAAGCACTGAGTAGAGTGAGATGATGACTTTTTGTCTCTGCTGGTGATGCCCGTGTTGATGCAACCCAGCATCCTGTTGGCTTTCTTTGCCACAGCAGCATGCTGTTCACTCATTCTGAGCTTGTCCGCCAGGACTTCCAGGTTCCTTTCCACAGAGTTGCTCCCCAGATGGGTAGATCTCAGGCTGTGCTGCATTCCTGGGTTGTGTTTTCCCAGCTGCAAGACCTTACACTTGTCCTTGTTGAATTTCATAAAGTTCTTGTTAGCCCGCTCTTCCGGCCTATCCAGGTCTTCCTGCTGGGTAGCTCTCCATTCTGAAGTGACAGGTTGCCAGTTTGAAAAGGAGCTATTTCCCACCACCTTCTGCGTGCAGCCTGTCAGCCAGTTCCCCACCCACCACACAGATCACTTGTCTAGACCATAAAGCATCAGTTTCTGTGGTAGGAAACTGTGGGGAACCCTGTCAAAAGCTTTGGAGAAATCCAGGTAGACAATGTCAACCACTCACCCCTCATCAACCAAGCAGGTTACTTTGTCATAGAAGGCAATCAGGTTTGTAAAGCATGATTTGCCTTTGGTGAATCCATGCTGACTTTTCCTAATCATGTGCTTCATTTGACTTGTGATAGGCCCCAGGAGGATTTGTTCCATAACCTTCCCAGGGACTGAAATAATACTGATGGGCATGTAATTTCCTGGATCTTTCTTTAAGCCCTTCTTGTAGATGAGGGTGATGTTAGGCTTCTTCCAGTCTTCTGGAACGTCCCCTGATATCCACGACTTCTCAGAGATTATGGGGAGCAGCCTCACAAAGACGTCTGCCAGGGTCTCTTAACACCCTGGGGTGGATAGCGTCAGGGCTCATCAATTTGTAGTTCCTGTAATAGCTCACACACAAACAGTTTGCAACCAGTTATGGCCTCTTCAGCTGAATGCTTGCTTCCCAGTCATCAGAGATGGAGTCTAGCTGCTGATTCTCAAGCATATATAAAATAAGAATAATAATGATAAAAGTCTTAAAGATTCTTACTCTTAAATTTGCACCTAGTTTGGAAGGATTTGTTTGGAAAGTGGGATCATCTATTTCCTGGTCTGCCTAATCAGCCTGTCTTATCTCAGTTATGAGCTATTTTAGCTGAATGTACCACTTTGAAAGCATTTAATCTTTTTCCATCAAAGCAAGATCAGACACTTTGGCTGTTGTTCAAAGAATCGTGGATGGGGCTTCATTTTGTTGAGGAGTTACAACCTGGAGTAATATAGCCCAGTCTACAATGGGTTGTGGGAGAGTAACAGGTAGTGAAGTTGGGAGAAAGGGTTGAGAGCAAGTCTGTTGGTGAGAAAAGGAAGGAAATAATTTGAGGCAGGTAGGAGACTCTTCTTACCAGACAAGACCAATATGAGAACATGACCTTGAAATTGTACGTCAGCAAATAAACTGTATCTCAGCAGGGTTCATTCCCTATGCCTTGACACTGTATTTTAACATATTTGCACGACTTCCAGCTGACATGAAGTACAAGTGAAGCTTACTCATGTTTATTCTTTGTTTCATAACTTGGTGATCGAGCACTCTCAAACATAATTACACTGAATTGTACAGCTGTGAGAGAATTGGAGAGTTTAAGGAAGGAGGCTAGCACACATTGAAGTTTACTTCAGCAAAACTTATTTATCCATATGGAATACAGTTACAGCACCTGCCAGTCAGTACCAGATCATGCTCTTTTAACGTACAGCAAAAGTTAAATGATTTAAAGTCATCTAATGAAATCAGTGTTTGCAAAGTGTGCTTCTTGATGCAGTTTTATAAACTGATAGCTTTATCGATGAAATTAACTAGGTGATAGAATCAAAATTTAAAATTGCTTAAAAATTGTAAAATCAAATTTAAGTGTTGTATAAAGTATGCAAACACAAGAGTTTTAGTAGGCTAAATTCCTTGTTTTCAAGATTTAGAGCTCTGTTTTCAGTATTAACTTCATGTTTGCTTTGACTTTCATTTATACCAAAATAGGCATAATTTCGTAGCTGGCTTACCAACAATTCTTCAGTTTTTCCCTGCAAGAGCCTCTGGACTTCTAAAAACTACCTTTTCTCCTGTTCTTGTCAATCTTTAGGCCTTGAACCAGCTGTTTGAAAAAATCATGGCTCTAGACATTGATGAGCGTCACCTCCTGCGTCTGGGTCACGGAGAAGAGGAATTAGAGACAGAGAAAGATTTCAGCAGGTGAGAAACGAGGTGCTAATGATAAACTCGCTTGCATAAACGTTTTAGCGAGATGTATGTGTTGGATCCCTTCTACCTCCCTTGGAAATGAGCAAGGAGCTGTGTGTGGCAAGTCTTACCTTTCTCCTATTATTGCATTGCAGTAATGCAGAGTACACTTGCATTCAATACAGGGTTAAGTAATTTTGGTTCTTATTCACTATAGAAACTGTGTTCTCTCGAATCTAAAGGCAGAATTGGTCAGTTTCTTGTTCACAAACTCAACTGCCTGAATAGGTGCAGTTCATTATATTCTGGCCCCATGTACATTTTATAGAATTGAACTGTTTTGTGAGAGAAACTTGAATACTAAAGGTAGGTTGTTGCAGTTACAAATTTTTTTTATGCAAATATATCGTTTCTACTGGTATGGTGAATATTGCATTAATAAATATAAACATGAAATTAAACTTCCTGATTTAATTCTTTAGAATATGGCTTAATTACAAAGTTGCTTGTTTTATTGGTAAACAACACATTTTGAAGAATACATACATAAGGAAAGCTATCAAGTCTGTGTCTGTTCAAAGATTTAAGAACCTGTTCTTGTAAATATTTGTACGTTAGTCCAATTGACGTCAGTAAGATTACACACATTCATAAATGTAAGCGGGGGTATAAGGGTCATGCACTGGAAATAACTGAACTGTCCAGTACTGGATTATTGTAGCAATACTTTGACCTCAAAAGCTGCAGTAAAAATTATATATAGTCACAAGAAGCTACCCACATATGCATAGTTGAGTTTCATTTAGCAACTAAATACCTTGTGATTTGGGGTTTTTTTTCTTAAATTTCAATGCTTTGACATAGTCAAATTATTTCAGAAATTTGATAGCCAAAATCTTAGTGAAGTGATGCCATGGCAGATATTTATTTAGTAATATCTACGATTTAGTATATTCCTTGAACAGTAGTGCTGATCATTAAAAGGGGTTTTCTTTGAGACATTATACATTGTCTGCTTTCATTCTTTTTCAAGGTAACTCCAGACATTACTGGAAGTCCTGCGGGTTCTGGCAGTTTGGGAGGGGAGGGATAAGGGTGGACGAATTCATTTGAAGGAGGGCTGCACTGCTGTGAGAAGAGAACTTTGCTTTCCATTTGCCTCTTCTTTATTTTTAGGTTGCTTCTGAGTTCCTGGTTTTTCTGTGTCAAGCTGCCTTAGAGGGCACAGTACTGCTTAAGATTTTCTACTGCTTGGCAAGCTTGGTGTTCCTTTCTTGCTACCTCTGCAGGCACAGCAAAGCCGGGCAGGGGGTATAAGAACATAAGGTGCAGAGGATCCGATTGAACTGGTGCTGCCACTTAAACACAAAGGGGATCACAACTAAAGAGAACTTTTGTAGCAATGAATGAATATGTAAAAGAAGGCATATGACTTGAATTGTGAGAAATAAGAGGACGTTGGAAGCGTGAGGAAAAAAAACACAACTGGTTGCAGTCACTTGTAATTACAATGGATTAGTTTTGTTGAAGAAGAAAAAACTATTTAGTATTCCAAGGATCTTAACTGTCATAGTTCCTGAGGAACATTTTTTCCAGTTGTGAACAATATCATATTCAGTTGTGTCTTCATAAATTCAAATCTCCAGCTTTAACTACTCTCACCCTCCTAAATAAGACAGTGGAACCCATTGTGATTACCAGGGATAGTGGCGGGTCTTTTTTTTTCTGTGCAGAAAGCATATTTTATGACTAGTAAGCTTAATAAGAACTTGAAATTTAGCCTTTATTCACATTTGAGTTTTTAATTGCATATGCATTTTTAAAACAGTGTCCTGTTCCTCTCAATTCTTTAATTCCACCCATTTATACCACTTCTTAATTTGTTTTCTTTTTAGAAAATGTGATACAATGATTTTTGTTCTTATTGTACCCTTTCTGGGATGGGAGGAGTGCATGGATTAAGGAAATTGATTTATAAAGGAAAAAAAATGGGCTTGAATTGGGTAAAAGGAGGAAGAATGGAATGAGTAGTTACAAACTACTCAGTCATAAAAGTTATTGAACTGGCAGCTGTGAATACAGGACCTCCCATGTGTGGATGCAGACCTGTCTGTTATTGCCAAAGGAAGTCAGCCTTATACTGAAACTTTGGGTATAGGTTCTATTTGTGATGCTCCATAGACTTGTATAACTTGCTTGTGTTTGTGTAATGTGTGGTGTAGCATAATTCCCAAACTGCACATTGAAAGTAATGCTTTTCTGCTTTACAGATACATTATGAGAATGTTCAGCTTTTATTGACATGATAGGATAAAAGGAACATTTTCTACAGTAATGGCTCTTGCATGGCTTTGTAAATTATGATGTCTCGATAGAAATACTCAGCGTATAGGAAATTCTTGGTTTTTGAAACCTAGTAGTAGTTGTGGGGTTTTTTTTGGGGGGTGTTGTTTTTTTGACAATCTCTCATTGTGATACTTAGATAAAAGTTTTGAATTAAATACATTTAAATACAAATTATGTTATATTTAATCCACTTTGTAGGTACGGAAGAGTTAATTATGTCCTGGCTCGAAGACTTGAACTTCTACGAGAAGTTGGGCGATTGCAAGAGAGTCTTGGAGTCCCAGGAGATGTTTCTTACACTTGTGAAACAGCTGGCCACTTTTTCTTATACCAAGTAAGGACTGAAGTACTTCTGCTGTATGACCTCAATATGTTATGAAACACTTTGTAAAAATTGGACTGAATTTTTCAAAATTGAGTATTAAAAAAAAAAAAAGGCATTTTCTTTGGTGGTTCAAAACACAGTAACAGCTAAAGCTATAATTGCAACATTACTTACTTGTATTGCTATTGTTTTAAATCCTGTGCGATGACTCACCAGTTGAAAGGCTAGCATTGCCGCTCTTCATGACTGCTGGCAAAGATTCTAACCTGAAGTTTCTCCTTCAGATAGGAAAATCTGTGGGCTGCTTTACATTTTAGACAAGCATTAGGGCAACTATTTGATGATCCTGCTAGAAAGCTTTTGTGGTGTTACATGCTAGCGTGAAATCAGATGCATAGCATGCAAAGTGGTGATTTTTCTGTATATTGTATATCCCTCATTTCCCTTCCATATATTTTTTAGGGACATGGTCTGTATTAGCAATTAGTGTGGCTTAAGCAGACTTGTAGAGTGGTACTTTGGATCAAATGTATACACTATGTGGCATTTACAGAAGTTACTCTGGGCTAGTTTCAGTGTAGGCATAAACATCAGGTGGTCATTAGCTGTTGAAGAATACTAGGAGCACTGCTAGAGCTCATCTTCTGGCCCCACGCACCAATGTCAGAAGGAAAAGGAGGGCAAGAGGTGCTCCAGGCACCAGAGCAGAGATTCCCCCATAGCTCATGGAGAGGACCATGGTGAAACAGGCTTTCCCCTGCAGCCCATGGAGGACCATGTCAGAACAAATATCCACACTGCAGCCCATGTAGGACCCTGTGCTAGAGGAGATGGATATGCCCTGAAGGAAGCTGCAGCCTGTGGAAAGCCCACACTAGAACAGGGGAGAAGTGTGAGGAGAAAGGGGTGGCAGAGATGCAGTCTTACAAACTCGAATGCACTGCTCAGCATGGGGAAGAGATAGAAGAATTGGGAATGAAGGAGTGAAATTAAGCCTGGGAAGAAGGAAGGGGTAGAAAAGAAAGGTGATTTTAGTTTTGTCTTTGTTTCTCACCATCCCACTCTATTTTTAATCAGCAATAACTTAATTTAAGTTTCCTTAATTTAAGTCAAGTCAGTCAGGTTTGCCTGTGGTGGCACTCACTAGGTGATCTCCCTGTTTTTATCTTAACCCATAAGCTTTCCATCTTATTTCCCCCCACCCTGTCTTGTTGAGGAGGGAGTGAGACTTGCGTGGTGGGAGTCCGGCAGCCAGCCAAGATCAACCCACCACAGCATCAAAAATGTTGTCCTGATACAAGGTCAAATGCTAGTTTAAACATACCTTACTTTTGTGATACTTTTTTTTTTAATACTGTGTGCAAGACTATACCTACTATACCTTGACAATGACTTTGTGATACGAAAAAGGTGTAAATATGACACTTTTGTTTGCCATAGGTAATGTCTCGTTGGGAGGAGTATATCAGCAAAGTGAAAGTTAAAGGTGGAAAATCACCAGATGTTAAGGATGTTTCCAGTTTGTTTCCTTTTCACCAGTATTTTGCAAATGCTCCTCAACCAATTTTCAAAGGCAGATCCTATGAAGAAGATATGGAAATTGCTGAAGGATGTTTTAGACATGTTAAGAAAATATTCACTCAGCTTGAGGTAAGATATGTAACTATTAAAGGTAAGTGGGATCTGGGTAATCCTATAAAAAACATTACACAGTTCCAGAATTCTCCTTTGTCTTACATCCTAAAAGGAGTATTTGCCTCTAGGCAGCTTCTTTAGCTTGCAAGGCATTTAGGTGACAATTTCCACCTTTAAGTAATATAGGCGTATTTCACAGTAGGGACAAGGGTCTCATCTGTTTTATTTTGATCTTAAGAAAGAGCCATTCTGCATGTTCCTTTTTCACTTTACGTTTAGGTTACAAGGGTTGGTGTGCCAATCACTGCTCCTTTGATCTTCACAGGGTCTTTGTATTTAGAGAGGGATAACCTAGTATCTTAGTAACTTAAACAGATTATCTTCTATTTTTCCCAGAATTGCTTTTAAAAGTTAGGGTAAAGGTGATCTACGTATCATTTGGTCATATTAACTGTATTGGTCTTTCTGATACTGAACTTGATGTGATGTTATGATGGAGTAAAGCAGAAAACAAGAAGATATAGTAAACCAAAATTTGGGGGAGGATTCTAATAGGGATCCTCAGAACCAATTAAATGATTGTCTGCAAATTTATATATGCACACAGGTTATAGAATTCTTGGATGTTGTTTTTAAAAGGTTGTTCTTTGAAATATTACTGTTTCCAGGTTTAGCATAAAAAAAATATTCACATGGGATTTTTAACAGTAGATACCTTCATAACTTTCTGATCTTATTATATTAAGAAGGTGGCCAGATATCTTGAGTAAGTATATTTTATAAGCAATGATTTTTTGAATTCTGATGATCAAGATTTTCTTTTCTCCTCCATAGGAATTCAGAGCATTTGAACTTCTTCGTAGTGGCCTGGATAGATCCAAGTACCTGTTGGTGAAAGAAGCAAAAATCATTGCCATGACTTGTACTCATGCTGCTCTGAAGCGACATGACCTGGTTGAATTAGGTTTCAAAGTAATGATTATACTAGAATTGCTATGCTAATTCATTTTTGGGTTCGGGTGGGTTTTTTCTCCCACTTGTATAAGCCTTTTTATTTGTCCTAAAACTAGGCAACTAGATTATTTTGAGATACATTTTTTTTTTTTATCAGTATATTTCAAATTGTAATTTTAGTGAAGAAAAATTTAACTTCTGTAAGTAAAAGGTGAGATCGCTTTTAAGAAGTTATTGTATATATAAAAATGCTTAGTAGTGCATCTCTATTTAAAAGAAGTTAGATTTGCCATATTAGATGATGAACAGCAGTGATATGATTGAGTAATAAAATAAAGGCAGAAATGAGCAAATCCATGGCCTTTATAACTTTGTTTACCTAAAAAATTAACTATTTGAGGAAGAAGAAATATGATGCAGTGCTGTTTTCACTCTAGTGAAAATGTAAGCCCTGATTGGTACAGATAGATCTGCCATCCATGTAGTAGAATTTCACCCTCTGACATTGATTTTTAGTAATACTGCTATTTTTCCTATAAGGTAAAATCCTGCTGTAACTGTCCCATCCAACAAAACCCAAATGAGTAATTGATGCTTTCTTTTGGTAGGCGGAATAACAGCATTCATTTGTATTACTTGATTGATGGACACCTCTTTACTTTTTCTTTTTCAGTATGACAACATCTTAATGGAAGAGTCTGCTCAGATTCTGGAGATAGAAACCTTTATACCTCTCCTGTTACAGGTTAGACCTGAATTATAAAACATATTACAGCGATGATAAATGAAAGTCCGTGTTCTTGAACAATGTAGAATATTCAAAGGAAAATATCTTGTGCATAAAGTAACCTACAGCTGATACTTGCATTTGAGTGGACACTAAGAACTTTCACATTGTTCTACATTAGTTGTTTATCCTAGTTTTCTAGTATTACAGAGTAAGCTAATATGTTCTAAATATATTGCTTTTACTGACTAAGTAATAGTATTAGCAGGCTTTCATTTTGAAAACAAAAAAGCGAATATACTTATGTAAACTAGGTCCTGGCTTTGTTACTTTTATTGTTTTTCATTTAATAGTGATTCTTGCTAATTTAAAAATTTTTAAAAAATTAATATGTTATATTAAATGTTGGGTTTGTTTCCCAAGAACATAAGGCTTACATAATTGCTCTGTGTCATCCTGTCGGCTTGTGCTGTTTGGTCAGTTTTGGTCAAGTTTAATGGAGATAAAGAGATAGCAAGTACCTGCAACTTCAGGAAAACTGGAGCCAAGTAGAGAGTAACATCTAATTGATGTTACAACCCCACAAAAAAGAAGAGAAATGGTTACTGGTTCTACTTCTATCTTTTGCCCAATAATTATGCACCTTTTGTCTAGCTAATTGGTAAACATTTAGCCTGGAATAAACGGCGGCTTGTACTGTGTTTGGCAAACCAACAATTGGTAGATGAAGGAATGCAGATGTGATACAGTTGAGCAGAGGAAGTCTTGCAGCTGGAAAGGGGCCAGTGTGACACAGGGAACATGTTCAGCACAGTCTTTAGGGAGCCAGGAAGCAATGACCCTGCAACATAAGGGATTGTTGTAATGGAGGGTCAATGCTGCTACTTTTAAAGTTGAGTATCTTTCCCTAAAATTATTTACTCCAAACATTGTAAACTCAACACGTTCACTCAGACTGTCTTGAAATTTTTGTGCCTCCCCTTAAGGTTTTCTCTGGTTGCTTTTAGCAACCTGAGCTTGAGATGAATCACTTTCCTCTTTTAAGAGCTAGGGGATTTCGCAAGTTAACAAAATGTGCTTCTCGCACATATGGAGCTCTGTAATCTCAGATTATCATAATAAAATTGCATGTCTGGAAGTGAAGTAAGGGCTCTCTCAGGAGCTCTGTGCAAACCCTTTAGCTGTGAGAAGTCAGTAAAACTGAAGACAGTCTGTGCTTTTCATTTGATTCATACTCCAGTGGCTTTCTGAAAAATGCGTAGTCTGCATTTGCTTATATTCTAAAATTAAGTTTCCTTTCAGAAGCTTTCCCTGGAGCAGATATTGTCATTGAAAAGCAATAATTTTAAGTCTTCTAGAAAACAATATCCAAGGTTTTGGATAATCATTCTAAAACAAAATTAATATAAAATGAAAAAGGTGTGATAGAAACTCCATGAAATGTTTGATATATTTGTGATCTTAGGTCATTTTTTTTTTTTTACTTTCCGCTTTAACAATGGGGAGTAGAATACAATTGCAGGAAAGGAACTCAGTGTGGGTCTAGTGCACAAAAGAATACATGTCCAAGTTAACCATATTGATACTAAAGCTCCAGTTCCTTTCTTGGCTGCTGTTTAGCTCTGTAGGTTTTTAAGTTTTAGGAATATTAATGTAGTTCTTTAACACTTTCTTGATGTGTTAAAGACCTGATGAGTTTTGATGATTCTGAGGCAACTAATTCACCCTCTAAACCCTAGATACTGCCTGAACTCTGGACAGGAGCACATATTTGTCCATCTTCTTTGGGAGGTTTAGAGAGCAAACCTCTGGGTGAGGTTTCTCACAAATCATAAAAACAGTGATAGTCAAGCTCTCTTTTCCTTTCACTTATTAGTTCAGTAATTATAATAATACAATGAAAGATATTTTGTTCCTTTCTGTCCTGTAGGCTCTAGAGACTGTAGTCTCTAGAACAACATTCAATTTAATTAAACCTAAAATACAAGAATTCTTCTTGCTGCTTAGTTAGATTCCCCTAACTGTCAAGTATGGAGGTGTAAGTTGTCATTTAGGTGGCTTCTGCAATTAGGTATTTAAATCTCTGTGCATAAAGACACCTGTAATACTTTAGGCTATTGCTTTTGTGTTTTGGCAGTCTTGAATTTAATGCTACGACATTGTACTGTAGTGCTGTGTAATGAATAATTCCTGAATGGCTTTTACCATAGTTTTCATTGATAATTAATTTATTATATTTAGTGAAATAAGTATCTTACAGTGTTTTTCAAATGTTTGAATGAGCATTGAATAACCAGATGCATCAGGCTGGTGAGGTGGAATAAGTGTATATGAGCAATACAGAAGCTGAAGAGTTTTGTGCAATTAAAGCAGACCTTTTCACCATGGATCCATATTCTGGGGGATATTCTGTGACCATTCTTACAAGAGCCGTCCAAATAGTCCTGGAAAATTGAGGGTATTTTTAACAAAACCTAAAGAACGAAGCTTCCAGAGTAGAAGTACTTGATTTCTTGCCCTTGCAATCCAGAGTAAGAAATATTTAAAAACAGAGTTCTTCGGAGGGCTCCTTCTCTAGGATTTGAAATTGCTGAGAAGAGCAGAATGATTATACAGAATGCTGGGTTTTCTCCAAATCAGTAACCTTTTTGGAGGAAAAAAAAAAAAGTAAATCTTTTCCATGCCATTGAAAAGAATTCCCATCCACTTGCTCTCTTACTAAGGCATCTTCAGGCTTGATGAGCTGGACACTCCGGAGTACAGTTTTCATTCCTTGCTCTCTGATCAGAAAGAGCTTCAGCACTCTTCCCCTTCAAGTAGCAAGAAAAGGAATTTTAGACTCTGTCTTGAATATTGGGGAAAGGGAAATATCACAGGAGTGTGTAAGAAATGAGGGTTTGAATTGTAAAACTGGCAGATGGAAATGATCAGGATTCTAACTCCTGGATAACATTACCCACACGTCTGGTCCTTTTTTGTCCCTATGTTGCAACATTCCTTCAGGAGCTCTGTCAGTATGTAACATAGATACACAAAGAATAGTGAGGAACTGGAAAGAGACAGACTAAACATACTGAAGAGCATTCAATCCAGGAGCTGGGGTGAGGAATAATTAGGGGCACATCCTGGTCATGGAAGAGGACAAGTGGGAATTCCAGAGCTAAACAGGTGAGGTACATGAACCACGGAGATGCTTGAAAAGCAGGCTCAGTTTGTGCCCCAGACATGAGAGCACTAAAATTGCTTCAGATGCTTTAGGCACTTCATATCCACTGTCTCAGAATCCGAAAGATAATGTTTAAAAGATTGTTCTAGAGTAACAGTACTGTGTAGAAATCAGGTTTTTTACACTGTCACTTCTATAATTGGTTGTTCCTTTTGTCCTCTGATAATACGCTACTTTTGGCCTTTAAAACAATGTAATATGGTACTGATCCTGATGTTTCTCTGCTGATTTTAATAGGTAAACTTACTTGTTGCTTTATAAAAACAAGACTATTTGAAATACTACTCCCTTTTTCTGGTAGTAGATTGGAAAGCAGCTAGTAGTTGTCTTTAAAAGGACTGCAGTTTAGTGTAGCTTAAGAACAAATGTTGAAACTTAGGGCTCATTTAAGACAGCCAATTTGACTGTTAATGTGTTGTAATTACATGCCTTAATTATACTGTAATAGTTAAAATTGTGTAATTGTTTAATTCTAGAACCCCCAGGATGGCTTCAGCCGTTTGAAGCGGTGGATTATGATTGGTGACCACCATCAGCTGCCACCAGTCATTAAGAACATGGCTTTTCAAAAATACTCCAACATGGAGCAGTCCCTTTTTACACGATTTGTTCGTGTTGGAGTGCCAACTGTTGATTTGGATGCACAAGGAAGAGCAAGAGCAAGGTGAGAGACAAAATGGCATGTCTACTTTGTAAGAAACTACGAGGACAAAAATTGGAAAAACACACCTAGTATTGGAAAATTCTTACCTATTACTAGGAAAACAGTTTATAAAACTGTAATTTAATTGTTTTGTTCCATTTGTTTCAGCTTAGACTAGGAAGTCAGATTTTACTTTGCTGAAATGCAATCAGTTTTACTTTCTTTTTGTAATATAGTAGTACTCTGCTACTGTATGAGTACTTTAATGAAAATGCTATTTAAAAGAATTTTAGTAGTTTTAAGTGTTTGGGTTTTTTACAGCTGAGACCTTTTTCCAGAAACGTCCTTTTCTGAATGAATATATTTAATATATTCAAGGCCAAATAAAGATTCTTTATTCGGCCTTGAATATCTCATATTTCCGTTATGGTCTACAAAAATATACTTTTCTTGTGGTATTTCAGCAGAGCTTCAACTTTGATTGGAGATAACCAGGCTCTCCACACAAAAGCACAAAAGCGTAATGCCTTTTTTTTTCTTTTTTTTTATTAAAAGTGATACTGCTTCTCTACAGTAGGATAACTTTTCTTTTTATCCATGTATTTGTCATTTTGTTGTGGTAATTTAGAGGTCAAATTTATTTATTGTGTAAAGTACATGTTTGTGGTTTCATATTAACAAAGAAAAATAAAACGAAAGAAGAGAAAATGACTCCATATAAGATCTTGCTGTTTAAGTTTAGTTTAAAATCCTAGGTTTTTTTAGGCATAAAGTGGAATGAACAATGTGAAAGAAAACTTTAATTTTTTTTTAATGTAAGAATAATATGTAGAGTATTATTTTCCAGTCACATGCATAACATTTCCTTTGAGTATGACTTTAAAAATGCAAATTATATCTGAGTATGATGATAAATGAAGTTTATTTTTCTGTCTACTATTTTGTAACATCTCATAGAACTTCTTCGAGATAAGAGAGCAGAAGAATTACTTCACTTTGCAAGCAATTTCTTGATCAAGGATTTTTTTCCATACCTTCTTATGCTTTGTTTTTTGTGATAATAGGTAGCGCCCCCTGTCTGCTACTTTACTTCTCTGGAGATTGTTGTGCATTTCTGGCTGAGGCATTTTGGTTATATTACTGTCCCTATAAATACCAGATATGATTAAGAATTAGGTAGATTTTCATTGCTTCCCTTCACATCTCATGTTAATACATGGCAATACACAAAATAAGAAAATAAATTTCTTTTTGCAGTAAGAGGCTTTACAGCAGATAATGCAGAAAATCCTTTTTCCTTTACTCCTTCCTTTTTGTAAAGAAACATTAATATTCCTTAAGTTTTGTTCCCCATGAAAATTCCTACTATATTTCTTTGCAAAATGTGTACTCTTCAGAGCAGAGCTGATGAAGTGTAACAGGTTTCAGGGTGAATGTGCTGCATTGAGCTTTCTGAAAAGTGAAATCTAAAGTTTTCTGTGAGAGAGAACCGAACAGAATCAAAACTTAAAAGATGATTGCTGGATAGTTTGTAAAAGTGTGTGCGTTTATATGTGTACAGGCTATTCAGCAATATCTTTTTCCACTGAAAACCTATGGCAGCATTCATCTTCCAAGCAAGGGGTTGTGTGTGTCTGAACTATTTTGAATGAGTTCAAGAACCTGCTTTAACTGTTTGGGGTTTGTCTCTGTGTGTCTTTGGGCAGTTTATGCAACCTCTACAACTGGCGTTACAAGAATCTGGGTAACCTGCCTCACGTGCAGCTTCTGCCAGAGTTCAGAACAGCCAACGCTGGCTTTTTATATGACTTCCAGCTTATAAACGTAGAAGACTTCAATGGTGTGGGAGAGTCTGAACCCAATCCTTATTTCTATCAGGTAAGAGAAATATTACAGGTATACTTTATTTAATCTGGATGTGGCTTATTAAATCTGCAGTGAAGACAGACTATCACAATAGCAGAAACTGATGTTTACTTCATGTTCTCAGGTAGTCATACGTGTACATGATTTTTTTTTTTTCTCCTTTTAATCAGTTTTGAGTATTGAAAATTATAATGTATTGTGTTGTGCTTTTTGTTCAAAGTGAATGATTTTGCTTGATATCTATGCTTTCTCAATGCTATGAGAGGGGTGAGATTTGGTGTATAATTCATTATGAAACATTGTTTTGGCCTATGGCAAATAAAAGTCCATTGTAATTCAGTTTTACTGCCATGATAGTGAAATAAACAGTACCAATTCCCCTGTACAGGAAGGATCAAAGTTTGCTCTGTGGCACATTTGAGTTTGAAGAGTCACTGTTTTGATTTGATCTAGATGTAAGAATGCTAAAAAGCTCATTCATAAAAGAATGAAACAATAGGGCAGCAAAAATACATTATAGGAAGAGAGACATTTGAGGCTGAAGTAAATTACCAAAAATAACCTTAGCTTTGGAATTTCTCAACTAAATTTTCAAATTAAGCCAGCAGGAACAGCCTCCGTCTATTTCTCTTAAATATAGGAAAACCTTTAACTCTTGGAATGAGATGCTTACGTTTTCAGTCCTCTTATTTTTCTTGTTCTAAAACAGAAATGAAAACAAACTCTAGTACCTAAATTACCAGTTTGGGTTTCAGCAAAGTTAGAGGCTGCAGCTGTGTGCAAGTTAATAAGTTCAATTCAAACGTGGATTTACACCTTGTATTTCATTGAATATTACAGAAAGCAAATAATATACTTTAACATGATAATATTCCTGGTCATTTTTTCCCTGTGAAGATTGTTGAGAGTTATGTTAATCTACTTTTTAAAAAGTATGAAAGATATTCATAGTTTATTCTTGGGTTCCTCTCACTTTTTTTTTTTAATTTAATTTTTAATAAAAAGTAGTGTGCTATTAGTGAACAAAGCAGTGGTAAGTCATAATCCACTATATTTCATTTCTAGTTTGAGGACAGGGTTGCTTGGAGGGAAGAGTTTCTTAACGATTTTGTTTTTTAAGCTGTAACACTGTAATGTAGAAGTAGTAAAAAGTTGTCCTGTGGAACAGCTGAAAGTAACACCTTAAAAACAGGATTCTGATAACTGAGAATCTGAGCATCGCTTTGGTCCATTCTTGGGCCAGAGAAGGGTGAGAACATTCACACAAGGACACAGAACTCCTTTATCATTATAAAAGTGCTTTCATGAGAAAACTCTTATGATACGTCCTACAGTAAATTTTTTTCCTGATCTTGAGAATGGAGAGATACTAGCAGAGCATGTTGGTGACATTGCATGGTTTTTCATGAGGTAACAAATTCCTGCCATGTATTATTTCTCTCTTTGTGAATTTGAGCATTTCTTTCCAGTTTTAAAGGGGATTAGGATTGGCAGAATAGCTCTACACCCACAGGTGTCTGGTGTGCATAACAACTGCATTTTCCAAGTAACGCAGAGCCGCTTTAATAAGAGGAAATAAAAGAGGCTGGTGTGTCTAGCCTAGTCAAACATACACCAAGTGGGGATAAGATTCCCGGTATAAATAGGGCAGAAATAAATGTCAGCAATCAAAGGTAACTTTTTAGCCTGAAGGATAATTTTTGTTGATGTAAAAGAGGCTATGGGTAACTTCAGTCCGGAAGTAGGACGAAACCTACCACATCCAGAAGAGTGGTGCTTTGGGACAGACGTTTATTAGTAGTAATGGCACGGGAAAAAAGTTACAAAATGCAAAATAATAACTGGTCATTTAAAATTCAGTACATATGGCCTCAGTAGAAATAACTGGATTTGATAATCTAATAATAACTACTAATCTAATAATAAATAATAACTACTAATTAGTAGTTGAAAGGAGTTTAGTTATTCTAGTTCAACTAGTTCTTACTTTCAGCTCACTAGAGAGCGAGTCATTGCAATGTTTTTGTGTGCTAATATGGAAGCACCTTAAATTAGTGCTGTTTCTTAAAACATTGTATTTAAATACAGGTATCCGTAGACATCAGTTTGTAATGCTTTTTTTAACAAAGTAGCTTTTTGCATGTGACCTTTACAAAGGAAAAATGAAGTTTTGGTTGACTTCTGTAATAATGCAGTTAAGTTGGCAGTTCCATTGGGCAGACAGTTATAAGCATATAAATGCACTTTTATACAACTGTGTAAATATTTAATAGCTCATAAATATAATTTAAATGGATTATTAAATATTTAGATTTTAATCTTGTATTGAAATAAAACTGGGAGCTTCTGACTAGATACTGGAAAGTGTCAATCAATGACTAACAATAATACTGATGTAGAGATTTTCAGTAATGAAGAGGAATTGGAATGAAATTATTAAACCTACTTGTGGTTCTTTTGTTCTTTCAAAATGACTTTTAAGTGAGCAAATAGATTGGATCTATAGACATTTCTTGGCACTGAGATTTTTGTCTAAATACATGATAATGTCAGTTTTATTCTTTCCAACCTTAGAAGTTGAGTAACCTTTTTTTTTTTTCCTTCTCTCTTTTCTTTTAAACTTAAGAATCTTGGTGAAGCAGAGTATGTTGTAGCACTCTTCATGTATATGTGCCTGCTTGGTTATCCTGCAGACAAGATAAGTATTCTGACAACATACAATGGACAGAAACACCTGATCCGTGATGTCATTAATCAGCGGTGTGGAAATAATCCACTGATTGGACGACCAAACAAGGTGACTTTGAAAACATATCAGTCATTGGACTGGTTCTGGTTTGTTTGCTTTTAAATTGTTGTGTTATAGAACAGACTAATTGAATAGAATCAAAGCTTTCTACACAAGTATTCCCTGGTTAACTACACCTTTATTAACCTACATTCTGTGGAACTTCATGGAGTAGTGCCCTCATTTCTGCCTGTTTGTAATTTGACATACAAACAGACTGAAGTCAGTGAAGTTGGAAAGGCTACAGACTACGTGGGAAAAGAAAATAACTCTTTTCTTTGACACTTATTTTGTCCTAAAAAAAAACCAAGCCCACACCCCAGAACCACATCCTTAGGAAGATCCACCCAAAGTGGAAGAGATTTGTTAAATGTATGATGACAAATCTGATTAAACAAATAAAAATACATAGTTATAAACGTCTGTGCTAATTCTGCAGGTTAAAACTCTGTATTTTAAAATGGGTGGTTTTCCACAGTCTTTTGTTATTAACACCCTACTGTTAGCTGTCTGAATTGTACCAAAATGTGAAAGAGCCATATACGGTCAGACAAAAGCTCCTCACAACTTCTCCCAAAAAGAACAGGCTGATAATTTTTGATTAGAGGTCGCCTAAAACAGAGTAAAAGCATTTTCTTTTCCTACTTATTGCAGTCTCTCTCTGAAGCTGCTGTTAAAATTTTGGCGTCATGTTTTAATTAAAATGGCAAAGATTAAATAACCGAGATTTTTTTCCTTTGGTTTTTGATTCTCTAGGTAACAACTGTGGACAGATTTCAAGGTCAACAGAACGATTATATTCTCCTTTCACTAGTGCGTACCAAAGCTGTAGGCCACCTTAGGTATGTAAGAAGATACTCTTGTAGTGTCATTAAACTGCACATTTTCTGTATCAGCAAAGTGTTCTAGTACACTGTAAAAAAGTGTTCAGTTATTTGAGTATGTAGTAGAAATGGAGATTAATGCTGTGTATTGAATGAAGTTGAGGCATACTTTCTTTTATAACTGCCTGATACCCTCTTCACCTTAGTAATGAATCTTACACTATAATTAGTTTGTATTACTGCAGATAGGATGAACTTGGTTTCACTCTAGGAGAATAGTAGGAATGTAATGCTTGTTGAACAAATACAGGCTTAAATTTTCTCATAGGTTCTTTCCTGTAAGTGAACTTTTTTCTTTTTTTTTGTAATATGTTAGAAGTATCATTGGTCACTGCATAAGTTGCATTATGATGTGGAGTTTAAAATGTTTGCACTTCATTTTTGGGGTGGGGTGGAGAAAGACTTGTCTATTCAGCAGCAATAAGATGAGTTATCAAACTCACGTTTGCTCATTCAGGAATGCAGAAATGCTATTGTGATTTGTTCTCAATGTAAATCTTTACCTCAAGTCTGGGAAAACAGTAATTTTTTTCTTATCATTATCGGTACAGGGAACCCTTTTTATATAATGGTTCTAGGATTTGATAGTTATTGGAACAATACGTAGGGAAAAAAAACAAAGGCAAAATAGTATCATAGAATCACAGAATAGTTTGGGTTGGAAGGGACCTTAAAGATCATCCACTAGACCAGGTTACTCAAAGCCCTCTCCAGCCTGGCCTTGGGGATGCCCCATGCCTGGAGGTGTTCAGCTTCTCTGGGCAACCTGTACCAGTGTCTCATCGCCCTGACAGTAAAGAATTTCTTCCTGATATTTAAGCTAAATCTACCTTCCTTCAGTTTAAAACCATTACCCCTTGTCCTATCGCTGCACTCCCTGATCTTTCCTGTAGTCCCCCTTTGAGTACTGGAAGCCTGCTATATAAGGTCTCCGGAGTAGTTAGCAGATTATTTTATGTTTCCTTTAAGACTTCCGTATGCTTATCGTTATTCTTATTGCAACTATGTTATCGGTGAAAAAAATATGATTGGGTTTTTTTGTTTTTGAAGGGATGTCCGACGATTAGTTGTTGCCATGTCAAGAGCCAGGCTTGGGCTTTATATTTTTGCAAGGGTATCACTGTTCCAGAACTGTTTCGAGCTAACTCCAGCTTTCAGCCAACTCACAGCCCGACCACTTCACCTTCATATCATTCCCACAGAATGTTTTCCAACAGCAAGACAGGTAGGAACAACTGCTCTGAATTTTGCTATCTGTAATGGGTGTTTGTGTTTGCCTGCTTTTTTTAAATGGGCTGTAAGAGGTAGGACCATCTTCTCTGCTAAACCAGTGCCTCTTGGACAATTACGTCCTTAGAGTTAACTTTTATCATGATAAACACTAGCTGGTTTTAATTGATTTTTCTACAAAATTTATTTATTAATGTAACTCTCTTGTGCCTGCTTTTTCCTAAGTTCTGCCAGTGTAAGTGATTAAATATCTTTCCTTTATGATAAATAGGTAAGTTATTAGTGTGTTACATATTTTTAGTCTTGTTATGACACAAAATGTTACTTCTCAAAAAAAAAAACAAACCCAGCCACACAAAACTTAAAGAGGTGAAATTACATTTGACTGTGTAATTCAGGATAATCCAATTAATGTTTTAACCAAAACCAATTGTTTTGGTTTTTTTTTTTTTAAATTGGGTCCAGAATCACAGAAGAGTTTTGCTGCTGAGCTAAGTTCGTAGGTATGAAGATGTAATTTGTAATACTGCGCTAGATTTTTAGGGAAAGGTTTGTATTAAGCATCTAAGCAGAGGACACAGAGAGTAGGATGCTAAATGAAGAAATGGAGGAGCAGATCTGCTTTGCTTCCTGGAGCTTTGAGAAAAGGGTGCCTGCAGGTACTCAAAATTCAGTTATACATCTTTCCCTGGTCTTAAGTCCTGTTGACAAGTTTGGGAGGGAGCCCTTCAGTTGAAACTTTCAGGTCCAATGTGCAACTAAGACTACAGTGTGTATGGTCAGTGAATGTGAGGAAGAAAGAGCTGGACAGTGGTGGGCAAGTGGTGGACTAAGTCCAAATCCAGTCCTACACTATTTGTACCTTTAATACGTTAAATGTGTCGGGTCCAAAATGTAGTTTATGAAGTAGGCATCAGAACCCAGCATTTCCTATTGAAATTTCTTTGTTGGTTTAAGTTCTACACTTCCTATCTTTCCAAAGAACTTAGCTATTTTTTTCTTTAAAAAGCACTATTTAATTTCTTGAGTTTGTTTTCTAATGTAGTTAAATAACCTTTGAATAACGGTTGTTTTGCTTTGCTTGCTGAATGTCTACTTTTTTTCCCCTTCCCTAGAATGGAGAAAGACCTTCTCACCAAATACATGTTATTAAGAACATGCCACAAATGGCTAACTTTGTGTACAATATGTATATGCACATGATACAGAGCACACGCCACTATCAACAGGTAAGGACCTTCTAGCTTTTGGAAGGTGAGCGTTTAAAATAAAATTGATTTTTAGTGATATGAGATGCTGTTGATGTTTGTGACTGTTCCTGTTTTGTTTAAAATTCAAGAAGGTTTTAAGGTTTTTAAAATCTTGCAGTAGCAAGAGCAGTATCTTTTAGTAATTTAAGCCTCAAAACCAGCAGTAATTGATGCTGAGTGCTAGACGTGGCTCTGTCTGGGCTCCAGATATTCCTCACTAATACTAAAAAGCTAGCCTGTCCAGTATTTACTTGAAGTAAACTTGTGTGTTATGTTTCAGGTCAGTGCAGGCAGTGCTATTATAGCACCACAATAATGTTTTGCAATAGAGGTCTTCATGACAAGCTGCAGAAGGACCAGATTATGTCTTGGAACCATTGTAACCCTGTTAGCTCACTGTGTTACCTAGACTGGTGAGCAGCTGTGGCGTTTTTATTGTGGAGCATTTTTTTTAGCACTAGTTCAGCACCAAGCGAAATAGCATGGGGTTGGTAGATGGTTTCTCACTTCTGTACCTAATTTTGTCAGTGTTTAATCCCTGAAGGAGAATCCAGAACCCAACAGAAACACCTTGTTTTCTTACGTACGTGAGCAGAGCTTTAAGATAGTTTAGATAGTACAGTGAGCAGAAAGCTGCCTTTACTCAGCGTACTTGGTAGTTGAAAGCAAACACAAAGGGAAAGGTCTTACATGCTACCCCTCAACTGTATTAACTTTCACTTCATGTCTGTGGTGTCTCATGATTATATTACCTACAATTTATTCTTTCATGGTACTCTGAAGTTCCCTTGTTGGTTTTTGCTCTTTTGAAGGATTTCCAAAAGTGGAAAAAATTGATGTAAAAGGACACTACTCACTCTGTATTAGCTGGCTGTGGGAAGAGCGTGTGAGCGTGGCTCTCTGTCCTTGAACAGATCGGTCCAAGGTGTTTGTCTGGGAGATCTAGGTTCTGTTCTTTAATGCAAGGATATTTCTCTATCACCTTCTCTTCCTTCCTTCTTCCAGCGACTGTTTCACCTAGTGTGGAACAGTGTAATCAGTAGAGATCAGAACCTGAAATTCTCCTTTAACTGAATATCAGACTTACAGGTAGAAAATGTCTTTTCCTTTGCAGTTCTTATCCAGTGTATCTTTTTTTTTTTTGTCTTCTGGGAGGCATAGTTTCAATCAAATTTGAAGCATTTTGCTACCCAGAAAAAGCCGTTTTCCAGTCTCCTGTAAAGAAAAGGGGATAGAGAAAGAGGAGTGAAACTACTAAAATCTCCTCTTTTTGTATCTGTATTTTTATCTTGTTTTTTTGAAGTAGTGAAAGTTCACAGTGTTTTGTTAGAAACCCAGTCCTATAAGCACATGACAAGACTTGTTTTGGAGCCAGTTTGTCTAATATACTTGGAGATCTCTCAGCTGTGCAGATTGTATGTGATTAAGATTCAGTGGACTGTGCAGTTGGTCACATTCAGATGCAAATGAAGAGCCCTGTCAAAACTGAGAATTGTATACATATCCTGGAAAGCAGATGGTAGCATCTGAATTTTACCAAAAGATGGGTTTGCTTGGCAGCTTAATCAAATACGGAACCGACCCTTCTAATACCAGTTATTCTTTTTAGCATCCTAATCTTATCTGTTGCTAGCTAAAATTAGTTACAAAACTGCTGGTTTCCTACTGTGGCAATGAATCACTTTCTCCTTGCAGGAGAAGCCAAAAAGTGAACTACAGAAAAAAAAAGGCAGGCATTAGATTTCTTTTACCCTATTTAGTACAACATGATGTTTTTCCTTTTCTTTTACACTACTCTTAACAGTAGTAGTCACGAAGCACAGCATTCGTTTGACTGAATCACAGAAGAAGTCTGAGTTTGTCTCATGCATCAGGAATTTTTTTTTATAATTAAAGGTTCTCTGGCTTTGAAGTAAACCTTTGTGTGAACAAATGGATTATAGGGACCAGTATGATAACTTCAAAGTCTATAAAAACTCTGGTATCTCTGGTACCATATCTCTGGTAGTCATAATTGCTTCACAGATTTTGCCTATGCTTGTCAGAAATTTGTAATATTCATGTCATCTCACTGAAGATAAGACTTCACTGGAATTAAACACTTAATTTGTCATATGAAGCCATGTTGCCTTTAAGCAAAAAAACCCAAACCTAAGCAATCATCCATGGGAGGTTTATCAAGCTTTCATTTCATTTAAATGCTTCACAGTATTATTCCAGGGAATTATCTGTCATACCATTAAATAATGTCAGGCTGCAAGAAGTAGGAGTGTTTGGTACAGCCGGGAGTTGTAACACGTTCTTCAGCATACTCTGCAGCTCACTGTCTTCATGGTATTTTTTTTCCAAAGTCTGTAATATAGCTACCATTTCTGATTATAATGCTTTGCAACCTACTTTTCCAGAAGAATTATGTGAAAAATATCAAAGCGTTGCTCTAACTGTTACTGGAACTTACGTTGTTTTACACCTACAGCTGAGGGTGAAACTTGTATAAGCATAGGTAGTGTTCCCATAAGATTTTATAAGATGTTTCAAGGGGAAGTTACTGGAATGAGTTGTTAAAGACAGGCCTGCTAGAGACCTCCAAAAGCAAGTTAAATATATCTTGGAGTTTGAAATGGTAATAGACAAGATTATGGTAGGAATGTGCTTGTTGTTCCAAGTAGAGATTTACCATAACTCTATTGTTGTCTGGCTGTTTGGGATAATGAAATGTGTTTGATATCCTTGAATTGGAAGTACTAAGTTTTTAACACCCTCTTTTCAGGCAAAAAATGTGTCTAATGAGACCCTTGTGTGAGCTAAAATTATTCTTTGTTGTTGTTGTTGTTGTTATACAGGAGTTAAGCACCTACAAATAATTAGGGCTTCTGAATTTTAAGTCTTTGTTGTTAACTTGTTACCTAATACAAAGCCTTAAATATAAGGTGAACAGTTCAAGCTAAAATAGGAACAGGTGCCCAGATAGATGTATTTGTTGTAAAAACTGAAATTCATTTATTTGTTTATTGTTTGATATCATCTAGCGTTTACTGCCCCCACCTGCCATGACTGAAGAAGCTGAAACTACTCAAACTCAAGAGACTGAAGTAGAAGGTGAAGTGCAAGCCATGCAGGAAGAAGCAGCAGCGGAAGAAAATAAGGTAGAGGAAGAAGCAATAAAGGAAGGAGAATTGAAAGTGGCTGAAGTGGATGAACATCGAACGATGCCAGAACACCCCGGAAGAGACAGTGATAGTGGAGACAGTGAGCCTGAGAATGAGACTGAAAAGTGATACACGTGATGTTTGTCCTCTACGTGTTTGGGAAACAGACAGGGGAAAAAAGCAGTTAAATATAATTGCTATTTTTACATTGACTTTCTAAAATGGTTGCTTATGTAAATGTGACCTGTTTCATATATTTTTCACTGAATACTTTGTGGACAAGCAAAAAGTTTGGCAATCGTTTTACTGAGTTCTTGTCAGTATGAGTAATGTAATTTGTTTAATGGCTTCAAATGATACACAATTTGCTTTTTATAAGTTGTTCAGTAAAGATGCTTTTTATACCAGTTTTGAATATTTGACCTTTAATTCAGTCACTGAGTTATCCATTAAACTTCACTAAATAATTAGATTCAGTATAGGTCAGACACTCTTTATAGTTTCCTTAGTACTTTGCAGTGGAGAATTCCTTCCGCAGAGATGTGCTTGTATATGCTGAAATGGTATTTTAGGCATAGGCTCAAGTACAGTAAGATATTTAATTGTGTCTCTGAGAAATGTGAAGTACCATGGGAGTTTGCAATGTGTAAAAGGTTTATTGACTTGGGACCTTAGCAGGTTCTCAGAATTCCGTAAGTCCCAGGTACTTGTAGCAATTTCTCATTGACTTCTGCTGCTATTTTTAATTGATCATTATTTACAGAAGAAGTAAGGTTCCTGCTTTTCAACAGCACTCTTTTTTTTTTTTTTTTAAATTAGTGTTTTGAAATAAATTTATTTTACTTTAACAGGACACAGTAATTACCCAGTATAAAGCCACACAAGGAAGAAAAATGATGGTGGTTCCCTGAATACAGGATTTGCAGAACATACAGTATTAATGATGTAATAGTTGAGTGGGTTTTCTAGGGTAACTTCCAAGTGTACATCTTTCATAAAGTGATCAGAGAAAGGTTTTTCCCTGGTTCATTAAGAATACCTGCCAACTTGGCAAATTATTCAATGGCTCAATGAGACTTACGAATTTCCAAGTAGATTTTCAAACAAAACAATAGCCATAGGAACACCTTTTATTGCTGGCTAAGGGAAAATACTTGGTTTTCGCATGTTGCAGTTGTGAAGCTGCCAGGTCTTCCTCACTAAATTGACTAGAGAATAATAAATTTACAACCTTTTCTTAGTAGCATTGAAGTTCCATATTTTTCTTAATATTTTTGTAGTATAATAAGGAAAAAAGAAATAGTATAAAGTAAGCCAAGCTTCACGAAACACATCTATTGCATACTTGTGCATGCTGGGAGCTCCTCTGCCCCTCCCTCTGAAATGATTCTCCCCCCCATCAGTTCGAGGGGAGCTCAAGAGAACCAAACCCTAATGCTTGCTATTGGTACACAGTGTTCTCTTATGTTTTTCATTCACTGAAATTAAGTTTTCTTATATAGGAAAACAAATAATTTGAGCACAATGTGTGTTCTTTCATTGCTTGTTTTGGTTGGAAGGGATGGTACTGTTTATTACCAAATTGTCTACTTTGGGACAACAAATATTACAGTGTGGGACATTGGGGTGGTAAGTTTCATGTGGTAGCATTCACATGCTCATGCAGGGTTGAATAATACAGGGCCTTCAGGCCACAAGCAACTAGCTTGGCTGAGGGTTGTCATCTCTGTTTTCCAGCCTATCTTCTATAAATATTTGAGCTTGACAATCGTTTATTGTACTTTAGTATTGTAGGAATTGGAAAAGGATGCTGGAGGGTTTTTTTCTAAAATGGATAATATAACTGACAAAGATTCTATCAATAATTAGGACAGAATGACTTTTAGCAAGCACCTAGAGCTGAAAGGAGCTATGAAGGCCTTTTTGAGTTGTGCGGAGTTGGCAATGAGCTGTGACCACACCTGCCTGTGTGGTGCTGGGTTCTGGCTGCAGGTCCCCAGTGTACATGGTCTCTCCTGGCTCAGACCCTATAGAACAGCAGCTGAGTGTATGGAGTCGTCCTGGACTTCAGTGTTGCCCTGGAATGGTGAGTGCAGTTCCAAGGAAGACTGTTTCTGGCTAAGGTCGGGGAAGAGGCAATTGAACCGCAAACAGTTACAAAAGCTTGAACAGCCTTAATAAGAGGCTTTCTGATGGACTAAGCACCACCTGGAAGAGAGGTGAAGGTGTTACTGACTTGGGTTGAGCTGACCAAGTCATTCATTATCCTTTCTGCCATCTTCCATATGTTGAACTTTACTTTTTTTCAGGGACATATTGGCATCAGGAGAATGCATTTTCAAGTCTGGAGAATGATGGTTTTATTGTAGCAGTGGATGGAGGAGTGGTTGGAGTTCTTGAGGCTTTGATTTGGATTATGAGTTTAGGGTTTTGGGGCTTTTTTCCCCCCAAAGCTTTTTGGTTCTGTTTTTCATTTTTGGTAAAGGATGAATTTTGTCTTTTCCACCAAAACAGTTCTTATGTTCTATTTACATTTTCTTATAAGAAAGAGTATGTGGGAGAATTGAAGCAGTCTAAAACTATAATTTTGGTCTGTATGGTTTGTTTTCCAGTGGCAATATTTACTAGGGATTTAACATCCCCTTCTGATGTCCCTGTGTTTATTCTTGTGAACAAGAAGATCCAGTTGTTAAACTAAATGTACTGAAATTTCAAAAAAAAAAAAATTACTTATACAAATTTAATTATTTTTAAAAATGGAATCTGTAAGTGAGCGAACAAAACCATTGTTAAAATAGCTTTTAAAAAATTCTATTCAAGCCTTATTGCAAAGAATTATTATAGCACTGCATGAAAAGCTAGTGAACAAAATCGTTGTGAAGACAAGATCCTTTAAGGTCATAAACCGGAGGAAAATATATAAAATTACTTTTATTGTTCTAAAGCCATGTAATAAAAAAAACCTCAACACTAAGGCTGTCTTGAGTGAAACTAAAGAACTGTTAGTGGTTTTTCATATTTATTTAGCCAATGCTTCCATGAATTGCTTAATTTTCCTCTGTTACACTGAGCCTGTAAAACAACTTAAGCACTACTTTCCAGATGTATTTGAATAGAGACTAGTTTAGAAACAGCTCAACTCTTGGACTCTAATATTATGCTGATATAAAAATGATACTGTAATTAAAGGTACCGTTCATTTCTGCGGTAGCCAGAAAAACAAGGGCGAAGAGTGTTTTACTTGGGGTCCTGTCTTCCATGCGTAGCTGAGATAGTTCTATATAAATACAGGCCCCTTCCCGTCTGCGACTCTGGAATAATGCAGTAAGTGCAGGTGTAGGTATGACTGAAGGAAATGCCTTAGTACCGCTCTCAGAGCATGGCTTGCAGCTTTGGTCTGTGTGGGACTCTGAAACGGCTTGGCAATGTGGCCAGGATGGTGGATAAGTTAGTTCTAAAATGTTCAGGGCGAAGTTTGCCAAGGGGAAGCAAAGACGGAAGCTGGAGGCCTCAGCAAGCAGCTTACAACAATGAATATGTCCATGAACTCCTGAAGATTGTTTTACCGTTACTTTTTCCTAGCCTACCTTGCATTTGCTTTAATAGTGGATACCAAATACCGCTCTATGTGTTGGATAAGGTAGGTTCTAACTCCCTTCAAAAAGGAAGCAAATATCTGGCCCCTTGGAATGGATCTCTGCGGTTTCCTGGGACATAAAAGGATGTGAATCCTGAAGAAAAATGTTCTTGTGAGGAGCAGAAGTTAAGTTTTCCTGACAGGCTGGCTTTGCTGACAGGACAAAGTTTTATTCTCTGAAATCACAGATTTATTTTAAAAAAGAAGGCCTAGAGGCGATGTCGATCACACAGTGGGGAAACATAATGACATAAAATTCTATTGAAACAAGCATTAGGTAACACTTGAAGTCTTGTGGAGCAGGGAGACAAAAGTGAAGGTCCCAGCCAACAAATGAATCACAGCCCACAGCAGTCAAGAAGCTGTGAATGCCGCTAAGACATATGGCAGTGTACTCTCCTCTGCCAAACATGGTAATCCTCCCCGTAGAAACAATCAATAGAAAATGAATAGTTTTGGAGACTGTTTTTATGGCCCTTAGGGCTTCCTTTGCTGTGTGGTTTCTCAAGCGTAGGTCTCTTACGATCCTTTTTCTCAGAGGACTGGTTGCTTAGGTACCTGTCGAAAAAGCCCAATAACTGTGCAAAGTTTATGTGCTGTAGTACTGATAAACACACTTTAAAAGAATGCTATTTACATTGCAAATTGGAAAAGAACTTCCTTGAAAGACTTTGAGCTAAGCATCCTCTGTAAGTCTGTGTACTTTCCTAACTTTTGGGAGGTTTCTGAAAAAGTACAGTATTTAAAATTCCGAAATAGAATTCCTCCTTACCATCACAGGCATCTACAAAATTACTAGAGTGAAGAAAAGAAGGAGAAAACCTGCCTGCACTACTACTCCCTCTCTGTTTGTAAATAGTATTATTTCAGGAGACTAAATACTACTACTGTAGTAAGAAAGTGATATATTTTTTTTTATTTTATTTTATTTTTCCCCCACTCCTATGGCAGGTAACAAGGACAGATTATATCTCTGGGCCTTGCTCTGGCAGGGCCTTAATCAGCTTAATCTAGCCCATCTCAGGGATAATGTAATATGTTGCTATTAAGAAAAATAGTTATGTTTCATTTAGTTCCCATTGTGATTTTCACTCACCTTGAAAGAAATGCAAGGACAAGAATCTTTGAATCACGTTATAGTGTTACTGAAGCGTAATGCAGAAAAGCCTGTTGCTGTACTATTATATTTGGAAAATGAGATAAGAATAAAAGCTGAAGAAAAGTTATTTCAGCTATAGGTAAGAAACTTTCCAGAGTTTGGGCATTTATCTCACTGCTTGAGAAGCACTATCAGAACAAACTGTGTTTCTGTATGAGTGCCTTTTAAGAAAATGTAGACCCAAGCGAAAAGCTGAGCCAGCTGCTGTCAGTTACATAGTTCATCTATAGATGTCAGTGAAAAAGCGTATACAACTGCAGTGCCTGTTTGCCTAATGAAACATTAGAATTTTATGATTACAAAGAGCAGCATAAAAGAACAAGCTAGAGACCCAAATAAGGGTCAGGAATATATCAGTCCTGGCACCGTTTGCAAGAGATAAAAAGAAGCCGCCCTTATTGCATTTATCAAGTGTGAATTCCTAAATTGCTGCAGCCCAGTGTAAGAGAAGCCCTGCTACGCATCTAGAGACGCTTCAGCATCCTGCTGTGCTAGCCTGACATCTCTTGTGTGTCAAGAGCACTTATTTTTAGATGGGACAGTCACTGGGGACATAGCGTGTCTTAACCACTGCAAAGGAAGCAGTTCAGGGGCAGCAGAAGTGGACAGGGAGAAGCTCAGTACAGAGGCACAAAGAAGATTCTGTTTCTGACCTTAATCCACAGCAGTGCAGACCTGCCCTATTTTTTAAGAGTGATTTTTGGCAGCAGCAGCAGTCATGTCCTATTGGGCAATACGGTGTTTTCTAAAAGGAGACATACCACATGTTTTGCATGCTGAGTCAGAGAGGGGAGACAGCGCCCTACCAGTGATCCTCCTGTGCTGAGGACACGCACGAGAGCACTGAGACAAGACTAACCAGGAAAAAGCAAAGCCCAGTTGCGGCAGAGTTGTCCTGCTGTCTGTCACTGACCACCTCTGGGAGCATGAGCGGAGTTGAGTAATAGCTGCATTGCAATGTATATAAATATGATCTAAGTTCGAACAGAACAAATGTATAACCAAATACTGCCTTTGTGTGGCTCTAAATTAAAACCTAGGAATGGCTAGAGTTGATTGTCCATAGCTTTTATTGTTACCAATCTGCTGCCCTTAGAGACAAAGACAGGAGTTAGTCACGTGTGTCCTGTTCATTTTGCCTGTTGGAAGTAGTCTTCAAGAAACTTCGAGTCTGTCTTCTCTTACTTAACGCCTTACACACTCTCTCTTGTGCCCAAGTTTCATCTGTTTGTATCAATTGTTCTTTATATACACACATAGATATTTGTGTGTGTGTATGTATGTATAACCTCTAGCTTTAAATATTGCCTCAGTCGCATTCAAGTCTTTTTAAAATGAAATTTTCAAACAGGTGTTGATGAGATGATGTTTTTGCTTACCAGAAGGATATGTTGAAAATTACTATTCTTTGATTGATAAAAATCTTTGCTGAAACTAAGGTCTTTATTTGCTGTTTTGTGGTTTCATACAGATCCTAAAGCAGAATGTTACATATTTGTCTTTGAGAAAACATTGAGTTCTTATTTTGCAGACTGGCTTTTACTGATATCCAACTGCCTAGTGCTCTGGAGTTTTACTTTTTTTCTCAACTTTCGCTGTGTAGTAGGGAAAATTCATGTGGAGTGAAAGGCCAGAACACGTGGCATCCTGCTGAGCTCTGAACTTATAATATTTTATCTGAACTGTTGTAATGAATGTGATTTATATAAACCTTAAGTGATAAGCTAGGGGTTTTCAGAACAGAAAACATGTTAGGGAATTCGGAAACTGTTGTGGGACATTGATTTAGGAAATAATGCATTTGTAGAGTTGATCACAAGTTTTCCAAAGCAATACTTTTCCTAAAATGTGACTGCAGCTGAATGTTGTACTTCTTTTGTTTTTAAATACGATACCAAACAAAAACTGTTCAAGCATTTTGCTTTAGTACTGCACTTTTTCTTTACATGAATCATATATCATCAGAAAGTCAAAACAAGTGATAAAATAGAAAGTAAAAGACAGTATTCCAAATTCCAGGAAAACACAAAAACATTCACAGTGTTTAAAAAAGTCTGATTTCCTGGTCCAATTAGCACTGAAAAGATATTTTAAAATTGGGAATTTCACACAAAATGAAAACGTGGATCTCTGACCAGCTCTGATCAGATATGTTTGGATGTTGAACCCTTCCTGCAGTACCGCTCGAGTTCCAGTTTTGAAAACTAGCAGTTCTAGACACGGAAGCAAATGATTTTCTATAATCTTCATGAAGTTCAAGCTATTAGAATGGTCCTCAATGGCCTGCTTTCCTGCCCTGGTGCAGGATGTAGTAACACACTATTTCTTTCCTTGTTCGGACTGACCGTGTTTCAGGCACCTGCTGGTTTTAGTCAGAGCTAAGAAATGCTCCTGAAGTAGCTCATTACTTTCACAGGCCCCGATCCTTGTCTCATTTGATCTCTAATGTACTATGAACTAATCTTGCTCCTGCATACACAGGTACTTCAGCGATGGGGCAGTTGTCCTGGATTGCTCCCTGCTCCTGCGGTGTTCCCCCGCTGGTGTTCTGTCCGTCCGGGCTGCGTGATGAGATGAGGCACTGGGGACAGCTGCTGCTCCTGACTCATCTCGGTGCTCAGTCCTACGCACGGTAC
Organism: Limnodromus scolopaceus; assembly: GCA_028565335.1. Classification (NCBI taxonomy): domain Eukaryota; kingdom Metazoa; phylum Chordata; class Aves; order Charadriiformes; family Scolopacidae; genus Limnodromus; species Limnodromus scolopaceus. The sequence continues at coordinate 34,126,133 of JAOXNO010000041.1, forward strand.
CTTCCTGGGACTCTGAGCTGAAACAATTACCCTTCTAAACTGGAGAGAGACACTGAAAAGAAAAAGCCTAGTGTTTTACATTTTATTTACTGAAACACAAATATCAGTGGAGATACACGTGCACACCTTGTGTAGCGGTAGATTTATGTAGAGAAAGTTGATTCTCAAGAGAATTTCTTACTATCATCACAAACGCCTTATGCTTCCTTGTGTCAGTATGAAGTCTGATATTTTACTTAATATAAGGTAAAGCCTGTTCTGTAAACTACTAGTTTAAACCGAGACTTAAAATGTTTTTGATATTATTTCAATATACGGAACTATGAATGAATATACAACCTGAATGCTCGCTCCCTATGGGAATATATGAAAAGCCTTTCAATTTAAACAAAGTAATACCCTTTGTAATTACCCAATCTAATACCTACACCAAAACTGGTGTTTTGGCATCTCATTTTCCCAAAAAGGGTTTGTCCTGCAAATTTAAAGTTATTCTATTTGGATTTATTTTATTATATTTAAAAATGATGCCTTTATTATATTTAAAAATGATACGGTAGAATGACGAGCCAGTGTAGGTTATTGCTGATGCTCCTGCACCATGCAGGAGGAGGTGTGGAGAAGGCAATCCCTCTTCTAGGTTTCTGAATTCTGCCAGTAAATGACATACGTACATACAAATATAAAGCTGAAAACTGCTATCCAAACATTTGTGTAAGGGGTTGCATGTCTGTGAGCAACTGGGACCTAGAATGCAATAAACAGAAGCCAGTGAGGGCATTAGATCAGAGGTGCAATAAGCATAATATGTAATAAGCGTGTTGGGAGGAGATGCCCAGTGATGTGTAGCAGTAAGCTGAATATCTACCTCAGTATTTCAGCAATAAAACCAGGTCCATGGTTCTTCTAGCAAGATCTTTTAAATGAACTATAAATATAATTGCAAAAGAAATTTAAAAAATATATGCCCTAGTAGGGAAAATGTTTTAGCAGCTTTAAAAAACTGGCATAGATGTGCAGCTGACACAGATTAGCTTGTTTTATTTCTTTCCGAAGCCAAAGTTCAGAAGACATGTACGTGCATGCGTGTGTCTGTGTACTGGGTCTTACCCAGGTATGAAAGATGGCTACTTTCCCAAAGTTTTTGAAGCACGCTTTCGCTATATGTCTAATGGATCTTGGTCTTTCGTGTGGTGCCATTTAGACTAAAATTGTACTTCATTCCACTGAAATGCTAAACTTTTTGAAGAGAAAAACATCACAGTACCTTTAGGGCACTGACTTGGACTGTATCCTGACAAGCAACTTCCACTCCTTCCCAGAATAGCTGGTTTTACTCTGTGTGGGGTTCACACCTTTGGGGAGGGAATTAAAACCTTCCAATGGAACACAGGGTAAGAAGGCAAACTAGTAACTAAGCAGTATCTGTGTGCAGGCAGGTGGGCCATTACCAGACATAAAGATCATGGCTGTGTGTCAGGATTTCTTTTCTGGAGTCTACAAAATACCTCTCTGAGAATGAAGTCACTCTTCAACTTGCTGAGCTTGCTCTCCACACTTTTCTTTCATGTTATTCTACAGAATTAAAACAAGAAGGTTTAGAAAACCAACAGCCCAGTTGGAGTATTTGTGATTTCTGGGTTTGGGACGTCTCAAATGCTGATTTCAGGGTAGCGCTGTTTGAAGAGAATTAGCAGATAACAGTGAGTATTGAAGGGACCCAAAGCTAAAAACCATGGCAGGAATCCCGGAATCAGAGGTCACTGTTGGATTCACTTGTTATGGATATCCTTAGCCTTTCTCTCATCTGCTTTGATCAAATATTTTCCAAATTGACGCCTGTCTCCACCTTAGGCTGCCTTTCTCCTTTGAGAACATAAGGAATCAACTGGCATTCATGATTCTTCTCATGCCTGCAGAGAAAAATCTCTGCTCCTCAAATCAACCAGAAAAGCCTAGGTGGGAATGTTCCTCTCCCCTCCACCTTCTGACATGGGTTCACGGTCTCAGTTTACTGGTGATGGGACCTTTATTCTCCTGCTTGGTAACTGTTAGCTGCCTGAGTGTCGCTGCAGCTTTTGGCGATCTGGATATGGTCACGTTACACACAGAGTTGAGTGGAAAGACATAACCCTTGATTGCCTTTTGGACTGGATATATTATGCCTGTGAAGGATGGAATGCGAAAAAGAATGAATGTGAAATTTGTATTAGAGAAATTGGCCTAAATTGCCAAACTGCCAGTAACCTAATTTGCCACTGCCTGACTCTGAATTTAGGCCATGTACATTGAGATCTCTCATGAGCCATACAACCCTTTGGGATTAGGCAGGAGCTATGTGCAGATTTTCAGGTTACATTTTATATTTTGATGTTTACATGCTGTTATAGTCACAGAAGTCTTTCCCCCCCGCCCAGTCTCGCTCTAGGCTGTATAGATGGATGTATTGGCTCCATCAATACATGGAGAAAAACCAGTGAGTCTTGCAGCATCCTTTTCAAATCAGCAATCTTAGAAACAAGGACCATTATTCATAACAATTTTTTTGGTAATTCTGAGAAAAGACTTGAATGTATTTAATGTGTTTTCATTAAATTTTGTGGACTACCAACAATTCAGACACTCTAGTAAAATCTGCTTGAAACAGGGAAGTCATTCAACAGAACTAAAAAGATTGTACTTTCTTGTCTTGTTCTAGCTTGAAGCCAAATTTAGGACATCTTGAATATATTGGCAACTGAGATGTTTGAAGACAATTTTAATTAGCTATTTCACCAGTTTGTTTACGAAAGGAAATCAGAAATTGTGCACTAATTTATAATATTATTTCAGTGAGTACATGTTCAAATTTGGTGGCCTTTCATGATACTGCCACACACTTGGTGGACAAGGGCAGAGCAACAGATGTCATCTACCTGGACTTGTGCAAAGCATTCGAC
>JAOXNO010000041.1:34129171-34139670 GCA_028565335.1 Limnodromus scolopaceus
CCCTGCCCATGGCAAGGGGGTTGGAACTAGATGATCTTTAAGGTCCCTTCCAACCCAAACCATTCTATGATTCTATGTTCAGCGTGAAGATTAGCCTGTTGATTTCTAATGGAAGAGAAAAAAACCCAACCATCTGCAACTGAATTTTAAGGTGCAGTGAAGATAAGACTGAAGATGTAGTACCAATGTTTTGCTATGTCCTGTGCAGTTTCTTTATTTGAATTCATTCTTCTGCTTAAGTTGCCTGGGTGTTTAAAATTTCAGCTGGCAAGCTGTCAGGCTTGCCAGCAGCATTATAACTGTGATTATCGTGACATCCGTATACTTACATTTTCAGCCATAATATTTGTTTAGCAACTTCACTGCTGAAAAAATTTGTGAAAAAGCCCCCACTTCTTCATATACACTGTAAAAAAAACATTGACATAATTCAAACACAATTTTGACATAATTCAGATCACCATATATTTACCTTGACTATAAGACGTTTTGTTAAACTAAATGCTCAAATCATTTTGTGGCTAACACTTTCTTTGAGATATCTCAATAACAAGAAAGTTACTTAGAATATCTTACAGCATTTCAGTCTGATGTGATTTAATATAGCCTGGATTTTACCAGAATTTTCTGAAGCATAAACATAGTTGAATTATAAAAACCTGCCTATACAACAGCATTTGTGAATGTCTTTTAAAAATTACCAAATGTGGCAACAGAAATACATACTGAAAATTCCTTGGAAATTATAGAAAGTTCTTAGTATCTAATAAAAAGATGGAAAAGCCAAAATGAAGGACATTGGAGAATTTGAGGAATATCTGAAGTGCTTGTGTAACTGATACAAACAGAAACCTTCCCATTGGGACGTAAGTTTCCCGCCCTGTTTGTTTCTTTGCTGTTTCTATTGTATGCCTGTTCCAAAATCAACTCTTTTCCACTGCATTCAGTGGAGTTTTCCCTAAGATCGCTGCAAAACTATTTTAGCCATCCTTATTTCTTTATCCCTGTCATGGAAGGAAGGGAGAGGCACATTTTTAATGTCTCCAGGATATACCAGGTCTCTCCTCCAAAAGTTTTCACTAATCAAAACATAACACGCACATGTATTAGTGTCTGTCTTTAGTTTCCTGACCTCATGCTTTTTGTGGTTGAGATAGGAAGATACTTCTGTATTAACTGAAAATGCAGCTGCCAAAACCACTGCGAGGGCTGGAAGCTGCATCTTCAGCTCTGTGGCACAGGTGACGTACCACGGCTTTGACAGGACAGCTGGTGATTCCCCTTGTTTTGTGCAGTCTCTGGCTGATGTTGATGACTCCAACACACTTCTGTCCTTTCCCGGCAGCTTCAGCCAGCCCAGCCCCCCTGTTGGGATTACATGAGCCAGGACAAAGGTAGTTTCTCCCAAGGTTGCAGGTTTATGGGTGGGAATGTCAGGGAATATGAAGCTTACGGGTGCCACAGTTCCTGCGAGGTGTTTGCTGTTGTGAGTGATCCCTCTGTTCCTCACGACCCACACAAGACCCAAGTTACTTGCTGAGGCCACCTCTGTTGCTGTGGGCACGTCCCTGTTTTGGTACAATGCAGCTGGTTGTGTTCGGGTGGCAAAAGAGGAGACAAGAGCTCTCATCAAATAACTTGTTCACCTTGGCTTCTGCTTGGGAGTATGCCTGGCAGAGAAAATCTGATTGTTTAAAAAGCTATAGAATTGTGCCATAGAAGTAAAGGCTATTTTCCATATATTTGTCTGCTTTTACTGGTAATTGAGCAATTTGTGTATTTTCATGTATGATATCATAAAGCAGCATAAATTCAGATAATAAATCCACACCATCTTTTCATATTCATGCATTTTATTAGTGACTGAATTAGAGCAACCTGTTTAATTCAATAATACTGTGCCACCCACAGAGATCACTCATTAGGCTGAGTAATAGTGCATATAGTAAACATTTGGGATTTATTTTTAAAAGAATTTCCTGAGCAGTTTGTATTTTTACCATGAACTCTCAATTATGAATTATTAAAAATGAATCACTGATAAATGTTCCAGTGTTTTAGCTATGAACAGTTTATTTTTTCATTGTTTGATTTTCCTTTTTTTATTTAGCTCACATGACCAGCAGAAAATGCCAAGTTGTGTTTTGGATTGGATAGCGTTTTCATACATATAAATATCTCTGCAATTTTCCAGACTGCTGAAAGAATGAACAAGGCAGAAATAAAATGCTCTGACAGCTCACAACACATCTCAGTCTGATAACTGAGATGAGTTCAGAGTTATCTCCTGAGATATCTCAGGAGATAACTGCTAATAGTCTTGGTGGATAATAGGCTTGATGGATCTGTTAAATAAAGCTCATAGTCTCAAAGCTCAGCACAGGGAGTAGGTGATAATGAAAAGGACTAGCAGATATGTAAACTCAATTAACCTGGTACTAGTTGTGTGCAACCTGCTTCTCATTAAGCCAGAGAGTAAGCAGTGGGATGTGTCCTCCTTAGGTTGCCTGTTGACAACTTTATAAATTCTGCAGTTTCATGATCTAGTCATAGTCTGCACCTTGGTATTTTCTTAATGTATTATATTCCAAAAGTATTTTATTCCAAACCTTAATTGTGTTCTTCATTGACAGCCACATTTTCTCAAGTGTTGAAAAAACACTGCAACTTATCTCTTTAGTGCTAGATTAAAAATTTGCATCCAAGCTATTCTTGTGCAGAAAACTAGGCATTAAAGCAAATCTGATATTTCCCTTTCCTTCTTAGGAAGTTTCCCAGGAGGCATGTGTAACTCTGTATTTTTTACATTAGACTTTTGTTAAATACAGAAAACAGATTTTTCTTGGCTGAATATATTTTTTTTCCACCAAAAATAAGATTTTCAAACAAAAGAGAGTTCTGTATACACTTGCAGCCAAAGTTAACCCTTCTTTTCCATGTCACTGGGTTTCAGATTGCAAACTGCAACTGCTTAGTGTGGGGATTATTTTGGCTCATTGTGCTGGTGTTTCTTGGCTGGCCCATAGGCATAGCTTTGTGTGCCCTCCATGGATTCCTTTCTCCTCTTGCTACTTTAATAGGACTAGATGAATTAAGCAGAGTGTTGCTGAAGGGGACGCGTTTGGGGAGGCAGCATGCTCAGAATGTGTGCTATGGCAAGTGCCTGTTTTCAGCAATGAAGATAGCCCTGTTTTGGACAAGCATTCAACTGTATGCTGCTAGATTTCATGGTTTGCTCTGTTAATTTTTCAGTTCTAAACAAACCATTCTTAGTTTTTAACTGTGTATGTTTCTCTTGAGGGTGTCTAAGAAACCTTAATGATCCAGAGGTTTGTCTTCTAAGATACACGATAAAAGTTGAAGCTATTGGTTTGAAAAACAGTAATGATACCGTAGAGAAGGTAACTGTGTGGGCATCTTTCAGGTTTTGATCACAGTGTCAAAGTAAAATTAACAGTTGAAAACACTGCCTAAGAGGTGGAATGAACTTAGTAGGTCTGATTAAGACGCTTGAGAAGAGTGAATACTGAATTGGAAATTTACTTTTGTGAATATTTTACTCTACAATGTACATTTCTCAGTAATAGGAAAAGTGAAATTCTGATCTGATGTCTTTACAGTGTGTATTTTTCCCTTTGCAACAGACATTAGAAAACTTGTGCATTACCATCTCATTTTGTGTTAATTTCCTGTGAAATAGAACAACTATTTTATGTATTTTATGTTTTTGTGATCCATTGAACACTAAGCGTTGTCCAACCATTTACTTGTAATACTTTGGATTTCTAAGACTTTCAGTAGGTCTTTAGAGAAAATACTTTTTTATTTTGCTTTTTAAGGACTGCGTTTGCTGGTTCTGTCGTCTCGTATTTTTATTATAGTGAGTAAAGATGTGAAAAATAAGATTCGTTTTCTAAGGATTTCTTTTCTTGCCTTAAAAGACATTGCTTAGCTTAAAGTGACTAGCTGACAGTGACAGTAAGTACAATTTCCTGTGTATTTCCAGACATGTTTTAGAAATTAGGAAGTCTAAAAGGCAGTTTAAAAAGGTTTAATTGATCCAGAGGAGGGTACAATTAGATGAAACGGTGTTTCAGTGCCGTGTCAATGTACCATGGAAAGAGAGAAGTTGCCCTCTGAAAATCAGAAAACCTTCAGAGAGGTCTATAGTGGCTGCCTAGCAAGTTCAGAGTTATACTCAGTGATACAAGTGAATTCCCTGAGGATGGAGAAGACTTACTTTCTGTTAATAACTTTCAGTCATTTATCACTTCATCCAGTTTGTCACTGAAAGAATGTATTTTGGCTAAAAAATAAAAGAAAGTTTCCCCCAATTCAGCTGTAGGAAAACAAGAGGATTACATATGATACTTACCTGTAAGCCCCTGCAGTTAAAAAGCCATTGTAAAATAAAGTTATGGATAACTGAAGCATTTTTGTTAGCATAGCATGGGGCTTGAGCCCTTAGAAGGTGATTTCAGGATGTGAATCTGACCGGTAAGAAAGAGCATCTAGGCTTTGGAGATGAATGGTATTTCAGAAAGATCCTTGTCCTCGTTTAGCCTCAACCATCAAGCATCACCTTATGCTGAATTAGGTGATGATACATAGGAGAAGTTAAATATTTTAAAGGACAGGATCAGAAAAGAGTGCTGACTGAGGTGATTCACTGGGTTTTTTTGGTGATTCTGTTCTCTGAAACATTTGCCTTCCCCTGTGTATTAACACTGAACTCAGGAGCTGTGAATTCTGCTAGGGCAGAGCAGACAGCTAAAACTTAAGCATTAAACATTCATCTAACATGCATGTTAATATAAAAGGTGGAAATACGAGATTTGGACTGACAACAGTATGTGTTCTGAATATGGAAAATGAGAGAAATAAATGCACCCAAACTCAAGCCCTAAAAATAATATGTGGTTCATGTGACAGACTTCCTGTAGAGACCTTTCAAAGTGCTGGAACAAAAGGATACTTTTTGTTTGACTTAGCAGGAACAAAATAACTTGGATATTTTGTCTTTTCTCCCTCTGTTAGAGCTCCACAATAATCAGACAAAACTGAAACAAACTTATGAAAAATTGGATTTTCGTTGAAAGCTACTTTTGAAATACCTGTCTGTGGTAATTTTTTCTTCTGCATAGAAATAAGCTTTATTAAATAAATGTTATAATTAGATTACCTTCTCAATCATAAACATTACTGTGTGACTTCCAACAGCAATTGTACCTGATGGTAAAATGGAGCCTGAAATGCACAAACATTTTTAAGGTACTGCTTGAGCCTAGCACCCACGTTCTGGGAGTATTGGAATATGAGTTGTTTTACTCTTAATTTTGCTTCTATTACATATCTGGTTGGCAGCACAGAGGACCCGTTGTGTCAAGGCTGAGTCTGTGACACTGAGTCCCAGTAGGATTTGTGAGAGACACACTTGGATTTAGAATCCTGGGTGATCTCTATAAGCATCTCTTTATGTTGCTCTTTTCTCCAATTTCTCTCAAATTAGAAATTAGTAGGTGATTGCTAAAATCCTCTTGGATTACAGTGAGTTTTGGAGTGCAGAAAGCAAGAGAGATGTGAATGTTTGCCAGATAAGCCTTCATTCTTTTCTCTCCTTTCAATCCTAATTTAATTGTCCATCTTTATTCTCCTTATCTCTTTCCTCTATTTTTGTTGCTTTTTATTTAATTAATCATAATTTGCATCTTACGATTTTTTTCCATGAGATTTTTGATCTTTTTTTCATTTCGAATTTCATTAACTTATTTTATTTTCCTTCATTTGCCTTCGCTTTTATCTACTTTAGTTTGTTGAATTTCCTTTTATACTTATAAAGTTGTTTTTATGCCTGACATAACTGTTGTAGAATTCCTTTCACTGAGTATGTCTTAAGGGGCTGTTGTGTTTCGTGTTTGGATCTCAGTCTGTTAAGCTTTATGTTATTAAATTTCCTTGTTCAGCCACCCTTGATCTGATTTTGGACTGCATCCTATTGTTTATTATTTTTATTTATTATTATTTCCTTGTGGGTTTGGATCTTCAGCACTAAGTGTCCTAGACCTGTAATCTCCAAATTTTTTGATTGTTCTGTAAAACATTTTTGAGCATGTACCCCCAATATATGTATATTTATTAATGTATAAATTGTGTATGGGTTCTACTGTACTAACACATTCTATACCTTATAAAACATACCCAAAAACATAAATTAAAAAGACAGTGATATAAAGATGAGACAAACACTCTTTAATGGTTTTATTAATGGTTCAAAAAAAATTTTCCTCCTGCAGCCCAATGGATTGTCTTACGGACCCCCTGGGGTTCATGCAACCTACTTTGTTAAACGCTGTTCTAGATATTTCCAAAACAAGCATCAGCCACCCCAAACACACTTCTTCAAAAGAGTACCTGAGTTCTATAAGTGTTCTTAGTTTCTTATTCCTGATAAGGGAAGCAGATTTTGTAACAGCTCCAGAATACCTAGCACAACAGTAGAGTTAGTTGAAACAATAATTCCTCACATTCATCTTCCTCTTCTTCATTTTCTTACCTTTCTTGTGTATTTTTTGCCCATCCTTTTTAAAATAAACAGTGAAATACATTTACAAAATGGTTGCCCTTTTACACAAGGCAATTATGATTCTGCTACTAGGTTAGAAAGAATTCCTGTTATGTTCTAAACCAGTCCACACTTCCTTCATTATTAATGGTGTAACAAAACTTCTTTTAACTTCATTCTAACAGAACTTCGTACTCAGTTCTATGCTAGTATTAGAAACTATTTAGATCTGCGTTATTAGTGTGCAATTCTACAGTGAGAAATTAGCTCCCCTTGGTTATAGGAGGGCTTGATTCTGAATGATGCCAGGTACTTTAGGATAAGTAGCACTGCTGCTCTTATTGCTTTACCAATTTTGTTCTATTCTTTAATGATAGGAACAGAAAAAATAACTATAACCTTCCCCAATTAATCTAGAGATCATTACTAAGCAGGCTGTGTTTTTGTAATACTTTAAAATTTATTTTCTTTCATCTTCTGTAAGAGTAATGATGTATGACAAATAGATAAGAATTGATGAAGCCTGATGTTTAAATATGCTATATATGATCATTGAAATGAATATGCATTGCAAATGGAAGGCCATTCAAACTCATTAATATTCAAAAGCAATAACCTCATGTTTAGCTTTACTGAAATTTTACTCACAAATATATCTACCCAACATTTACCTTTTGTAACATTCTTTTCCCTGACTCAAATTTCTATGGTACTATGTAGAACCAGAATCTTTTCTTCCTTTAGTTATCCTTTTAGAGTATACCAATCCCAATAATTTCCCAGGTTAAGCAATTAATCTGCTCATGACATAATATTAATTGCTTTAGCACTGGTGAGATTTTGATATCCAAATGCATTTTCATAACAGTAATGCAGGTGCAGGAGGTAAACCAAGAATTTATGTAAAGTTGTTATTTTCAACCCACTTGTGTTTCTGTGCTCATTTGAATTCCAAGATTGTCTTCTTTCCTTTCATTTGAATACTGAAGAGATACTTTTCCTAAAGGTAAGCCCTTCAGTATTTCATTTCCTTGTTGTTAGCAATTGAACTCAGAATCTCACTTGTCTGTGGCTTCAGCTGGGTATAACTTTGCTGAAACCAGCAGAGCCTTCCTACGGCTTTCAAGCAGATCAGCTAGGAGAATCTGCTGAGCAAAGCGATTTCTTCATCATGACAACTATTTGATCTTGCTATAGTCATCTATAAAATTGCATGCTCCAAAACGCTAGTAGGAAAGGGGTGATAAGTGGAAAATTTGAGGATACTTAAAAGACTGGAGTTCTTCTACGATTCATTTTTCTTTTTGAGATTGATCAATTTCCTGTTCATCACTGAGTCACGTAATCTGTACCTCCTTGCCTTACGCATAAAAACCTCACAGGAATTTTGAGAGTTTAAAATTCACTAATAAATATGAAAAACTTAGTTATACCAAACTGGAAGGCCTGTGTTTAGAGCTAGAAATCAACTGACTTTAGGATAGAAGCAGGTTGTTAGCTAGCACAAGACTGTAATTACAGTGCATATTCTAGCTTTTTCTCTTAGTGTTTCAAGCTTTAAAGCTTACTTAGTTTCTATGCTTCCAGACCAACTGATCTAATTTTCGGAATATGCCTAGACATGACATTTTCAGTATTCATTCCATTGTTTATTTAATCGTGAATTTATTTTATGCTTGTATAGAATTTTACCTGCTTCCTGGTGCTATAGAAATCAACCAACAAAATCATATTTCAATCATTTAATTCACTATGAATAGCCCTAGGGAGATCACTGTCCAGTTCTTGCTGGTATTTGAACTCCTGAAGCATCCTTTGAAGATGACAACATAAATTTACAGGTTTGTAGGGTACATACACAGTGATTCTGAATTAATGGCCAGAGTAAATTTGCTAGTTGTAGTTCTAGAAAATAAATATTCTTTGTCCTTGGGTATTTAGGTCAACTATAAGGAATTGTTATGTCCTCCTTAATTTGATAGGAAAGCAATATACATAGACAATAATTTCTGGGCTTATTCCAAAACCTATATGGCCAATGAGAGTTTATAAAAAATTTTGGTGCACTTTGTATCAACTCCTTAAGGTTTCTTTTCAGGACTTTCTCTCAAACATATAATAATCTTTCTGAACTTCTGTAGTTAATTCTCATTTTTCCTGCACTTGGATACCTAGAACTCACTGCAGGATTCTAGGTGCAACAGTTTACTTCTTACAGCAGCCTTTTAGATAATTTTTACTTGAGTTGTCATAGGGTCTTCACTGGGAACCAGCTTGACCATCAATGACAGAGAAAGAAATCAGTGCAGATGAGTCTTACAGAAGATAAAGTATTTCTTTCCAGTTTTCAAAAGCTTTGACACAATTTAAGTTTCGCAAGAGATTCTGTATGAAAGGAATTCACCTTTAAAATGGTGTATATTTTGAAAGCACCATGGATTTTAATTGCTGCTTTCAAAAAATCCATGTCGCTTGCTGAATGTAAAGAAGGCCGAGGTGCTGCAGTACCTAATTCTTAGTTGCCTGTCACTCAGACAGGAATCTAGAGAATTGACATAGTTGTGTAGGTTTCACCTAAAATATGTGAGATGATTTAGGCACTAGAACATGCCAGAAAAAGCTAAAGTAATGGTAAGATATTTAGAGCTAATACATTGGAAGCACTAAATCCTGGTATGTAGCTGAAACATCCTTCCTTTCTGGACTTAGCGTGCTCGAACTGGAGAAGCTAGCAGAGTGATACCCTGTTTATTTGGGAGCCAGGACCTGAAATTCTTGTAGAAATTGTCAGCATCTTTTCTTCCTGAGAACCTAAACAGGACTTATTCTTTACTGTTTTACTTGTTGGGTTCTTTTTTAAGTGCCACCTGGGCATGGAAAAGGAGGTAGAGGTAGAGGGGAAGCTAGTCCTACTCCCTTCTATTACAGACAGGAGATCAGAGTACTCTGCTGGGATGTGAGATACAAATTTAATGTTCTCTTCAGCTCTTAGGTTAGCACCCTAAGCACCATAATGCCTTGGAAGCTTAACAGGTAAATTTCTGCCTCATTCTGTTTCATGTGGGCCTCTGGGTATGAAAAGGCAAAGGGAGAGAAAACAAGAGATGAAACATGACTCTGCAATCTCTTAACTATACTTGGCTGAGGGTGTTCCGGGTATCTGCTTTTCTTGTTTAACCCAATGTCTACGTAAAGCCTCGGTGAATGGTGGCGAGTGGAACAGAGGCAAGTACCAAATTGACTAGAAAAGCCAAGTGGTGACGTGGCTAGCAAAGAGCAACAATGAAGGGGTGGTGCAGCCAGCAAGATCAGAAGCAAAGCTTTTGGTCTTGTCTCTCAACATCAGATGGGGGATCCCGCAGGCAAAAACACTACAGGCAAGGCAAGGCAGGGCAGGGGGCCCACCAGCCAGGTCTCAGTCCCACAGTGCCCAAAGGAGGCAGGCCTGGAGATGGCAAACAGGTCCGGGCAGGAATCCAGATCATAAGGCAACGTCACAGTGATGAGGCAGGTCTGAGAAAGTCAGTCTACTGGACAGGGTTCAGATCCATTGGTGGCCAGGAAGACCATAGCAACAAGGCTGGGCTTAGGCGTCAAGGTACAGATGGGGATCAGGAACAAGGACAGTGGGGGGAAACAGGCTCAGGCAAGGCCCCAGAATGGCTGGACAGGGCTGTAGGGATGGGGACGGGCCAACCTCAGCCTGTGGAAAGCTAGACACCAGCCCTCCTGCCGCATCACTGGGCCACGGGCTGAGAGCCTGGGGGGCTGGGTGGGGGGAGCCCTCGTGCGAAGAGTGTTGCACGAGAGCGTGCACCACGTCAGCCTCACCATTGCCGTCGTCGACTACGACTGGTCAGTTGTGGTGGTTGGGCTGTTGGTGACTGTCAGGTGGGCCCTTGGCTGGGTATGGTACACTACTTGGTAATGTAGTGTC
>JAOXNO010000041.1:34139770-34150669 GCA_028565335.1 Limnodromus scolopaceus
CAAGGGGCTGACATGGGGTCCTGGGCCAAGGGCGGGGTGGGGGGAGCCCCAGGGGTCTGGGCAGGGGCGGCCAGGCCTGTGAATACCCTCAGGGCCATGGCAGCACAGTCTCCAAATGTCATGTAGTTAAACAAAGTTAAATAAACATTCTTTTTTTTCTTTACTCTGTCAGTCAGCCTGAACATAGTCTGAATCCTTAGAAACCTTGGTCCTCACTATGTCTATCGGAGGATAATGTCCATGCCAGTCCATCTGTGTGCCCCTGTTGTCTGTAGATTTGAAACTTGACAACCTCACTCAGCAAGTAACTTCTCTTTTTTATGGATTTTTACTGAGTTCCTTGTCTTAAGGCCATTTTTTCTCATTTTGAAGGGCAGTATGCTATATTTGAATTTTTCTGCATGTCAAGCTTTGTCAAATGCCTATTCAATATCTTGGTCTATCCAAGACATTTTGCACTGGGAAACAATTGCTTATCATGAGAGTTGTTCCTCTGAGGGCAACTACCACATGGCCTGGCAGTTCTGATACTGTTTTGCAAAGTAGGAAAGCATATATATTTTCTTTGTGGTGACTGCCTTTGGTTGTGTTTTGTGTATTATTTTAGAAGATATTTTATGGGAAAATAATTGCTTTATGAACCATCAAATTGACCTTTTTTCCCCTGAACATCTACTATGCTTAAGGCAACAGATTAGAACTGTATTTTCAGCAACTTTTTCCCCAGTTGACTTAAATGCTTCTGCCAATGATATTTTACCGATGCCATCTGGTACTTCCTCTGATCTTGAATCCCTGAGATTTTAGGTAGATTCCCTGTTCCTTAAATAAGCATTTAACCTTTTTTAACCCTCTTTTTCAGAAGTTTTCCAGGTTTTTTGTAACGCTTCAAACCCCTACCTGCAAGAGATCATTGTTCCCAAGTTCAGGATGGTGTCTGTCTGGCCATTCTTTACAGGAAGAATGACAATAAACAGAAATTTTAGTTATGCCTTAGAGATATTTTTAAAAGGAAGAGTACATTGCTGCTGTTCACAACTCTTTATCTGCAGGACATGTTGAGCACTTTTATACAAAATACTAATTTAAATTTGACTTTTAAACATCTTTGTATCAAGCATAAATAATTACTAAGTTGGCTGAGCCAGTACAGGTGTTCCTATGTCAAGGATGACAGTAACTAGAATAAAGTATTCCTATGTGGAGAATGAGGAAGTTGGAGACGCGCTGCTGAGCGAGAGCTCGGCAGGTGTTCTTGTACTGATGGGAAGGAGGCCTTGAGATCAGTAAAACAATGTCCTTATATGTTGATGTGTGTGTGGTGTGAAATGTAGCAAACAGATAGCAGTGGACCGAAATAGTATTGTTTTGTTAGCTAGGCGGGATAAACATTTAAATGTAGCCAATTGTATTGCTCACAACAGCACATGGAGACTCACTTGTAACCTATCTGTGTAAAGAGCACAATGCGTAATCAAAAGACAGAAACTATATATGCTGGAAAAGTGAAACAATAAACGTCTTTGCTTCACCCCCCCTGCAGAGTCCATGCCCTGTGTCGCTGCATTCATATATATTGGAAATCAAGCATTTTGTTCTGTAGGTAACTCAGAAATGCCCCTATGATATTTTTCTCTGATATTAATGAAGCATGTTAACTGAGGTCTGAAATGTGATTGTTTGAAGAGTATGTACAGGAGAGACAGTACAAACTCCTTACTAAAGCCCTGGTAAATGCTTAGTCTTGTCTAAAACAGAGCCTTTTTACAAGAAAAAGGAGGTAGACTGATTTATTTTTTCTGTACTTAGAACTTTGGATAAATAAGTGACAAAATAAGCACTGGTAGAAAATATTCCCCATTGTCATTCTAGAACACTATTTATAAAATTATTAAACCCTAGAAGTAATCCCCTTTTAGTACCCTCAAATTGTTTCTATCACCAAGCATTCTAGAATGGCTCAAAATGTGGCTTTGCTATTTTCATTTCAGTTGAACTCTGTTTCTTCGGCATTGGATTTTTATTTACTTAACAGGCATGTAACAGGAGTAGCTTAGTAAATGATCTCTGAGATCCGAAAAATCTATCAATAGTGTTATCCTGGTTTTATTGCTTATTTTTTTATTGTTAAAATGACAAATGTCAGCCTGGTATGGATTCTTGTGAATTGCACTGAGCATATTGTGGGAATGCTGAATTGAAGTGAAGACTGCATTACAGAAGAAAACTCATTGCAGGGTATTGATTTCGGAAATATTTGTATATTCTTTATAAAGCACACTATGAAATTAACTATTCATAAAAGCTAGTGAAAAATGTACTTAGGCCATACCTACACAAAAAAAATGTACTCATAATTTGAGTGCACCATGAAAGTAAAATTTATGGTCCAGTGGCTGACTGAAAATCCAGGAAATGGAACCCTTGTTACATAACCTATTATCTTCACTGGAAAGTCTAGATTTTTGAATGATGCTTTGTATCTCTGTCTGCTCAATTCCAACTGGACATAAGGAGAAATGAATGGCAAAAAGTGGATAAAATTTGCATTTGCAATGTGATACGTAGTCAGAATATACCAATTTACACTTGTAGTATGTTTTTTATATTGCATGAAGTCTCTTTATAAGGTAGCTTTGTGGAAGCTTCTGCAATCTTCTAGCTAATTGATTAATTGCTAATTGCTTAATTTTCAAGGGGTTCCAAAGGTCAGCAAGATTCTAGAGAAACTTTATTTTGATTTTAAAACTTTTGGCTTTGATTAATAAACGGCTACATTCGAGATAATTTCTCCATCTTTTGAAAAAGGTGAGATACAAATATTTTTCTGTTGAATTTGTATAAAAGGTAAAAATCTTGAAAATACTGGGAAACAAAACTTGGAAAAAAATTGTTTCTGTCAATTAAGATATTTTTTCATAATTCTGATAGTTCTTTTCTGAAAAATAAATCTGTAGGTTTTCTGGATTTTTTTTGACCTATAGGAGAATGAAATGAGCTGACTTGAGAGCATTCTTTGAAAAATGGAAAATAAAACTTCTTCAAAATGTATTTTGAAGAATCACTGTTTCTTAGCAAGATAAATAATTTTGCCAGAAATTTCTGACCCAGTCTCAGCATCCTGCAGTTCTGCTCTTGAATTCACTTACTGCAATGTTTTCTCCATGTATCATGGTTCAGCTACGTCCTTTGTTAATAACTGAGATGCTTTTATCTAAATTGTCTTACGACTTTGCAAAATTGTAGATTGAAATAATCATGTTTTTATGAGACTCATCACATAGCTCTTTGTTCTTACTAGCAGCAGTAGAATCCATCAGTCTTGTAAAATGATATTTCTTAGGAAGGATATACCTGTCAATTGTGGCAAAGCAAACTGTTTCTGTGTACACCACAGATTCAGAGAGCCTTATGTACTCATATTTGAGAACAATTACACGCTTCTCATTTAACAGCTGGAATTGGTCTTCAGAAGTAGGATTCAATTCTTACATAAACTGCTAATTTGCATTAGGACTTCAGTCAAGTCACTTCATCCTGCTGAACTTTTGCTTCTCATCGGTGAAGCAATGCTGCCTTCTCTCCTTAGTCTATACAGATTAAGAAAAGTAGGTCCTCCTACACACAGTACAACAGTACACATTTTTACACACAGTACAAGAGAACACATGTAGAGAAGTTAACAGAAAAGATGGCATTTGATGGCTTTCTTTATTAGAAGTTAATTCCTTAGCTAGAATGCAATTAGAATAGACTGTTTCATTGATGCTTTTCTTGTAATTATGAGACATTTGTCTCTGATTCTGAAAAATAAAAGGCAGCTGAGAAACAATCTGGAAGCTCACACAGTGCTTTGCAGCAGCTGGTAGGTTCAGGTTCCTTTTGTTTCAGATTATTGAACCCTACTCATTGCAACGGACTTCAAATCTGCTCATGTAGATCGGTGAGACCAAAATAACGTGGTGAGTTATAAATAAGAAGACTGGTCTACAGGATATGCCAATAAAGACAAGATATACATGTTAGATTTCATCTTCCTACAAATGCTTGCTAGGGAAGAAAATGGGTACGTTTCTTGTTTCTCTGGAAAACATTTCCTTGCAAATTGAATCCTCTTTTCTGTTATCTTCACAGAGTTGATATCTGCTCATTTTGTGTACTGGTGGCTGCACACAACAATCATCCATGCATACTGGAGAATGTAGAGCTGGAGAACTTACAGATACGTAGTGAGGAAAACAAAGATGGAAGTGACAAGAAAAGGAAGGTGAGGATAGTGGGAAAGTGATAAAAACATAAATAAAAGGAAGGGAACTTGATGAAGAGGGGGGCATTAGAAGCAGAGAAAAAAGGAAAAGATCAATTCCTAGTATGAAACATTCTGAACAGTTCTTAGAACGTGGCTTTGACATGAATTACCATAGGTGGCTGTGACTCAGAGACCTTGCAGGAGGATTTGTAGTAGGAAACTAGACTAAATCGAAAGGTTACAGTTGTGTGCTGGGAACACCATCATAGGCAGTAGATTTGCAACTGCTCATGGCACCAGTCTGGTAGCAGTTGTGATGCTAAATTTGAAAAGCAATACATAGATAGGCTATGAAGTCCTGATGACTTTCTGTAGAACATGACAGGTGCAGAATCTGTGCCAAAGAAACAAGAGCACAGTGAGCTTGGAGGAGACTGAAGGTGGAGTGAGACATAAATCAGTCAAGGTGAGGAGGTGCCTTTGGCTACAAATTTCTGAGTTTCTCTGAGTCTTTCTCTCTCTCTCTCTCTCTCTCTCACTGTTCTCCTTTGTTGTTTTTAAGTATCTAGGTATTAATCTACATAATTAATATACTAATGAAACATATGCTAAGGTTCCATGTAATTTCATTACACTTCCTGGGTGACCATTCTGCAATTCTGAGTTTTTTACGGTCATGTATAAGAAGGAAATATATTTTAAATAAAAATAATCACAAATTTCATTTAACTTGGCAGAATTTAGCCTTACGCATTGGTGGTATTGGGAAATATTCCTAATGTAAGATATTGGCAAACTATCTTTGGTACATCTAGCAATTGCTCATTGCGTTTGGAATTGTTATTTATTGATATGGTACTATCAGGCAGAGACTCATCAAGTATGAAATTATGATTGTGTGATACTGAACAAACACACAAAAAGGTTTTTTCACGTTCCATCTGTTCTGGTCTTTAGGTCAGATGTGTTTTCCAGCTGGAAAGAACTCCAACAGTTGAAATGGCTTAGAAATATCAGTAGAAATACTGCCCATCAGCTTTCTAATGTAGGGCAGGTATCTCTCAGAGACACTGCACAGGACTGGCAGCCGAGATACATGCTGGCAACAGCTGAAGCGTTCAGGACATATTTCCGTCCTCTTGAACTATTCCACGTCTCTCAGTGCATAAGACAGCCTGAGGAGCCTAAATTGTAGCAGTTTCCCTGGGCTGCATTTCATTTCGGAGCAGTCTGCAGTCTTTGCAGCGTGAAATGCTGGAGTCCTACCCTCTCATGCCTGTCATGCTCTGGCTTGCGAGAGAAGCACAGCGCTTCTGGAAGCAAGACATTTCGCAGCACTTTTAGGATCTCCCGGCTCTCTCTGAGCCCCCTTTCTGCTGCAATGGGAGTGTAATGGGAGTGAGAGTCCCAGCCTTTCTTTGTTAGTGACATGTGGCAAATAATGATTCTTTGAGAGTCAGAGCCTCAGAAGCACAAATTCTTTTCACTGCTACTCACCTGCAGTTACATTGCCTTGCCCGTGCCTAATTCTCTCAGCTTCATAACAAGATGTTCTAGCTGCACCTCTAACTCCCAGTGCCCACCTCATTATTCTATCATTTCAGCGCACACTTAAGATGTTTTAGGTTAATTATAGATGTGCTCATGAGTGAGTGAGAGAAAGAGACACAGAGAGATGATAACAGCCTGCAACTATGTGAAGGGTTTAAATGCTGAGAAGACAGGGAATGTATAAAGTATGAAACATGGGCTATTATGAGCGTGAATGAGACATAACTAAGAAAGGGAAATACCCAATGAATTCTCTGGAGAAGTTTGCCTGGCAGTGTGATAATTAAATTGGGAGACTCTCCTCTAGCAGATAAGAAGAAAGATTTCTTGCTTGTGAGGTTCAAAATCTGACTGGAAAAGCGTAATAGAGCTTTTCCTAGGGAACAATTTCAGGTTGGTGGTGACTGCAGTATTGTCTTTTCTGGCTTCTCTTTGTATGTCTGTATACACACAGAGACAGTCTTATAACTACAGAGATGTAGATAACCATGTATAACTCCGTCGTGACAGCGATTCGTTCATGACAGTGATATTTATCATATATCGTATGTTTGTCATTCTCATCTCATCAGGACTCCCGCCCATCAATAAGACTCTGCCGTGATGCTGCTTTTATTTCTAAAGTGCATATAGTTCCAAACAGCTGTCATGGGACAAACGAAAACCTGTCAGAGTGGTATTTGCTTCTTCTTCTTGAAAAAATAAAATTACTTCTGAAGATGACGCTGGCCTGAGGCTTAAGAGAGGTAACATTTGGCTCTGTGCTAGGACAGATTTTATATGTCATCATCCATTGGATTTAGAAATAGCAGATTTTAAGTGAGAAGTCGTCTGCTGTAAAACCTGCTAGGTCAGGGTATACTGTACATGCAATGGTTTGGTGTATTATGAAAAGTTGTTTTTTTTTATTGGAAGATGTACAGATAGTAAAAGAATAATCTGAAAGACTGGAAAAAATAAAGTATGGAGATCCTGCACATTTTCAATTCCTGAACAGAATGTTAACATTACTGTTAATGTAATTGTACTGTAAATAATCTGGAGTCTGTGGTAATAAGTGTTCTATACTTTAAAGTTTTTGAAGAACCGAGACTTTATTTTTAAGTGAATTTTTTTTATTCAGAAGCTGAATAGCAGTTGAAGACTTCTGGCATCATAAGATTGCTGTGTGAGTTTTTTTTTTTAATTCACATTTTTACCATGCAGAAATAAGAACTCATGTTCTGATTTTGGCTGTGGTCACAACAGTCTTGTTGGTTGGATAACACATATATAACACTAATATATATATAAAAGACATATGTCATATATATGTTATTTTGCTGGTCCATTAATACTGTGTACACTTTGAGGTTTCATGCTCCTGTGTGTTCAGGCTGTTTTGGGGCACAAGCAGATAATTTCCACTGCAGACTTGTCTGCTCTCCCAGTACTCCCCACTGCCAGTGTTTCCTTTCCCTCTGAGGTCATTCCCAACAGCTAAGTCATGAGAAACATACACAGCATGTGGGGACCCTGGTCACTCAGGCGCAAGAGTATTTTTCCTCTAGATGACATTGCATAACATACTTCAGTAGGTTTTTGCTTCTTTGGTATATTTGAGGCTGTAATATCACTCTATTGCAGAAAGCAGAATGATTTTAGCCAAAGGAATGACTTTAACCGGGCACTTTTTGAATGACTACAAGGAAGAAAATGCAGTTTTAGATATAGGTACAATGTATGGCGCCTTTTTCATTTGACCTTGCAATACATGGGGAGGGAGAAGGGGGGGATTGATGAGCTCTCCAAGTGCATCAGTATCCTAGATATGAGTCCTGCTGGATTATAAATTTAAAACTTAAGGAAAGAGTTGAGAAATTCTGTATTTAGTTGTAAAGTAAACAAGAAAATACAGACAGTTTTGTGTAGATTTTGCAGCGAGAGCTGGCTCTGTCTCAGTTTCAGCAGTCCGTCTCTCTCTGCAGCAGAAGGGAATGCAGGATGTGTCAGGGAGGGTCTGATTGGGGAGGAATTCAATGCAGCTATCAGCAGCGGGCTTCTATGTAAATACTGTAACACCTCTGAACCGAGGAACAGCTGAGATAACACTGTAAACTAATCTCTAGTGCTGGAGAAGCTGGCCAATCCCTCGCATTATATGGTTTCTGTAGAAAAGACGTGCTAGGGAGAAAAAGAAGCACATTTAAATTATATATGGCAACTTACCACGGAGTAAAATATGCTGACTTTTTAAAACTGAAAGCAGCATATGGTGAAGTATTTTTTTTCTTTGAAATAGTCCTTTGTGCCAGGGTATATATGCTTATGCGTCCTTGCATATATATGAATTCTTATATAAATAGGTATCACTATCATAAAAATATTTTTAACTCTCTGTTACCTGTGCCTAATTGATTCAGATAAATATATACTCATTTGGGGTCTTATCCCACCAGTGTTAATTTTGGTTGATTTTTCATCTATACCAGGAAAAATAAGAGCCCAAGTTTGTCCAAAGCAGAAGCACTGAAGGACAGTCTTTCCCTGACCTTTTGAGGTCACTGTATTTCACAGTCCTACACCGTCCTCTCTTAGGTGACTAAGAAACAAAAGCAATACATACACAGATACATACACACATATATAATATATATGTGCATATGTACTTATATATACACATATATGAAGTATACATACACACACCTTTATACGCAAATAGTCTCTCACCTGAAACAGTTTGTCTCTCCTCGAGGCATTTAAAGAAAAGCAGGAGCTATCAAATGGCCAAGAAGTTTGTTGCTACATCTGCTTCAGAGTTGTGCTCATAATTGGGCACAACCCCAAGATAAACTGGGGTTGGGGTGGAGCTAACCACCTCATTAATTGTGCTAGAAAGGAGGAAACTGATTCCACTATCTCCGATTTCAGAAGAAATTAAAGTCCAAGCATCTCTGACGCCCCCTTTGGATACAGTTTAAAAGTGAGTAGCCAGCAATTTCCATCCAATTCTCGCACCCTTTGTCAGAGACAAACCACAGCGCAAGGACGGCTCTTACACCAACACCCTCAAGCCCCCAAACTGCAGGTTGAGCTGCATTCACAAGCTCTTTCCTTCCACCTCATTTAAGATGTATATCACCATGTGGTGGCTGTCAGCCCTTCTATGGCATCTGATAAACTGGACCTGTGTTTAAGCAGCTGACCCAGTTTACTGAGTGTTCCCCTCTTGACCCTCAGTTCTTTCTTTCCTCTGTGTTGCCTCTCACGGGCAGACACTGGGCAGTTTATAAGCTGAGCTCCCGAAGGACAGTGTACTCTGCGTTATAGTGTGGTTCCTCTGGGACACACGTTGACAATCTCTGCCTTCACATACCAGGCCAAACCCACTCAAGGGATGCCTCTCCAGTCTTTCTATTTTTAACCAAAAAAAAAAACCAAACCAACCCCAATCCTGAAGGTACATGGATTTTCTGGGTTCCACCGCTGGAACAAATTATCAATGTGGATGTTTCAACAACTGAGCAGGAAAACAACTGTCACATTACATTACTACCATAGCTGGTTTTTGTCCAAGCTATTCCCATCTCTCATCCTCCGCCCTATGCATATCACTATGTGTTACTGATCCGGTGGGCATTGAAAGAGCAAAAATGGGGAGTTTACATATATGCATATTAATGTACACTAGCAGATCCCACTTTGTGCTATAGATGTCAGCCAAAAGCAGAGACAAGCATGATTTCTGCTCCATGTGCTCATCAAAGTTTAAAAGAAATTGAGTGTGCACTGTTCCTTCCTAAGGCAATACAGGCAGCAGATGCTGCCTCCATGCAGCAGAAGAGCCTCAGTTGTTGGCACCAAAGTAACCTCACGGGTCGTCGATTAAATAGGAGCTCGGCCGGCTTTTTTCAGTGGAAAAATGAAAAGCCGAGGGAGAAAACACCCGCGCAGCTTCGCCCGCACTCTCCACCAAGGCCGAGCATCTCCATTCTTTGGATCCACCGGCGCTGGCGCCTGGCGGATGTCGACACCCCGGGGGTGCCGGCGGCGGCCGGAGCCGAGCCCCTGGGAGGTGGCCCGGGAAGCCACCTTTCCACCCCGCCACCCGAAAGCGCTGGCCCCCGAGGGGCTGCGCGGGGCTCCCTATTTGGCCATGCGGCGGGCCGGGGGCGCGCTGCCCCGCGCCTGCCTTACATGGGCCGGGCGACCGGGCTGTGCCGGGGCTGGCCGGGCTCCATTCATGGCTGCGCGGCCGCTCAATGGCGCGGAGCCGACCAAATAAGGAGAAGGTGGCTGCCCCGTCCCGCGGCGGCCCCGGCCGACGCTGCCCCTCGGGGGGATATAAATTGGGGCGTCTCCGCCGAGCCGGTACCCAGGCTCTCCTCCGCAGCCCCCCCGCCGCCGGTGCTGGTCTGGTGAGTTGCGCGGCGGCGCCCACAGCTCCGCGGGGCCGGCTCGGGGCGGGCAGGGAGGGACGGCATGGGACGGGACGGCATAGGACGGGATGGGATGGGACGGCACGAAAGGGAGTGGGATGGGACGGGACGGGACGGGATGAGACGGGATGAGATGAGATGGGACGGGATGGGACTGGACGGGACGGGACGGGATGAGATGAGATGGGACGGGATGGGACTGGACGGGACGGGATGAGATGAGATGAGATGGCACAGCCGCTGCTCTGCCTGCGCACCTCCCGGCTTGGCGTTATTCCCGCCGGGGACACCGCCCCCGGCCCCGGCCGCCCCCCGCGCAGCGCCAGTCGCCGCGGCCCGACGGGACGCGACGCCCCGCCGCCGGTGAAGTGCTCTGGGCAGGGGCAATCTCTCCGATTTCAAACTCTTTCCCTCTCGTTGCAATCTGCGGCCCGAGGGTCCGGCTAATGATGCCCAAATGAGCGTCCTGCAAGCCGGGGCGCCTTTTGAAGCGCGGAGAAGAAAGCGGCTGACGGATCCTATTTAAAGCCCTGCCCACGAGCGTGGCTGAGCCACTGAGCATCCTCCCGGGACGAGTCGAATTTCCCGCTCCCGCCGCCAGCTGCCGGTGTGCCGCCGCCGCCGCCCGTGCCCTCCGGAATGGCGGCGGGAGGGCGCGGAGGGGCCGCCCGGGGGGGGTCG